>BSBK01005038.1:0-690000 GCA_027943335.1 Chamaecyparis obtusa | reverse complement strand
TGACATTAAAAACTAAAAGTTATCATCATATGCATGAAAGGAAAAACCTTGAAAATATTGAAAGATACTTGAAATTGAACTAGTAAATGATGATAACATCTCCATTCATATAATGCAAGTGCAAACACATATAATAATGCATAAAATGAAATATTTTTGTATTTTTTATTATTTTGAAACATTCAAACATGAAAATAAAATGCAATAACGTAATGGATATATGAGAGAAGCTCAAATGAATGTATCTAAATTAGGTCTAAATGGATAAAAACACAACAATGCATGAAAACAAGATCTAAATACATGCAATGTAGAAAATGTATGATGTAAGTATTGATTGATGTAATGCATACAAAGGAGATTGTGTAAAGAGAATCTAGCTACCAATATCAAAAGTATTTAAGAAGAGTCGGGTTCACCAAAATGTACAAAAGGAAAAGGGGAGCACATAAAAGGGCTAATTTCCCCAATTGCTATGGAACATTGGAATAAAAACCACCTCAATACAAGTATGATTAATAGCACTTAAAAGATGCCAATGCAATATCTACAATTAAAGGGTTTTTATTCCTTTTTTTCTTAGAATTGAGAAGGAGGGGAAAGATATGGATATAAAAAGACTAAATTAGGATAGATATGATCTAATCCAACTTATAAAACTAATGTAAAAGGTAATGGGGAAGGATTTAAATGCACCTAGAAATGGAATATAAAAAGTAAGTTTTAAGACCCTAATTTCTAATTGTCGGAGTCTCAGAATGACTTGCAATCAAAAATCTAAGACTTGGAGGCTGTAACTTGACTCTCTACCAAATTTGATCTCATAATGGTGAGGACATGGTGGAAATGGTGATGTGTCCCTAAGACATGTTGAGAATGGAAATGTGTCCCTTGTGCTTTTGACTAAAACTTTCATATATCTTGCAGTTGTACCTATTATGCCTAGATTTGATCTGACAATTCTGTATCATATTCATGTACATAGAAAGATGAGAAAAAGGCTAGATAAAGGGGTTTTCTTTAGTCAAACCCTTGTTTAGGAATCAACCTTCAAAATGAATTGGAATTGCATAAGGAAAGATGAAATAGAAACTGTATCTAGATTGTAAATCACCTTATACCTTGATGGCATAATACTTGTTTTGATGTAACCACAAGTTTTCATGCAATAACTTGATCTGCACAAAAAACCAAAAGGAAATCATGGATGTTGTAGTTTTCCACAATGCTTGATGAAGAAAAAGGAAGAATGCCTTGAAGGTCTTCAGAATTCTCATGAAATATAATTTCTTGATTTCTTGATTGATTGGTTCAATATCCTTCTTCTTATTGTTGTAAAAGAATGGAAAAGGGGGTCCTTTATATAGAGATTTCAAAGTAAAATTACCTTTAGAAAGACTTAGAAAAATGATAATGACATATGGGGCTACCTTTGAAGAGTGTGAAACCATAGAATCTCGCCCTTAAAATTTCAAGAAAAAGTGATGAGAACATGTCACCAATGTTGACATGTTCCTAGGAACATGTTGTCAATCCCAACATGTATTTAAAAACTGCCATGTACGTGACAAAATTTAGTAAAATTTTACGGGGAGAGAGTTGACAATTTTTAGGTCCTAATAGATAAGTCACACAAAGATATGAGATTAATAGATGTGGAAATCATGCCTCAAACTTTAAAATTAGGTCAAACCCATCATAGAGTGATGAGATGGAATAAATTGGTAAAGATCAATTAAGAGAGGACTCATAATACTAATTTAAATATTGATTTAAATTAATAATTGTCCAATGAGCATTAGGAGAACATGAAATCAATATGGGTACCCATATACACTAAAATGGTGCTAAAATGAGTAATTAATTAAGGGTACTTACTTTTTAGAATGATATAGAGAGAAAACCCGAGGTGAGAATATAACTCACACTAAATGAATAACCAATTACAAGAGTTTAGGCCAAAATCCAAGGAGTTCTCTACCCCTAAAAAGATCTTTCAAGATAAGGAACCAGCCCTAGCAAAGACACTAATCTCAAGGAAAGATATGAATAGATTTATAAACTAAGCCACCAATCTTAGATTAAGATCAAATAATAATTAAAAATTATGAATTGACTTAAAGTTCACTATTTGAAATTTTGATGATATTTAGTTGTTGTATTCAATTGACTAATTTAATTTCTAATTGTCTTCCCATTTTTGTCTTTGTACTTCACAATACTGCATCAACACTCATCCATCACTCACACATCATCTCCAAAGGATAGCTTCCTTTAGAAATCCACCATAACAAAAAATACCTCTATTAGGTTAACCTAATAGGATGTACACATAGATCATTATCCCTATCTGTAATCTCCAAGGTGCCCAAAATGGAAATGAAATGTGTGAAGCATCACACCCTGTTGGAACACCTTCCCCTAGATCAAGATACCTATGAAATCACAACATGAAATCATCTATATATCAACAAGCTACAACATTGAATCACCTAATGGTGGAGGAATGCATAGAATTCCTACAAATTATCATACTATCTCTATCAAGCCAGAATATAGAACACAATATATCTTTTTGTGAAACATTAGATCATAAAATATGAGAAGTAACAAACTCAAATATCAACCAAAATAATACATCAACCACAAGAAGGAAGAACCCAACATGTCAAGATACACATTAGAAGACTCTTTGTAGGAACAATTAGCCATAGCTATTCTTAGAAGCATGGACCATAAACCTATAATGTAATGTAGATCTCTATATGCCAAGACAAGATCCATATCAACCTCTTAACTCTTTCTCAAAAGTGTGTCCAGACCAGAAGAACAAAAAGTAGATCACCATAATTAACTGAGTTAGTCAGAGACCAACTCACAATAATGTCATATTCAAAACACCATTACTTCACTTGCAAGGAAAACCAATATGAGATATCTAAACAAGAATACTACATAGATAGTAGGAACATGTTCACAAAACCGCACACCTAGAAACATTAATGTGAAGAAACATAGAGAATTTTTTGGTTTTGTCTAGACTATTCTTAACATCTAGCCTTGCTATTAGTAAACAATTAAACACAAGTTCTACCTCTAAACTTTTGTGGAGTTGAAAATAAGATATTGCAACATTTGTAGATCATGTATTACAACACAAAATATACAAGTCACAAAATTTTTATGTCAAGAAATGTAAAGCATTCTCTCATAAGGACTTTAGATACTCTTTCTTGCATATATCAACTTCCCATACTTGTTTCCTTTTGTATATACAACATAGTAACTTCTCATTATCATTAAACATCAAAAGTACCAATAATAGACTTCAAATTCTCTTTCTTGCATATCAAACTATAAATACTCTCTCATACATATTTTAGTTTCCCATAAATCAGTCACACTCCATGCTCATAGTAAGTTGTCAATTAGGATAACAGTAAACTCTCACAACTCTTCATAGGGTATATAACTTCTCACTATAAATGATAGCATTAGACATAGTCTAACCAATCTCCTCATAAGTCATTTTGACTAATACAACTCTTCATTTTCATTTGATGTGCCTCTTTACTAGGAAGACATTAATTTGTACATAGTAGGTTAACATTAATGACAAAAATACACACTTCTCTCATACTTTCCTACATAATGACAATAATCAACACCTTTATCATACTTATCTGCATTAGGTGCAATACTAAACTCATACTTTTCTTTATTAGGTTGACATTAATGCACACATTAGGTCTACATCAATGACAAAACTAAATAGTTAATACTATCAAAATAAGGGGGTAATATGCTTATGCAAAGTTTTTGCAACACTTTAAAACCTTTCTAGAGAGCTTTTACAAAATTTCATTACCCTTCAAGTGAGGGATGTGTCACTTGTTGAAAGGAATGCCATAATGCATCGAAAATCCTCCTAGGTTGGATAAAGAATAAAGTACATGAATTGACAAGAGCATAAAGTACAATGTTCAAATCCTCACTAGAAGTAGCACCTAAAATGATTTGATAAAAGTACATACATCCCTAGCTTCACAATAGTTAACCATTTTAGGAAATCTTTTATAAATGGTACAAACTCATATTCTATATTAGAAAAAAGTGGAAGAGTAAAAAGCATACATGATCCATAGCTCATCAAGATAAGTTTGTAATACCCCTCCTTGGGTTTGTGTTCTATACATGTACTTAGGGTCACCTTATTGTGATTGGCAGTTAGGTTAGCTTGATGGTTGATTTAACATTTCAATTATTATAATATATGAAATACTAATATTAAATATCAATTAGGATTAATATTATAATAGTACTATATAATTCAATTAAGGTATGAATACAAACTAGTATTATTATGTTAGTATCCCTATTGTTAACAATTTTGTAGTGTAATTGTTAACGTCGTTATTTATTAATGATTAAATATATTGTTGAAATATTAAATGAGATACCCTGATTAGTGTAAAATTATTATTATGAAATGCTATCGAAAATGACATTGTTTATGTTTATCCATGCAGCATTATCCAGATTTTAATTAAATAAATGGGACTTCATGGTAAAGCTATATTATTATTATATTTTATTACTATCATAAAATTCAAATAGATAAAATTACATCTTAGATTATGTTGAAGTGAATAAAATATAAAATTTAAGTATATATTGATGTTGGGTGAACAATCTCTTATACATGATTGTCTCTAGTATAAACTAATAATGATAAAATTAATATTAGATTAATTTAAATCTAATATTAAGAATTAAGATATAATAACAATTTAACTAAAATTAAAATTAAACAAAATGAATTAAAATATAAATACAAAGGCATCGTGACACAATAACTATTTCAATTATTAAATGGATTATTAAATGCATTGTAGTGGGCTTTACTGCTCTAGCAAATTAATTGATAGTTGGAAAGAGGAATTGTAGAATAATGGAGATCTATCTTTGTGAATTTATAAAAGAATGGGCTATCAAGAAGATTGGAGAGAATTTTAGTGACCCATAATTTTTGGAGATTGGAGATTGGACTGCAGATATTAAGCCCAATTTGTCTTCAATTCAGTAAAAGAATTCTTTTATTGGCTCTGCATTGAAGATCTTCATTTAACATGATGATGAATCTCTTGAATTTTCTGAGCATATGTTGAAGGCTGGAATGAAAGGATTCAGTTTATTTTGGTATTTGGTCTTGAAAAGATTCAGCTCATTCAAAATTGTTGCTTCAGTGATTTTAGAGCCAAAGCAAATGGAGAATTTGGGAGGTACAGTTCTCGCTCTGATGAACTCAAAATGGAAACTTGGCTTAAAGGTTTTGTAAACATTTTTTTAAATTTATTTTTCATTGAAGTTTAAAGAGTTTTCCATATAAAAATCATCCTGTATTCTAAACATGATTTAAAACTAACGTTGATGGATCTTTTTGTCAATTTTGTAATAGAAGATTTAATTTAGAGGCTTTTTATTTGTCTAGACAATTTTTATGTCGTGTATGAGGTATGTACACAACATAAGAATGCAATAGGTTAAAATGAAATGTTATGTAGATGCAACCAAGCTTTCTAAATGCTTTGAGTAAGCATTTTTGGAGATCAGAGATGCCTAAAGTAAGAAAGACTGATTGGCAATTGCATTATTGGCTAAAGATTAGAGACATTACATTTTCATGTTTTGGAATGATTATTCGGTTTGGTTTTATACAAGTTATTATCAAGATATAAAAGATGTTATCAATTGGTGTGACCATTTATTGGCCATTAGGTTTGGTATTTTATTTAATTGGATACAATTTGTTTGCATAAATAAATCATACTTTATGATCTATCATGAAGATGTAAAAGATGTTAGCATTTAATCCAATTAGTTGTTGGCTACTTGTTTTATTGATGTATAATGCAAGTCAAGTATGTCATTTTAATCACTATACAGAATGTTGTGAACTTTTGAAAAATATCTAATTTTGAATTTTTTTTATTAGTGATAAATATTTTATTAATATAAAAGAGTTTTAAATAAATTTAGCAAAATAAATGGCCTCAACTTTGTTAGAATAAGTTTAAACTACCCCATTACATTTGTAGCAATCTCCCAAAAAAAAACCCAGCGCAATACAACCACACCCAGAAGCATAAGCCCCACTCCACAAAAAGGGAAACAATTATACAGAAACATACTAGAGCTAGAAAATGATATTAAACATCATGCCCCCACCTACACATCATCTGCTCCTTGATTTCGAACATCATCACTCCATCTTTGGTGTCCACTCGCCCATGTGAACAACATAGCTTTGATTCCACCAGACCCTCAACCACTGCATTGTCCCTCAGTTTTGCAACAGACTTCTTCAGAGAATGTTTCCTCTTCCTGCCATGCTCCTCCAACTATTTCATCTCATCCTCCCACTTTATAATGAAAACCAGTAGCTCCATCCACCCTTCACGTGCTTCGCCAATTCACTACATTTTTGGAGCCGAGGTCCCAAAAATAGAAAAAGGTTGTATTTCAAGAGTCGAACCTTCAACCAACTGCCAAACACTAGAGCCCATCTGAAACCCAAAACCTCTCCCCAACCATGACAAGACACCACCATTCCATACTGGCTTTAGATATATACGCACCACCCTCGAAGCTACCTCATTACTGTTGGCCAACTGGAAGGCCCAGGCGTAGAACTGTGAAGAATATAATGTTAAAAAAATATAATTTCTACAATCTTCTATCTTCTCTTCAATGTTCCATTCATGTACAAAGCCACACCAATATTAGACAACTTATTTTCTACACCATTTCCATCTCTTAGTGTGTGGGACACTTTAAAATCTTCAAATTCCTCGAACAACCTTCTCATTCTCCTAATATACTTCTCCAAATACCAAGTACCCATGTTACCTTTAGCAATCCCATTTATTACAATTTGACAATCACCTTGAAGATGAATCTTTCTTGCCTCACATTTCTTTGCTAGCTTAATAGCGAAGATCTCTACAAAAATATTGGCCATAGTATTCGTACCCTTAGGTAAGGCCTTCACACCTAACATTTGAATATTATCATGAGCATCCTTTATCACACATCTAGCACTAATTTTTCTAGGGTTACCTTTTGAGGTTCCGTCAAAATTGACCTTCCTCCAATCAACACCCAGAAGAGCCCCATCCACCTCTTCAACCACCATAGGAGGATTGACCCTCAAAGATCCTTAAAAATGCCTAAAAGTAATCAAGGACCATCCAGACTACAATCTAGAGTCGCTCCTTATAAAGGGAACCTTTGCAACATTAATCTAAGATGCAAAATTACTTACTAGTTCCAAAATTGCTCTTTCCAACCGATGTAAAAAAAAGATCAATTGCCTCCACTTTATCTTGAAAAAATCTCATATTCCTCTCCTTCCAAATCTCCCACACCACCATGTGGAAGGAGCCAAAGACCAAATTGATGCAAATGTAGATTTTTTACAATTTTTTAGGCCACGAAACAACCCAATCTCTAATCTTGTTAGGAAGAGGACCAACCCACGCTAACTTGCTTATAAAAAATTCCCAACACCTCTGTGAGAACTCACAATTGAGGAGAAAATGATCTATATTATCCTCTGCCTTGTGACATAGAAAATATTTGAAAGGCCCAGTAAAACCCAATCTTTGTATAGCCTTTCACCTATCAATATCCTACCTCTACCAACCAATTGTTGGCAAGTGATGTTTTGAGAGCACTATGGATCACTTAAGGGTTTTCATTTCTAGAAACACTTATGTTGGAGTGATCACATGAAGTGATTATAAGTATTAGAGACACAGTCATAAAAATGACTAAGTACAGAATTAGAATTACAGTATTCTGCAGTACAATTTTGGTCAGCGAAGATAGTATATGATATATTATGGTTTGAGAACTTAGAGGAAGATAGTTTGGGATATGCATGACCTTCCATTAAGGTCTCACATGTTTTGGTGTCAATATCAGTAAGATATATTGATATGAAGGTATGTGAAGACAAAGAAATAGTGAAACAGGGCATATGAATAGTCGTGATGATTGAGGGAAGATTACATGGAATAGTAATGTGCTAAGTCAGATGAAATTTGTATATTGTTGACAATTTGGTAATACAAGATCATTGACTCTACATTTATCATTTGTATAAGTAATTGTTATGTTTTGTATTATATTTGAGAGCCTGGATGGAAAAATTGATATAAGTATAGAGTATTTTCTGGAAGCAATAAGCATGAATATATGTGATAGAGATGGATATGTGATGGATGCAAATTTGGGATATTAGTAAAGGTAGATAGAAGATGCAAGATCAGAGATTGACAGAGTAATAACTAGAACTATCAAAGCATATAAAATGCTTATATAGTTCACTTACTAAAGAACACTTTTGTAACAAAATTTTGGTTGTAAGAGTTGTAAGCTCACCACACCTTTAACAGGGTTTTTGTATACCCCTAACAGGGTTTTAGATTCCTCTAACAAGGAAATGTACTGTGTAATACTCAGCTCCTAGCAGGACTAGATCTCCTAACAGGGATTCAATATTTTAGTACATAGGTGTGGGTACCATCCCCACTAGGGGTTTCCATTGGCTAGGATTTCCTTGAAAACAAATAATGGTGTTATGAGTTATGTGTTATGTGTTTATATTCTTTTCATTTTAGAATTGATATGGTTTATTTGCAATTGGTTGAAGTTTAATTTAAAGTGTTGTAATATTGATTCACCCTCCCTCTCAGTATTACTTAATCCTAAAAATTGGTATCAAAGCTATTGGCCCTTGGAGAGAAAGCCTAACAGCTTAAGGGAGATTAGAATGGATTCAAAAATTTTGCAAGAGAACTTTGAAGCGACACTTGATGACCTAGACAAAGAAAAGGCTAAGAATGGCAAATTGAAATTCAAATTGAGAAGAGCAGAAGGTTTCATCAAGAAACTAAAGGAACAACTTGAAATTTCAAAAATTCAAAGACAAGACCTTATGGATAAGATAAGAGGATTTAGACAATGATACATAAAACCAAGTAAAGAAGCTGGAGTAAGAAAAAGACCAAATTAATCTTCTGATGATTAAATAAATTCAACATGAAAAGGATGCAAGATACAAAGTTGAAGAAATACTAAAAGAAGAAAATGTGCAGATAGAACAAATGGAGACTAAACTTGATCATTACAAGGATAAATGTCAGGAATTGGAGAAGTACAATCAGATCATAAAAGGTGAACTCACTCAATCCAAATTGCATATTGAGAAGTTACACATGAGCAATGATAAAATTGATGAACAAAGAGAAAGACAAAAACCTAAAGGAGACATGACTGGAGTTGGATACAATGAAGGAGAATGTTCTAAAACTCATGAAGAAACACATAAAGAAAAGACTAAAGAAAGACCTACTTTTGAGGAACCTAAAGATCAGATCAGAACTTTTAGAGTTAGATGCTTTGGATGCAACAAAGTTGGACACATGAAAAGAGATTGTAGAAGTAAAGGTCCTTTCAAACCCTTTACTAGTTATTATTACAACTGTTATGCATATGGACATAAGAAATTTGAATGTAGGAAACCTAATCAATCTAGGAACAAACAAGATTACATTAGAGAAGAGTCAGCAGCCAAGATCACATGCTACAAATGCAATAACCTTGGGCATATTGCAAGGTATTGTAAGCTACAGGATAATCACAATAGAAGACCACCTACATGTTTCAAATGCAACAACTTGGGACACATAGAGAATTTTTGCTGGTATAATGGAACAAACAATAGAAGAGGACCACCACCTATGGTTATAAAGAAGAATATTAGTGATAGTGGTAAAAGTCTTAATGAGTACATGGATGAGTTTAAGAATCATTTCAAGAAACCAGAAAATGAAGATGATGAGAAGATATGGAAGGTAAAATATTTCAACAAGGCATTGGTTTAGGGAGAGACAGTAGATGCTACAGTGTCTTCGCATGATGTTGACTTTACTACATCAACCTAGAAGGCTGCATGGCCTTACGGGGAGCATTTGATGCAGACAATAGAATATATTTAGTCCCTGATTATGTTGAATAAGCTCATGCAAGCTTAGATATGGTGTGTACAGACACTACAGAGTTTATGTTTGAGATCGCAGTACTTGGAAATTCATATCCTATAATCTCAAAATTATGTTTGACTGAACAATGTGCGAAGTTGAGCTACTTGTGATTAATGCATTCACTCACCTTGTGATGAATAAAACACCTTGAAACATATCATTTCTGCACCATTTGGTTAGCAGTGACCAAGGAGAACAAATTTAAGAAGCACTACATCCATTGCATGATCATTTGAAGCAGAAGTTCTGGATTTCGGTGTATTAAAGGTATTTATATTTTATACTCTTCTAGAAGCTATGCATGCACCTGTGATATTTGATGTTACTGATATACCAAGGTATAATTTTAAGAGGTGCCTATTTAAGTCTTGTGAGGATGATCCAGAAGGAGCATTTTCACAAACCCCTTATGGCGTGTTACACATTGAATATATTAGGGCATATATACACTGCAAGTATGAGACCATAGGAGTTACAAAAATCTATAAGGAATTAGATGTAATGATAGATTTAGATGGAAAAATGAAAGAAGGATTTAAACATTTAGAAGAACAATCTATTATTAAGTTAACCCTTCTTAATGAGTTCTACGAAACTTAATGGCTCAAAATAATACTAAAAAGAATCCATTGTAAGGAAACTCAGGTGCGGAAACAGCTTCCTACGCTAATCTCTATAGGAGAGTATTGTGTAAAATCTTATAAATCCTTACAATTTCAGATTCGTTAACTACTTTAACAAAGATATTGCAACCACATACCATACATATAGAAAAAATAGAGAATGACACAATGATATACCCTGGGGAAAACCTTTCGGTAAAAAACCCCAGCACTCCAAAACCTGCACAATGTATTATCTTCAACACAAAGATTACAATACACTTGCAATGCAAGTTCTTTCAGGAAATGAGAGACAAAGCCAACAAGACTTAAATTTCTGTTATATCTCTCCCATAGGAGCAACATCATATATATAGACTCCTCTGGACCCAAAAATAGGCACAACCACCAAGACCCATGCACAAAGCCACATGTACATAGTTGTTACATGCAATCCCAAGAGTAGGCGTCCATCCCTAGAATAGACTATGATAGCTTGTCATAGAATCCACCAAAAATAATGGTCACAAGAGAAGTGTAAGAGAATCTATCATACCAACCTATTTTTGGCATATTCTCTTACACACACCAACCACTTTTTCTTGGGCGCCCAAATAGGCCCAAGTCATAAGATGCTCTTACACCTGTCATAGCACATTCCTTAAATAGTTCGTACGCATCATAGGAATCCATCATGACCATTTCAGTCATGATCTCCTTACGCACAAGATGCCGACACATCAAGTGGAGTGACACATCAACATGCCAACTAGACATGTACACTCACACTTAATTACATTATTTGCAAAAAATACATTTACAAAACAAATAATAAGAATAGGAATTATCCAAGGTTGAGACACCTTATTCCTAACATTCTCCCACTTGTCGAACACCTTGTAAGAGCAACAGGAACATAACAGGAACTTTAACCGCTATAGGCCAAAAGGCCCATAGACTCCGAACACCATCTGAACTTCTTAGTGCCCACTAGTTTTGTTAATGCATCTGCAACATTCTTCACGGTATCTACCTTCTCCAAATTTACCTTTCCATCTTCCACCATATCTCTCACAAAGTGAAATTGTACATCAATGTGCTTCGTTCTGGCATGGAAAGTTGGATTCTTCTCAAGGCAAATAGCGCTCTAACTATCACACTAAATAGTAATTTGTTCTGCATCAACACCAACATCAAAACACAATCTTCTAAGCCAAATGGCTTCTTTACAAGTGTGAGTAGCAGCCATGTACTTAGCTTCTGTAGTGGACAAAGCAACTACAGGTTATCGCTTACTCATCCAACTAATGGCACCACCAATCATAGTGAACACATAAGCACTGGTGGATCTCCTACTGTCAATATCACCTGCCTAATCTGAATCCACAAACCCATGAATACAAACTGAATGCGGAGATCCAAAAGAGTTACCATGATAACATATGGAGTAATCTGATGTACCCCTCAAATATCTGAATACTCACTTAACTGCATCCCAATGTACCCGTCCAGGATTAGCCATAAACTAACTCAGGACTCCCACTGCTTGGGCAATGTCTGGTCTAATACAGACCATAGCATACATAAGACTGCCAACTGCACTAGCATAAGGTACTCTACTCATGTCCTCCACCTCACTAGGAGATTTTGGACAATCATCTATAGATAACTTTGTTCCCATAGAAATAGGAACACATAGTGGTCTACAATCTGCCATGCTGAACCTGTCCAACACAGACTTCACATACTTACTTTGACTCAACCAAAGTTTTTTGTTAGACCTGTCTCTACTAATTTCCATACCCAAGATGTACATAGCTGCCCCAAGATCTTTCATCTCAAACTGTGCTGACAACTGAGATTTAAAATTAGAAATCATACCCTTACCCTTCCCAAACAGCAACATATCATCAACATATAATGCAACAATAAGAAGGCGATCATTTTCAACTCTGAAATAAACACAATGATCTAATTTTGATCTTACAAATCTAATTGACAACACAAAGGCATCAAACTTAAGGTACCACATCCTAGGAGATTGCTTCAAACCATATAGAGATTTCTTTAATCTAAAAACTAAGGATTCTTTACCTTTAACAATGTAGTGCTCAGGCTGTGACATATAAATCTCTTCCTCCAAATCACCATGAAGGAAAGCTGTCTTCACATCCATCTGTTCTATCTCTAAATCATATAATGCAGCAAGAGATAACAGAAATCTAATGGATGTCAACTTTGCAATAGGAGAGAATATTTCACCATAATCTATTCCCTCTACCTGTAAATACCCCTTTGCAACCAATCTAGCTTTATACCTTTCAAAACTGCCATCTGCACATAATTTCTTCTTGAACACCCATTTACAGCCAACAAATTTTCTCCCTTTAGGCAAAGGTACAAGGTCCCAAGTTTTGTTTTTCTCCAATGAAGCCATCTCATCGTCCATAGCCTCAATCCAAGAACCTGCATCTTCCATGCCCAAAGCCTCTTTCATAGATCTAGGCTCATCAGTTTTAGTAATCAAAGCAAAGGCACAACTGGAATCTAACATAGAATAACCAAACCTTTCTGGTTGCTTTCTTTCTCTCGTGGATCTCCTCAAGGGCTGTAGTTGAGGTTGTTCTTCCTCTTCTTCTGAACTATCAGAGCTGCTAGAGCTCTCCTCATCATTAGGCCCAACATGGTCTCTCTGTTCAGTCTTCTCAGGGGTAGGAGGCAACTGAACAACATCTTTTTCCTTTTCTTTTTCATCTGGTTGTAGCACAATAGGAGAAGATGTTAGCTGTCTGAAAATAACATTTCTACTATACAACACCTTACTAGTCACATGATCCCAAAGCTTGTATCCTTTCACACCAGCACTATATCCAATGAAAATACATTTAACAACTTTGTTTTCCAACTTAGATCTTTTCTCCTTTGGAACATGAGCATAAGCTTCACAACCAAAAACACAAAGATGTCTAATTGAAGGCTTCTTACTAGACCATGCCTCCATGGGTGTCTTACCAACAAGGGCTGATGTAGGAGATCTGTTAACCAGATAGCAAGCAGTGGCCACAGCTTCGGCCCAAAACCTTTGTTCTAAACCAGCTCCACTAAGCATACTCCCAGCCTTCTCCATCAGTGTCCTGTTCATTCTCTCTACAACTCCATTTTTCTGTGGGGTATAAGGAGTTTTCTTATGCCTCTTGATACCTTGTTCTTTACAGAACTATTCAAACTCTACTGAGAAAAACTCACCACCATTGTCAGTTCTCACACACTTAATCTTCTTACTAGTCTGATTCTCTACAAGAGCTTTAAATTCCTTGAACCGATTAAATACTTGTGTCTTAATTTTAAGGAAATAAATCCACATCCTTCTACTGTAATCATCTATGAAAGATACAAAAAATACAGACTTGGAGATTGAAGGAACTTTTACAGGACCAAATACATCAGAATGAATAAGATCCAAAACATCAGAAGATTTGTGAGAACTAGAGTAAAAATGAACACGATTTTGTTTACCATAGACACAGTGTTCGCAAAAGTCAAACTTGAGATTGCAATCATTTAACCCCTCAATGAGATTTTTATTTTTCAGGGTTCTAAGACCCTTTTCACCAATGTGGCCAAATCTCATATGCCACAACATTGTCTTTTCTGCAGGAAGCTTACCTTCCAAAGTATTTGCACTACCATCGGAACCAATAGCCACAGACTTCTTCACTGCTTGTTCAGATGGTGAGGATGAAGAACTATTACATAGAGGAATACATGCATCTAGCTGAAATAAGGTACCTCTCCTAGTACCCCTTGCAAGCACTATCGATCCTCTCATCATCTTGTATCCTTCTTTCAAAAAAACAACTTGCACACCTACATCATTCAGCATACTTATAGATAATAGGTTTTGTGCCAAACCTGAAATGTGCATAACTCCATTGATTCCCTTTACTCATCCATCAGGAAATTTGATAGTGACCCTTCCGTGTCCAACTATCTTTAGGTGAGAATCATCACCCAAGTACACCTTTCCACCATCGAACTCTTCAAATTTTGAGAACCAGTTTCGATGAGAGGTCATGTGAAAAGATGCATCTGAGTCAACCAACCACACATCATCAGATGCATGGGCTGCCAAAGCTGTGATGAATTCATCGCCATCTTCTTGAGATCTTTCTGAAGCTGAATCTGAACCTTTCTTCTTCTTCAGCTGTTTGCAATCTTTACGGAAGTGCCCAGATTTATCACAGTTCCAACATTTTTCCTTGGACTTATTGGAAGTCTTTGACTTCCCACGGGATTTGGATCTACCCTTATTGTTAGACTTATTGTCATTTTTCTTCCCTCTTTCAGTGGATCTCCCATGAACAGCAAGGGCTTCTTTTTCTGAAACAGAAGCCTTTCTCTGCATCTCCTCTAATAGCAGCGAAGACACCACATCATCCATTTTGAAGGTGACTAAAGTGCTTCCGAGAGCCATCACAAGATGGTCCCATGAATCTGGTAAAGAACATAAAAGTGTGTAGCAACGATCCTCCTCCTCTAACTTGACACCAGCTGATGTCAATTGTGCAGCCAGTAGATTAAATGCATTTAAATGATCTGTTAAGGATCCACCTTCCTCCATTCACAGAGAGTACAACTTCTTCCTTAGGAACAACTTGTTCACTAGAGATTTGGCCTAATGCATGGCCGCAAGTCTTTCCCACAAACTATTTGTGGTTTTCTCATCTAGAACATTCAGAAGGACTGCATTGGTTAAACAAAGTCTTATGAGACCCTTAGCTTTATGATCTTTGATATCCCAATCTACTTGAGCTATAGTTGCTGGTCTTGTAGCACTTGAAGTCGCTTCCCATAGGTCACGATCTTCCAACATGTCTTCCATCTTGAGTTTCCACAACTCAAAATTAGTGCCATTAAATTTCTCCACCTCCATTCTTCCATATGATGAACTTGCCATCTCAATCTGCAAATAAGATTCAGAATGCTCTACAAAAAACTCCCACTCAAACTTGAGATCAGCTCAAAAAACCCTACCCAACAACTAGGATCAAAAGTTGATCAAGCTCTGATACCACTTGTAAGGAAACTCAGGTGCAGAAACAACTTCCTACGCTAATCTCTATAGGAGAGTATTGTGCAAAATCTTATAAATCCTTACAATTTCAGATTCGTTAACTACTTTAACAAAGATATTGCAACCACATACCATACATACAGAAAAAATAGAGAATGACACAATGATACACCCTGGGGAAAACCTTTCGATAAAAAACCCCAGCACTCCAAAACTTGCACAATGTATTATCTTCAACACAAAGATTACAATACACTTGCAATGCAAGTTCTTTCAGGAAATGAGAGACAAAGCCAACAAGACTTAAATTTCTGTTATATCTCTCCCATAGGAGCAACATCATATATATAGACTCCTCTGGACCCAAAAATAGGCACAACCACCAAGACCCATGCACAAAGCCACATGTACATAGTTGTTACATGCAATCCCAAGAATAGGCGTCCATCCCTAGAATAGACTATGACAACTTGTCATAGAATCCACCAAAAATAACGGTCACAAGAGAAGTGTAAGAGAATCTATCATACCAACCTATTTTTGGCATATTCTCTTACACACACCAACCACTTCTTCTTGGGTGCCCAAATAAGCCCAAGTCATAAGATGCTCTTACACCTGTCATAGCACATTCCTTAAATAGTTCTTACACGTCATAGGAATCCAACATGACTATTTCAGTCATGATCTCCTTACGCACAAGATGCTGACACATCAAGTGGAGTGACACATCAACATGCCAACTAGACATGTACACTCACACTTAATTACATTATTTGCAAAAAATACATTTACAAAACAAATAATAAGAATAGGAATTATCCAAGGTTGAGACACCTTATTCCTAACATCCATGATTAGTTCATCTGGATAAGAGAGTAGCCTGTTAAGATATGTAGTCAATTGATTCATGAGATAATTGGATTGGACAATACTAGAGCCCTCCCAGTAGTAGAGAAAAATATTAGGAAACAAGAAAAAACTCTAACTCATTCTAAATGGGATAAGAGAGTGATGACTGTGAATGACATCTTTTAGTAAGATGTGAGATTGGTAACAATGCTACTAGGATACAAGTTATTCTATAGCAGCAGACCTAATTGTGTGTCAGTGGGAGTAATTATGATGGCTTCTAGAATGGTTAAGGAAAAAACAAAATATAACCTATGCGAGATCCTAGCACAAAAGTTCTTGGAGAATTTGAATACTATCAAGAAGGACAAGTCAAAAGCTTTCAGGTTTGGTTCACTTCTAGTCCACATGTACATCCACATTGAGAAAAAATTTCCTAGAATGCACCCTAGGGAATGGAAGAACAGTGTACCTAATGGTATACAAATCTTAGAAAGCTATCGAAGGCAAGATAAATATTGGGTAAATGGTGAGTTGTTTGCAATGACTAAAATTCTTCAAAGGCAAATGAAAGAGGGGTATTAGATACCTGAGGAGATAGTTGAGAAATACAAAGACACGATCTATTTCATGATTGAAAGTGACTATGTATTCTTTGAGGCAGTTGAACTAAGAAATAAATGGTGCTATCCTATGGGGTATGAGGTCAATTTAGAGGTTCTCACAATGCAAGTTGAACATGTATTAGTAGTTGAGATAGATACATCTAAAGAGAGATGGGGAACTTACCTGGAAAAGTCAGCAAAAGATAGAGAAGAATAGGATAAAGGGACAAGGAATAGAAAAATAGAGAAAATGGTTGATGACATAGTTGTGAAGGTAGTAATTACAAAGGAGAAAATAAAATAAGTAAGGAAAAAGATGATAGAAGGATCCTCTAGCTTGGCAATTGAGGCACCTCCTCCTTTTGAAGTAGAAAAGACAGTAAGTCCTACTCCTGATATAATTGATTTATCAACTACACATGAGAAGATTGCATAAGAGGTTTCACCTCTGAGCACACCTTGGAGATCTACAAGATCTAGCAAAATAAGAAGCCATAAGAAACAAAAGGTAGAAGAAGAAACAAAGAAGAAAGAAGATAAGGTGACTAAGAAGAAAGAAGAAAAAGAAGTATATAAGAGGCCATAAGATTTGTGGAAGCCAAATATCATGATGTTTCAAAAGAGGATAATAAGATATGGAAACTTGAAGACACTGAACATTTATTATGAAAGGTATGACTCTAAAAATTAGTCATTAATTGAGCACTTGTTAGTCTACAAGAAGAATTTTCTAGAAATTGAAGGCAATATTCCTAAGGACTAGTATAAAAAGTTGGAAATAAGAAAACATTTAGCACATTCAGAGGATGAGACTATAAGAAATAAGGCTATTGAAGACATGTTGCATGTAGTCTCCATACATGAAAGGGAGAGAATCTTTAAAGAGTTGAAACCTCTATTGAGAACAAAGGCCAGACTTGTGAAGATAATGGCAAGGAAGTATGATGAGGTTATAGAAGACACACAAAAGGCATTGCACAAAATTCTTATGTGCGACATGCCTAAGAAGACCTTACCTCTGAAGTTTACCAAGCCTAAACCTTTAGGAATGGGAGAAAGCTCTAGGAGAGCCAAAGAAAGTGTGCAAGCAAGAAAAATTGAGAAGCAACCAGACTTCTTCATTTATGGTATGCCTATATCATTAGACACTGCACTTGATGTAAATGATCCATTTCAAGACAATCTGGACAGTGCAATGATAGTAGAAGAGGAAGGACATAAAGAGGAATAACATAAAGAAGAAAAATAGTAAGAGAAAGAACAAGAGAAGGAAAAACAACAAGAGGAAAAGTAGGAAGAAGAGACAACATCAGAAAAAGAAGAAGAGGTAAGAATTGATCTTAAACAAGAACCGGATACCTCCTCCACCCTATTGTTGGCAAGTGTGGCCAAACCAATGAGCACTGACATGGAAAGCATGGATGAGGATGAACTCATGAGGTTATCCTTCATGGAATTTTCTAAGGCAAAGGAAAGGTCAGAACAAAAGGGGGATAAGAAGGGAAAGGTGATTGCTAAGGAAATAGAGACTGCATCTTATGCACTGAATGGCCCGATCCATGTCAGTGAACTTCTAATCAAGTCATGGGATGATGAAGTGAAGACCTTGGAAGACTCTTTCCAATACATTCTAAATCTGGTGAGTAAGCACTAAAGTCTTATATGCTTAGAATTTTAAAATTTTGCAAGTACCTTTGCCATTGATGTCAAAGGGAGAGGAAGAGAAGAGAAAAATGAGAAAGGGGAAAAGAATTAAATAAAAGAAGAGAAGAGAAAAATGAGAAGAAGAAAAGAAAACTTGTAAATAATTTTTTTTTTTTTAAAAGAGAAAAGAAACAAAAAGAAATAATATGTATATAGAGAAGTGGAAGGAAGATAGTATTTTGACACTTAGTCATTTTTTGCTAAGTGTTGCCATCAATGCCAAAGGGAGAGATTGTTGGAAAGTGATGTTTTAAGAGAAATATGGATCACTTAAGGTTTTCCATTTATGGAAACACTTATGCTGGAGTGACTGCATGAAGTGATTATAAGTATTGGAGACACAATCATGAAAATGACTAAGTAAAAAATTAGAATTACAGTATTCTATAGTACACTTTTTTTCAGGGAAGATAGCATATGATATATTATGGTTTGAAAACTTAGAGGAAGATAGTTTGGGATATGTATGACCTTTTGTTAAGGTCGCATGTTTTTTGGTGTCGATATCAATAAGATATAGTGATATGAAGGTATGCAAAGATAGAGAAACAGTGAAATAGGGCATATGAACAGTCGCAATGATTGAGGGAAGATTAGATGGAATGGTAACGTGTTAAGTTAGATGAAAGTTGTATATTAATGACACTTTGGTAAAACAAGATCTTTGACTCTACATTTATCATTTGTATAAGTAATTGTTATGTTTTGTATTATATTTGAGAGCCAACTAGATGGCAGAATTGATATAAGTATAGAGTGTTTTGTGGAAGCGATAAGCAAGAATATATGTGATAGAGATGGATATGTGATGGATGCAAATTTGGGATATTAGTAAAGGTGGATAGAAGATGCGAGATCAGAGATTGACAGAGCAATAATTCGAACTATCAAAGCATAGAAGATGTTTGTACAGTTCACTTACTAAAGAACACCTTTGTAACAAAATTTTGATTGTAACAGTTGTAAGCTCAGCACACCTTTAATAGGGTTTTTGTATACCCCTAACAGGGTTTTTTATTCCTCAAACAAGGAAATACTCAGCTCCTAATAGGGTCAAATCTCCTAACAGGGATTCAATATTTTAGTACATAGTTGTGGGTGCCATCCCCACCGAGGTTTTCCCTTGGCCAGGGTTTCCTCGAAAACAAATAATGGTGTTATGATTTATGTGTTATGTGTTTATGTTCTTTTCATTTCAGCATTGATATGGTTTATTTGCAATTGGTTAAATTTTAATTTAAATTGTTGTAATACTGATTCACCCCCCCCTCTCAGTATTACTTAATCCTAACACCAACCATATAAATTCCCCTGCTTTAGGTAGGCGTGCCTGATTCTAGCAAATCCTAAGAGCCCACTTCTCCCTTTGAGCTTCGGTTTCCAAAAGCATGTACCCCATTTTCACTAAATACTCACCACTCTTCAAGAAACACCAAATAATTTTTTCCTCTTCCTCCAATAACGTAACTTTCCTTTTCCTAAGAAGATAATTGAAATGATTCAAATTTTCCTCATCGAGGCACAATCTTGAGGATTCTATGAATTGCAAATTTCCCCATCCATGGGAGACTCCACATCAGTGAAGTCTCTAACACTCAAACCCCACCATTTCTTAGAAAAATGAATGATATTTCTATAATCCACAAGATTTGACAATTTTTCCATTCCATCTCAGAAATTCCATAATTTGTGATGATATTCCTGCAATTGGTAATAAAATTCCATAAATCTGAGCCCCAAGGTGGATCCTCAATGGTCAAAATTATTTCTCTATCCCCATTGTCCAAATATTTTCTCTTAAAAGGATCTACACCCATCTTTGATGAGGTTTTTTATAAATTTCCCACACAAGCTTTGCACCCAAAGCATAATTCATAAGTCTCCAATCACACAGACAAGCACCACCACATTGCTTTGGTTTAAAAACCTAATCCCAAGCCAAAAGAGGAAATTTATCTTGGGTTCTATCTCCATTCCACATAAACTTCCTCATATGCTTCTCGATCTATTTGATTACTTTAACATGAATATGATTATAGGACATAGAATATATAGGCAAGGCCAAAATCACATATTTAAGCATTGTAATCCTTCGTACAAGAGTGAACCACTTAGACTTCCATCCCTCCATCTTCTGCAAACAACCTTCCACCAAATGATTCCACAAAGAAACTTTCCTAGCCCCAGCCAATAACTGAACACCCAACAATTTACTTGGAAGAGAACCAATTCTAACACCAAAGATACCTACCATATTTCATTGCAAATTTTCTGCAACATTAAAAAGGTAAATCTTTGATTTAAGCCAATTGATATCCTAACATGATACATCCTTATACATCTCCAACACATGCTTCATAACCCTATCCTACCTCAAAGTCACCTCTCCCATCATAAAAGTATCATCATAAAACTCAGAATGAGAAATAGGATCCATACCATCCACCATTTTCACACCTTTCCATAAACCTTGAGCTTTTTATTTAGATATGAATCTCCCCAGAACCTTGGCCAGCAAGATAAAAAGAGAAGGTGATATTGGGTCACCTTTCCTCAACCCTTGGGAAGTCAAGAAAAAACCTTGTGAAATCCCATTGACCAAGATCAAAGCCCAAAACCTGTCACTCGTACCTCTAATCCAACTAATCCACTTTTGATAGAAACCAAATCAAACTAATACTTTGTATTAAAAAAACCCCTATCCACCCTATCATACACCTTTCTAATGTCCAATTTGAGTAACATAGAACTACTCTTACTAATTATAATGGAGTGGATCACCTTATGAGCCATAATGATGCCATCAACAATATTGCTGTCATGAGTAAAGTTGCTTTGCTCAGGTAAAATTAACTTATCCAGCACTTTCTTCAGCCTATTAGCCATCACCTTTTGTGATAATCTTATAAATTGTGTTGCAAAGAGAAATTGGTCTGAAATCCTCAAAGGCCTCCACCTTATCCTTCTTCAGAATCAATGCCACCAGGGTGTTGTTAAAATCTTTAAGAACAAAACTGAAAGATCTAGATTCTTCCACAACTACAAGAAGGTCATCCTTGATCATGTCCCAAAACTTGTGATAAAAAAAGGCCTAAAAACCATCAGGGCCTGGAGATTTATCTCCTCCCAAACCAAAGACCGCAGTCTTCAACTCCTTCATCCTCATCAAATCCATCAACATTTTATTATCTTCTATTGACAAACTTAGAGAAATCACCTCAAGAATTTGATCCCTACCATCACCATAAGCTCTTCCATCTTCATTCCATAGCTATTAAAATAACTCCTCAACCAACATGTTGATATCTTCCAAATCTTGCACTTCAACACCCTGACTGTATCAAATCTTAAAAATCATATCGATTGAATGATGAGTCTTTACTGAACATTGAAAAAAATTGTGTTTTAGTCCCCATCTTTCAACCAAGACTCTCTAGATTCCTTCTTCCAAAAAATCTCCTCTCTAGCCAAAATTTCACCATACTGCAACTTCAAATCCTTATCCTTTTCAAATTCAACAACATCCATATCATCTTGCATAAATTTATTGTTCACTGCCTCTTGACGTTGCTCCAAGGATTTATTTTCAACAAAATTTTCTTAAAGTGGAGTTTGTTCCAATCTTTAAGTCGTCATTTGATGAACTACAATCTCTTAAAAAGTTTGAAAATTTTATTACCTTCCACCTATAGAGAATTGATCCACTAGTCCTAAACTATCTCAAAGAAGCCACCTCTCAAAACCGCATTCATTCAAGTTTAAACAGATTCTTGGGGGGAGTTAAGTCTCTAAATAGATGCGAAGAAATAGGGAAATGATCTGACCCTATTAAAGCTATAATTTTAGCTTCATAGTTTACTTGCATCCCATGCCATTCCCTAACAACAAAGAAATGATCCATCCTTTCAGCAATATTGGAGAAACCCAATCTTTGATTAGTCCAAGTAAATTAACCATTTTTAGTTCTCACTTCCCATAATCCATTGTTTGAGACAAATTCCTAAAAATATTTTTGAATCCTACTAATCTATCCTATACCACCCCTCTTATCATAAATATCTAAAGTAGCATTAAAATCACCAGCTAGGATAAAGGACCCCTACTCCAAAACCTGTAAAACATTTCCCCAAAGATCGATTTTCTCCTATGTATGTGTACGACCATAAACATTAATCAAATTAAAGGAGACAGCAAACATCAAATATTGAACCTTCGCCAATTGCTAATGTCTTCCGTGCTCAACACAATCCACCTTCACTGTCTGAGGATTCCAAATAATCCACAAACCTCTCGAAGCCCCAACAACATCAACAAAACATCCTAGCCATTTAAACCTAACACCTAAGAATTTTGTAGAAACTTCCTTATTTACCTTCATTTCTTGCAAGAACAACACATCAAGTTTGGTTTGATCAAAATAACCCTTGATCAAACACCTCTTGTCATGGGCATTATAACCCCTGATGTTCCACATAAGGAGCCTCATTGCTCCCTAAGAGAGAACAAGTCTCTCCCGGATCTCAATTTTCTTTATCCTTTCATGTTTCCTGATTCCTCTAGCAATTGGTAGACATATTTATGCCTCCTCTATCTCTGGCCTCCTATATTGGCCTTCTTAACTGACACTTTGGACTTTTTTAGGGATCTTGGAGAAATCACACCATAATATTCCATGTCTCCCTCTTCAGACTTAGAAACCTCATCTGCTAATCTAAAATCTTCCTCCACATAGCCACTACCATTCAAGGCCTCCTCTCTCATTGGAGACATATGAATATCCTTGAAAACAATCTCCCTAATCATATTCTCCTCCTAGCTCAAAATGACCAACTGCTCTAAATTTTCCTCTAAAATTTGCCACTCCAAGTTGATCACTTTTAGAAGAGAGCTACCACCTAATGAAGAGTTGAATATCACCTCTTGATGGTTCATTTGATGAGGGATCAAATCTTCCACTGGAACCTAAGAAGGAGAGTTCATCCTAGGGAGGTGAGAGAGTTGTTCTATGACAAAAGCATCATAAGCATCTCCTGAGAAGAAAAATCACTTCCTAGAGTAACTATTCCATTACTTTTCTTTTCCCCTACCAGCAACTCTTCCATCCCTTCACCACACATCTCTAAAGATTTATTCACAACCATAGATTCCTATAAATCTAGTTGACATCCTCCTCCCAATGATGCCTCACCTTTCTCTATTGAAAAAAACTCATCCTTGCCTAAGGAATTATTTACTAGCCAAATCTCCGCTCCTCCTCCCTTGTCACTCACACCCTCTCCTTCCATACTATTTTTATGTATCTGAGCCAACAAGGACTGGCATTTTTTTGGCTTCTAAACCTTTTTCTTTCCCAGCTAGAAAACACTTATTTGTCTCATGGCCCCAATTTTTGCACTTGTCACATTTCTCTATGATTTCTTCTACTTCTATCTCTTGCCACCAATAATCTTCAGATGGTCTAATCTCAATCCTTCATTCCTTCTTTCAAATCTTCAAAAACAATCTCCTTTTTTTGGAAACTCCTAGGCTTGTCGAGGAGGGTGCCATGGGAGGGAATCTCCTCTCCTACCATGACTACGCTCTACAAAATACAATCGACCACCATCAAATACTTTCTCATGAAACCCTGCTCTCCTTCGCCACTCCATTCCTCTTTTAGAATTTTTCCCATTAGATTTTGAATATTATTTAAATGATGATAGATGTATTTATATTTATTTTTCAAACAGATTATGGTAAAATTTATGTTCATATTATATCAAGAGTTCTTATAGTGAGTGTTGTTATTATAGTAAGGGTTCTTATGATCTTTTAAGAAATGCTAGATTTTAAAAACTACTTAAATGATGAAAATGTATTTATATTTATTTGTTGAATAGATTATGATAATTATATTCATATTATTTGTTATATAACTTTTTATTTATTCTATAAAATTTTGTAGTAGAGTTATATATTTATAAGTGGTATGTTTTTGTTTAATTTTCATTTATTAATATTTTTTTATTTATATATTATGTTATCTCAAGCTCTCGAATAAGAACTACAAAGAAAATAAGTATAGGAAAATGGAGGGAAAAAAATTCATCATACATTCCATATATCTTTATTATATAGCATTTGTGTTGAATTTGGAGAAATTAGCAAGCAAAAATAATTATTAGTTATTTTCATAATTCATTGTCAATATGCATGTGATATTAGAAATATGATGCAAGTTTCAACAAAATGCCCCAAGGTTGAAGTTTTATTTTTATTTTTATTTTTATTTGGTTGCACAATATTTTTTGATAAGATTGAGATGTATATATGTGTGCCTGAATGCCTAAAAAAATATACATAATTCTTATCATATATAATATATCATACATACAATATTATGTTTATTTTAATAATGACATTTGAATTTTTTATAGTATGATACTTCAACATCATTGATCAATGATATTATGAAACCCTAAACAAATGTATCCATAACCATGGCATAAACCTAAATCCTTATTTTAACTCTTACTCTTACACTAATCAAAATCCTAATTATAACCATAATATTTAAAATGTAAAAGTAAATACTATTTAAAAAGTTTAGAGAAAAGTTTGAAACATCATTTTTAAATATCAAATAAATGAGAGCTAAGTAGTGTAGAAATGGACTTATTTACATAGAAAGATTCGAAATAGTCATTTCTATAATATCAAATAGATGAGAGTTAAGTACATTTTCTAACATAAATATTATCAATTATTTTATCTGTACTATTTCCTGAAGAAAACTTTTTAAAATTATCTCAGTTCAACTACAAATCTGTTAAGCAGTTTAAAGTTATTTTTTTAACGTATCATTTTATTTTATTACCTCTATTAACTTTAAGGATATCGTTTACTTTGTTTATTTTATTTTATTGAATTTTCCTACTTTATTTTACTCTATTTATTTTAAGAATATCATTTACATGGATACCATGTTTTATGATCCCATGTTATATATATTAATATTTCATCAATGTATATTGTATGAATATATTAATAATTTTTTATATATAGCATTCTAATAATAATTATAATCCTAAGTTCATAATGTTTGCAAACCTTAACCCTAGTTGTAATTATATTGTAAACCTAACCCAAACCCTTACTCTAACCATGATGAAATCTTTAATCCTAACCATGATCCCCAACCATGACCCTAATCCCAAAACCTAACCTTAACCATAATCCTAAACATAACCCTAACCCTAATTTTAACCATGATGTAAAACTATAATCTTAACCCTAAACCTAAATCATAAACCTAACTCAAACCACAATCCTTACCCTAACCTGAACCATAATACTTACCCTAGCCCTAATCATAAAGCTAACCCTAACCCTTACCCTTAACCAAACCCTAACCCCAACCCTAACTATTGTTTTTATAATAGATATACCATTAAGATCAACCATTCTATTTTTTCATGAGGGATAGGCATAAAGAGAAAATAATTCTTTTAGATTGACATGTCTTTGTTAGTTAGAATGGCATTAATAGGCTTGTAACTTGTATTTCCCATTTTTAGTTAACTATATTAAAAAAATATTATCACACTATACTTGATACATTGAAGGAAGTGTGTGGCACCACTCAAAATCAAATAGAGTGATTCACAACTCTGAACATACTATATATATATATAGATCAAATCAAGTATGGGCATTCACACATTGTTTAAAAACATAATGTGTTTCATTATGTCAAGTGCGGTGAAAGTTTTCTACACGAAAATCATATTCAACCAGGTAAGAAATGCTTCACAACTTGATATAGTGTGATTGTTCAATGTGTAGTGTAAAAAATTCAAATAGAAAATATTGTTTTTTTGGAAAATATGGCTTGTTTGTCAATGTGCACCCCAATTAGTGTTATGGAGATTTTCAATACCATGAAATTTGAATGCCCTTTACAATTATTTATCACTACCTTACCTATCAATTCAATAGTCATGATCTTTTTTATATGTATCTCAACTCAAAATTACACATTTTATCAAAGGATGGGCATAGTATAATGTTTCGTAACACAATGTGTTTCTACAACTACATGGTAAAACATGTTGTTATGAACTAAAATTGCACACTACTTTCAAATATCCTTAATAATTTTGAAATAAAACCTCTAATGGTTGTAAATGAACATAATTTACAACTAAATATATCTAACAATCAATATTAGTGAGTTTTTATACCCTCGTATTAGTATATTCCTTTTCATTTCCAAAGCCACTTGATGATATGATCCTATGCCTTATCATAAAGATAAGAATACACTATGAAAGGTTAAAAGATGTGATTTACCTATATGCATTATATTTTTATATTTTATGATGATATATCCACCTCTTGTTGTCCTAGTCAATATATCTCACCCCTCGCTATCCCCTTCATGCAATAAGAAAATTGAATTGTAAGGTTGCAAGCATGTCCTGTATGACATCTCAAGTCGAAGGTGCACAATTATCCCATGTCGAAGGTGCACCATGCTCTACATATCAAGGTGCAGGCACACCATCATATCAAGTTAGAAGCACACACACCAATTAACACAGTAGTTCATAACACAAAGCATTGGTGACGAAACCAAACAACGGTTTATAACATGACGTGTTGACAAGAAATCCATGACACATAAAATTAGACAACATAACATGTATGTGTGGTTCATAACAAACATAATTTTTTATCAATTTCCTTTCCTTATATTTCTTATTATAGATAACACAATGGTTCATGACAAGATGTGTTGGTGACAAATCCACACAAAGGTTCATAACACGACATGTATATAAAAAATATGGATAGTGGTTCATAACATGGTGTTTTTGGACAAACTCCAACCATAGGATACAATTACAATATGTTGTCATGATCCTCTTTACCCATTTGTAGTATTTTCCACTTGTGGAGGGCCAAGATGTGCATTGTATTCTCTCACGAGTTACTCTAGGTAGGGTTTCTACCAGTTCAAATAAATTCACCTAACTTTTTCAAAACCTTGTAAAGGTCAACAAGTCATGTTATCCTCCCCAGTGGGATAAATCATGTCAAGATGCACATACCTCTTTTACCTAAATAGTAAGGTTATCATATCTAACCTTTAATTAGAGATAACAACAAATGATCAGCAAAATTATATCTTACCAATCATGAACTAAGTTTGTGTATGTTGGAAAAATGATGTGCAAGTCAACATAGAACTTCATATTTATAATAAAATAATATTAAGGTGCACATACCTCTTTTACCTAAAAAATTTTAGGTTGTGATATCCAAACTTTTATTTTTTGTCCATCTTCAACTTTCATGAGTTGTGCAACACCTTTGACTTTCAAGAAAACAAATAAATCAATTCATAACATGACATGTTGGCAAGAAAATAAAATAGTTAGTATACTCAATTAGAAGGGTTTTTTATACCAACTTTATGTTACAAGTAGTGGTTGTTGTTGCACCAAAAGATCGACCTATTAATGCCTGATACAACCACTAGACTTAAAGAAGACACAGGAGGTGGTTAAGCCATGTCACAAATCCTGAGGGGAACACTGACCACTTTTCCAACAATCTCCCCCTCAGTGTTACTCGAGGGGATTCGAACCTATGACCAAGCTTTGATACCACTTGTTACAAGTAGTGGTTGTCGTTGCACCAAAAGATTGACCTGTTAATGCTCGATACAACCACTAGACTTATAGAAGACATAGGAGGTGGTTAAGCCATGTCATGAATCTCGAGGGGAGCACTGACCATTTTTCCAACACTTTAGTGCCTAGTTATCCTACTAATATTTATATTAGAAATCATAGAAAAATATGTCCATTCTAAAATAATATTTTGAATGACATTGTGTTTTGAAACACATTATGTTTGAAGAAACAAGTTTCAAAATTTGTTGTGTTTTGGAAGATAGAGAGTTCACGTGCTTATTTATCACTTGCTCAGATAACATGACATATTAGCCTTGAATTCTCAGATAACATGACATCTTAACCATAAATACTTGGATAACACATCATGTTGGCCCTAACAAAGTTTTAACCTTATAATGAAGATATCTTAGATTGGTGATTGGTAATGGTCCAATGCATCCCATGCCCATTTATCACATTCTGAGATAACAAGACGTGTTGGCCTTTATAGAGTTTTAGACCATAATGAAGATGCATCCATGCTAAGCATATGATTAATGTCCTTAAGAAATCTATGGTTAATTTTTTGATGTTACACATCTAAATTATGTTAAAATTACATCTTACCAATCAAAAGAGAATACATCTTACATATGTTTAAAAATCATACAACATAACATGAGTAATACAATTTTGTGGAGGTGCACATGCCTCTGTAACCTAAAGAGGAAGATTTTGATATTCAACTGTGCATTTGAGATAACATTAAATAAGCATAAAACCACATCTTACAAACCATGATCTAACCTTGTACAAGTTGTAAAACACAATGTGTAATTTTTCTAGCAATGAATTATTTGCAATAAAATCCCATCTTAAGTCTATAGCAACAAAAAAGATAAATTCACTTTTTGGGGTGTACATGTCTCTATTAATAAGCTTATCTTCCTCTTTCTTTCTAAGGATCTATTTTCTTAGTATAGTGACATTTGTTTATCATGTAACATTATTTTCTTATAAGGATCTACTAGTGAATCTAGGAAGGGTATCTACTAGTTTCAAATAAATTGACATAACTTTTTCAAAACTATATCAGGGCTAATACGTCACGTTATCTTCCTATTGGAGATTTGTCGGCAAGCTAGTGTTGACTGTATGTTTTTCATTGATGAAAACATATGGTAAGTAGCATGCATGGAAGCATGATGGAGAGATCCTTGAGAATATGATTCTTAGATATGTTATCAGCATGATATCATAGATGTAGAGGTTGATTCTGAGTTAAGACAATAATACAATTGTTTGTATCAATAGTGTTCCTGACAGGTCCCAGGAAGATTTTTGTATGTGATTTGTAGTACAGTTGTGATGGAGCCTTACACATTTATATTTATGTTTTAGACATGTTTATGATGCTATGTTCATGGACCCAAAGTCCGTTGTGTAATACAGGTTGAGTTATAATGTTTTCAGTTGACAGTTACAGTTTATCTGATGGAGCCGACATTGTTTATATTGTTTTAGTAGTTGCGCCTATCATTTGGATATACATGTTTGGATTAGTGTTTGGAGAAGAGTTAATAATGTTTTTTTGAGAGTGCATAACATATTTCAGCATGTGAAGAAAGTATCAGTTAATTTAGTAGAGCCGATAGTGTGAAGCGGCGCGTCTACTCATATTGAGTTGCACGGTCCTAATTAGTATTGTGTGCTTAGTAGCTGTAGGACATGTTGTTGGAGAGTTATATTTTTCCTCTAATATTATTTCAAGAAAGTTCTAATAGACTGACTTGATTATATCATTTGGAGAAAGATACTTATAGTCGGTCAGTTATGATCGCTAAGTATGGCAGATAGTTGAAAGAAAAGAGCATAGTAGAAGGTGTGAAGTATTGAGCCATCAATAGAAGGTCTATTTGAAGAAGAAGATAGTTTATGCTATTCATTGGAACTGATCCAGATAGCAGGTCTAACTCACAATTCACCCAGATCCAAATATAGTGTGTATTTGTTAAAAGAAGGTTGCAACCTTCACCCCTTTGAGCAGTGTGCTCCCGGACAGTGTGTCCTCACCCCTAACAGGGTTAATTATAAAAGACTCCTAACAGGGTCCAACCTTTGACTAGGTCATTGTACTTAATGCATTGTAAAGATCAACACCTAACAGGGTTGTAAGATCTTCTAACAGGGATCATTATAATCTAGTGCAGTTTATAGTGGGTACTAATTCCCACCAGGGTTTTTACCTATTTGGGTTTCCCCGTAACCAAAATTGTGGTGTTGTGTTAAGTGTTCTTATATTGTGTTTATGCTTAATTTTCTTCTCTACTTAATTGGACAAAGAATTCAATCTTGTAGATAACTTATTCACCCTCCTCTCCCCCTCTCAGTTATCTCTTGGGACTATTCCTAACAGTTGGTATCAGATCCAAGTGCCTTAGAGAGAAATTTTAATAGCTTGAGGTTGATCAAATGGAATTCTTTAGAAAAGAAACTCCTAAGTTTGATGGAGAGAACTATCTAGATTGGAAGAACAAAATGATGACACATTTGCAGTGCATTTCCTTTGAGATTTTTGACATAACTACTAAAGAAGTTCAGATTCCCTCTTTATCAAATCTTGCAAAAGAAGATGCAACTCTTAAGTAGAAGGAAATGTTCACTCAAAATTCTATTGCCAAAGAATCCCTTATCAATGCCTTGTCTAAAAGTGAGTTTTCAGAGATCAAGAAAGTAGATAAAGCCTAAGAGATATGGAAGTATCTATAAGACATGTTTGAAGAAGATGTCCAAGCTAAGAATGCACGTAGAAAGACATGGAAGAAAAAGTACAATACATTGGAGATGATACCTAAAGAGAACATTAGAGCATACAATCAAAGAATTAATGAAGCAATTGCAGGAATCATAAACAATGGTGGAGAAATTTTGGAAGAAGACATAATGGATAAGTTGACGACTACACCAGAATATGAGAGCAAGATAAACATCCTAGATGAGACTATGCAATTTTCAAAAGACTTCAAAAGAGAGACCTTAATAAGCAAGATTTCAGCATTCAAGATTTCAAGTCTAAAGATAGAGCCTAAAAGTGAAATAGCCTTCAAAGCTACAGTCCATGGTAAGAAGTCCTTGAACACTTATGGTAATTTTGATGATGATGATGAAGATAAAGAACTAGATGATTTCATTTCTATGAATACTAAGAAAGAAAGAAAAGGAAAAGGAAAATATGAAGGTTAGTTACCATTCAAATGATTTTCATGTAACAAGATTGGTCACTTTGCATCTAAGTATCCTACAAGAGACAAGAAGTTCAAAACTAATTACAAGCCTAAGTATACAAAAGAATGTTACTATGCTAGAGATGGAGTATCATATGAAGATTCAAAAGAAGATGAAATTGGATTCATTGCTATTGAATATATGGAGAAGATGCTTGATGAGATGGATCTTGAAGATGAATAGAAAGCGCAAGAGTTATCATTAATTTCAAAAGAAGACATCAGAATAGACTAGATCATTGACAGCGGTTGTTCACATCACATGATAGGAGACACAGATAGATTTGTAAATTTGGATAAGTACAAAGGCATCATGGTTATATTTGGGGACAACACTCTGAAACCTATCATAGATAGAGGAGTTATCACCTTGGATGGAAATAATAACACTGATGATGTTCTATATGTTGATGGTTTGTAGCATAACCTACTAAGTGTTGGATAGTTGCTTGACAAAGGATATCAGTTGGAATTAAAAGATAATAAGTGCATCATTAACAACAAGGAAGGAGTAATGATTGTATTAGGTTCAAAGAAAAAAGGTAAATTTTTTCATCTTAATTCAGAAGCAAGTTATTTTTTTGCTAAAGTAGATGACAGTTGGTTATGGCACAAAAGACTATGTCACATCAATTTTGACAACATAGTAAAGATAAGAAATGTAAAGGTAGTAAGAGACCTTCCTAGCATTGCAAAACCAATTGATACAATATGCAGGGTATGTGTGATGAGAAAGCATGTGAGGAATTCATTTAGAAGCAAGCATAATTCGGTAGAGAACAAATTGGATCTAGTACATATAGACCTATGTGGATCAACTCAAACAAGATCATACTATGGTGAAAGGTACTTTATTCTATTTGTTGATGATTATTCTAGAATGATGTGGGTTGCATTCTTAAAAGACAAATCAGAAGCATTTGATAAGTTCAAAATATTCAAAGCTAAAGTTGGAAATGAGTCTGGATTGAAGATTAAATGTCTGAGATTAGATAGAGGAGGAGAATTCACCTCTAACAGATTTTATGAGTATTGTGAATAACATGGGATAAAGAGACAGCTAAGTGAACCTATAACCCCTCAGTATAATGGAATTTTAGAAAGGAGAAATAGGATCATACTTGACACAGTGCGCACTATCATGATTGAAGGAAATGTCTCACACACCTATTGGAGAGATGCGGTCAATACTGCAGTCTATACAATCAATAAAATTCAATTAAGACTAGGTGAAAACAAGACACCTTATGAGCTATGGTTTGGGAATGTACCTACAGTAAAATACTTCAAAATCTTTGGAAGCAAGTGCTACATCAAGAGAGATGAAGATATTGGCAAGTTGGATGCAAGAAGTGATGAAGGTATTTTTCTTGGTTACTCTACTAAAAGAAAAGCTTATAGATATTTTAACTTAAGATTGAAGAAGATTATTGAAAGTGCACATGTAAAAATTGATGAGAAGTATATGATTCAAGAAAGATATCATGATTATGCACCTATGATTGAGAAGAACCTAGTCCTATGAATAGAGAAACTATTGTTGAAGAAATGTTTGACAGCATTGATGTATTGTTCAATGACCTTGAAACAAGTGAAGAAGAATCACATAAGACAAATGAGAGAGTCACAACTAATGTTCCAAAATTCACATCTAGATACCATTCAAAGGAAGACATCATTGGAGATCAAAACAACAAAGTCATGACAAGATCTAAAGAAAAAAGTTCCACAGTTGATGAAGCGGTATGTTTACTTTCACAAATTGAACCTTTAAGTGTTGAAGATGCATGTAATGATTCAGATTGGCATGAAGCAATGAAAGAAGAGCTAGATCAAATAATTAAGAATGATACATGGGAACTAGTCCCTATGCCTAGTGACAAGAATGTGATTAGAATAAAGTGGATATTCAGAAACAAGACGAATGAAGATGGCATAGTAGTAAGGAACAAAGCAAGACTGGTATGTAAAGGATATGCATAAAGAGAAGGAATTGATTATTCAGATACATTTTCCCCTGTAAGAAGATTGGAAGCAATAAAGTTAGTTTTAGCCTATGCTACATTCAAAGACTTTAAATTATATCCGATGGATGTCAAGTGAGCATTCCTGAATAGAGATTTGAAGGAAGAATTTTACATAGAATAGCCTGAAGGATTTAATTTATTAGACAAACCTAATATGGTATGCAGATTGAATAAAACCCTCTATGGACTTAAGCAATCCCCTAGAGCATGGTATGAAAGATTAGATGGTTACTTGACTAAGATTGGATTCAATAAAGGAGCAAAAGATTGTAACTTATTCATAAGAGAGACACTTGATGGATTATTGTTGGTTGTTATATTTTTTGATGACATTATTTTTGGTGGCAATGACAAGCTTAGTGCATAATTTTCTAAAAAGATGCAGAGTGAATTTGAAATGATTGGACCTATCAAGTACTTTTTGGGACTGAATGTGTAGCAGACAGACAAAGGTATTTTCATTAATCAGTCTAAGTATGTGAAAGAGATATTAAAGAAGTTCAAGTTGGATGATTGCAAGCCAGTAAGTACCCCTATGATGACAGGATGCAAGCTTTCAAAAGAAGATCATTCTATAGCAGCAGACATAACCTTGTATAAGTCTATGATTGGTAAACTCATATATCTTACTCAATCTAGACTTGATATTTCTAATGCAGTTGGTATAGTTGGAAGATTTGTAGTAGAACCTAAACAAAGTCATCTTATGGAAGTAAAGAGGATATTCAGATATTTGAAAGGAACTATAGACTATGGTTTATGGTATCCTAATTCAAAAAATATAGAACTTCATGTGTATACAAATACAAATTGGGAAGGTTGCATGGATGATAGAAAGAGTACCTTAGGAGGAGCATTATTTCTTGGAGATAGACTTGTTACTTGGATAAGCAAGAAGAAAATTTGTATTTCTCAGTCCACAATAGAAGCAGAGTATGTAGTAGCAGCATTAAATTATTGTAAAATTATGTGGATCAAGTAGATGATAAAGGATTTTGGAATTTAGATTGATTATCCTATTGTTATTCATTGTGATAACACTAGCACTATCAATATGTCAAAGAACCATGTGATGCATGCAAAGACAAAACACATTGAGATAAAATATCACTTCCTAAGAGAGAAAGTTATAGAGAAAGAAGTAAAATTGGACTATGTAAGCACAAAAGAACAACTAGAAGACATATTCATAAAGCCTTTATTGAAGGATACATTTGAGTATCTCAGGGAGAAGCTGGGAGTAATCCCCTTTCCTGATTTTGATTAGAGTTTGCAGGAGTGCATCAATCCTTAGTGATTGATGAATGGTTGACTACTCTACTTTAGGAGTAGTATTGGTACTTATTTGTTTTGGCACACTTTTCCATTTATGTCAAAGGGGGAGTGAGTATATAGTCATGAAAAACAATACAATTGTTTCATTCTAGAAAGGGGGAGTGAGTAATTAGCAAGAAGAAACAAAACAACAAGAGGATACAACAACAGATATTCAGAGCATTCAATATTAGATGAAGGATTCATCCTTGGGGGAGTTTTGTTGAGGAAATGGAGAATGTTATTAAATAATTGTACATTTGGATTGGTGGTGTTTTTCATTCCATATGTTTCTGCTAATGCCAAAGGGGAAGATTGTTGGAGATTTTTCAGCAAGCCAGTGTTGACTGTATGTTTATCATTGATGACAACATATGGTAAGTAGCATGCATGGAAGTCTGAAGGAGAGAGCCTTGAGCATATGGTTCTTAGATATGTTATCAACATGATATCATAGACACAGAGGTTGATTCTGAGTTAAGACAGTAATACAGTTGTTTGTATCAGTAGTGTTCCTTACAGGTCCCAAGAAGAGTTTTGTATGTGATTTTTAGTATGGTTGTGATGGATCCTTGCACATTTATATTTATGTTGTAGACATGTTTATGATGCTATGTTCATGGACACAAATTTTTTTGTGTAGTACAGGTTGAGTTATGATGTTTCTAGTTGACAGTTACAATTTCTTGAGTTTATCTGATGGAGTCGACATTGTTTATATTGTTGTAGTAGTTGCACCTATCATTTGGATATGCAATTTTGGATTAGTGTTTGGAGAAGAGTTAATAATGTTTGGTTAAGAGCACATAATATATTTCACCATGAGAAGAAAGTATCAGTTAATTTAGTAGAGCCGACAGTGTGAATCAATGCATCTACTCATATTGAGTTGTGCGGTCCTAATTAGTATTGTGTTCTTAGTATAGCCATTGGAGATGTTGTTGGAGAGTTATATTGTTTCTCTAATATGATTTCAAGAAAGTTCTAATAGGCCAACTTGATTATATCATTTGGAGAAAGATACTTATAGTCAATCAGTTGTGATCTCTAAGTATGGTAGATAGTTGAAAGAAAAGAGCAGAGCAGAAGATGCGAAGTATTGAGCCATCAATAGAAGGTCTATGTGATGAAGAAGATAGTGTATGCTATTCATTGGAACTGATCCATACAATAGGTCTAACTCACAGTTCACCCAGATCCATATATAGTGTTTGTCTATTAAACAAAAGGTCACAGCCTTCACCCCTTTGAGCAGTGTGCTCCCGAACAGTGTGTCCTCACCCCTAACAAGGTTAATTATAAAAGACTCCTAGCAAGGTCCAAACTTTGACCAGGTCACTGTACTTAATGTATTGTAAATATCAATTCCTAAAAGGGTTGTAAGATCTTCTAACAGGGATCGTTATACTCTAGTGCAGTTTATAGTGGGTACTAATTCCCACTAGGGTTTTTACCTATTTGGGTTTCCTCGTAACCAAAATTGTGGTGTTGTGTTAAGTTTTCTTATATTTTGTTTATGCTTAATTCTATTTTGTACTTAATTGGATAAATAATTGAATCTTGTAGATAACTGATTCACCCCCCCCCCCCCCCCCTCTCAGTTATCTCTTGGGACTATTCCTAACACTTCCATGGTGGGCCAACATGTCACGTTTTCTCAATTTCATAATTTGGCAAGGGTGAAAATTCATCTTTTCAAAATGGTGAAATATTTCTCCATTTCGCACTTAACTTTGGTGAGCCAAAAGAAGGAAGTTTGAAATGGTGAAAACTTTTCCATTTTGCCCTTGTAAAATTGTGAAATTAGGAAAATGTGACATGTTGACCTAGCTAGAAAGAGAACATGATGTGTTTGTCATGGTATATTTGTATCCCATGATGAAGATGTCTCGAATTGGTTATCTATGATATTATATATATTAAAGAAGTCTAAAATAATTGTTGGTTATTTTTTCCACCACTCAACCCATCACATATAACTAACTTGAGGCATATTCATCATGAGTTGAACTTTGTTACATTGGGTTAATATATCATGTTATCTATAGGGTGGGATAACATGTATTGTTATCCCCATTTCACCATTTCATGGTTCTCTTTAGGCATGGGTGTGAAATGGTGAAACAAGCTAGGTTTTGCCACGTGGCTCTGGTCAGTTTAGCAATGTGGGCCAGTTCTTTACAATATATTCTCAAATTTTAAAGGTTTTACATCTTCATGTTAATCAATAGCCATGGTTTATTTCACCATTTCATGATTCTCTTTAGGGTGAGGTGTGAAATGGAAAATTCAGTAGGTCAACACCCAAGATGCGATAACCCGTTGTGTTATCCCATGGTTTCACTATTTTGTGCAGTCATTTTTCAGCTTTCTGTGAAATGAGGATGGATATTTTTATGTTATTTTTGGTGGGCCTACTAGCCACATTCTTTTTTATAATTGGTCCTTCTATGAGGTGGTGGTTAGTAAAGTGTTTTTTCTATTTCACACGGTCATTTTTTACCTTCTACGAAACAACGATAAGAGAAGAGGGTTATGTGCTTCATTGCCATTTCATAGATGGTGGGTTAACCTAACGTATTTTCCACTCCAAAAAAATTTCGCAAATGGCCTCATTTGAATATATTTTAATTATATTTTCTCAATAATAATATACATATCAATATTAATATAATATGAATAATATTTCTAATTAAAGTTATTTTATTTGTTGAAAGAATTATCTTATTTTAAAATAAATATTATTGTATTTGACATGATTAATTTATTATGGATTAGTCATTTTGTTTTAATTTAGAATTATTTTAGTTTTTATTTTTATTCACATTAATAAATTTTGTTTTTCACTTCAATATTTTAAATGATATTGAGAATTATTTTATTTTTATAATCTCAAACTTAACAAAGCAACATAATAAAAATATTTTATATTATTTATAAAATATTATAGTATAATATAGTAATTTTATTGTATCTATTAATATCTATATTGTATTTATATCTATAATAGCATGCGCATTCATGGCATACTAAAGAATCCCCCTATTTTAAAAAAATTTTACCCCAAACTCATTTTTTTATCACCCCCCTTCAATACCCACCCAATACACCCCACATCTATTTTCCTATATAAACCCCCACCCCCTGCCCTAAAGATACATCCCTCCCCCCTATTTAGGAAATATATTTCCCCCTTTTTTTCCCATTTTAAATCCCCAAATGTGAATGCACGTGGTATTGTATTTCCCCTTCAATGAAGACCGCGTGCCATATCCATATCTCTATATCCACCTCTCGTTATCCCACTCCATATATCTCACCCCTCTCTTTCCCCATCTAGGTCTCTCATGTCTCTTTCCCCTTATAGGTTAATCTCCTCTCTATATACCCCATCTTTAGCTATCTCCCTCCCTCTAGATCTCTCCCCCTCCTCCTTATCCCTCTCCTCCTCTTCTCTATCCCATCGCATCTCTATCTCTACATCTCCCTCTTTGCATAAGGTTTAGGATACACTATTGATGGTACATGGTTAGGGGTAGATAAGGTTGAGGGCATTTACTATGTCAAGATACTTCCCTCTACCTCTCTCTCTTTCCCTCTCTCTCTTCTCTATAATTTTTCTAAGTTTCTCCTTCTCATTCTTACCCTATTAGTCTATGTCTTTTCCTTCATCCTTGAAACTCCATCTCACCTCTCTCTCTCTCTCACACACACACACACACACACACCTCTACCTCTATCACTTGAAGATAAAGGTTATGAAATCCAACTATTTGTTTGAGATAACCTCAAATGTGTGGAAAAACACATCTTTGAACTAAAATTACTTAGGTTAAGAACTAAAAGGTATAGTTCAACCTATAAATTCATTTATATAATGAAATCATATCACAACCCTAAAACAACATATAATTAGGAAGAGACAATATAGACAAACATAAAGAAGTAGAGATAGACAAATAAAAATAGAGAGAGGGAGATATTAAAAGGGAGAGAGAATAAATATGAAGAAAAAGGGAGCAAGATAGATATATATAGGAAGAGAAAGGAAGAAAGGTATAGATAGAGATATATATCTCAATAAATGCCTCTCTTTATACCTCTATTTCCTCCATCTTCCTCTTTCCTCTTATCCCTTCCCACCTCTCCATTTCTCCATCTCTCTTCCCTCTCTCTCTCAATCTTTTCCTCTCTCCCCCATATCCCTTCCTTACTCCCTCCCTCTCTCACTCTCCATTCTCTCTCTCCATTTTCCTCTCTCTTTCCCCATCTCTCACTCTCTCTATCTTTATCCCTCTCTCCCATCTCTCTCTTCCCTTATCCCTGAACCTTGATCCCTAAATCCTAATCCCAAAACTCTAAATCTAAAACCATAAGCTCAAGGTAGGTATGTGTTCATATAAAATATTTTCTCCTTAGGTAGGTATTTTCACTTAAACAAGGCTTCATTTTAATTGGAGAAGGGGAAAGGGAGAAAAGGTTTAAGGTTTATGCCTTATGGATTATGGTTATAGAGTTTAGGGTTGAGAGAGAGAGAGAATAAAATAAATAGGGGAAAGGGAGAAAAGGAGAAAAGGAGAATAGATTTAGGGTTTATGGATTATGGTTTTAGGATTTTGGGTTTAGTGTTAACATAGTCCTACTTGTAATCCTAATCATGATCCTATCCCTAATCCTAACCTTCTCCCTAGACATACGATAAACCATAGACTAAACAAATAGTATATTTGTTCTACTAATGTCCTAACCTAGAGATAGAAGTGATATGTTCTATATTATTTCTATAATTATGTTAGGTAAATGGATTTTTTTAATATGAAAATATATATATATATATATTTATTTATATGGGGGGGAAATAAGGGAAGAGAGTTGTGTAATAGAGAGACAAGCAAAAGAGGGAGAGAGCATAAAAGAAAGAGGAGAAAGGAGAACATATCTAGGATTTAGGGATTATGGTTACAAGTATATATAAATTTTATAAGGACTATGGTTATGATTATATACTTATCTTTGTTTCTCCCTCTCCCTCTCTCTTCTCTATAATATATCTATGTCTCTTATTTATTCCTCTATCCATATATGTCTTCATGTTCCTACTTCATCTCTCCTCTCTCTCTCTCTAGGTATGTCACTTATCTTCTCCTCTATCTTGGGCCTCCCTATGTATCTCATTCCCTACATTTTTAGCTCTCCTCCATCTCTCTTTCAGGTGTCCAAGAGAAGGAAAGAGTTAAAAAGGGGGAGAGAGGCGGGGAAGAGGGAGATAAGGGAGAGAGAGAGAGAGAGAGAGAGAGAGAGGTAAAAATGGGAAAGGGAGAAAGAAATTAGGATTTAGGGATTATGGTTGTATGGTTTTAAGCTTAGGGTTTAGGGTTTAGGGTTTACAAAAAGAGATAGAAGTAGGGATATGGGGGGAGAGAGAGAGAGAGAGAGACCCCTTCCCCTCTCCAATGCTCCCTCCATTTATCCCTCCACCTTCATGCATATCTCCTTCCCCCTCCCTTACTCTCTCCAATATATCTCCCATCTCCCTCCCTCCCTCTCTTTCCCCCTCACTCTCTATTTCCTCTATCCCTTTCCTCATCTCTCTTTCCCCCTCTTTCCTCCCTCTTCATCTTTCCTCCTCTCTCTTTCTCCCTTCCTTTCACCATCTCTCTTCCCTCTTTCACTCTTCCCCCCTCTCCCCTTCTTTCTTTATCTTTCCCCCTCTACCTATCTCCCCTATCTCTCTCCCCTCCCTCTCTCTATTTATCTCCTCTACCTTCCCTCCACTTTCTTTCCCTCTCTCTTACTCTCTTCCTATCTCTCCCTACTCCCTCTTTCTCTCTCTTTCCCCTTGTCTCTATTTCATCTATACCTTTCCCCCTCTCTCCTCTCTCTCTCTCTATCTCCCTCTTTCCTCCTATCCCTTCCTCCATTTATCTTCCCCCTCTCACTATTTTCCTCTCCCAAATTTCACACCCTCACTTTCCTCATCTCTCTTTTCCCCCTCCCCCATTCTCTCCATATTCCCCATATTTCCCTCTTCCCATCTCTCTCCCTATCTCCTCTAAACCCTAAATCCTAATCCATAAACCCTAAACTCTAAACATAAGCTCCAAAACCTATACTAGTACCTAAAACCTAAACCCTAAATCCTATAACCATAAGCCATAAACTCTCTCTCTTGCTCTCTCTCTCCCTAAACCCAAAGTCCTATTCCCTAAACTTCAAACCCTATAATTGTAAGCCTTAACCTTAAACACTAAATAATTTCTCCCCTTTTCCCTCCCCCTTTATCTATACTCTCTCTCATTCTCTCCATTTTCCCCACATCTCTCCCTCTCTCTCCCTCTCCCTTATCTCTCTCCCTCTCTCTCATATCTCTCCCTCTCCCTCATCTCTCTCCATTTCTCCCCCTTTCTCACTTTCCCTAATAGTTGGGAGGGACAAAGAAAAAACAAGAGAAAGAGAGGGATACTTAGGGAGAGAGTGAGATATAAATGGTAGTGACTAAGAGACCTAGGGAGAGAGAGAGAGAGATGGGTAAGAAATTGGGAGTAAACAGTAAATTGGGTAACAATATGAGTTTACTATTGTAATCACCTAAAAATGGACAAGATTAGTTCATGTGAGAAACTAAGGAAAAAATAAAAGCAATAAATCAAATCAAGCTAAAATCAAAGAAAAATTGCAATCAAGCCATAATCCAAATTTAATTGAAAATCAAAAGCCAATAAATCAATTTAAATCAAATAAAACATGATAAATCAATAAATTGTGCAATTGATTTAATTAATTGTATAGTTCATTTTAAATCAAATCAACTCATTTAAGGGGTACACATGGCTAAACAAATTAAATAAATTCAATAATTAAATCTTAATTTTCTCTCAACACCACATGGGAGGAAAATGCCTCAACCAATAGGATTTAAGGATCAAGATCATATGGATCAAGCTCAAAATGAATCCCAATCACACATAAGGTGAGAGCTTCTTGGCCACCCATTTTATCTCTTTGTCCCAAGCTTTGAGGAAAATCCATTTAAATTGTCTCCAAAGGTACAACCATGGACTTAACCCTAATCCAACCATGATTAACTTAACTCGACCCCCTACCCTTGCCAAAATCTATAAAAGCAAGGCATAAATCACTCAATTATCATCCAGAATTCTGAGAATAGCATCAAACCTCTTGCAATTTTGAGCTAGAAAAGAAAATTTAGTACTAATTAAGGCTTAATTCATTTGGAATTGAACTTTTAGTTTGTTTATCATTCAATTATCATTTTAGAGCTGTCACTAATGGAAGCTTGTTGAGATCTTTGCATTAGAAAATCTAATAGAGGTCCATAGAGTGCTTAATTGTCATTTATTTTCTTAAATAGCTTACTCTCTGTGGTAATTTAGTTATTATTTTCATTTATTTGCAATACTAACCCTATGAAGGTGTTTTTCATAGAACACAAAATGGTGCCCACCATGGGGCACTAGGCCTTATTATTTTTAAATTCGGAGAAAGCATATTTTTCTTGCATATTCTTATATTTTTATCTATTTTATAGGTCCTAGAATGCATCTAACAGTTTCTAAAGCACGTACAATCATTCTTGCAGTGCATTTGAGGCCTAAAACAATGCTTCCATGATGAAGTTGTGTGCCTTTGCATAGCCAAACAACACATATAATCTTTATATCATCTTTTCTAATTATCTTTTGGCGTGTGTACCTTGACTACGGAGTGCTTTCAATTTATTATGTTACGCATTTAATGGTTCCTTTAAGTGCATTTTCTCATTAAAATAATGCTTTTGATTTCTATCTTTGCACTTTTGATTTGTTCTACAGTGCTTTCAATAAATTTAACAGTGCTTTTAATTAGTTCTTGTGTGCTTTTGATTAAATTTAATTTTAGCAGAATCTAACTTTTGGGAAATGAATTTTCTATGGTTTCAAGATGACAGGTCATAAAAGAATTAAAAATCCAGAGACCAGATATAACAGTGAGGACAAAGCATTGGCTAAACAAATCAAAAGGGAGAATATAGCCAATATCAAACTTGTTTTGGAGAATTCGTAACAAGAAGGTGAGGTATACGAATGATATTTGAAAGTTGTAGAAGCTTACAAATTAAAATGTGTGTCCTTAAATTGGATTTACATGCCTTAATCAAGTTGTGTCAAATTTGATAAATAAGGCTTAAATTTCAATTTGTACTTGTTTTCTTCATTTTGTTTTTTTGTGTTGACTAACTTTTCGAAGAGGAGGCAAAGAAGAGGGAACGATCACCACTAGGTGAGTCAAAATCATGACAAAATCCATTAAAAATGTCCCTAGCCTTTGCTAGCTTCAAATCAGGTAATCCTAAACTTGGTCAATTTTTTTACTTAAATTGTGGCCTTCTGATTTTTGCTAAAATCTAGTAATTAAACTAGCATAAAGGATAAATCAAGCATTTAATTAATAACCCCTTGTTTTTGGAGGAGAGTAGAAATACTCAATTCCCATTAGTTAGTGGGTTTGGATAATCAAACATTGTTAATTGTTCTTGGGAGGCAAGAATAGATAGGGATATGCTCTTCACCTTTTGGTGAATCAAACTCCTAAAACCTATTTCTTAAATCCATTTTATTTCTTTACAAATGAACATTCTAGATCTTTAGTGGGCTCACCTCCCAAGATTTTCCTTAACGAGGCCAGTGAGAGGGACAACCCAAAGTGGGATACATTTTCCTTTGCCGCAATAATCCAACCCACTATAAAAATAAATGCATGCATCCTTAATGGAGTGTGTGACAAAAGGATATTAAGCTTTGAATTTCCTCTAGTAGTCCTTCGGGATTGTGTAAAACTCTGACATACTGGTGGTGGGAAGCCCCTTATTTTTGGGGGATGAAACTTGATATCTATTTTGAATGGAATCCATACTAAATCCTTGATAAATTAGCAAGCCTACCTCATTAAGAGCCATTTAAAAGTCAAATTTGACCTTAGGTAGATTGCTTGGAATAATTTCTTGTGATAATTGATAAAATCATTGTGTTGTCCTTGAAGGTCTTTGATTACAAAAATAAAACATATATTAAGATCCAAAAATCAATTAACAACAAAGATTCAAAAGAATATTTTATTCACAAGAATTCAAGATATGGAAAAGGAAATGGATACATCATCCAACAAATTCTCATTAAGAACAATGTTTCCTTACCTCTATGATCCTAATATTACATCCATGTCTACATGTTCTTCATAAAAAGGGCTATTCCAAAATATCACATCAATTCAACCTTTGATCAAAAAGAAAATCATGAATACCATATATTTGATCAAGAACATCCTAATGGTAACCCAATCTTTGATAACGAACCTATGCCACATTATCAAGATAATCCCATCTTTGATCAAGGAAATCAAGAAAATGACAACGAAAAATTTGATAATCAAGATTTTGAATATCACATATCTTTAACAAACACAAATGCATCTAAATTTCCATGGGTTAGATCATTTACTCCTTTGGGACAATCATATGAATTAGCTTTGGAAAAAATCCTTGAAAATGATTTCATCACATTGCCTAAAATCACTTCATGTGGTTTTATCTTTTTGAGTAAATATTGTGCATATCATAGACATAATGAACATGAAACTTCAGATTGCAAGGAGTTGAAGCATAAAATCCGAAATCTTATTTTTGATGACTTAATTGAAATTGAAAATCCTAATGAATCATCTAATGAAGATACTACTCTCAAGAAAGATCAAACTTATGAACCTATGTATAACAAGGGTCCTCTTATAGCTTCCACCTCGTCCAACATTATTCCATCTCATAAAGAAGAAAAGCTATCCAATATTTCTCCATCAAAGAAAGATCCAAACACTTTTCATGATAACTATGTATACCCTCAAGGGCTACCTCTAAAAGAAATCCAAGCTAACCTACATCTTTCTACAAACTTATTTCATGCTTCAAAGGCTATAGACCTCAAGTCTTCATGTGCTATAGTGCCTATTGAGCCTATTTCAAATGAACATCCATCATCCCTTCAAGAATCCCTCATGCAGATCCAAACTCCTACATTGTCCTTAGAAGTGGCTCCATGTGAAGAGACTAATCCAAAGTACAAAGAAACAAGTATTATTAAGGATCAAGATCAAGATATTACCCCTTCTTATCCTATAGTTGACCAAAGCCCCATACCCCAAGAGTCCCATGATGATCCCTTCATACCCTTCCATTTCTTTCAAGAAGATATCCTTCCATCTCAAAAACCCCATATTCCTTCACCTCCTATATCCTACCCATCGCCTAAGAAAGATCAAGATATACTTTCCATCTCTAATGAACTTATTGAAAATCAAAAGCAAAGTATTCTTCCTAGGTCATTCAAAGATCCTTGTCAACATCAAAATACCCCAACATCCCATTTTCATAAACCTCCATAACTACCTCAAAATTCTCCCATTACTCATAATCTATTGCATAAGAATAAATCCCCTCAAGCTTTAACTGCTCCTATCAAATTTGCTCCTATGAAAGTTACTCATAAGCCTATTGGTATAAAGATAAATATGAAAGATGAAAGCCTTGGCCATGTAGCTCAAAATAAAGATGTCGATATCCCTCCCACATCTCATTTACCTCCATTTTCACATAAGCATAATCCTTCTACATCCTCCAAATCCATCCTTGGTCCAAATATCCCAAAATTGAAACATTATACATCCTTCAAATCCATATTGGGTCCCTATATCCTTCTATCAACCTTTCCTACCATCCCTATCCCACAATCCACTTACCCTATATCATATCAAGATCAACAAAGACATACATACTTGAGAAACCAAGCACCCATCCATATCAACCTTATTCATCCATCAATACCAAGTCTTTTGGAAGAAATTTTCCTATGCAACATAAGAATCAAAAAATCAAGAATCCACTTATGTATGAAGATCACTATGTCCAATCTAATCGCCATGTGAATGCAAGAAAAAAAGAAATATTCAAGAGACCACAAAGATCCATCAAGCTGAAATAAAAATCAAAGAAAATGTGGATTGCTTGGCCAAATAATAGTATCACAAACCTAGAGCAATGGACTGCCTATTTCAGGATTGGACACCCCAAATGATTCCTAAATGAATTATTTGGTCTCATTTAATTATCAACCAGGGACGTAAACTTGGAATGGCATTTGCAAAGTATATGCTTCAAACCTTCTCCTTCTAAGTCTATCTAAAGAATTCAAATGCTTATTCTTCAGGAAAAATATACTAAAACTTGTAAGCAAATGTATTCTAATCAAAGTAGGAAATTGCAGTTAGGAACTACTCCAACTAACCGTGCTACAAGAATAGGCTACTAATTCTAATATCAATAGCTACAGGAACAATACAGTTCTAATACATATAAATGAACAAGAAAATGAACTCTACACTAACAAAACAATTCACTCATCAAGTGGGACCCCTTGAATGAGTGAATGAGAAGTATAATCAAGATGAAAGATACAAACTTGAACTAAACATTCTATTCATCCATAAAACTATTACACTTGATTGAAATAGTATGCAAGAGTTCTATTAAAAACCAGTTTATTTGACTAACTCCAAAAGAGTCACAACAGTCGATTATTTAAAAGGAAGATACAACTATCTCCTAAATCTATGATCACTTCATAAATGAGGATTGGTTACAACTCATAAAGTTTCACAATAGAAACATTATTGACCATGAATAATCCCAAAATATAGCACACACTAAATCTGTGCATTGTATGCAAAAGAAAGTATTGACTTGCTTGTGAAGATTCTGCAATCCACGGTTGGCTTTGATGACTCCCGCACTAGTATGTTGATCTTTGAATATCCATAGTCAACTCCTACAAAACAATCAATGTGAACACATCCAACCATATACATATATATCCACATCATCAATATTAGGAAAAGGTGTAAGTCTTAATTATCACTCTTGCAAATCCTACGGCTACAAGAGGTAACTATCCAAAACATAGCTTAGGCAAGGAAACATCCATTAACATGTATAGCTATTGTATTCACCATTCTTATCCATGAATTTAAGCAAATATTATGTCTTTAGAAGTATTCACATTTCCATCTTATGTTCACACACATATATAACATATACATAGAAACCATAAGCTCATATGCTTAAAACCATAAATTCATGTCTATGTGCAATCAATTTGTTCTAGAAAGAGGATAAAAAGCACTGAGGAAGATGGCTATTTTAGAAGCCCATCATTTGCCCCAACTGAACTATTGCTAGTCCCCAGTAATCATGAAGTTCCAAATCCTGGCATGGACCCTCAAATCACTAGTTGTTCTCTACCTAGACTCATCATTAACATAATCAAAGTATCCATGAGTTACTTTGAGTCTTTCCCATCGCTGGACTTCAGCGGCCATGTCATAATCTATTGCACTATCATTCATCACCAGCAATGGTTGTAGGAAGAGTGGAGGTTGAATCCTTAATGGAAACCAATGGTTAAGGAGTGTCCTTCCCAACATAATGTACCATGGAACTCTTCTTGTAGAAAGGGTTAGATTCTATGGTGAGTGACGTTCCCTTGACTTTAGATCATGTGACATCCTTATCCACCTCTTCCTGGAGGCACTGATTGCTATGGAAACATCTCATGAGGAATACTGGTCCCAGTCTACAAAAGCTTGTTCTCATACTGGATAGATCTTATTGGCTCCACTAGTGTTTGTTGTGATAGAAATCTAGTCAAAATATGTCCACTTGGAGTGCTAAACTTCAAGCCTCATAATCAAAGGAGCTAACATTTCTTTGTCTCTGTATGGCACAACTTGATGCTCCCTACTCATCTTGTTCTACATCCAAGACATAACTGCTCTTAACTGTACATCCCCTACATAAAGGAGTGAATTCCACTCTGTGTCATTAGGAACTGCTAGGTTATGTAAGTACAATTCACACAATAGGTTTTTCAGAGTCATTGGAGAAAATTGAAAGGCATAGTAAAATTCATGGGGAGTTGATATAGAAGGATTGAGGCCTTCTACAATTCTTGTTAATTTGAAATTAACAAGTTGCTCTTTAAGGAATAATGCATACACCGGAGATGGTGATCTGCATTCCATCAGCTCTAGAATTAATCTTGTAATCTGATCAATCCTCCACTTCAATATCTCAATCTCATCTGATTTCTACTCCAACCGAGAAAACTACTCACTAATGACTCATTTCAATTTTTCCTTTTCTAATTTCCATTGTGTATTTTCCCATAACAACTATTAGTATAATTTTATCCCTGCAGCAAGGGGTGTAGACAAATCTGGTGGGGGTAAAGGTTCCTGATTGAGTATATCCACCCATCTAGATGGAAAGTGAGGAGTTTTAATTGTTTTCTTTGGTGCAGAGGACTTCCCCTTCCACAAAACAATTGTCTTTATTACATTGCTTTCCTCACTAACATCAACTGCTATCTTAGCCAATGTTTCTAACCTATCCTGACTGCTTTGCTGGGGTACTTCAACAATTTTAGTCCCAAAATCAGGGGTTTCTTCTTAATTCAAACTAACATCCAACCCAGCATAATTATCTACAAATTCCTCTGTGTCCTCAGAGTGCTCATCACTATCAATCAGTATGTAGTTAACTCTAGGATTAACCTCTATTTCTGGACTCTACTCTCTCAATATAGTGTCACTGGCTATAGTTTGATGAAGTAATTCCTCAGAAGAGGACTTTTCCAAAGACTCATTTTCTATAGATTCATGCTCTACGAATTCAGAAGACTCAAGGTTAACAATAGGAATAGAAGCTTCAGCATCTTTCTTAGAAATCCTTCTACTTCTCCTCATAGGGGGTATGGATGAGCTCGAAGGACTCTTTTGTTTCTTTCTTTTAGTGACTACCTCCTTTGTAACTGCTTCAGAAGGGTTTTCAAAATTCTCCTCCCTAGGGGAATGTAGGGTTTCTTCCACATTATCAGTATTATCACTAGGCTGAGGTTCTAATATTTCCTCTACTGGCTCCGTTGTTTTACCCTTATCTTTCCTAGATGTAGACCTGCTCCTTATGGACGGTGAAGATTCAGGAATATTAGGAGCTTCCGTACTTTTTTTTTTCTTCCTCTGAGAAGTAGAGGCTCCAACACTGAAAGTTCTTTTTCTAGGTGACCTAGAAATGGAAGGAGAGGCTTCGGGATCATTCTCAATTCTTTGAACAATTTTACAAACCCTAGAGGATGTTTTATCTCTTCGACCAACACCATGACCTCTAGGGCCGACTACTCTAGGTTCAACCTCATTCATTTGAAAAAATTCTTCCCATGTCCCAACCTTTTGTCTATCCAATTCCTTTTCTACAATTAATCTTATTAAGCAATGATGTGAAATAGACTAGTTGCTTCCTGACTGGACTAATAAAGCTTTCTTTTTCACAATGTTAAATAGGAAGCTGAGAAGATTTACTGGTCTATTCTTGTGTCGAAGATGATTGAGAATTTTGAAATGCAAAACATGCAAATACTTGTAGCATCCCTCGCAGGTGAAGTACTGAATAAAAAATGTAGCTGGTTGAATGAACTCCAGAGGCAAAGATAATCTCCAAGTTCCTTGCTTCCTATCGATATCTAATTAAGGATCACCATGCAAAGTGAACTGGGCTCTCTCCAAACACAAGTCAAAATATTTCACCCATTGTTCACCTTCTTGTGGTAAACTAGTCACTTCAGCTATTACATCTTCTATGAATTCAATCTTCAAGCCTTTGACTTCTACAAACCCATCCTTCAAGGTAGATAAAAATTGCAGAGTGACTTCCTCATTAAACCCTTTAAGGCTTAAACAATAATCCAACCATCCTCTTCTTCTAAACATTTCACAAGTGGACGCATTGTCTAGCAAAACCCTGTGATCCACTGGCTCATGTCGTTCAAGGTCACCTCCCATTGCTACTCTCAAACAAGTTTTGAATTTGCAAAACTACAATTCCCACAGAGCTCGACAATGGAAAGTCATGGACCTCATTGCATTATGGAACAAGATGTTGCAGAAGAAAAGACGGTGTACAAACTGTAACTTGATTCATAGAATTAAAGATTTTTGCATGAAATTTAATGATATAAGTTTTGCATAACATCTCATAATAGCTCGCGTGTGCCAAGGCTGCCACCCCGAACACATCGTGGCATATCATTAAGAATCAAGATTAGACTTTAATATCTTTAATTTACTTCAAATGTGATGATGCAGTCATAAAAGGACAAATCATCAAGTCATGTCACAGACACAATTCAAAGACAAGAACTTTAATTTTACATGCTAATTTGAAATTTTGAAAATAGAATAGTCCCCCCCCCCCCAACTAAGTAATGACATGGGTCCCACCAGGCCAAGTTAAGCAAAAGTGAAAAATTAAAATGACACAAAATCCTAAAAATTAATGAATAAAAATAATATATGTATGAGTATATGTGGCACAAACCTGGAGGCGTTGCAGGAAGAGTTCAAAAAATTGCACCTGCATAATTGAAGTGATGTGATGGGGTGAATGGGTGGAAAAGAGAGAAGGTGAGATGAAAAATTATTATGGGGAAATTATTCCATGAAATGTGAAATATTTATTATGGTGTTCTTGAATGGAATCAAGAATTGGCAGAATCCTAGGTGGAAGACCCAGATTCTTCAGCTACAAGATCGCTTACTTCAGTTGTGTTCTGGAACTACTTTAGGAACTCATCACGGCTAATAGGTTTGTGGTAAAGTTTCAAGCAATGCCCATTGATGAGTAACTTGAATTTAATATGATCAATGGTTGAAAGTTGTACTGCTCCATTGTCAAATACTCATATGATCTCATAAGGCCCAAGCCATCTGGTATGAAATTTCTTGGGTGTGTGCTGGTATCTTGAATCATACAACAGTGCCCAATCTCCTACAAAAAATTTCTTATCATGAATGAACTTATCATGCCATTTTTTTCTTTGCTTCTGTATCAACTCCGTATTGTGGAGGGTAGACTTTCTGTATTCATCCAATCCATTTAATTGTAGTAACCCATCTTCTTGTGCTTTGGTGATATCTATATCCAGATCTAAGGTAGTGAGAAGTGTTTTATGCTGGAACTCAATCGACATAGAGGCTGATTTTCCATATACCAACTCAAAAGGAGTAAACATTTGTGGTGGTTTTTCGTGTGGTGCAGTAAGCACATATGGCTTCAGGAAGGCATGTAGCCTAATCCTTTTTATGCACAGCCATTGTTTTAGTGAGAATGGATTCTATCTCCCAATTTGTGATTTCAGCCTAGCCATTGGCCTGAGGATGATAGGGTGAAGATTTTCCATGATGCACCATGTACTCCTGCATCAACTCTGTGATAAGGTTAGAGGTGAATTGTGCCCCTTGATTTGTGACAATTTCCCTTGGTACTCCAAATCTAGTGAATATGCATTCATAAAGAAACTTAGCAACTTTGTGATCTCTGGCATGTCTCATAGCTTTGGCTTCAACCCATTTTTTTGCATAATCAATACATACTAATATGTAAGACTTCCCATGAGAAGACAGCTCAATGGGTCCAATGAAGTCAATACCCCACTTGTCAAAGGGTGTGACAACTAAGTGCGGCTACAAGGGCATTTCATCAAACTTTGTGGGACATCCCATACATTGGCACCTATCACAGTGCCGAGTATGTTTTGTTGCATCCTTATGCAAAGTAGGCCAGTAGTATCTGGTTGTCAAAATTTTGTAGGATGTCCTCTTTGCGACAAAATGTCCTCCGCATGGCTCACCATGGCATGCCCGAAGGATGTCATAAGTTTCATCCTCTTGAACACATCACCTTGTGACCTGGTCTAGTCCTGTATAAAACATGAAGCCTGATATCCAAGAGAAGTTAAAACTCTTCTCAACCAATAGACGATGCTTCTTAGGAGAGAAGTGAGATGGCATTCTCCCTATAGAAAGGTAGTTGGCTAAGTTTGCATACCATGGATTAAAAGAATCAATAGAAAACAAGTGCTCATCAAGGGAGCTATCATCAATTGTTGTAGGATCATTTGGCACTTGCAGTCGTGACAAGAAATCAGCCACTACATTAGCCTTTCCTAGTTTGTCTATTGTCTTTACATCAAATTCCTGCATGAGGAGTAACCAGTGTGCTAATCTACCACTAATGACAGGTTTATTCATTAAGTACTTGATAGTTGAATGATCAGTATAAACAAATACTTCATAGCTTGTGATGTAGTGCCTAAATTTGTTTAGTGCATAAACAACTGCTAACAACTCTATTTCAGTAATAGTATAATTTAATTTTGCTCCTTGCAAATTTTTACTAATATAGTAAATTGCATGTTCAATAATACCTTCCTTCTATCCCAAAACTGCTCCAATAGCATAGTCAAATGCATTTGTGTGGATATGGAATGGAAGCTTCCAATCAGGTCCTTTGAGAATAGGTGTTGTTGTTAGAATATCTTTCAACTTCTGGAGTGATGCTTCACATTCCTCTATCCATGCAAATTTAGCTTCTTTCTGCAAAAAGTTATATAATGGTGCTGCAAGTTGGTTAAAGTCTTTTATGAACCTTTTGTAGTAACCAACATGGCCAAGGAAACTCCTGACATCCTTCTGCTTAACCGGTGTGGGAAGTGTGTTGATAACTGCAATTTTTGTAGGGTCAACCTGAATTCCAAAAGATGAAAGGTAGTGTCCCAGGACTACTCCCTCCTCCATCATCATATAGCACTTCTCACTATTAAGAGAGAGATTATAATCTTGACATATCTTAAGGACCTTTTCCAAGTTATCTTGTGCTTCTTCAAATGTGGTTCCATGAGTTGTAAAGTCATCCATATAAATTTCAACACAGTCAGCAGCAATGTCAAAGAAAATACCCAGCACTACTCTCTAGAAAGTAGCAGGGGCATTACACAATCCAAATGGCAAGACTAAATAAGAAAAAGTTCCCCAAGGATAGGTAAACATTGTCTTGTCCTGGTCTTCTAGTGATATTTGTATCTGATTATACCCATTGAAGCCATCTAGAAATGAAAAGTACTTTTTACCCACAAGATTATCAAGCACTTAGTCAATGAAAGGTAGTGGAAAGTGATCCTTCTTAGTGGCTTTGTTAAGTTTTCTATAGTCAACATAGAATCTCCACTTTCCCCCTTTCTTTGGAATATTTACAAGTGGAGAAACCCACTGACAGTCAGAAATAGGATAAATGAAACCTGCACTAAGAAGCTTTTGCAACTCGGTCTTAACTATGTCTCTTAAAGCAGGGTTAATTCTTCTTTGAGCTTGCCTTACTGGCTTGTATTCTGGGCTTATATATATTCTGTGAGTACAAAGTTTGGGATCTAGCCCTTTCATGTCAGTGTAATCCCATGCAAAGGCTCGCTAACTATCCTATAAAAGCTTGAGAAGACTAGACATCTGAGATTCAGTGAGGTTTTTATTAACATTCAACTCCTTTCCTGAAACAATTTCAACTCTCTTAACTTTTTCTAACATCTAGACTTCTGCTATGGATGGAGACTTTATCTCATGGGGTAGCAAGGTGTGAAGATAATTAGGTGCTATAGGAAGTTGAGATGTGGTTTTCTTGGGCATTATTGTTTGAAGGGAACAATTTGGATCATCACAAGATGACTCCTTAGAACCATATTGGTTGGTAAGGATTGCTACTAGTATATCATCTTCTTCTTGTGATACCGGGAATGGATTCCTCTCAATGAACATGAGTTTTCACACAAAATTTTCTTCAAGGGTAGCATCTCCTAAGTCTAGCCAGACAACTTGATCAAGTTCACTTTGGGGTTTTGCTGGAGAATACAAAGTTAACTTCTTGGTATTTATTCCATATGATATGGTCATCTTTCCTGAATGGCATGCAATGCAAGCATCAGTCGTGGCTAGCCAAGGTCATCCTAAGATTAATGGATATCCTCCTAGGGTGGCTTTGGGTGACAAGACTATGAAATCTGAAGGGTAATCTAAGGAATCCAAAGTAACAACAATATCCTCAACCATACCATCGGGCTTGACTATGGAATTATTAGCTAACTGCAATATTGTTGGTGTGCCCTGCAAACCAATGATACTGAGTTTCAGCAAAACTTCCCTAGTCATAACATTGATTGATTTTCCCAAGTCAATTAGGACATTTTGAATTTGGGTACCATTAATGTAAATGGTTACCACTGGACTTCCTAGATCTGAATACTTAGGCATGACAAATTTCTTAGCATGAGATCAAAGAGATGGCCTAACACATGGACAGTATCAGGGTCTTTCTTTTTCCTTCCAGGTTATTTGATACAAGCTTCTTTAATTGCTTTGGTATAGACTAGAATTTCTTTAAGGGCATCCAACAAGGGAATCTTCACTGTCATTTGCTTGAGCTAATCAATCAAATTAGTGGCTACAAGATTTTCTTTTGGAGGAACTGCCTGAGACAATCTTTGTGGATAAGGAGGATTCTTAGGCACTGGTGTAGTTTGAACAATAGGTGGAACATCAACAAGCTGGTTCATAGGTATGTCCTCAACATCAGCAACTTTAGTTATTATTGGCTCCTTGGGTGCATGCAGTGTAGTTCTTGATCTAAGATGGATATCATTTACGTGCAAGGAATAAGCTTGTTGCTTATTATTAGGATTTGGAGTTGGCTAAGTAGGAAGTTGAGTTGGCTTTTGAGGGTTTCTATTTTCTATAGGAGGTGGCACCATAATAGCTTGTTGCTGAGGTGGGGGCATTATTGCTTGTTGCTGATTAGGCTAATTGCGTCCCCACTGAGGTTGTGGTTGCCAGTTACCATGAGGTGGCCATTGGCTATTCTGTTGCAGCTGTTGATAGGAGTTATACTACTGTTGGTATGGATTAAATGGTGGTTGCTATGGATAGGATTGGTTATAGTATGGTTGTTGATTGCACCAGTTGTGATTCCAATTCTGACCCTGAGGAGTAGAATTTTGGGGGTTTTGGTTTGGCCAATAGCTATTATTATTATAACCAAAATTATTCAGTGGGTTCGGAGGCATACCTTGTCTCTGAGCCCATGGATGCCTTTGAGCAACATAGAAAACTTCTCCATTCTCCTCATCTATGGCTTTGAACTCGATGGGAATTGGGTTGATCTCCATAGATGCAACCATCTTATATTTACAATTTATCTTCTTTTCTCTGTAATGAGATAGAACTCAGGAAGCACAACATCTGACTCTTCCTTCTTCCTCTTCACTTGCATACTATCCACCTAAATGGTGACATCATTAATGATGTCTTTCTTGAAGTCAGATAGCAAATTAGACAGCTCCATTTTGGATACTCCTAAACCACCATTGGACTTATGTGGTAGGTCTCTAAGTCCCCTACCCTTCTTCAAAGTGGCCCTTGAATAATTTTTACATATATTCTTTATGCTAGCCCAACCTTTTTGTGTGATATTGTTAGAATATGTAATCTTTCCTTGGTGAAATATTATAAACCAAGGTAGTTTAGTTTAGTTTATTTATTATGTAAGTAGGAGATTCCTATAGAATCCCTGCATGAACACTTGTCCTCTTTTCCATGTGTGAGGACATAATATTTATTTGTAATTTCCTCTTATTCCTAGATTCCTCCTTAATAGGAAATAGCACAAGTGGCTCACACACTTATGAATGTGGCTTACATGCACATGGGAGTTACTTTTTGAACTCCTTCACTTATCTCTACATATAGAGATATTTCTCCACACACTCATCACTCTTTTTCTCACAACTCTCTCAATTTCTCTCTTTCATAGTTCTATCATATTGCATTGAGCTAAGTGCTCATATTCTCTCTCTCTCTTTAGGCTTTTCGTGCCTCATTCATAATTCACAAGGGGTTTTCTTAGCTTTCCCCTTTCAAATTCTTGTCTCCTCTTTACTTTGTTGGTGTATGCTCCTTGTTATTGTGCAAATTCATGGTATTGTTTCCTAACTCCTTGCTCTTGGATTAAACAATTTCCTATTTGTTCTTTATCATTTTTTAACATGGTATCAGAGCAGGTTGGTTTAATCTCATTTTGAGTGTACAGGTGAAGGAGCTACCATATTTTGGAGCACTCCAAATTAGAGACTCTTGAGAGAGATTTTACTAATATTTCTTTGTCTAATTTATTTAAGTAAAAAATTGAAATTTTTTTTGGGTTTGGCTGGTTTACCGCCAAACCCGGTTTATTTAATTGGTTACATTATTCTAACATTTAGCATTCCAATTCCTTGTTTTTAAAATTTCAATATTTTGTTATTTTAACCTTACTCGTTTTGTGCAGGGTTGGTAAATATAATATTTATCAACATTTCTATATTCAAATATAACTCTAAGCCTTAAAAGAATTTTAAAAAAACTAATATTATATTTTTTCATATTATTAGATTTAAAAGGTTTAAAGTCTGTTCCTTGTTTCTATTTTTGGTTCTTACGTTTCATTAATTATTGCATCTTCAAAATAGTAAGTGCATGCATCCCTTCCTAATCATTTTGCTCTGTATGCGTTTTTTATTCAATCGCTCCTCCTAATCTTTGCATTCTATTTTTTTACCTATCTTTGTAGGCATTTTTCTCTGCATGCGAATTTTGCATCGATTAACTTTAGTATTGTTCCAGTTTTGCTTTGATTGGGGTTTACGTTTTTTTTCTTTTCGAAAGTTTTATCAATTTTTTATTGAAAGTACTTGTTGAGCTCTTTGTGCTTATTGATCTATTTCGGTTGCTTGAGACCAGTGAAAAAGGAACGTATCATTCATATTGGAAGCCTTTGACACCTGCGTATCATTGGAGGCAAGGCAGTTCACGAGGTTTTAATTTTCTTTGTGCATTCTTGCAATTTATCCTTTTACTGCTATTATTAAAGTATTGAACTCGATTCTTGCTGTGAGCTATTCATAGTAAAGTTTCTTAGTGTTTTCTATTTTCATTTTATTGTTCTATTTCCTTCTAGATAGAATCTCTCACCTTTCGATCTTTTAAGGTTTTTTTTTCTCCTAGTTCCGTTTCCTTCTTGTTTGTGTTATTGTTGTTTTTTTAGTGCTCACTTGCAGTTTTGTTGTGGATCTTTCAATCTGGTTTGTTCCTTGTCGCTACTGTCCCTTCACGTGCCCTTGAACCTGCTATTTTCTTTATCCTCTCTTTTTTTTATTAACTCTGTTTCTTTCTTTGCTCTCTCGCCTTAGCACCACCAGGGGATTCGTACTTTAATGATTGGCAATAGTATTGCAGAAAATACCGTTGAAGGAGTTTTAAATTTTGTTTGGCATAATCAACATTTTAATATCAAAGGTTCCATTGCTGCTTTTTGCATGCAATAATCAATCGCATAACTTGCGTTGATTGCTTGCAATAATAGCAGTAGCTTTTTTTTCCTGTAATCTTTCTTTTCCTTTTTCATTTAACTAGATTCTCATTCGTAGTTTATTTCTTTATTTTCATTTTTTTTCTTTTACCATTTTTTTTAGATTCTTTCTATATCATTTTCTTTTGAGTTTATTGCATGTGTAATACCGTATAAGGTAACCGATTTTGGTTTTAGAAGAGGTTGCATATAATTTCATTATAGCATTGCATTGCATCGTGTATTGTGGCATTGAAAGGAATTTGTTATTGACGCAATATCGTGTAAATTCATTTTTTTCTTCTGTCTGTGAGATCTGTAATTCCATCTGAGCCACGTTACAAGCATTCAAAAGCATATCAGTTTGTTAATTTAGATTAACATTTTTCTGCTTAGATTCATGTTTTTTAAATTAGATCAGTTTCTTTGCATCAGATCATAAATCTAATCCTGCTCGAATTGCAGATTTTGGAGGTGTTGCAATTTTTTTTAGATTTTATCTCCTTACCATCTCTAGTAGTGTATCAGTTTAGTATTTCGGTTTGCAAATCTTGTATTTCGGTTAAGTATTCTAGATTGTATTCTAGATTGTATCGGTTAAGTATTTTGGTTTGCATGTAGTATTATTCTTCTTTTTGCTATTGCTATAACAATTTCTATATCAGTCCCATTTTTTGCTCTGCACGCTCTTCTTTGATATTCCTTGTTTGGACTTTGGAGTGCCAAACTGTGGATAATCTTTATTTGCTTATGTAACCAGACTTTCTAGTAAGGCAGGTTTCATTTCTTTGTGCCTTAGGCCAGACCAGACATCTGGATTCTAATCTGACTGTCACTGAGACTTGAATCTGTTAATACTTTATATTCACAGATTTATGAACGTTTTCCTTATCGGAGTAAGGTTTGTGTTCTGAACAGTAAGTTGTTTAAAACTCATTATTCAATGTTATTCTCAAAGTATGTCATTCTGATTCTATTGTTTCATTTTCACATTAATTTGCTATGAAATCTTATAAAGCATTCCATAGGCGAAAGTTTTTTATAAATCCTTAAAGGTTATAATTATATTGGAACTATATTTCCCTATAGTAATGCAATCTGATTTAGAGTAAAACTCATTTTTTTTAACAATACTTTATTGGTATAAATTACTTTGTTTCTTAGTTTATTTTTGTTTATTAATTGGCTTAGTTTCTTTTAAATAGATTTAGTTTTAAACCTTCTATTAATCAAATTTAGTTTTAGCCTTGTGAATAGTCATGATAACTAGTCTTAGAGTGCATATAGCTTTCTTTTAGTTTTGATATTATTTGATTTATATATAAGTTTTTTAGTTAGAGAGTTAGTTTTTTAATGCTATAGTTAACATAGTTAAATTAGTTTTTTTAATTTATATAGTTAAATCATTTCTTTCAATAATAGTTTTTCTTTCAAGTAATAGTGGTAATTCTATTTTCCATAAGTTTTGAACTTTGTTTCAAAACTTTGTTTTTCTTTTCAGCTCATTTAATTCTATTAGTTTAATTCTACTCTAGTCTTATTTTTTTTTAACGTTTTCTTTTGCAGGGTTTATTTTTTTAACTCTGTTGATCTTCTTGTTCATATCATTTTTTTTCTTTTGATTCATCTTGTCGTCTAACTCAAATTTTTAATTGTAGTAGCTTAGATTCAATTCCATTTTCTAACATTTCCTTGTAGGTTCTTTTTTGTTTTTTCCTTTTGCATGCAATAGATTTAATTCTTATTTCCCTTTGCATGTAAAGAGTTCTCGTCAAGAACTATTAGCCTTTAGTTTAAATTTAAGTTCTTTCCTACATACATCATGTCTACCTTAATGCCTGAGATCAAACTAACCAGCACCAACTATCATGCCTGGAAAACCCACATGACCTGGATATTCAGATTTCGCCATTTGTTAGACATTGCCACTAATGCCAGCACTAAACCCGCTACCACTGCTTCTCAAGTTGACCAAGATGCTTGGCAATCTAAGAATGATGAAGCCCTTGGTTTAATTGGCATATCATTAAGTCCCGAACTGTATGTCCTTATTTCCTCTTGTACAGAAGCCCATCAGGCTTGGGACGTCCTAAAAAACACCTATGACAGTGCAGATGAGACCCGTAAAATACAGCTTCAAGACCAGCTTGAAGACCTCAGGTATACAAATTTTAATTCTGTTGATGACTTTTTACTTAAATTTGATTCCATTAGAGTTTTATTAGATGGATTACAAGTACAATTATCTGATTTAAGAATCATTCATATTATAATTCGTAAATGTTTACCTAGGCAGTTTCAGCAATTTATCACTAATATCTATTCTCAGTTAGCTATTCCTTCCTTAGCAACTCAGTTAACTTATACTATTTTTCAAACTATGTTGCGTCAAGAGGAGGCTAAACTAATTCAAATTTGGTATATTGAAATCTCATGAACATGCTTATGTTTCTCAATCTAATAATAATATGAATAGACCTAGTAATAATTCTAATAACAATCAAAATAATCAGAGATCAAACAATTCCAACTATAATCAAAATCATCAAAGATCTAATAACATTAACACTTTAAATAACAATTATCAAAGACCTAATAATAATTCTAATGCTAATAACAATACTAACAATAATAATCCTTCAAACAGGCCTTATTGCACTTATTGTGGTAAAAGTGGTCATTTAAGTCATAATTGTTTTAAGAAACAGAAAGATGATCAACGTAATTCTTAGAATTACTCTAATAATCAATCTCATTCTGCTTTTACTGTTAGCTTTAATGCTTCTAAACCACTTGAATGGATTGCTGATAGTGGTGCATCTCAACATGTTACTTCTCATAAAGAAGTTTTTGATTCTCTACAACCTGATTCTTTGAATATTCCTGTTTCCTTAGCTGATAATCATTGTTGTAAAGTTGAAGGAACTGGTAATGTTTCTGTCCCTAATGGTAAAATACATGATGTTCTTTATGTTCCTAATTTAAAAGCTAATCTTCTTTCTGTTCCTCAACTATGTCAAGATTACAAGGTTGAATTTCATAAAAACAACTGTCATATTATTGATCCTAATACAGATAAAATAGTTGCTAATGCTAAGTTAGATGCTGATAATCTTTTTAAATTTTACCAATTTTCCTCTCCTAGATACTCTTTCCTTACTACTGTTGATTTTCATATTTGGCATGAGAGGCTAGGACATTTAAATTTTGATTATATTTCATTAATGCAAAGGGAAAATATGGTAGAAGGCCTACCTAAGTTTACGACTTCTAAATTAGATTGCAATGGATGTATGAGTGGTAAGATGCATAGAGAATCTTTTCCTCATAGATCATCTTGGAGAGCTCATAATAAGTTAGTTCTTATCCATAATGATCTTCTAAGTCCTATGGAAAATACTTCACTTTCAGGATCTAAATATGCCCTAACATTTGTTGATGATTACTCTCGTAGAACGTGGATATATTTCTTACATAGTAAAGATCAAGTTCTTGATACATTTACTGAATTTCATGTTTATGTAGAAAGACAAAGTGGCTGTAAAATTCAAATTCTTAGGACTGATAATGGTACTGAATATGTTAATCATGCTTTTCATAATTATTTAAGATCTTTTGGTATCAAACATGAGCTTACTATTCCTTATACACCAGAATAGAATGGTGTGGCAGAACGCAAGCATAGAACTATAGTAGAAATGGCTAGATGTTTTTTGCATGCTAAAAATATGGATTATAAATTTTGGGCTGAAGCAATGGCATGTGCCACTTATATTCTTAATAGAACTCCTACTAAAGCCCTTCCAAACAAAACCCCTGAAGAAGTTTGGTCTGGAAGAAAACCAAATCTGTCTCATTTACGTATTTTCGGCTCCACTGCTTATGTTCACACACCTAAACAGAAAAGGAAAAAGTTAGATCCTAAATCCACACCTCACATTTTTGTTGGCTATCAAGAAAATACTAAAGGTTATAGAGTTTATGATCCTCTTACTAATAAAGTTCAGATAGCTAGAGATGTTTGCATTGCTGAAAATGGTGTTCATGATTGCTCTCAAATTTTAGATTCTGATTTTAATCACAGCAATATTGTTCTTGTGGAGGACCAACCTCCTTCTAAAGTCTCTATTCCTAATGTTTTTGTTCCTTCTGTTTTTGTTTCTAACAATCAGAATAGTGACAATGAACATAAAGATAGTAATAACACTAATAATGAGCACAAAGATAGTAATGATACTCCTCCTAATGATTCTGTTCCTACTAGTAGTAGTAGTGATGATGATGATGATGGTAACAATTTATTTACTCCTCCTGGTAATATTTCTGTTAATTCTAGAAGAAATCCTAAATGGTTTAAGGATTTACTTAATGAAGGTGATGATTACATTGCTAGAACAGGTGGACTTAAACCTAGAAGGACAAATTACTGCAATTATGCTCTTATGTCTTCTTTATCTAATGCTAATGATCCTCAAACATTTGCTCAAGCTAAAAATCAACCTCATTGGCAAACTGCTATGCAAGAAGAATATGACTCTTTAATTTCTAATAATACTTGGGATTTAGTTACTTTACCTCCTGGTAAGAATTTAGTTTCTTGTAAATGGTTATATAAAACTAAATTAAACTCTAATAATGAAATCAGTAAATTTAAAGCTAGACTAGTTGCTAGAGGATTTTCTCAAATTGAAGGAATAGATTACAATGAAACCTTTGCTCCTGTTGCTAAAATGCCTACCATTAAAGTTGTTATTGCTTTAGCTGCTAAAATGAATTGGCCTATTCATCAAATGGATGTTAAAAGTGCTTTTTTAAATGGTGATCTGCATGAAGAAATCTATATGTCTCAACCCCCTGGTTTTATTCAACAAGGTAATAAACATTTAGTCTGCAAATTAAAGAAGTCTATCTATGGTTTAAAACAGTCTCCTAGAGAATGGTATGCTAAAATTAATGCTTTCTTTATTTCCCAAGGTTTTGAAAGAAGTAAAAATGATCCTAACTTATATATCAAGCATAGTGAAGATAACATTATTATTATCATTCTTTATGTTGATGATTTAATTCTTACTTCCAGCTCTAACCATTTAATTTCTGATGTCAAATTTCAACTCAACCAAAAATTTCAAATGACAGACTTAGGATTACTACATTATTTCTTAGGAATGCAAATTTGGCAAACTTCTAATGGTATTTTTATATCTCAAAGTAAATATGCTAAAGAACTGTTAGATAGATTTCATATGACTGATGCTAATCCAGTTTCAATTCCATGTGACTTAGGAACTAAATTAATGATAGATATGGAATCTCCTTATATTGATGCTACTCCCTATAGAGAACTAGTAGGTACTCTGATTTATTTAACTCTCACTAGACCTGATTTATCTTTTAGTGTTGGTTTAGTTTCCAGATTTATGTCAAAACCTCAACAAACTCATTTTAAAATTGCTAAAAGAATATTACGTTATATTAAAGGTACTATTAACTTAGGTCTATTTTATGATGCTAATTCTGATTTCTCTTTAAAAGGTTTTACTGATTCAGATCTAGGTGGAGACCCCAATGATGGGAAATCTACTTTTGGATATTGTTTTTCTCTTGGTTCAGGTTCTATCTCTTGGAAAAGTAAAAAAGAACAGTCTGTGTCTTTATGTTCCACTGAAGCAGAATATAAAAGTTGTACTCATGCCTCTAAAGAAGCTCTATGGCTTAGAAGAATACTTGAAGATTTGGGTCTACCTCAACAAGAACCTACACCTTTGTATTGTGACAATCAAAGTGCAATAGCATTGGCCAAGAATCCAGTTTACCATGCAAAGTCAAAGCACATTTCTCTCCACCACCACTTCATTAGAGAACACATTGCAGATAACAAAATTTCCCTCATTCATTGCAAAGGAGAAGATCAAGTTGCTGATATTTTTACAAAGCCTCTTTCTAGAGAGAAATTTGAATTTCATTGTAATAATTTAGGGTTAATATCCCTTGATGTAATTACCCCAAGTAAAGATTAAAGGGGGGTGTTAGAATATGTAATCTTTCCTTGGTGAAATATTATAAACCAAGGTAGTTTAGTTTAGTTTATTTATTATGTAAGTAGGAGATTCCTATAGAATCCCTACATGAACATTTGTCCTCTTTTCCATGTGTGAGGACATAATATTTATTTGTAATTTCCTCTTATTCCTAGATTCCTCCTTAAGAGGAAATAGCACAAGTGGCTCACACACTTATGAATGTGGCTTACATGCACATGGGAGTTACTTTTTGAAATCCTTCACTTATCTCTACATATAGAGATATTTCTCCACACACTCATCACTCTTTTTCTCACAACTCTCTCAATTTCTCTCTTTCATAGTTCTATCATATTGTATTGAGATAAGTGCTCATATTCTCTCTCTCTCTTTAGGCTTTTCATGCCTCATTCATAATTCACAAGGGGTTTTCTTAGCTTTCCCCTTTCAAATTCTTGTCTCCTCTTTACTTTGTTGGTGTATGCTCCTTGTTATTGTGCAAATTCATGGTATTGTTTCCTAACTCCTTGCTCTTGGATTAAACAATTTCCTATTTGTTCTTTATCATTTTTTAACAGATATCTCCTCCTACCATTAGGTCTAGAGCCTCAATACTTTCATCATTCACACCCTTTAGGAAGAGGTGTTTCTGAGATGCCTCATTTAGCTGGTGTTGTGTATTATGTTGTAGATTGAACATGAATATGGATACATAATCCTCCAAGGTTTCATCCTCATTCTGAGACATTTTAAAAATGTCATCACCTTTCAAATCTTGACCTCTACAGTACTCTTTGTACTTCAAAAGAAAAAAAGTGTGCATGGCATTCCAATCTGCTATAGCATTAGCACCTAACCCCATGAACCATCTCAAAGCAGCTTCTTTTAGAGTTGAAGGAAACAACTTCAGCTTGTGGGCATCAGTGGTATAGTCATAACTCTGGAAAAGAATATCAAATTCAAAGAGAAAGGTCTCAGGGTCTTCTATAAGGAGGCCATAGAATTTGGGAAGCATAGAAGTAGGTATATTCTTCAAATTTTGGTTACCTTGTTATTGAGGTATAGGAAAAGGAAAGGGAGCCTAAGCATCCATTATGGGAGGAGGAACTAGTGGTGGTGGCTGATATATAATAAGAGAAAGCTAGTTGTCTTGGTATTTAGGTTTAGCAAATAGGTCATTCAAATGTAGTGATTCCTCAGATGATGAAGAGGATATGTCTTCCTAAGCATCAGCAAATGGATTTTCAAAGGGTTCTTCTTCTTCATTCTCACTTTGGGGTTCTTCAACTTGAGGATTAAATAAATCAAATGGTTCTCCTTGGTAGTTACAGGGAAGAAATCTCCTGAGGTGATCTCTCCTTCTATGGATAAAATGCTTACTTAAGTACTAGATTAAAATCAAGAATGCAACTACAAGGATAAGTTTTAATTAACACCATCCCCGACAGCGATGCCAAAAATGCTTGGCCAAATAATAGTATTAGAAACCTAGAGCAATGGACTACCTATTTTAGGATTGGACACCCCAAATGATTCCTAAATGAATTATTTGGTCTCATTTAATTATTGACCAAGGATGTACACTTGGAATGGCATTTGCAAAGTATATGCTTCAAACCTTCTCTTTCTAAGTCTATCTAAGGAATTCAAATGCTTATGCTTCAAGAAAACTATACTAAAATGGGTAAGCAAATGTAGTCTAATCAAAGCAAGAAATTGCAGTTAGGAACTACTCCAACTAACTGTGCTGTAGGAACAGGCTACTAATTCTAATATTAGTAGCTGCAGGAACAGCAGAGTTCTAATACATATAAATGAATAGGAAAATGAACTCTACACTAATAGAACAATTCACTCATGAAGTGGGCCCCCTTGAATGAGTGAATGAGAAGTACAATCAAGATGAAAGAAGCAAAATTGAACTGAACATTTTATTCATCCATAAAATGATTACACTTGATTGAAATAGTATGCAAGAGTTTTATTAAAAACTAGTTTTTTCGACTAACTCCAAAAGAGTCACAACAGTTGATTATTTAAAAGGAAGCTACAACTATCTCCTAAATCTATGATCACTTCATAAATGAGGATTGGTTACAACTCATAAAGTTTCACAATAGAAACATTATTGACCATGAATAATCCCAAAATATAGTGCACACTAAATCTGTGCATTTCATGCAACAAAAAGTATTGACTTGCTTGCGAAGATTTTGCAATCCACGGTTGGCTTTGATGACTCCTACGCCAGTATGTTGGTCTTTGAATATCCACAGTCAACTCCTGCAAAATAATCAATGCACACACATCCAACCATATACATATATATCCACATCATCAATATTAGGAAAAGATGTAAGTCTTAATTATCACTCTTGCAAATCCTACGGCTAGAGGAGGTAACTACCCAAAACATAGCTTAGGAAAGGAAACATCCATTAACATGTATAGCTATTGTATTCACCATTCTTATCCATGAATTTAAGCAGATATTATGTCTTTAGAAGTATCTACATTTCCATCTTATGTTCACACACATATATAACATATACATAGAAACCATAAGTTCATATGCTTAAAACCATAAATTCATGTCTATGTGCAATCAATTTGTTCTAGAAAGAGGATAAAAAGCACTGAGAAAGATGGCTATTTTAGAAGCCCATCATGGATTCCTAGATCCCTCATTGAAAAAAGGCATTCTAAAGCATTCATCAAGCTGAAAGAAAAATCAAAGAAAAAGTGGGTTCCTAAATCCCTCGTTGAAGAAATGCCTTCTAAAGCATCCAAAAGGAAAGGAAAACCAAAGAAAGTGTGGATTCCCAAGTCACTTTTGAAGGACTTACATATGAAAGATAAATCAAAGTTGACATTCAAGCTTCCAAAGGCTTCCACTCCATATTCTCCCAAACACATTCCATTTTATCCATCCATTTTGGGTCCTTGTGTCTCAAGATCCATATCCTCTCCTACATCAAAGTATCAAGCTATCTCACCCATTTTTCTTACATTATTCAACTACCCTTCAAGGTGTATTTCGATGTTGATCTTGATAATACTTCTTATCCTCCTATTCCTTATTCTTCCATTCTATTTTTCACGCCCACCCATAGAAAGACTTATTATCCTCTCATTCATTATCCTTCCATTTCCCTTATCTAATCCATCACATAAATCTTTAGCCACCCTCTACCTTATCCACCATATCACCTTTCCATCACCCTATCAACATCTTTGAGCATACCTTTTAGTGGCCTTGGCTCATCATATCATACCTTTTCAAGGAGTATCCAAAGAGCATGAGGCTTGAGTCCTTCCTAAAAAAAAGAAAAAAAAGAAAGAAAAAGAAAAGAGAAATAAATTCATCCTATGGTGAAAACCACTTCTTGTGGCATCTTGGACAAGTACCATGATGAAAACCTGACAAACAAGCATCATGTGTAATTCCTCTCTCTTGCACTCTATACTTGGGGGCAAGTTCCATCCATCATATTTTCCATCTTTCTACCATTTATCTCACTTGCATTTGTATTCCATCTTTCACCTTTGATCTTGACAAGGTTGAACATATCCATGAGCATTAAGTATATTGACATGCATTATCCTATCCATTAGTCTATTTAACTTTTTGCATTCATGCTACCCTATCATAATATTTATTATCCTAAATCCACCTTCATTATTCCTAAGAAACCTTCCCATAATCCCAAACTATCACTCATAGCCTCCATCACCCCTTTATCATGATCTATGATCTTATCCACATTGATCCCTTGATATCGATCCAAATGAAGAATAAAAGAAATGGAAAAGATGTCATAGAAAGTCTCTTAATATGTCCACTCCTTTGGACTATTGTCATGACACCAGGTCATTATTCCATATACTATCCAACACAACATCATTGCCCTATATTGAGATATTATTTTTCCCTATCTTGGATAATCTTGAGGAGATGGTCCTATGGGTAACACACTTGCTTCATCCATTATTGCCTATTCATTGGTGAATCATGAGTTTGCAAATCCATCTTTCATGTCCTATACCTTGCTAGATATTGGGCAAAATTCAATGTGATCTTGTTTGAGAACTAGTGATCTCTCAAAATCTAAAAAGGTGAAAATGTTCCTAAAAAAATCAAAAATCTCTAAATATTCAAAAACATAAAAAATATCTAAAAATCCAAAAAAATCAAAATATCTAAAATTCAAAAACATCAAAAAATCTCTAACATAATCCAAAAACATCAAAAAATATCTAAAATTCAAAAACATCAAAAATCTCTAAAAATCCAAAAAAAAATTAAAATCTTTTAAAAATCCAAATATCGCAAAATCTTAAATAAACTCTCAAAAGATCAATTGTCCTCTATGACATCTTTTCCAAATCAAACTGGGGGCACCAATCCAAACTCAATGAGCTTAGCAAAATAGACATCAATTGGCTCAAATCATTGCATCAAAATTGAAAATTGCTACACTTGAACTTATTGATTAATAGTACATTTCAAACATCCAAACACTTGATCTAAACAACAACATTTGACACATTAAATCCTCAAACAACAAATCATATCAAAATCTAAAAAGTCTTAAACATAACTAAGGATCAAAGTATTCCTCTCTATGCTTTAAGTATCTTCAAAATCCCTAGGAAGTTTGCTAATAGTACAGAGAAAATCCAAAAGAATTTCCTTTGGTCAGGAGTGGAACATAAAAAAAGAATGGCTCTCATAGCCTGGGAGAAGGTTTGTAAACCTGCTAGGAAAGGGGGCCTTGGTCTATGTAATATAAGAAGTATGAATGATTTTCTTATGGAAAAACTTCTATGGAGACTGTTTAAGACCTCGAGAGAATGGAGTACAATATGGCAGAACAAATATAATAGGGGTAGGAATGATTTTAAAATTGTTTTGAATCATGATATTGTTCAAGGAGGGTCTAGCATTTGGAATAATTCTTTGAGAAGGAAGGAGCTGATCAAGAAGGACACCAAATGGAAGGTAGGAAATGGCAAAACCATACTTTTTTGGGATGATGTTTCGATTCTTGATCATCCTCTCAAGGAAGCTCCAAATTGGAAAGAAAAGATGATGCATTGCAAATAGATTTTGGGAAATCATGTGGCTAATTATTGGGAGGGGGATAAGTGGACTAATTTGACAAGGGTGGATCCTTCTCTTAGAAGCCTAAATATTATTCTGAATGTTGTCTTGCTTGTTGATGAAGAGGATACTCTTATTTGGAAATATAATGCTAATGGTTCTTTCTCGGTCTCTTCTTTGTACAAAGAATTTTGAAGATAGCCCTGAACCTTGTTGGGCCAAGGCTTGGTACAAGGGGTTAACACCTAAAATTAATGTTTTTTTTGGATCTTATTGCAGGATAAAATTTTAACTATGGATAATCTAAGGAAAAGGGGTCTTTTTTTAACCAATAGATGTCTCTGCAAGAGTGATAAGGAGGACATCAATCATATGGTTATCCATTGTTCCTTTGCTAGGAAAATATGGGAGAAATTTCTTGATTTGATGAATATTGATTGGGTTTTTCCATAGGATATTCAGGAGCTTTTCACATCTTGGAAGTTGCCTACTAATAACAAACTCTTATTGTCCTTATGGAGATTCCTTCTTCCCTATATGTGTTGGGGGGTTTGGAAAGAGAGGAATGAGAGGATTTTTAGAAATAAGGAGTCTAGATGGGCTATTGTCTTCCACAAGATTAAGAGAATTATTTTAGAGAACATTGGGCTGATTAAAAAGTATCAGGAACTGAAAGATGATTGGGAGGCTAAAGTCTACAAAAATTGGAAGCTTGAAGGGAGGAAGGTTCAGGATACCAAGAGAAATCTAAGAAATGAGGCTAGGTGGGACTATCCCCCTAATGGCTGGATGAAAGTAAACTTTGATGGTGCCTTTAAGGGAAACCCAAGAATAGCTAGTTGTGGTATAGTTATTCATGATGAAAATGGGAATTGTAAAGGGGCTAAGGCCATTCCTATAGGTTTCAATACCAACCATGTTGCTGAGGCTAACGCTGCTCTTTATGGTCTGATGTTAGCCAAGAGGAAAAAATATAGGAAGGTTTGGGTTGAAGGGGATTCCGTAAATATTATTAATTGTCTGAATAATACTTTGACCCCTTCATGGACAATAGCTAATGTTATTAGTAAGTCTAAAAAAATTATTGATTCTTTTGATAAGTTTATTATAACTCACAATTTTAGGGAGGCCAATTTGGTGGCTGACTGGGTTGTGAATGTGGATTGCCAAAGCTAGGTTGATATCGAGTGGGATGATGGTTTTGTCCTCCCTTTTGAAGGGATATCATTAATTGATAAGGATCGGGTTAATAGCAGGCAACATGTTCTAAATGAAGTGCATATTAATGAGTAATGAATGCATAATTTGGAGTGAATATGACAAAGGACAGTAGGTGAATTACGAGATGATAATTGCTTCCATTTGGCATGATTTATGGGTCATTCGTAGGGTTAGAGGACTGAAGTACATCTCTAAGCCTAATTTGTAGAGCTTTGTAAAAAAAAATTGAGAAGGGTTTTCCTGAATTTTGCAGAGCTATGGGAGGAAGAAAGAAAAGATGTGAACTGGGGAACTATCATGAATGGAACCAAAACTAGGAGGTGTGGAAGATTGTTAAAGATGGGGGCTTGGTGGTGTATTTGGAGAAGCTTCGTGGAGAGAAAGTTGTTGTGACTAAGAAATTCATTAAAACTTGGAACAAGGGGAAAGTTATGGTGGGAACACAGAGCATGGAAGTGACAGAGGATATAATTGCAAAGGTAGCGGGTCTTAAGATTGAAGGTATTAACTTCTACAAGGATAGGAAGATCTCGGATAAAGCTTTAGAGGCTTTCGTGCCAATGGAGCAGGAGAGGAAGCATATGGTAAAGGTGGATAACTCCTACTTTAATCTTAAGAGTATTTATAGGCCGTGGAGACTAGTTCTCTTTGTGATTATTAGCTACATTACTCTTGATGGATGTTATACCAAAATTTACAATCATCATTTGATTTTACTGAACCATTTTAGGCATGGGGTTAAAATCAATTTCCCCTTTTATTTGTTGAGTTCTTTAAATGCCTCTATCCTTAGTTGGCAGAGGGATCCAGAAGGTGACCATGTCTGTCACGATGGGTTAATGGTCCTCATTTTATGAGGTGTTGAAATTGAAGAATGTGGAGAGGCCTCAGTTGAATAGGAAGGCCCTAGAAGACTATGACACAAATGGTAAGGAGTCAGAGGAAACCTTCATGGAGGAAACTAAGGATGATGATGGGGACTCTGAGGAGTACCAGAAGGTGGCTCCCAAAAGAAAAAAGAAGAAAATTAAGGTGAAGGACTCGGTCACATATATGGATATGGAGGAAGAGGAGAGTAGGGAGGACAGTATCAAGAAGAAAGGTAAAAACAAAATGGAGCCCATTGGGAAGTGCACCAAAGCCAAGAAAGGGAATAGGAAAATTCTAAGAGGGTTTTCATATCCTCTAATGAGGGTTCTTCTTCTTAGAAGAATATCCATGATAAACAGGATGAGCGGATGGAGAATGACCCCATTGTGGAGGAGAGTATGGGGGTGGACCAAAATGTTTAGGTCGAGGAGAATATTCTATGTGATGTGGCTCAGGATGTGATAAATATTGAGAAGGATGGGTAGGAGAAGGACATGTCTAACACTGGGAAGGATAAGGTGGAGAGTTCCAAGGAGGAAATGGAGGGAGTGAACAATGACTTTCAAAATCTAGGTTGTCTTGCTTTCCTGGTTAACCTAAGTAATATGAAAAGAGACATTACAGCAATGAAGACCCATATTCATCAGCTTCAAAAAGAGACTAGGATCCTTAAGAAGATGAATCTAGGGGAGAAAACAATGGGCCAAAGCATTGATGAGCTCATGGAGACAGTCGGTAGGGCTAAGGGGCTCACTGTCTTTAATGACAGGATTACTGCTATGGAAGAGAAAATAGATAAAGGAAAGGGAATGGAAAAAAGAATTCAGATTATGGAAAATAGAGTGGACAAGGTGGAGAAAATGGTTGGAAACATAGCATAATAGAGCTTTTCTATCCTTAAGGCTTCAACAGAGCATGTTAAGATTCTGGTGGACAAATTGGACAAGGGAAAAGCGGAGCAGGTGATCACCGAGGTCAAAGAGGATCACAGTCCTAGTAGAAGGACTAGATCTAGGTTCAGGAAGCTAGAGGATAATAAGAACAATGACATTGAAGAACTCAAAGTGTCCTTAGCTAATATGCAGATGTTGGCTAATCAGGCGGTAGACCTTATGAAATGTATTTAGTCTGCAGGTTGTTGTCCTGATGTCCTTTTGTTGTCCTCTTTTTGTTTCTTTGTTTTTATTTCTGTTGAAGGACTTTGTTGTGTGTCTTTTTTTGGTTTTGTTGCATAGTTTTGTTGGATCTTTAATGATTATCATGTAACTCTGATGTAAAAGGTTTCAGGTCCTTTCAAAACCTACTTTTATGTAATCAAAACTAAGGATCAAAGTGGATGAAGTTTTTGAAATAGGGATCTACAAACAAAAAGAAAAAAATGTTCTGAGTGATTACTTGATTGGTGAAATCATGTCTTTTTAGAAAATCGATGATGTTTGACTAGATAAGCGATGATGAAGACATGATAATTTCTTGATTTATGCCTGAGTGCTTGCCAGGTTGATTCATAGCAATATGTGAATCTGTTTAATGAAATTATCATCAAAGAATCATTGAGGACATTTGTATATGAAAGGGATCAATTATTTGTTTGTTTACTTGTACTATTAAAATCTAAGTAAAGAGGTATTCATATCATCATGGTTAAACCAGTGAGGGTTGTACCAATTTCATGTTCCAAAATTTCTTGATGATGAAAATAAGCATCCAAATTCTAAATAGTGACATCAAGCTAGATCCATGTTAGATTAATTGCATATTAGCTTGCATGTGGATCCTTTTTTCTCAAAATATGTAAGGAAAGCTAAAGGGGGTAGAGTTATTATCATCAAAGGACCATATCAAGATACATCAATATCTATATCAGAATAAATCAAGGAAAGGTACATCATCAAATATCCATCAATATATAATCAAAGTCTTGACCAACATCATCAATGTCTGAAGTATCCATCATCAAAAATCATGCTCAATCTTATCATCAAAGGTACATCAACATCATCAAGATACAAGTACATTTAAATCATGATCCATAAAATGATTCATGATTCATCAAAAACATCATCAATATTAAATCATGTTGATCAACTAGGGGAAACCTAACTCTATCCATCACTTATATCTATATCTACACATGTACCAATAAATGACTCTTCTCTTCTACCAATCCTTAATTTTTGCATCATGAGAACATCCAATCAGCCCCGTATCATCAAAACATCTTACTAAGCATATCAAATATCAATTATTCAAATCATACAATTGATCAGCTAACATCAATCAAGTTATCCTATCATCCATTTTCTCATCGTGAGCACATCAAATCTCCTAACTCTCGATCTTGAGGAAGGAAAATTATTGTTTTGTCTCTCTAGATCTTGAGAGCGAAATATCAACCCATCAACTTTATCCTATTAGATTGACATCAACGTCAACCAAGTGATTTTGACTGACATCAAATGATATCAAAACATCATCAACTTATCTAGAGCATCAACATCTTATCAATCAAATCTTTTCTCATCAAATTCTCTCATGATCAAGGCATTTTCACATTGATTTTATTGGGAAACAAATCAAAATTTCCCAATCTCAACCAAATCATCCAAAATCATTTCGATTCATTTCTCGAGGGGGCATGCAATCATATCATCATCAACTTAATCAGATCAAAGGCATAATCTTTTAACAGAATTTTTTTTGCTTTTAATCAAATGGGGCATCAAAACATCAAATCAGGTCAAATTGGACATCACATCGAGAATCTATCATCAAAATGAGAATTGAGAACTTCAATCAATCAAGACTTCATTAGACCTATCATCGGTATTTGCATCTTTAAATCAACATCAAATCAGACATTAGTTAGTCAGTGGCTCTGCATCAGGACATCAGGACATTCTTTAAACCAATGTGCTTCACACATTGATTCAAAGAGGGGCATTTGTAATCACCTAAAAATGGACAAGATTAATTCATGTGAGCAACTAAGGAAAAAATCAAAGTAATAAATCAAATCAAGCTAAAAATAAAGAAAAATTACAATCAAGCCATAATCTAAATTTAATTAAAAATCAAAAGCCAATAAATCAATTTAAATCAAATAAAACATGATAAATCAATAAATTGTGCAATTGATTTAATTAACTGTATAGTTCATTTTAAATCAAATCAACCCATTTAAGGGGTACCCATGGATAAAAAAATTAAATAAATTCAATTATTAAATCCCAATTTTCCCTCAACACCACATGGGAGTGAAATGCCTCAACCAATGGGATTTAAGGATCAAGCTCACATGGATCAAGCTCAAAACTAATCTCAATCACACATAAGGTGAGAGCATCTTGGCCACCCATTTTGTCTCTTTGTCCCAAGCTTTGAGGATAATCCATTTAAATTTTCTCCAAAGGTGGAACCATGGACTTAACCCTAATCCAACCATGATCAACTCAACTCTACCCCCTACCCTTGCCAAAATCTATAAAGTCAAGGCATAAATCACTCAATTATCATCCACAAATCTGAGAATAGCATCAAACCTCTTGCAATTTCGAGCTAGAAAGGCAAATTTAGTACTAATTAAGGCTTAATTCATTTGGAATTGAACCTTTAGTTTGTTTATCATTCAATTCTAGTTTTAGAGTTGTCACTAATGGAAGCTTGCTGAGAGCTTTGCATTGGAAAATATAAATAGAGGTCCATAGAGTGCTTAATTGTCATTAATTTTCTTAAATAGCTTACTCTTTGTGGTAATTTAGCTATCATTTTCATTTATTTGCAATACTAACCCTATGAAGGTGCTTTCCATAGCACACAATCTTTTACTTAAGATTTTTTACCCATTTTTAGCTCTCTCTCTCTCTCTCTCTCTCTCTCTCTCTCTCTCTCTCTCTCTCTCACCATACCTCATTACTCACCTCTATTTACTCCCCTCCATATATCTCACCCCTCTCTTTCCCCATATAGGTCTCTCACATCTCTCTTCCCCTCTAGGATAATCACCTCTCTATCTACCCCCTCTCTAGTTCTCTTGCTCCCTATAGACCTCCCTCCCCCTCCACATTACCCCTATCTTCCTCTTCTCTCTCCCATCATCTCTCTATTTCACTCTCCCTCTTTGCATAGGGTTTAGGGATCATTATTGATTGTACAATATTTAGGGTACATAAGGTTGAAAATATTTCCTATGTTTATACTTCTCTATCTCTCCCCCTCTCTGTTCTCTATAATATCTAGGTCCCATCTTCTCTTTCTTCCCCTATCTATATATGTCTTCACCTTTCTCCTTAAAACCCCACATCACATCTCTCTCCCCCTCTAGTCATCTCACCTCTCTTTCTCTCCAACTCATCTCTCCCTAGGTCTCTCACTCCCTCTATGTCTACCTCTCCCTCCATATATTCATACTCCTTTATCTCTCTTTATTCTTTTTTCTCTCATATCATGGAAAGAGAGAGAAAATAAAAAGAGGAAGAGAATGGGAGAGAAGAAATAAATAACAAAAAGGGAGTGGGGGAGGATTAATTTAGGGTTTATGGATTATGGGTAAAAGGTTAAGGATTTTGGGCTTAGGGTTTAGAGAGAGAGAGAGAGAATATTTATGGTACAAGGTTTAGGGTACATAGGGTTGAGGATATTCTATATTTTGATACTTCTCTCTATCTCTCCATCTCCCTCTCTCTTTTCTATAATTTATCTAGGTCTATGTGTTCCCCTTCCTTATTGAAACTCCATCCCACCTCTCTCTCGCTCTCTAGGTATGTCACTTCTCTTCCCCTCTATCTTTTCTCTCCCTAGGTCTCTCACTCCCTACATGTTTACCTATACTCTATCTCTCTTTGTTTTTTTTCTCACCTTTTCCCTCCCTTACATCTTTAGGTTTCTTCCTACATTATTCCTCTCCCCCTCTCTATCTCCCTCACCCTCCTCTCTCTCTCTCATCTATGTTAGGATTTATGGTACAATTAGTAGAGAGAGAAAATAAAGTAGTAGGGAAATTGGGGAGAGATTGAGAGAGAGAGAGAGGAAGAGAGAAAGTGATGCAGGAGCATCTCTGGTCCTTGGCAATCCTATGTCACCAAAAAAATTTAGAGTTTGTCTGTGTTGCTCAGTTCCTGATTTGACCGAGCTGGTTGGTTTCCTTTGGTTATCGAGTGTGGTCAGTTATCTCCTAGGTGGTCAGTTATTTCTCTGGTGCTCGGCATTACCTGTCTGCTGCTCGGTTATCTTGCTTGCTAATGGGTTTAGTTTTAGTTCATGTTGTGGCTAACTTGTGCATTTATATTCGATCATGGATTTAATGTTGGTATCCATCATTGGGAAGCATGTGGTCCCAGATCTGACCATTTCTTCCATTGATTATGGATCTGAAGGCTAACTCAGCTCGGTAGCTTCTTGTATAAATGTAGATGTTTGGTTGTAGATTAGGGAGTTAGTTCGATAGAAGATAGGAGACATTAGACTGGAGATTTGTAATAGAGCCTCACATGTTTGAGGACTTCTGAGATTCATTGTAATATCAGGCCATAACCGGGAAGGCCTTATAGCCTAGCATGTATGACTCAATTGATGAAAATATATGAAAGTTTCTACATTCTCTCTCTCATTATTGTGTTTGTGGGCTTCCACATGTGTTAGGTAGGCTTGGATCATTAGGGTGTGCCACTGTTTGGCCCATCTTGCATCCTACCTTGCATTAGGTGGTATCAGAGTGAGGTGAGATCTTGATCTAGTTTTGCAAATCTAGGTTTGCAGGTTCCTCTTGAAGCCCTAGTTGATTGTTGTGGGGTAGCAGATTGTGATCTGACCTGCAATTGCAGAGGGTTGTCAAGATGGTTCATGGGAGGTGAGATGTAGATCCAAGATTGGTAGATATGCTAAGGTAGATTTCTACTAGGTTAGAATTTGTTGAAACAACCCAAAGAAGATTCAGACATCTTGAAGATGTTAGTGATGATGAAATTGAAGAAGAACAGGCAAATGCAAAACCTGCACCTGTTATGGATCAAGGTGAAGAAATATTTTTGAAGACTTTGACAAGTCTGGAGTCAACACCACATTTCAATCCTCCTGAGTATGGTGGAAAGCTAGATTTAGATGAATTGGTGGACTAGATCACCGAGATGGAAAAGTATTTTGAATATGAAAACATTCCTGAGGATAAGAAGGTGAAGATTGCAAGCACAAAGTTGAAAAGTCATGCATCCTTATGGTGGGAACATCTGCAATTGGATAGGAAGAGGAAAGGCAAAGACAAAATCAAGGTATGGAGTAAAATGGTCAATAAATTGAAAGGAAAGTTCTTACCTTGTGATTATCAGATTAACCTAGTTCAATGAATGCAAAGTTTGAGACAGAAAGATAGCTTGGTAAAGGATTACACTGAGGAATTCTATAGATTGGATATCAGATCTGGACATGATGAAGATGATGTGGAAAGAATTGGTAGATACTTGAATGGTTTGAGAGTTTCCATCCAAGAGGAAATTAGTATGGTCAAGTTGGAGAACATTGAAGAGGCTTATCAATTTGCTTTGAAGGGCGAGGAGAAATTGAACAAGAGACATGAGCAAAGACAAAGAGGTTGACATGGTAGATTCCCTAGAGGAAGAGGTAGATCTAATGGTGAAAATGGTAGATCTGAACCAGAAAAGACAAATCTAGACAAAGGCAAGACCGAGTGGAAAGGTGAAAGTTCATCTAGAGGTAGAGGTAGTAACTACCAAGGTGGTTATGGTAGAGGAAGTTTCTGAGGAACTTGTTATAATTTTGGAGGAGAAGGACATGGATCTTTTGAATGTACACATGCTAGTAAGAAGGCTGGTAGCAATAGAAATGCATTGGTGCAAGAAGAGTCACCGAATGAACCTGAGAAAAAAAACAACTTGATGGTAAGGAGAGCACTATGGAATGAAAGCAAGAAGGAAGATCTGGTAAGGAAAAGTTTGTTCAAGACCAGATGTAGAGTTTCTAATAAAGTTTGGAAGGTAATCATTAACAGTGGTAGCTCAGAGAATCTAGCATCTGAAGAGATGGTCACAAAATTGCAATTGGAAAGGTTGGTACATCTGAAGCCCTATCAGATTTCATGGACCAAAGATGAGCATACACTCCTAGTAAGTGAACAATGTTATGTGAATTTGATGATTGGAAAATACTATGATAAGGTGTTATGTGATATCATGCCTATGGATTGTTGTCATAGTTTGTTGGATAGACCTTGGCAATATGATAGACATGCTATCTATGATGGGAGATTGCATAAGTATACTATTGTGGCTAATGGGAAGAAACAAATCTTGTTACCATTGATGGAAGAACCCGTTAGTAATGTTTGCACATCTATGAAAGTTTGTTTGATGGAGGGAAGAAAGTTTGTTAACTCATTGAAGAAGAATGATGTATGTTTTGTTGTGATTCCTAATAAACCAAGTAAGAAAATAGAGGATAATGTCCCTAAGGAGATTGATAAGTTGCTCACTGAGTACAATGATATCATTTCTGATAATGTACCTGATGGTTTACCACTGAAAAGAAGCATTGATCATTGTATGGATCTAATCCTTGGAGCTAGTTTACCGAATAAGGCACCTCATCGATTGACACCTACCGAGAATTAGGAATTGAACTGATAGATTGAAGAGTTGCTGGAGAAAGGTTTGATCAGAGAAAGTTTGAGCCCTTGTGTAGTACATGTTGTATTGGCACCGAAGAAGAATGGAGAATGGAGAATGTGCATTGATTCAAGAGCAATCAATAAGATAATAATAAAGTATAGGTTTCCTATATCGAGAATGGATGATATAATGGATAGTTTGATTGGAGCAAAGTATTTCACAAAGATTGATTTGAAAAGTGGGTATCATCAAATCAAAATTAGAGAAGGTGAAGAATGGAAGACTACTTTTAAGACAAAACAAGGTTTGTATGAGTGGTTGGTTATGCCTTTTGGTTTAACTAATGCACCGAGTACTTTTATGAGATTGATGAATGAGGTTTTGAAGAAATTCTTGGGTAAGTTTGTGATTGTATATCTTGATGATATTCTAATATTTAGTAAGACCAGAGAAGAAAATTTATTGCATGTTAGACAAGTTTTACAGAGATTAAAAGAGGAAAAGTTGCTAATAAATCTGAAAAAAGTGTTCATTCATGAAAGAGGAGATTGTGTATTTGGGATTTCTTATTTCAATTGATGCTTTGAAGATGGATCTTGAGAAGGTTGAAGCTATTTTTAATTGGCCTACACCTATGAATGATAGTGAGGTAAGATGTTTTCATGGTTTGGCAAGTTTTTACCGAAAGTTCATAAGGAATTTCAGTTTAATTTGTAATGCTATGACTGAGACTATGAGAGGAGACAAAAGATAATTCAAGTGGACACATGGAGCTGAAAAAAGTTTTGAGACTCTGAAGCAGAAGGTTGCTGAGTTACCTATTTTGGCATTACCTGATTTTAGTAAAGTATTTTAAGTAGAATGTGATGCAAGTGGAAGTGCAATTGGAGCTGTGTTGAGTCAAGAAGGTAAACCCATTGCTTTCTTCAGTGAAAATTTGAATGATTCTAAAAGGAAATATTATGTGTATGATCAAGAATTCTATGCTATTGTTCAAGCACTGAAGAAATGGAGACATTATTTGATACTGAGTGAATTTATGTTGTATACTGATCATAAGGCTTTACAATATTTGGGTAGTCAGAATAAGTTGAATCAGAGACATATGAAATGGGTTGATTATTTGCAGAGTTATACATTTGTGATCAAGCATAAGATTGGAGTCACCTACCGAGTTGTTGATGCATTGAGTAGAAGAAGATCTTTGATGACCGAGATGAAAATTGAAGTTCTTGGTTTTGAGGAGATGAGAGATTCTTATGAGTTTGACCCTAATTTTTCTAAGCCATGGAGAAAGTGCAGAGCACCTATTCAAGATCAACAAGATACTAAATGGGATGAATATTTTATTCAGGAAGGTATGTTGTTTAAAGGTATTCAATTGTGTATACCGAGAGGAGTGATGAGAACTAATTTGATAAAGGAGAAACATAGTGGTGGTTTGGCTGGACATTTTGGTATTGATAAAACATGGAATTTGCTTAAGGAGAAGTACTATTGGCCGCAATTGTATAAAGATATTCAAAAATTTGTGAAAAGTTGTGGAATTTGTCAAGTTGCAAAAGGAGTAAGTCAGAATACTAGATTGTATACACCAATTGATGTTCCTAAGAAACCTTGGATTGACATCAGTATGGACTTTGTTCTTGGCTTAGCGAAGATAGTAAGAGGTAATGATTCTATATTTGTTGTTGTGGATAGATTTTCTAAGATGACACATTTTATACCATGTAGAAAGACATCAGATGCAAAATGTAGCAGATCTTTTCTTTAAGGAAATTGTCAGATTGCATTGATTACCGAGGATTATTATGTCTGAACGAGATAGTAAATTTGTTGGATACTTCTGGAAAACACTTTGGAAGAAATTTGGCACTGAGTTGAAATATAGTTCTACATTTCACCCACAAACTGATGGACTGACTGAAGTTGTGAACAGAAGTTTGGGAAATCTTTTGAGATGTTTGGTTGGAGACACACCAAGTAATTGGGATTCTACGTTGGCATAAGCAGAGTTTGCATACAATAATTCAATGAATAGGAGTACTGGAAAGACACCATTTGAGATTGTGAATGGTAGACAACTGAGAGGAATATCTAATTTGAGAGACATTGCTGATGAAAACAAGAAAAGTGTTGAAGGAGTAAAGTTTGCTAAGTACATGAAAACATTGCATGAAGATGTGAAGTTGAAGCTGGAAGACAATAATCAGAAATACAAAGATAGAGCTAATAGATCAAGAAGGCATAAAAATTTTGATGTTGGTAATGAAGTCATGGCTCATTTGAAGAAAGGTCGATTTCCTATTGGAACATATGGGAAGATGAAGATGAAAAGGTTTGGACCTTGCAAGATTCTGAAGAAATTTGATAGTGGAAATGCATATGAAATTGAGTTACCTGATGACATGGACATATCACCTATTTTCAACATTGCTGATTTGTATGAATATCATGAACCTGATGAAGAAGTGACAATACCGACAGAATATCCTAAGAAGCAGAATGATGAAGTTGAATAGATTTTGAAGAGTTGGCAAAATTACAAGAGGAAAATAGTATATGGAATATTTGGTTAAGTGGAAGAGTAGACCGATGGAAGACAGTTCATGGATTTCACAGTCTGAGTTGGATGCCGCTCGGACTAGACCTACCAAATAATTTAGAGAATCATTTCAAAATAACCCCAGGTGTCTGATGCAGGAGCATCTTAGGTCCTTGGCAATCCTGTGTCACCAAAAACAATTTGGAGTTTGTCTATGTTGCTCGGTTCCTTCTTTGACCTATTTGGTCGGTAGTTGGTTGGTTTCCTTTGGTTACTGAGTGTGCTCAGTTATCTCCTGGGTGGTCAGTTATTTCTCTGGCGCTCAGCATTGCCTACCTACTGCTCGGTTATCTTGCTTGCCGACAAGTTTAGTTTTAGTTCCTGTTGTGGCCAACTTGTGCATTTATATTGGATCACAAATTTAATGTTGGTATCCATCATTGGGAAGCATGTGGTCCTAGATATGACTATTTCTTCCATTGATTGTGGATCTAAAGGCCGAATCAGCTCGGTAGCTTCTTGTATAAATATAGATGTTTGGTTGTAGATTAGGGAGTTAGTTGGATAGAGGATAGGAAACATTAGACTAGAGATTTTTAATAGAGCCTCACATGTTTGAGGACTTCTGAGATTCATTGTAATATCATACCACAATCGAGAAGGCTTTACAGCCCGGCATGTATGACTCAATTGATGAAAATATATGAAAGTTTATGGATTCTCTCTCTCACTGTTGTGTTTTTTGGCTTTCACATGTGTTGGGAAGGCTTGGATCATTAGGGTGTGCCACTGTTTGGCCCCTCTTGCATCCTGCCTTTTGTTAGAAAGTGGTAAGGAGATGGAGAAAAGAGAAAGAGAGTGAGAGAGGGGAAAGGGATATTCAAGTAAAGAGAGTGTGTGTGGTAGGGTGATGAGAGAGATAGAGGGGGAGAGAAGTGGGGGAGAGGGAGAGAGTGAGAGAGGTGGGAAATGTTGGCATAATAGTCAGCACTCCCCTCAGGATTTGTGACATTTCTTAACTACCTCCCGTGTCTTTTATAAGTCTAGTGGTTGTATTGGGCATTAACAGGTCGATCTTTTGGTGCAATGACAACCACTACTTGTAACAAGTGGTATTAGAGCTTGGTCATAGGTTCAAATCCCCTCGAGTAATGCCGAGGGGGAGATTGTTGGCATAATAGCCAGCGCTCCCCTCGAGATTCACAACATGGCTTAACCGCCTCCCATGTCTTCTATAAGTCTAGTGGTTGTATCGAGCATTAACATGTTGATCTTTTGGTGCAACAACAACCACTACTTGTAACAGGGAAGAGGGAGAGAATAGAAATAGGGAGAGAATGAGAGAGGGGGTGATATAGAGAATCATGGAAAACCTTTCAAGAACCCCAAATCAATCATGGAGTTAATTCTTCAACATAATATCTGCAACTTATTAGAGGCATCATCAAATCACAAACATCTTTCTAGGTTCTCATTTTGATTAGTTGAGGCATCTAACAAGATTATCCTTCCAAGTTTAATATCATGATATCAACTCAACCAACTTGTCTTCAGTCCAACATTAAGAATCTTCCTCATATCCAAAACAACATCCTTACTAAGGCATGTTATAATTACACAATCAACAACTCATTTCTTAAAATTATTTCATTCATGTGGTTCAAGGTCTTGTTTACAACTTAATGATTAATAGAAAGACTTAGGCCTCAAATCCTATTGGATCTCAATGCCAATCATTTATCCAATCACCATCTCTAAACTTACAAGTATCTCACCATTCTATCATTTTCTCATACCTACACACAACATAAGTTTTATCCAGTGACCATACTCTAATTCAGTGTCTTGTCCATGAAACCTGCAACATTCATAATGTTGACAATTTCCTACTAACATTAATCCACCCTTAGAGTCATTCCTCTACAAGGTAGAAGAAATCATATCATTTTTACAATAATTTTCTCCACAATCAATCCTAATGAACTCATAATCTCCAACGCCAAATGTCAGGGACAAAAAAATTAAGTTGTTCTCTAATTAGTGTGACTATAATTTCATGAAAGTCACAATATTCAATCTCCAAACCCTTTACCAATGTTGATCTCATTCCTTTACATCTTACCAAGCCTCTTTGACCACAAACATTAACCAATTATCATTAAGGATCAACAATTGATTAGGCTTTTATCATGATTGTTATTGTCAACTCAACAATGTTCCTTTAGACGAGAACTTCAATATCTTATGAAGCTATTTTCCACACATGTTCCATGGTTCTTTATTTAGGATCAAATACAAAAGTTTTAGATTTGTTTCAAAAAAGTATTTTTTTATTATATTATGTAAATTATTTTGTTTATACCATTATTAAGTTAGGAATCATCTTTTGAGATTTGGCCAATATTTTGTTGTAGAATTTAATTATTTAGTTAGTATTGTTATAATATATTTGTTTTAAGTTATTTAATATTAATTTTAGTAAATGGATTTCTAGGAAATAGTATTTAGGTAGAATTGATTTTATATTTAATTAAGAATTAAGTTAATTAAATTAGAAAATTAACCAATTTTAGATATATTTTATCAATTAGGAATTATAGTATAGTTATTTCTTTTATTTTGTAAAATATTTGAGTCTTATGAAGTAGAAATTTGTTAAATTATAAATGTGTTTTAACATAAAAGAGTAACATTATATGAATGTTAAATATTAATAAATAAGGGACTATTAATATGTGTAATCTAAGAGATATAAATACATGATTTCTTGGTTTATTAAGTTATGTTAGATTAATTCTTTTGATGCCAGATAATGCTCTACCTTAGTTCACTAATGAAGTCATGCAGTTTCCCTATATTGATATTGTTTATGAGTTCCTGTTGTAGAGTTGTTGAGTGGTTGATTTTTTTTCTTTGTATGCCAAAGGCTTTGTGGTTATGATCTCTTGCCTTAGTTTTGTAAGTTTCAGTGTAGTGGTGTTAAGAACTTTATTTCATTTGTCAAAATGTGACCTTATGTTCGCTTGATGTTCTAGAGGCTTAATTTTGATCTTTATACCCTCATGATACTTGGGACCCCTATGCCAATTGGAGGAGATTCTTTATTTATTTATTTTGTGTGTGTGTGTGTATGGAGATCTTTTAGTGTTCAATTATTAAGTGGATCCATGGTTATGTTACAAACTTTGGGTTGTGATGTTGTGGGAGGTGACCTAGTTATACCTTTTTCTTGGAACTAAAAAATTTCCTATGTGGTTCCTTCATGATGCATATATTTTTTTGTCCTTATAGAGGTCAGGGAATGTGGATCCTAATGCTGATTTTGAGAATTATATACTTAATGCTCCAAACTCTACTTTGTAAATTAATTATATTTGATGATCTTTGAGGTTTCTTTATTGAGATTTGATTTTTTTTTCCTTTATGGTTTCACTTTGGAGGATAGGGGGGAGTTTTCTATGAGCATGGTTAGGGGAGTCACTCGCAATGGGGGTCGAGGCCCTAAGTGGTTAGACCAGAATAACCCATTGTGGATTTTTAATCAAGTGATAACATAATAAAATGAATAGGGTTGGGGTAAAACATTAATTAAGATAATTGAATTTTGTCACCCATAGCTATGATAAATCATGTATGGACCATGGATGGGTTAGAGAAGGCATGGTTTTCTGTAGGGAATTGATCTAGAAAATAGAGTTATTTTTCATCATAAAAGGTTGTTGGTTCCATATGATTTCTCACCTAGGGTTCGAGGTTTGGAGAGACATGCAAAGATAACCTAGGATAGTAGAGGACTATGTGATGACACTCTCCTACATGTTTCTTAGGAGACTCTAGTTTTTCTTGTACTTCACCTCTGGTATCTATGATTTTTTTCTTGTGATATCTTCTAGCTTTCTTGATGGTGTCTCATATGTATTATTTTATATAATTCCAAGTGGTAACCTTGTTGAATACTATGTGATCTTTTGTGCTTTGTTTTTGGGTTCTATTTTGACATTTTTATTTTATATTGCCTATCTGGTGTGGGGCCTTATGTTATCTCCTAGCTCATGGGAGTGGGCTTTATATGCACACATGGTTGGGTAGCAAATATTTTATCCATCGAGTTTCATTTTCTTGGTTCATGAACTTGGAGGGATTCTACTTCTTTGTGTATATCATGCAGATTCTTGACTCATGTTGGCATAGTGTTGCTCTTGTACTTGGTATCATGACGTGTACCTTTATATGGATGTGATGGTGTATCATTGTCACCTCTTGCGGGTGTGATTATTTATTGGATGTTTTCATATGTAACCATGGTGGATGTATTATATTTGAACAAATAAAATTAACATCGTGTGTCTTTATGTATTGAATTCTAATGGTATAATTATAATGTAATCTTGTATTAACAGTTTATTGAGATGTAATAATCAAAGATGGTTAGAATGAAAATGTACTTGTGTTATTCTTATTATGGAAAATATACACCTGTATTTGAGAATTAAATTTACAACAATTTCACGATGTGTATTTTGTACTATACATTTTCATTACATAATTGATTAGTCATCTAGTTAAGTGTTGCCTAGTTGTGATGTTGAGGAACCTTACATGCCCTTGTTATTGGATTTATGTTTAGCATCTTTATTATGTATCATGTAAAGGTTCATATGTTTTGATAATGAATTGTATGTTAGTAATCTTTCATGTTCTTTTTAAAGTTAGTTTCTTATTTTCTTAGTTGATGTTTTGTCCTCTCGAATTCCCTAGCGAGGATGTTAAAAAGTGGAAGACAAAGATTCCAACATTAGTAAATAGGACCCAATACATAGATTAATAACACAAAACACAATGACAATCAAATAAATAAAGACAAAAAATTCAAGTCTCCATATTTTATTAAAAGAAAACATGCCAAGAATAGAATATGGTTCACATATTACAATGTTAATGATAAAGCACATTTCTTCATATATTTCCCAAGAAAGATGAATATTCGCGGATTCTTCATCCAAAAATTTAAAAATTTATTGAAATTTCTCTCTTTGGTTTTACAAGAGATCTAGGGTTTTTATAGAGCATTCCCCTATTTTTTTCATGCTAACATTGTGATCCTTAATCATGGTGGTTGTTACAAACATCTTAAAGCCCAAAATATTTACATCATTAATCTTTACTATCTTGAGACATGAATTTCAACTGTATGTTTCTAAAATGACTCACCTTTATGAGAGGATAACTTTCTAATTTCACTCATCGTGATCATTTTTAAAAAAATGTATGGAAACGATTTTCAAATTAGATAAAATTTTCACTAGGGCACTCTATGAGATTGATGAGTGATGTTTTTCTTTGAAGTATGTGGGTCACACCATGTATTTGAACTATGTGGTCTCAACTTAAACATGTTTTATTATGGTAAAATAATGATGGTAACCTTTGGGGTTCATCTCTCAATGTTGGGATGATGTGTGGTGCCAACATGTGGTAGGATGGTAGGTGGGATTCTAAATTTGGTCCTTGTGTGCTTGGAAAGGAGAACCATATTGATATGTGTCTTGTAGCATCACATTTCCTTACCAAAAGGATGAAGGGACAAGACTGCAAAATTTAGGAACTTAAGTTGGGGACACAAACTATTGTAAATGAACTCTAAAAGATCATCTGCCATGTTCTACTCAAGTATAGGGATAGATATTAGAGAGAAAGAGAGGGGATTTTCACCATGCAACTTGAAAAAATGGCTCATGAATATCTAAGAATCCTCTCCAATCAACGAGGAGGCTTGATCTTACTTGATCCATGTCCTATGAATGACCATGTCTTCCCAAACTTCATCCTTAGTCCTTAGAAGAACTAAAGACATGAGATGAGAACTAATTATCTTAGTTTATTATTAAATTTTTTTGATTAATTTTTACTTATTACATAATGTCCCAATTGATTTTTATCCAATGATGTGGCCACATATTAAGGAGAAATTTTACCTTTCATATTTGAAGGCTTTTGAAAATGGATTATGAGGACCTAAGGTTAATAATGGTCTAGTCAAGCTTCTTCCAAAAAGGAAAAATGTTGACAATTTTTTTGGATGGTGACCTATTACTTTTGTTAATACCTCTTATAAATTCATTGCTAAAGCCTTGCCCACTATGATAAAAATTTATGGAAAGAGGGATAGTTATATATGAACAAAAAAGGTCCCTTGGACGTAGATTTATCCTTGATAACTTAATGTTGGCTTGGGAAGATAGTGAATGGGACCAAACATCAACAAAAAATATATTACTAGTTAAAGTTGTTTTTGATTATGCTTGTGACAGAATGTGTTGGAGCTTTATTGTCAAGATGCTACAATGGTTTTGTTTTGGTCCCAATTATGTAATAATTTTCAAATGCTCTTGAATGATTCGAATGATTCGAATGCTCACATCATTGTTAATAATTATTGTGTTATCCTTTCCCTTTGCATCATTCTATCAAAAAATGTTTCCCCTTAGCCCCTTTCCTCTATGTTCTTACTACTAATTATCTTATTCACCTATTACAATAATACAAATAGTTGAATTTGGTTAGGGTTATTTCTATCCCTAATAATAAGGTGGTGATTGGTTTAAATTTTTTAAATGATAATTTATCATTTTACAAATTCTAAAATGGAAAATAGTAACATGTTAGAGATCCTTAACTTTTATATCTTTGTTTCAGGATCCATGATAACACATCCTAAAAATGAATTTCTAAAGGTTTGAGAAAATCTTGTGCCACCATGAATTCCTAGGGAATGGAAATGAATATAACTGTTATACACTAAGTTTGCACCATTGTTTCAAGCTCTCTTGGTCTTGATAACCTAGTATAACATGGGAATCATCTCCAGGTTGTGGGACCTATGCTAACTGAGATGAGACCTCCAGGTTCTAGGCTGGTTCCTCTTGGATAATCACCTTAATTTTCTCTTTGATAGAAAAGTAAATTCTTGAGGGAAAAGGGATAGAAGGAATGCATGAAAGGGAAATAACTGAAAGAAAACTAACCTACTAGGTGATACATCGAAATAATGGTATGAATTATAGTATGGAGGATGAAATCAGTGCATAAACTTAGGTCTAGGAGATCACAACTCACTGAAAAGGTTTGCATCAATATTTCATAGAAGTTTCTGCAATAGAAAGAGGCTATTCAGGGAAAAAGATAATTTCACAAACAATAACATTCCTAAGAAATTAGACACAATCTATAACCTACAAACAAACATTCACCTCTGCAACTAGGTATAGGAATGAGACAGATTGCCAGGGGGTTGAAGTATACCCACAAGATCATTCAAATCAAATCATCCACAACAATACACATGAATTGCAGAAAGAAAGAGGGATCAAGAACCCTAAGATATAGTTGAAAACATACATATACTTAATTCATTAAGAGAAAATTCAAACAAGAAGGTATAGGGACAGAAAGAATGTCACAAAGTACCTTTGTAATATCTAAACATCAATGAAAGGTTACAAGATGCATAAGCTAGAGGGTAGAAAGAATGCCTCAGATAACTCCTCAGAAAGAAAATCTCTCCTTTTCAATTGTTAACTCTGAGCTTCAAAAGCCTAAAAAAAACAATATATACATCTCCTCCATTGCACACAGGCAGGAGCCAAAACCTAATTAGGGTTTACAAATTTTCATAAAATAATAGCCCTAATTCTATCAATTTTGATCATAAATGCTCATGAAAATATCCCAACTGATCAGATGACTATTTGTGTGTCCATCCCTATACTATATCTACCTGCAGACAAGCCGCCTTGATCTATCTACCTCTCTACAACTTGAGCTCACCATAACTATTCAAATCTGGTACTTCAAATATTTTGAATTTTAAAATTGATTAAATGGTCACAGGTGGTGCCAAGATTTTCTTTATCTATGGTTGGTATTCAAACCTAATCTGTCTTTTAAAATGTGGCCATTAGATCTTCTATTTTACTTGGGCACCACTTCTGTTCTCAACTTTAACTCTTCATTTAACCTCGGGCTTTCCTTTTCCTTTTAGTCGTTGAATTGCCTGATGTTTTAATTAACCCTGGCTTATTTTGGCGATTACACGACAAACCTTTATCCCACCTTGATAGTCGCTGAGTCGCTTGAAAACTTTAGACTATTCTTTTTGATTGAGCGATTGCCCGACTGAACCTACAAACTTGGGCCCATCCTGCCACTTGTCATGATATTATTGCTTGACTTACAAACACCTCAGATTATCTAGCATAGGACCCACTCTGCTTTCCTTCATGGCCTGATACCTAATCGACGACTATCACATGATCTCATGGCTCAGAAGATTCCTTAAGATCATGCACCAGCCATAGATCTCACTTCACTACCACCTCACTTAAGAAATAATCGGGCCCATCTCAGATGCCAACTGTATCACCCAACAACCAATAGAAATTTAGCATGTCAGATGGACCCACCTGACATCAGCCTGAACACCTGGAAGATCGAATGACCGTCTCATAATTGCAAAAGCTCGAAAGATTCCATGTGATTATAAGACAACCGTAGATCTTCATTAAGCTGGCGCCCCTACAGATTCTCTGACAATGGTCCCAATGACAAATCCTTGTCATCATCCGGCCAACCAATAAAACATGGGCACATCACAATAAGAGGATCCACCTAATAGAGTCTTGGCAATAAAGTAAAATCAATAGTTGGTGTATGATCGCATGGGTTCAAAATATTCCATGCGCTCATGCGCCAGCCGTTATATCTTAAAGAAAGACAACACACTGGACCCGCTTTGACATGGCTCCACATCAAAAGCCTTCAACCAATTAGAAGAAAACACCTCGGACTATGTGGCAGTGGACCCACTAACAACTGAAATGTTGCATTGTAAGGAAGATCAACGGTCGTTGCATGATCGCAAGGCACAAGATTAAGTCTTACGAACATGCGAAAACCATCCAATTAAGGAGATTAACCCTCTTAATCAGGAACACTTAGGACTTTAATAAATTGGGCCCAGCTGACATGTGTCACTCCTTCATTTGTCCTTGACTGCCTCCTCAGCACTGAGACCGCCAAACAAAACTTTAACTGCTCGCCAAATTGCTGGATGTTGGGGACTTGACTTCCAGGAATAAGAGATCTTGCGAACATAGTCGCTGAAAGGATTGGTAACTTCGGGTTATATTAAGTGATTACCCGACTGAAGGGACCATCTCCAAGTTGCAAAATAAAAAATGAAATATGCCTTCTGACTGGGAGATCTTGCGAACAAAGGGTAGTCACGGGATCGGCAGATATAAAAGAATATTCCACCAGGTTTTAGAGATCTTGCGACCAACTTGAGCTTATAAAGTGCACATGGGAAATGGAGACTTAAGTGGCTGAAAAAGGTAACGACAAATTAGAATAGGCCATAGGGTTTTAAGGGTTTTTTGCCTCCAACGGCTAGATTTTCAAATAAAAGGGCTTCAAACTAGATTGTTGAGATAGTTGCAGAGACCAGAAGAAAAGATAGAAGACCATGAAAATTCTCAAGGTGCTTAACAGGGTTAAAATGCAAACCTCTGGATGGAGTTTAGTCTATAGCCAAATTTGTATGGAACAGGAAAAATTGGGTAACAATAACATAGAAAAATCACACTTTATTTGGGCATTCCTTTTTGGCTCTAGGGGTCCCTCTTTCTGACATTCATGTGCTAGTGGTCTATTAATAGGTTAACATGTAAACTTTCAATTTTGGGTGACAAATTTCTATCATTAGCAGGCAAGATTCAAGTTATTGGTTGTATATTCTTGGCTTTTCATGTATATTATTCATCATTTTGTATTCCTTCTAATAGAGTAAATCCACTCATCAATGTTTTTGGTCTAAGTGGGATAAAAATGTTGGTTTTAAAGTTGCTTAATAGTTGCATTGTATTCAACCCAAAGATAAAGGTGGTTTTGAGCTTTCTTGATCTAAAGACAAAGTAATTATTTAGCTTCCAAATGGCTAATAAAAACCATTTTTTTGTATTATGCTCACTACTGTCAAGAAGAAATGACAAGATATCAAATGGATTGACAAAATTATGCTTGCTCCCTTATTTTGTATAAAAGATTCATTTCCTCTAAACTACATTTAGAATGCATGGCAACTAGTGAGTAAATGTTTAAACTGTAAAAATTCTTCTTTGTAGGATAAAATTAGCTTTATGACCTCTTCTATTTGGTGGAATAGGTTGATTTTGCATCATGGCTTGCCAACTTTTTTCCAAGGAAGGGTTCTTATTTGTTCAAGATAGGAGTCCACCAAATTTAGTGACATTTAGAACTTTAATGCCCTTGATTGGGCATCTTGGCATAACTCTAAAAAATATTTTCATTTAAGTAAAAATTCTAAAGGGTTTTTAACTTGTGCAAAATTTATGGCATTGATGGATCTTGTTATGAAACTATGTACTCCCTTACAATGTAATTTTTTAAAAAAATATTGGTTATTAGTGTCCAAGTTTTGTTTCTCATGATTTTCTTTTAAAAAAATTATTTAAATCTCCTTCCATGTATGCCACTAAAGGATTAGTGCAGGATCATGGGGGCCAAAAAGTGGCAATGTAAAAAAAAGTATTTTTCATCTACCTAAAAACGTGAAAAGTTGTGTTGACTTTTTGCTAGACCTAGGTGTTAGTACACCTAGCCAAAGCAAACACCTAAGCTAAGTCGGTATCCAATATTAGATACCATATTTGATATCAGATACGTTTATGCAAATATTATATTATATTATATTATATTATGTCTTATATTAAAAGTTTTATATGTTTTAAGTTTTATATTGTATAGACCCGCAGGCCCACAGGTTGTGGGTCTATATAATATATTTTCTTCATATCCAATATTGGATACTATGACTATATATTAAAATAAAGCCAAAGTTGTGGGTCATTTTAACCCACGACTTTGGTGTGAACAACGACATCTCCACAACCAATATCAGAAAATGATCCAATATCCAATCCCAAGTGGCCATTTTTTGTGCCAAATTCATATCTAGGTATGTATTTAGTTGATTTTTTACAATTTTTTTTAAGTTTTTAAGTTTTTAAGTTTTATTTTTAATTTTTAGATGAAAACTAGGTTTTTTCAATTTGAAATTGTTTGTATTTTTTAAAATTCATTTTATTTATACGAATCTGCAGTTTAATCAGGTATGGTAGATAATACAAATAATCCCGACCCTAGAAACCCAACCCCCAATAATCCATAGCCTAAAACCCCACAACCTAGAGACCAACAACTTGAAAACCCTCTAGTGACAAACTCTCAGCCATTAGAAGACCTTATAGCTGATAAGTTGAAATAGTTGAGGAGGATTATGGATTTTTATAATAGGATCCCTAGATTAGCCCTAATGTTTGGAACTATAGATTCTAAACATAATTAATATTGTAGTGCAACTAAGTACAATTAATATGATAATGTGACTACATGCAATTAATATGATAGTGAATGCAATAAATTAATACGATAATGCATATGAAAATGGATTAAACTAAGTGGTAATTCAATCACACCTAATTAGAGAGAGAGAGAGAGAGAGGTGCATGCATGTTCATGTGCATAAACTTGTGTGTGTTTGAAAGAGAGAAAGAGGGGGGCATTGTGAAAGTGAGTGTTTAAGAAATAAAAATATACCTAATTTTTTAAAAACATTTTCTAAAATTTTTCTTCTTTTTTTTCAAATTTTCCTAAAAAACATACAATACAATAATTAAAAACTACGAAAATGAAACAGACATGTACCCAATTAAATAAAATTTAAGTTTTTAAAAGTTTTCTACTCATTTTCTAATTTTTCTAATAGTTAGCTAATTTTTTTTGACATTTTTTTATAACTTTATAATTTTTCCTAAAGTTTTCTAAGATTTTCTAATAAGTTCCTAACTTTTTTAAATAAAAAACATTTAAAAATTACTGAAAATGAAAATTTTTGATAACTAACTAAAAATAATTTAAAAAACAAATATTTTTTCTAAATTTCCCCAACTTTTTCTAATAATTTTCTAACATTTTCTAAAGTTTCCTACAATTTTCTAATAATTTTCTAAGATTTTCTAATAAATATCTAATTTTTTTTAAAAAAAATAATTAAAAATTATTGATAACTAACTAAAAATAATTTAAAAACATATATATTTGCAATCATAAATAAACAAAAAAGGATGAAATCAATGCACCTTTTATGAACGAAGGTTGACAAGAGGTCGAAATTGCTAGAAAGATGCTTTCGACAACCTCTAATAGTGAAGGTTTTCACTCCAATGATCAGGGTCCAGTAACAGTGAAAGGTAAAAATTCAAAATGGCAAATAATGCCAAAAATTTATAAAAATCTAATAGATAGAGTGGTTGCTTGAAGGGGGTCTTCAAGCGAACACCCCTACATCATGGGCTTTGCGTGAAGACACCTGGTCTCACAACACACCCACATCACCATGTTCACATGAAGGGGTTTTATCACTTCACATGAATACTCCCATTTGTGCAAAGGGGTCTAAAATGAAAAAAAAAATGGTTGCTTGATTTTCATTTGTGCCCAAAAGTGGGACAGTTTTTTGAGATCACCCTATTTGGTCTTACTTATGTTGAATGGATTCCCCTGATGCTAAGAGTTCTCTATCTACCTACCTTTTGTATAGATGCCATCATTCTATGCTTTGATGTCATAGTTTCTAGCCCCCTTATATCAGTCATGTCAACAACATCTCCCTTGAAACACAAAAATATTCCCTCTCTTACAATATAGCACCTATGAACACATGAGATATTGTTTTGGTCTCATATATTACTACTTTTGTTCACTGATAGAGAGTCATGCCTTGATAGCATTGGTTTATCTTTGATTGTACCCTGGTGCTTTAGTTAACATAGATGAATTGACCATATATTGCTCTCTTGGTATCTTTTATCTTGTCATCTTTATACTTATAATATGCATTGCTATGTTGTTTTTCTTTAATATGCACTTCATAGATATCATTTTTCTCTATTATTCCATAATACATGTTTATTGTTAAACCTCCATTTCTTGACTATGAATGATATTTATATCCTTGAAACATATGCTATCACTATGCATATACTTCCGTAGTAGAAAATGACATGTTCTAATGATGTTCATTAATTGTCTTTGGTAATTTTGATGTGATCATGACACTACTTTGATAGGATCTTGTAATTAATCTGTGGTTATCTTGTAGCTATGTATCTATCACTTAACAACATGCTAGGCTCAACCCTAGTGGGAGCCCACTCCATCACACATGTTGTTCAATGATGAATATGTACCTATTTCTGCACATGAAATAACTTGTTAGATAAAAAACATGAATTATGAATTGTTCAAGTTGATTCCTTTTTTGATTTGTAGTTTTTCATATGCATCATGAAAGTAGGATATGTATATCAGTTTGATTGCATAAATATTTATTTTTGAGCTTGAGCTCTAATAAATCCATCTTCTCTCCTTGCAGGTTTCTCATATGCCTAAATAACTGGAGCCAAGAATGAATACTGAAGATACTTCCTTCAACTAGGATTCATCATTCCAGGAAATGGTGGGTCTCTTTCCTTTTTTTATACTTCATATGTTTATACACATTTTTCTCTTTCAATATACCTTTCCAGTTACTCCCATGAATTGTGTGGGATTTGTACTTTACTTTTATGAATATAGAAACATCTTTTAATGCAAAAGATTGCATAATTTTCTGTTGTAATACATTTGCATAGACATGTTATGATGTTCTTTATTAGTATTCTACTTTCAGTAATATTACTTATTCTGAAACCAAAAAATGTACCTTTCACCTTAGTAGCATACGTTTCTCAGCGCTACTTATTCGAGCTAGAGGAAAAAAATAGGTAACACCAACCACATTGAACCCTAAGGCCCACTACCTCAAAGATAGGAGATATACAAAAGGCCCTACAATAAATATGCAAACAAAAAAAGGAACAACACATAGAATACCCAAATATATCATAAAGGATCGCAAGGGAACCAAATTGAATACCACTCCGAATAACATGAAAGATATCAAATGGATATGACAAGGAACATCAAGAAGGTACTAAAGGGAATATACCATGAGGTACAAAAATAAATAAGAAGATACCATAGGAAACCAAACATCTATGGAGGGAACCTAGAATACATATAGGGGAAGTTTCATCACATGACCTTCAACTTGAGTTACCCTGGACTTGTCACTGTAGGACCCCATACCCTTAAGTAAGACTCATGTGGAACCAAAATTCCCTCTCATGAAGACAAGGGAATCCAATCATACCTTCTCACGAGGTATCATCCAATTCCCATCCTTAGTCTGTACAAGTGCTCAAGGCATGGACGAGGCATCCATAATTAATCTTTATTAGTGTTATCCCCAATTTTATTAATTTAGTTATCACTTTTTACAATCCACAATGGGTTACCTTGGCTTGGCCACTTTAGAGCCACTCCCCTATGATGTCCTTAAGTAACCTCCCCTAATGCTCCAAGATATACATAGATATACACACATATATCTGCACACACACACACACACACACACATAGATACACACACACACATATACATACATACATACATACATACATACATATAGACACACACACACACACACACACACATACACCTATTTTTTCTAGAATCTCTTCTCTATGTTTGGCTTTTTAGGTTTTTCTTTTTCTGTTATCATGTTGCCCCTCCTTTGACATCCCTTCTATGTTTTATGTTGTTTGAGCTTGTTCCCATCTTGTCATTATGTGGTTGGTGTGCAACCTCTTCCCTCTCAACCTTGATTTCTCTCTTTTTATCCTTATGAGATTCACAACTTCCCATCTTTCTTCTCCTTGAGCTTTCTTTCATCTTAATGATGGATCATAAAGTGCGATCCAAAATATTGATGCAAAAAAATTAGACTCAATGCAAACTAGAAACAACAAAAATAACTATATCAACTTCATTACGAAAACTTACTATTTTCTAGTTATCAACTTTCTAATCTAATTACATGCAAATTGAAAAAATCTCAGGAGTGAAAAATTACTAAAATTTCCTGCATCAATATACAACTATTTGTTTTGTATATTTTATACACTTTATTGATAATTATTTGCCTTATTTTTATGCATACATTCTCTTGTGAAAGTTCAAGATTGGATATTGCAATCATATTATTGTTGCTCTAATAGTAAAAGCTTAGATATACACTTATACAAATTTTGATGATTTAGAAACTATTGCATGTCAAGATTTGAAGCATTAAGATAAATCTGTTGTTCAATTTAGGGCAATCATGTGGGTGAAGGAATGTGTTCGACATAGAGGGTAATCATTAAGTTGTGCTACTATGTTTTCCAATGCAGCTAGATTGTACATACTATATAGTAATATTGAGGATGTGGAGCACTAGGCCAAAGTATATTTCATTTCCACCCTTAATCATCTACATTTATTGGAGTAGTGTCATACTTGTCTACAACGAGTAGTGAGTAAATTTCCAAGGCAATAAGGACAATCCTTGCCTCTAATTTTGGTTGTTGCAAGGATGGTGAACCTAATGCCTTGGTTGAGGTATCTTTGCTAAAAAAAACATGAAATTTCTAATGAATGGAAGAAAACACACAAGAGCTTTGCATGATCGAAATAATCTACCTTGTCTCCTTTACATTGTGATAGTCTTTGTATATATTTATATGTATAAATTGATAGGTAATATTGAGGGCCATCCCAATATGCTAGTGGGTTGAACTAATGTTAATTTATATAGTTTCCCTTTTATGGCTTACCAAGTTTTGACTAGGATATATGTCTTTGTATTATGGTTTGAATTGATATTGGTGGAGATTTTGCTCATCTCTAAAATCTAGTAGCAAGTGGTGAAAATATGTATCTCAAGACTCCTCAAAATTAAATAGTATGTCATAATATGATTAAATCTATGGTGCTAAATGATACTTTCTTCTTTGTGACAACCACTATGATCAAAATTTTAAATAAAGTTATTATAAGAAAAATAATTTTTTTTTAACATAATTGATGAACTCTATGTTACAAGGATTTCAATCTTTCAAGCTCTTTTTATGACCCCTAAATACCTAATCTAAATTACTAATAAAAATATAATATTAATAAATAATATATTGAATATATATCTAAATACATATATAACTCATATAATCATAATATTTATATTAGATCTTTGAAAAATTTTAAACTTATTTTTTTATATTATAAAAAATTATTAAATTTAATTTTTATCTAATTATTTGAAATAAATAACATTTCAATCATTTAATTAAAACTAACTATTCAACATCATCATAAACACAAAAGTTACCCTAATAGGATAGGAACTGATAGTGTGTCTAGATATACGTATATACGGCCAATACCCAGTCACAAGTACAACCAACAATCCAACTTATTGACTGGCCGGCTGTGATAATATCCTCTCTTCCTAAGCGGACTGCTTGGAAAACCTAAGAAGATGGACTATATGATGAGTGAAATAATCCATCTTGAAACAACTTCTAAAAATGGATACTATCACTGCTTTACTTTCTGCAGTTATTGCATTGTTGGCCCTATTCTTAGGGACAGACCCATTAGGAATCAGTCTTTTATCACAACATCCAAATATTTCATTTAAACCAATTCAGCTTCATCCACTTTCATCTCAACCCAGAGTTACAGATGCAAAGAATAGGCTGAAGAATGCAGAGATTGCTGCTGTGGTTGATGGTGCAGTGGGTCCAGAGAGCTTGGCATTTGACAATGATGGAAGGGGTCCTTATACAGGGGTTAGTGATGGCAGGATTCTCAGATGGGATGGCCCAAGCTCAGGTTGGACTCAATTTGCTGTCACGTCACCAAATAGGTAAGTGGGTTCTTTAGTTTTGTCTTAAGAAATTTTGGCAAACATTCGAAATTCAAATTTATGGGCCAAAATATAATGGCCAAATAGGGAAGTAGTTTGGTTGGGTGTCTATGATTTTTGTTTGCTTGATCATATCACTTTAAAAAAATCAAATTGATGTTATATGAGGTTTGTTAGCATTTGATGGGGTGGGTATGTTTTTGAGATCCTGAGCATAACTTGTTCCAAATTTGTTTGGTTCTTACACCCAGAACAATGGTCTCAGAGAATGCTCTGGCCATTGTATACCACAGCCCCACTGAGTAAGTTATTGCAATAAATCAAGGAAGGATTCCGTCAATTTAACAGTAAAATGCAAATAAAGGTATAGAATTTAATCATTAGCATCCCAGACATGAATTTGGTCCTCATCTTCCCGTGTAAACATGAACCTGCCAATTTATTTATGGTGTGGTCACCTTTTCTAATCTCGAGTAAAAACATGGTCATTTTATAGGGCTTTTAAAAAAGTATCCACCAGCTAAATTTTACAAAATAGATACCTCTCAAAATTGTCACCTAAATTAAATGAGCTCTGCATGCGATACAGCTCCATGGAATGTGTTTAGATGTAAACATTCCGAAAAAGGAACAAAGATGTATGAGTGGAACAACTCTCACCTTTGTCATTTCCATACCCATTGAAAAGGATTCCTTATGTACTTTCCTATATAAGATCACAGGGCCAAAAGCTACATGAAATGAATATATGACAAGAGAAACAAAAATGGATAACAAGAAAACAACCATGACAGAAAAGGGAATGATAAAGAACATCTTATACGATTGTATGCTATTGATAAATTTATTGAACCTAAGTGTATGTGCATTATTTATATCTTTCCCCTTTTTATAAATTTAATGCACATTTAAAATGATGTTGTTTTGGCCTTGCATCAATGTTTTGAGTGCATCAATGTTTCGAGTGAGAAAACATGGGATTTTGTTCTCATTGGAACAAGGGAGCTTAATACAAATGTTTCAAGTTCAACGAGGATGTGTCAGAGGTTGATTGCAAATGCACTTGTTAGGGGTGCATTGCTAAATTCACTGTCTAATGGAGGAGCCTATTTATTTCCTACGAATGTTTTTTAAAACGACTTGCTTGGTGGTAGAAACTCCAGGTTACTAGCAAAAAGAAAATAGTGGAAACCACTAGGGCTGTACATCTATTTACCTACTAATTATTGCACACTGCAACCTAGAAGCACCCACCAATGGGACCTTCCTCAAGTAGAGTAGCCTTCCAAATTGAATCCATGGTACCCAGACTCACCCGGTAATCTGGCACACTTGCCAACTCCCAGGCCAGGTCAGACCTTTCGAGGCTTACAGACTCAGCTGTGAGGCTTGGCAAGTTTCTGCAAGACCTGTTGAATCTGACAAACTCACCAGATTTACAATACCTAGGGGTCAAACTCCTGTGAAAATTAACACATTCCAGTAACCTCAATGGCCCTAATTTGGGCTTGGCGGCAGGAGCTCTGCCCCTAAGCCCTGCCCTTTGCCACAAGGAAAACACTCAGGTTTCTGCCCACTGTGCTGCCCCTTGACTTGGGGCTACTGTCCCCAGAACCCCACTCTGGTTTTAGAAAGGAAAAACTAAATATCTTTTTGGATCATGATGGATGGAAAACTACATTTGGTTTTGTTCTCTTGAGTTTTTTGCAATAAAATCTTGAGTAATTGAACTGCAACTATACTTTTGAATTGCTGAGACAATCTTGATCTCAAGTAATGCTTCCATGGTCGCAACGGCATCACGGGTCTATCTGAGATTTGAGTACAGGACCTGATGTAGAGCCAATGATGTTGGGCTGAGTAATAGAGGCTTCTCTCTAGCATAGCTCTTGTCGCCATGTTGTGATTTTTGTCTTTGATGTCATGTATATCATAATCTATGCTCAAATCTATGCGCCCACAATGCTGCTGCAACCATGTAAACATTACTTTAGATCAGGACCCCACATTAAGCTAGTGATGTTAAACCGAGTGATATAGGTTTCTCTTTGACATATTCATGGCTTCTCTTTGAGGCTACGGATATCATAATCTATGAGTTTCGTACAAACATTTTTAAAATTGTAGATCTCGTATCCTTCAGCTCAATTCCACTTTCATACTCATTCGTTCAATACATACTTCTGTATGTGATCAAAGGACCTTGTAATTGATTAGTTTTTTTGTCTTTGCAGTTGATTTAGAGAACAATGCATGGAAAAACATTAAAATCATTTGAAAATGTTTATATTTCACGTGTTTTTCAGTTTGCCAAGCTTCTATTGAGTCTAGGTGCCAAGTCTGAGTCTGGTAAACTATGATTGAAATGGATATATCATATATATATAGTATCCTTATTTCTCTAAATGTCACTCATAGTCTTTGCACTGTAACCTAACATTGCATCATGTAATTTATTTACAAACCTGAATATTGATTCACATGTGTAACTGCTTCTTTAGTTTTTCCTTGAGGTCACTTTTAGTATCTGCTACCTAAGATCCCAATTCGAAGATCCAGGCATTCCTTCAGCATCAAGGTTGGTTCTTTGCAATTTCTTTCATAAGGTTGAGGGTAATTCCAGCCTTAAAAACGCTGCCAAACTAATCAAATAGGACTTATGAAGATGATGTTATTGTTTGAGTGGAGGTCTATGCATATATCTTTAATCAAATGTAGTCCTTGCACCACCAAAGTTTGGTCACAATGGCTGGAAGCACAGTAAATCATTGATTTTCTAGTTTACAAAAAGATACAAGGCCTAAAAGTAGACCAAAAGGCATGATAACATTTAAACTGGAGCTACCTGAAACATCTCTGTTCTGGAAAAGACATGGAGAGGGAGAAAACTGGTTAGCATTCTCATTATTCAGATATCAATCTCACACAGAATCTGGGTAGCTTGAACTGACAATATAGAAAAGTGTCAGTGCTCAAGGCCATGGTTCGATCCTCTTGTTTTGAGAAATAAAACCTAGTATAATTTTCCATTGAGGATGCAGTATTCAGAATCCGCGCAGAATGAAGTATACTAAATTCTTTATTGCAGTCAATGTCTGAAGTTTGATGATCATTGTTATACATGGACTAAGATTAAGTCCTTCATGTTCGTCTAAGAATATTAGCCAAAATGCTTCAGTCTTCAATACATTACTCTTGACATAAGTATGTCTTAGGCTTAAACAGAAATCCAATACACATGTTTGCAGATGAAGGAGGTACCTTAGGTTTTCATTTGTGTTTATTACTTAAATTATCCGTTGAATGGGTGAAACATGTGTTACTCTTTTAATTACAAGACACGAATAATATTTTGGGATGATAGTTGCTTTTCGCTTTCTTTGTTTGTCTAGATCAGAAGTCTGTAATCCAAAGAATCCTCCTGCACCCAACCTAGCTTTTGAACACATATGTGGCCGGCCTCTGGGAATGAGATTCCAAAGGCAAACTGGTGAGCTTTATGTTGCAGATGCATATTTCGGATTGCTTGTTTTGGGTTCTGAAGGAGGGCTTGCCAAGCCCATAGTTAACGAGGCAGAAGGACAACCACTTGGATTCACGAATGACCTAGACTTCGATGAAGAAGGAGTGGTCTACTTCACTGATACTAGCACTATTTTTCAAAGAAGGTAAGTGAACAAAAAATTGCACTTACCTTTGTTCTTCTTGTTACTTTGTTGTCTGTAAAACTCACATAAGTTCCATCGAGTTGCAGGCAGTTCTTGTTTTGCATCCTTAGTGGGGATGATACAGGCAGACTGATAAAATTCGATCCAAAGAGTGCAGAAGTCACTGTGCTCCTTAGAAATCTCAAGTTTGCAAATGGAGTTGCAATGAGCAAAGATTTCTCCTTTCTTCTGGTTTCAGAAACCACGAATTGCAGGTATATATCTCAGCCAATTGTGTGTCTCCCCATTATTCTCCAAGATGTGTTGCACACAACACCTGTGGATGTAGCCTAAAGTTTGTTCGATAGACCTGCTCAGATTTATCTAGGGTTAAGCTTATTCGCTGGTTTTCTTGTTTTGGGCTCCCTTGGCTGCTCCTTCCTCAAGTCCCAATCCCCATGCCATTTTAGCATTCAAAATCATTTCCCAGGATTTTATGGGCAATTCTAGGGATCCCCACATTGCCCTGTTTGCCCTAAAAGGGATTTGGGCATATCTGGTTTTAAGTGTGCTAATACACATCTCTGCATTCATTCATTTTATTATTGGTTCTTGTGATTTTATGTGTGTGTGCATAGTTTGAAAGAATTGAATTTTGGGTGAACAGGATTTTGAGGTACTGGCTGAAAGGTCCTAAAGCGGGAAGTTCAGAGGTGTTTGCTTTACTCCCGGGATTTCCAGACAACATACGCCGCAATGCAGAGGGGGACTTCTGGGTAGCTTTACATTGTCGGAGGAATCTGCCTACGAGCTTGGCATTATCTTATCCATGGCTTCGTTGGGCGATCTTTAAGCTTCCCCTCTCTGTTAAACAGCTTTACTATATCTTCACTGGTGGACATCAACAGGCGATAGCCATTCGCCTTAGTGAGGATGGAAAGATTTTGGAAGTTCTGGAAGACCAACTGGGCAGCACAGTAAAGCTCATCAGTGAAGTGGAGGAAAGAAATGGGAAGCTATGGATGGGATCTGTCATTGTGCCTAATGTGGCATTCTACTCGAGATAACAGCTTTGTGAAATTTGTCCCCCTTAACATCATGTTTGAGTTTGCAAGAGCATGTTCAACTGATTTTGAATTAGTGCGAATGAGCATGGAAATACATCAATTTATGTTTTCTTTTTCTTAATCCTTATTTACTTATTCTGTTGTTCGTTTATAACCATTCTGAATGATGCAGTTTAAGTTGCAACTATTGACGTACTTAGTTTTGTTGTAACTCATAAGCAGCTGTTGGGATATAGGCAAACGGTGTAAGTTTGGGCTTCCAACTTTGAATTATCTTGCTGCATTGACTATTTCCTCATTTGTGTAAAGCTTCTGTCCATATATGTAAAATAAAATTGTAAATTATATAATAGTAATTTATAAAATGGAAAGGAAATGAGAAGAAATCTGTCCCTCATATTTCAAAATTTTAATGAAATGGTACCATATATTACCCCTGAAAAGAAACAATAGTCTCACAAACATGTTTCCTTAAGTCTTTCACACATTTATAAGAGAATAAAATATGTTTCTAAGATATCTATTATACCAAAGTCATTTAAGATTTCTAAGCCAAAATTATTCACTTGTTTGGCTATAGTAAAATTAAAGTTGGGGTGGTATGGAAATTTAACTCAATTGAATTTCATTATCAATTTAGATTAAAGAGGTATATTAATTTGAGGTTATGTCTACCTATCACAATCACATTGTATTACATTATGCTATTTAATTGAATGTGTTGTGTTACAAGAATCCTTCATGAAATCTATCTCAATTTTTTTGTTTTATCTTTGATTTCTTGAATACTTGTGAATATTCCATTTCTGTTGAACTTATGAGATATGTAAGTATTGCAACTAAATTTGGAAGTGGGAATAATTTTTTGACTAGAACCTTCATTGTACATGTATTTTTTTGCACAAGAGAAATAGGGTTTCTATTGCAAATCGAGCAATGCTTTTTTTCATATTTGATCACATAATTTGGTTTCCTTGTAAAAATCTCTAAACTACATTTGTTCCACAAATCAATATGCACCTTTGGCAATGACATCAATATAGCATGCGCAATAGCCAATGCCACACCAATAATGTAGATATAACAATGCACACAATCGGTAGATTTGTACTTAAATGGAACATGCTTTTTCCAACAAAAAATTCATGTTAAAATTTTAATTTTAATTTTGAAATTTGTTTTTGATATTAAGGTAGTCTAAACGAGGGTGTTGTCCTTTAAATACAACTGCCTAGAGAGCATAAGATAGTCTATGCAACAAATCTTTGCTAAGATCATGGTCAATTACATTAAACCCCTTCTCAACAAGATTATCAACCCCAATCAGAAGGGTTTTGTCCCTGGAAGGCAAATTATGGATGCTGCCATCACTACCCATGAAATTTTGCACTCCGTTGATCGCAGTAAATCTCATGGGATGGCTTTCAAACTTGATATCTCCAAAGTCTATCATAAGGTCAATTGGACCTTCCTCTTCAAGGTTCTCTCTGCTTTTGGTTTCTCTCAACCGTTCATTAACATCGTCAAGGAGTGTTTGGAGACTGTCAGATTCTCGGTGCTGATGAATGACAAACTCGGTGTCAAGTTTTGTCCCGGGAAAAGGTTTACGGAAGGGGGACCCCCTTTCTCCTTATCTCTTCATTTTGCTTGCTGAAGTTCTTGGGCGTAACATGATGCAGTTGGTCCAGATTGGCAAGATCCAGGGGATAAAGTTTGCTTCTTATATATATATATATATATATATATATATAGATAGAGAGAGAGAGAGAGAGAGAGAGAGAGAGAGAGAGAGAGAGAGAGAGAGAGAGAGAGAGATTCTTGTACTCAAGAAACATGTAATAAAGTACAATGTTTAAAAAAAGATCTAGCTATATATAACATTTAAACATAGCATTGGAAACATATAGAACATAAATTAAATACATAACATTTAAACATATCGAAAAGAAATTTAAACATCTAACTAGATGTACATGTATAGAGTTCATTTGAAAATATAACTAGGTCCTATTAAGGGGTATAATGTCATAATAGGTCATACTAAGTGGTCTTATGTAATTATAGATCATCTTTAGGGGTCTTATGTCATAAAAAGTCCTACAAAGAAGTCTTATGTTATAATAGATCATCTTAAGGACTCTTATATCATAATAGGTCAGGTATTATGTCATAATAGGTCCTACTAAGGTCTCATGTCATGATAGGTCCTATTAAGTCATTATAGGTCCTAATATATCATAATAGGTTCTATTATGTCAAAATAGGCCCTATAATGTCATAATAGGTCCTATAAAGGGACCTTAAGGGGTTTTAAGCTATAATAGGGACTCTTAAGGGGTCTTGTGCCACAATAGGTGTTAAGTTTCCAGATCACTGCAAATGTAATAGCACTGCCTGTATTATATACGATATGTCTTTTCCAAATGCAACAATCTCTCTTATTTATATTGGGAATGAGGCTATGAGAGACATGTCCCTTCATGGGACATGTCTATTCATTTTATAATGTTTCATTAATCAATCATATATTAGAATAATATAAATTTGAATAATATATATTAATAATACACACACACACACACACACACACACAAATACAATATATTATTATTAATCAATATTTAAGTATTATATGTATTCTAAGTGATCATACGACTGAAGCTACAAACATTAACATTCCCTCTTAGCTAGGGAGGATGATCAAACAGAATGTGTTGTGGTCTCCCTTGTTAACATATATGACCCTAACTATAGCCATACAAAACATCAGCACTCTCTCTTAGCTAGAGAAGATAAATCCATCAAGGTAATAAATCTTTAATTTTGAAAGAGAGCAGATATCACCCCATTGTGATATCATGAGATATGGTATATGCAAGAATATCAAATCACATGATGTTCACCATAGCTCATAAATATCCATGGTATGTCTAATGACAATAGGTCTCATGATGTCTATCATATGGATACTAAGTTTACATAGAGACATGTCACTATGTGATATGTTTCATAGGGTCCAATCAATATGTAATACTAAGTTCAGAAGGATCCTAATATGATTCATATGGATACTAAGAAATCATATATTACATAATTCGTGATATGAAGTATCACCTAACATGTGATACCAAGCTTTACATATCACATGTTTCACCTAACACGTGATACCCAGATTTACATATCACCTTATAACATGTGATATGAGGAATCACCTAACATGTGATACCCAGTTTTCAATATCACCTAACATGTGATATGCAGAATCACCTGACATGTGATACCCAATTTTACATATCACCTAACATGTGATATGAGGAATCACTTGACATGTGATACCCAATTTTACATATCACCTAACATGTGATATGAGGAATCACCTTAGATCGTGATACCTAATTTTCATACCACCTTGATATGAGGAATCACCTTAGATCGTGATACCTAATTTTCATACCACCTTGATATGAGGAATCACCTTAGATCATGATACCTAATTTTCATATCACCTTGATATGAGGAATCACCTTAGATTGTGATACCTAATTTTCATACCACCTTGATATGAGGAATCACCTTAGATTGTGATACCTAATTTTCATACCACCTTGATATGAGGAATCACCTTAGATCATGATACCTAATTTCCGTATCACATTGATCTTAGGAAAGGGAACACTGAGAGGGGGCGAGAGGCAGGGAGGGAGTTGGGGGTGGTGAATCAATGTTCATTGTATTTTATCTTTTTACTTAACCTCAAACTGAACTTAACTACTTAAATATTGAAATGAACATCCACATAAATATGAAACATGAAATCAACACATAACACCAATATGGTTACGAGGAAACCCAAATAGGTAAAAACCCCGGTGGGAATTGACACCTACTAATATTCTATACTAGTGTTTTATGATCTTGGTTAGAAGATCCTTAACCCTGTTAGGAGTTGCTTTACAATGTATTAAGTATAGTAGACCTTGTCAAGGGTCGGACCCTATTAGGAGTCTTTTACAATAAACCCTGTTAGGGGTGTGGACTCACTGTCCCAGAGCTCACTGCTCAAGTGGTGAAGGCTGCATCATTTTGATCTTAGATACACACTATATCTGTAGGATGAACTATTACTGTGACACTGCTTGTCTGATCAGTTCCTTTGATGCGCTGATGCTTTGACCTCTTGCAAAGCTCTAATACATCTTATAGACTCTTTGCACACTTCTGCTATGCTTGTCTCGACTCTATATCCATTGTCATACCAATTACAATGGGCGCATCTTATATTTATATGCGCATACAAAACAAATAACTAGGTCGGCTCTTTAACCGATTACATACAACGCTTCCAATTGAATTGGCTCAAGCATGTTTACAAACAAACATAATTACATGTTGGCAACCTAATTACAATAGGCCAATGGCCTTTACATCATAATAATTGTATCGTCTTAAAATGGAAGCACTTCCATGTTAAAAGTGTTTAGCCCTCCGAGTAAGTGGTTTGGGGTCATGTCGAACGCCTTGAATTGATCTTTGCTTTGATCTGGCTTTCTCCCCACTTTCCACTTCTTTTCTGCACTTGATTCCTTCATTCTAGGTGAAATTAGGGTTAGGATCTCGAGGATTCTCCTTAATTTCCCTCTTCTATGGCTCTATTTTCTAGGTAGGATTTAGAAATAGGTCCTCCTAGACTTCATCATGTTCATCATAGGATTTACGTCTATCCTTAACATTCTGTCCTATTCTGATATCATTTCTAGGTTTTTGGGCATCCCCGGGACCTCCTGACCTGGTTCTAACTGAATCTGGGTCCAGGGTCAAATTCAAGGTTGATCCTGACTAGGTCAAGATCGAGCTCGAACTTGACTAGGTCAAGATTGAGGTCGAACTTGACTAGGTCAAGATTGAGGTCGAATCTGACTACGTCAGGTCCAACCTCGATTTTGCCCCCCTCATTCAAATTTCCAATTTCTTTGATTTTCGAGCATCGGGCTTTCAGAATATTTATTTTTCCGCCTCCGGGTTGGCCATTTTGGGTTTCAGGATGGTAAATCTTTTAATTGCATTTAATCTAGGTATATTTTCTAAAGGTTAAGACCTAATTGGGATTTAATTCTCCAAGGTGGCCCCTCTAGAGGATTGTGCCCTAGTTCACTATAAAAGGAGGCCTTCCTCTCTCATTTTCACATCTCATCCACATCAAGTTTTTATGCTCAAGTAATTACTCTCAAGCTCTCAAGGTGATCAAGCAAGCATCCATTCAAGCATTTAAGTTCTCTTCTCCATCCAAGTTCTCCATTGAAGATTAAGGATTAAAGCATTCAAGCCATTGAAGGGATTTGGTTCAAGCATTCAAGATTCATCATTCAAACCCTAGATCTAGCCATCATGATGGTGTGATCTTCCTTCAAGATCCTTTGTTCATCTTCAAGATCCATTTCATTCTTCCTTCAAGGTGGATTCCAAGCATACAATCATGGAGGTTTGATTTACATTTATTGTTTTGTTCAAGCTTTCATATCAATATACTTGTTTACATTCACAATACAATTACATATCTATTGAATTGCATAGGTTCATTGTTAGATCCTTTTCTACTACTTGCTAGCATTCCTATTTCAATTTCAATATTAAGGTTGATTCCAAATCGGGGTTTGATCAAGGCAAACCCCTCAAACAAACAACAAAAACTCTATTTTTCTTGCAGGTACAGGTGCCGGATTTCGAATCTGAGAGCGAATTTGGATACCCTTTTCGGCAAACTTCCAAGATCTGTGAACAGAATTCGAATCGGACTTCAAATAAAGAATGTAGTATTTGACCTTTTATGAGGGTCAAACCCGACCTAAGCTCATCTTGGAGAAAGATTTATGGGTTTTCTCTGTCTTGACATTTCCAGTCCAAAACAAGTTGCAGAATTGCCCGAAAGTATACATAGACATCAGAAATTGGCATTTCCTAGATTTGCCCTAATTTGAGGTTAGTATTTATATTTCAATTACTTCAAAACCCTAAAGACTTCAATTCAACCATAGGGAAACATAGGGTTATTCTCTCTCTCTCTCTCTCTCTCTCTTCCATATTCTCCTTAGATTGATTCGATTGTGTATTAACCCTTTTGGTTGATCAAATTGGATTTCTTCTTTGGAAATTTGGATTTAGGAGTGAATCTCATATTTCCCCCATACAATACACACACATTTCAATAGAGGTGAATCCATTTTACCTCTATTCATTTTGGTGAACCCGACATACTTACTCTCCTTTATTTTGTGGAATTAGATGCCCTATTGTGTTAGAATTTAGATCATTTCTTGCATTTAGATTAGATCTCGTTTATGCTCTTGCATTTTACATTCAAAAATCCAAAAAAAAAAAAATCTATATATTCAATAAAATACACAAACATTTCTTGCATTCACTATGGAAAATATTAAGATGTTTTGGTGCATGGTTATGTTCTTTATTACTCTTCTTTTAGCATCTCTTTATCATACCTATGATGTTTATGAAAGTATCATTCACTTCAGTATGTTGATGACCCTTCACTTTTCTCTTGCTTATGCTTTTGTGAAGTTGACCAACACTAGTCTGCCTACATTTAAAACTTTTGTTAGAGATTTATGTGGTAGCCTTATTCATCTTTTGGATTATGTGAAGAATTGGGTAGATGACACATCATCTCCTAATCATCCTAATCTTAATCCTAATCATCCTAATCTTCATTCTATCAATCCTAATCCTAATTCGATACCTAATTCTCCATCTGTTCATCCTTGCTCTTCCCATACTTATGATGGGATTCAAGCTATAGTTCAGGATGTGGATGTGCAAGATTTCTTTGATTTACCTTCTCCTCCGATTCATGATGATATTAAAGGAAAGGGTAAAGAAACTTCTTCAAAACCTATCATCCCACCTTATGCAACCTTTACTCATGAGCATGATAAACAATCACCTCCTGTAGAAGCTTTACATAATATGTACACTACTGGATATAATATGGTGACTAAATAAGGTTATAAAGGTTTAGGGCTAGGAGTTAATGAGCATGGTATTAGGTTTCCAGTTCATATACCCCCTAAACCGAATATGTATGGTGTTGGGTGTTCAAAATCTCAAGTTAAGGTAGGTGATGCTAAACATCCTCCTCCTCTCCCTACAGTTATCTTAGATAACCCTAATACTCGTCAAGAAATTGCTAAGAAGGTATATGTTGAGCTAATGATTCCAAGAAAGAAATCTTTAGACCTATGTCGATAGATGCTCTATACAAATATAAATGTCCTTTTCATTATAGTAACAAACACTTACTTGCTGATTGTAAACATTTCAAGTTATATGTTAGAGAAAGAGTTGCTTTAGGAATTATATCTCACTCTCGTGCAGTTTTACAATTCCTTCATAACTTTGATATAGGGGATTCCCCTCCTTTAGATATAATGTAGATGTTCTTTCCCTCTTGTCTCATGACTAGGGGGCAAGAGGTGTATCTTCATCCAGTCTCCTAGGATCCATTAGGTCTTTTATTAGGGCTTAATTGGTATTCTTTCTCTCCTATTTTTCTATGGTTTTGCATTATTTCTTTAATCATCCATAGAATATTTCAAGACATCTTTCCTAGGACATGTGTTTTGCGAAGGTATCCCTTGTCTTTATCTCTGGGGGGCAAGGTACCTCTTTCTTTCTCTTTGTCTAGGGAACTTCTTTCCTTGGCCTAGTGGTATTTGTTTATATTGCAATATTATTTCAACATATTGATAGATGTTTTGACTATGGATAACTTTCCTATATGAGAAGTTGTCCTAAGTCGTTACTTCTTCTCTATATTGCAAATTATGTTCTTTATAAACTCTCACCCTTGCTTTGGTGATAGAGTTGCTTCCCTCAATCCAAAGATTCCTCTTCCTCTTCTTTGCAGGGAGCTTGATGATTGAATCTTTGTTCCCGCTTGATTTATCTTTGAAAGATGATATTTTATCTAAACCACTCCTCTTTAGTGGGGGTCTTGTTGATAAGATCTCTTTCATTTGAGGATCCTTTCCATGAGTGACATATCCTTTTCACGATTATCTATACTCTTGGATGTAGGGGTCAATATCCCTCGCTAAGGATATGGTATACATTGTTGTAAATAGGATATCTCCTTGCATTGTGAAGTAGGTATCCTCTTCCATCTTTGTTCCTACACTTGGGGGGCAAGGATGCTATCTCCTTCTATCTTTTCGGGATTTACCTCTTTCCTTGGTTAAGCAGTATTTATCTATTATGTGATATCCAATCATACATGAAAATTTTGGTTTGCAATGAGGATCTTTGTCCTTGATCACAACCTATTTTGTTGTTTGACATTGGGTTTTCATGGTTGATATATCTCTCACCCTGGAAATTGAATAGTGTGCTATCCCTCATTAGGGTTACTTTATTTTCACTTCTTGCATGATATCTCTTTACATTCGTCCCTTCCATGGCCTCATAGGAGCTATGACCTTCTTGGCTTGGACTAGGTGTTGTTTGTGGATATTGTCTTGATGTTGAGGAAGGCCTTATCCTTGTTCTTTTCTTTCCTTAACATGTCAAAATAGTATGTTTTTGTCATATTAAGGAGGGGGGCATATATAGGGCCTCCCTTGTACTATAGTTTTTTATTTTTACATGCTAAATCTTGGAAGGTAACGCACATAAGTTGCTAAATCCTGAAAAGACACGCATTCATATGCTAAATCTTCCGAAGGTAATGCACATAAGTTGCTAAATCCCGAGGAGACACATTTTTCAAATTTTTCAATATGCTAAATCCTCTGAAGGTAACACACATAAGTTGCTAAATCCTGAAAGGACACGCATTTCCAGTTTCAAATATGCTAAATCTTGGAGGGTAACGCACATAAGTTGCTAAATCCTGAAAAGACATGCATTTATATGCTAAATCTTCCGAAGGTAACACACATAAGTTGCTAAATCCTGAGGAGACACATTTCATATTCATATTGATACAAGAAGGTGGATCTATGGGTATTCCAAAAGTCGTCAAAAGATGCATTACAATTGCAAGCACAGTTTATGGGTGAACCTGTTGGGCTCTCCCTCCAGGGTGATTCACGGTAAGGTGGGCATCTTACTGGGCGAGGTAATCACTCTTTTCCTTCTCTCTCTTTTTCGCTTTCATGCTAGTAGGATAGGATCATGAAGCTATGTCGTTTATAGTGTTTCTCTTGTCTTTCTTATGTAATCATTTATGCTTTTATGATAGCTTTCCAAATATGATATTAGTATCAGAAATATTTCTTAGCGAGGTTTCTTATGCTAATTGATTTGGGTTGATTAGTACTAACCCTTGTTCTTATGACACCCTCATGCATGTATGTCGAGTTAGAATCCTTAGTCTGGGGGCTTGTGTCCTCAAATAAGTGTTATTTTATCTCGTTGTGAATCCACTAGGATCTTCTCTTTCCTCTCCTTTACCAAGAGTTTGCATCGAGTCCATACTCTTGCTAAAGTGGGGGCTTAATGTATCATTTTAAAATGGAAGCACTTCCATGTTAAGAGCATTTAGCCCTTCGAGTAAGTGGTTTGGGGTCATGTCAAACGCCTTGAATTGATCTTTGCTTTGATATGGATTTCTCCCCACTTTCCACTTCTTTTTTGCACTTGATTCCTTCATTCTAGGTGAAATTAGGGTTAGGATCTTGAGGATTCTCCTTAATTTTTCTCTTTTATGGCTCTATTTTCTAAGTAGGATTTAGAAATAGGTCCTCCTGGACTTCATCATGTTCATCAATGGATTTTATGTCTATCCCTGACATTCTGTCCTATTCTGATATCATTTCTAGGTTTCTGGGCATCCTCGAGACCTCCTGACCTGGTTCTGATTGAATCTGGGCTCAGGGTCGAATTCGAGGTTGATCCTGACTAGGTCAAGATTGAGGTCGAACTTGACTAGGTCAGGTCCAACCTTGATTTTTCCCCCCTCATTCAAATTTCCAATTTCTTTGGTTTTCGGGCATCGGGCTTTCGGGATATTTATTTTCTCGCTTTCAGGTTGGCCATTTCGGGTTCAGGATGGTAAATCCTTTAATTGCATTTAATCTAGGTATATTTTCTAAATGTTAAGATCTAATTGGGATTTAATTCTCCAAGGTGGCCCCTCTAGAGGATTGTGCCCTAGTTCACTATAAAAGGAGGCCTTCCTCTCTCATTTTCACATCTCATCCACATCAAGTTTTTATGCTCAAGTAATTACTCTCAAGCTCTCAAGGTGATCAAAAAAGCATCCATTCAAGCATTTAAGTTCTCTTCTCCATCTAAGTTCTCCATTGAAGATCAAGGATTAAAGCATTCAAGCCATTGAAGGGATTTGGTTCAAGTATTCAAGATTCATCATTCAAACCCTAGATCTAGCCATTGTGATGGTATGATCTTCCTTCAAGATCCTTTGTTCATCTTCAAGATCCATTTCATTCTTCCTTCAAGGTGGATTCCAAGCATACAATCATGGAGGTTTGATTTACATTTATTATTTTGTTCAAGCTTTCATATCAATATACTTGTTTACATTCAAAATACAATTACATATCTATTGAATTGCATAGGTTCATTGTTAGATCTTTTTCTACTACTTGCTAGCATTCCTATTTCAATTTCAATATTAAGGTTGATTCCAAACCGGGGTTTGACCAAGGCAAACCCCTAAAAAAAAAAAAAACTCTTTTTTTCTTGCAAGTACAGGTGTGGGATTTCAGATCTGAGAGCGAGTTTGGATACCCTTTTCGACAAACTTCCGAGATCTGTGAACATAATTCGAATCGAACTTCAAATAAAGAATGTAGTATTTGACCTTTTATGAGGGTCAAACCCGACCTGAGCTCATCTTGGAGAAAGATTTATGGGTTTTCTCTGTCTCGACATTTCCAGTCCAGAACATGTTGCAGAATTACCCAAAAGTATACACAAACATCAGAAATTGGCATTTTCTAGATTTGCCCTAATTTGAGGTTAGTATTTATATTTCAATTACTTCAAAACCCCAAATACTTCAATTCAACCATAGGGAAACATAGGGTTATTCTCTCTCTCTCTTCCATATTCTCCTTAGATTGATTTGATTGTGTATTAACCCTTTTGGTTGATCAAATTGGATTTCTCCTTTGGGAATTTGGATTTAGGAGTGAATCTCATATTTCCCCCATATAATACACACACACATTTCAATAGAAGTGAATCCATTTTACCTCTATTCAATAATATAATTGCAAATCAAAATTCCAACAATCGACTACTTACTCTGTTCTTCTCTGACACACACTGGTTGTGTAACTTCAACTGTCTGTAACTTTGTCATACTTGCATATCTGATGATGCGCTCATAGAATAAGCATGAATATACTCAAACCAACTTATCTTCTAGGGCACATACCATAACTCGGTTGTACGCATGTGCACTGATGCTCTGAGCTTCAAGTACACTGTACACTATCCAGTCTTCAACACTTAGCCAATTTTTGATCTTCTCATCAAGTGCGCTGACTTCAAACTACTATATGACTTTGTTGCCATAACATAATGAAAATACTATACTAAGTCATACACACCAGTATAGCCAACTTGCCAACAATCTCCCCCTTTTTCATTAATGGCAACAAAGGAATATGACCAAGTTGCTAACTGTTCCTTAATACAAAAAACTTTTGTCTTATATCTCCCTTATACATAAAATTCTATCTTATATCTCCTTATACATATTTATAACCCATATTCTATACATACTCCCCCTTTGACATTAATGACAAAGGTGCTTCAAAATTGTATCTGCACATACTATGAGAGAACATCCGAATATGCTGTCTGTAGGTTTTGAATCTCTTTCCAAAATTTGACCAATGAATTTACAATGTGGAGATGGGTGCATAGTGCATACTGTAGCTTCTCCATTTTCTCCAAATCTGTGCTAGGACCTTGATCATATGTCACCATGGTGGCATTGATCCCCTTGATATTCTGATTGAGTATATCTAGTGAGGGCGCAAGAGCAGTTCTGAGCTATGTTTGCCTTGCCCTTATCTTTGACATCTCTTTCTCAACTTTTTCAATCTTATCTATCTGTCCTTGGTAGACATTATTACTCATGTTCACATCAATAATGGATCTTCCACTAATTTCCTTATGTTGTCTATCATAGCTTCTGCCTCTTGTATCTTCTTGTATAGATCACTAGTCAACTTGTCCTGGTTCATACAGTCAACAATAATCTTTCTGCCCTTTGCTGCAAACTCCTTCAAGGATGCTTGACCAGTCTTTAGTGAGCTCAGGTCAAGTGCAAAGTTGCTAACCGATTCACTTAGCCTTTTCTTTCTATACTTTTCCTCTACAACTAATGATGCTGATTTTTCTAAGCTAGAGAAATTACTCTTGAACTATGAAATAACTGCACTCACATCATCAACGAAGTGTACCTTGGACACTTTCTTGTCTGCTGGTAACAAGTTGTTTAAGATGTTTACTGATTCTACAAGGAGGGGACTCCTCATTACCTGTTTCTCCTTGGCTTTCTCCATAGCTAAGACGTTGCACTTGACCAGGTCTTCTTCTCCCCATGAATCCAAACTGGTTGTGTCAAGTGTCAAACTTGACAACAATGCTGCTGAGGGAGTGATAGGAGTGCTATCCATCACTTCTAGTTTTACTTTGCTTAGAATTTCAATAGATGGCTCATCTGTTTGGTCACTTTCTTTTATTTCTTCTTCTTTCTATTTTTTTGCTTCCTTTTCTATTTCTTTTTCTGTTTTATCTATCATCTTTTCTTCTTTTTCATTTGTTATATCCTCAATCAATACTTCTTGTTGATTGGGAGGAGTGTTACTACAAAGAGTTTCAACCTCTTGTGTGCTTACAAATGCTTCTTCAAACTTGTCCAAATCCATGTATGTGGCTGCCATAGTGACTTTTACATTATCAATAAAAATTGAGTCATCCTTGAATGTCTCTGACATGGGCGCAAAATTATCTGCCTCTGTGGATGCATCAACTACATGCACTGAATCCTGTGGACCTGTAGATGGAATATTTATGGTTTCTAACTCTTTTGCATCCTTTGTGGGTCCTTGAGATGTGGGCGCAGTAGTTGGATACATGTGCCTATTTATGAAGATCTTCTCAAAGGCTTTCTCTCTTTCCTTTGCAACCAATTCATAGTTCTTGTCCATTATGTGCAGGGTCCTGGACTTGGTTCTAAGATGTGGTTTTACTAGATCTAGTAACAAAGATTTCTCCTCTAGAGAACATAATGGAAAACTCTCATATAAGATCTTTTCTCTTATTCTCAAATCTTCTTCAATGGCTTGTCTTTTTAGGAACTCCAAGATGTTCCACACATTATCGGGAATTTTATTCTTGAGTTCTAGGAATGTCTTCTTAAACCTCAACATGTGTTTGACAATCATTCCATGTATCTCTGATTTGTCAATCTCACTGTATTTCTCATAGAACTTTCCTACTTGATCAATTCTACCTTCATCAATGATTCTTGCGCTTAACACACTAAGACTAGGTTTGAAGCTTACTTCTGGAGGCTCTTGACTGTTCTTCCTGTTTCTTGTTACTCGCAAGGATGGATGACCAATGCTAATCTCTTTCTTCCTCTTAGACATTGCCTTATACTCAGGAGGAGCAGTAAGGTCAACTGTTACTGTGGGCGCAGAAGGAGTAACATTAGATTTCTCAATTTTTACCTTCTTCAACTTTGGATCCTGAAATTTTGTCTTTGCTATTGCTGCGCTCTCTATTTCCAACACAATCTTCTCTTCCCTTGCTTTGTCTAAGTCTGCTTGTGATACACCATGAATTCTTAAGATCTCTGAAGTAACCTTGGCAACTTTTCTTTTTGTTGCTGCACTGTTCAATACAACATCTACTTCTCTTGTTTTCTCTTCATAAGTTCCCCATCTAGGTTCATTGGGGTCCTTAGGTGCTGACAATAGAACTTGAGCATAAGCGTCTAAGATTGGTTCTTCAACCTCATAACCAAGTGGATGAATCCACTTTGTCCTTGGTTCAACTGCCTCCATGCATGTTGTGTCTGTCTCAACCATGAAACAAATAGTATCCTTGTATTTATCAACTATCTTCTCTGGAATTCTATATCTCATCTACATCTTGACTCTAAATGTCTTCAATTCCAGTGTCATGTAGTCCTTGAATGTACTCTCAGTGCATGCCATGAGAGATATCTGTGGCATTGTGGGGATAGATTTATCTAGATACAAATCAGACACTTTTCCAACAATATGGAAGTACATATATATGATCAAAGACCCAAATCTGAATATCTTGGTCTTGTCATGCTTGATGGCCTTAATGTTATCTATCAATTGTGCGTGCAAGATCTTGCACAAATTGAACTCTCCATTCTCTCTCACAAGTCTTATGGCTGCAAGAATTGTGGCTGCAGACACACTATTCACCCTGCTGGTGTGTTGGAACCTATATCCCAGTATCATGGACATCAATTTGATGTCATCTTAGTCAATAGGCTCAATAGTCATTCCGCGCCTATCACTTCTTGACTTGCATGTTTGCTCAACAAGTTTCCTTACATCCTTCCCCGCTGGAAGAACAACGCCTGTCTTTGAGAGGTCTGTCATCTCATGAATTAGGTCACCTGTAATCCTAACAGGCACTTCACCTATCCAAAATAGGTCATCATAAATCCTGCTAAGTAGAATCTTTATCCATTCGGACTCATAGAACTCATATGCAGTCACATATTCAACTATAGGATGATTATTCCACTGCGCATACTCATCCATGAAGGTTTTATTAGGTTTTAACATAGTTTCCATGTGTGCTCTTATTTTGTCCAATCCTACTGGTTCTTTCTTACAATATATGTATGCCCTAATGTCTTTGACATGCATAACACCCATAGGCATGCGAGAGAATGCCCCTTCTAGGTCATCTAGTGTGGATCTAAATGGATGTCTCTTAAACACATATCTCTTCTTCTCCGCCACATCAAATACAATGGGAGTAGCCATCAATTACTTATATATCGCTTTCCACATGATCTTTTAAAGACTTCTAAATCGACGTAACGAACTAGGGTTTCCACAACCAATCAATTGCACTGCAAATCACTGATGAATCAATTTGTAATCCTTCACAATCAAATGCTAGGGCTCTTCTGCTCTCTAATCCCTCTGAACTCAAATGCAATGAAAAATCTTCAAACTTTTGTGTAATTTAAAGTAGGAATTCTGCCATTAATGCTTGCCACGTAAATCAGGTTGTCACTAAATTTTTTTCTAACTTTCATTCTACAAACAATCAGCTTGTGCACTCTTGCACATAGGTTCTACTAGTCTCCAAAAGCTTAAGTCCAAAGGCGCATACTCTGAGGGTGAGTATGCCAGCCACGCAGGGGTCTAGAGCTAAATTAGGTCCCCCTATGACCCTGAGGGCCATTCATCCTGATGTAGAGGGTGCATCCACTGTGGATGCATCCAATACATTCTCATCAACCTTATCCTTCTTCACCTCTGACCAAATCAAGCTCGCATCATCTGAAGCTTTCACAAACTTGACTTCTCCTTCGGTATCCAATACTGGTTTTTTGGGCTTTTTAGGGCTTTCCTGACCTTGCGTCCTTGATCTACAAAACTTTGAGATGTGTCCAACCTTGTTATAGGAGTGACAAATGATTGGAAGCCTTATATTCCTCGACGCATTGACATGGGTCACCATTTTACATTGTCTTGCAGAGTGACCATTATAGTTACATATCTGACATGTAATATTTTGAAAACTTCTTACAATTGGCTGATTCTGATTTCTCTGATTGTGTTGAGTCTTGTTTTTCTGACTTGTCTTACAATTCATAGCTCTATGACCAAATTTATTGCATGAATAACAGTAACCATTGAAAGGTCTTACCTCTGTACAGTTTCTTGCTATATGTCCATGCTTGTTACATGCATAATAGGTTTGATCTATAGCCTTGCGCTCATTCTTCGATGGTTCAACATGATTTTTAGTCTGACTTCCAATCTCCTTAGCATCTGAGGTGTCTTCTGGTGCTTTCATTCTTGCTCACATGTTGTCAATCTAATTTTGTGCTTCATTGTATCCAATGGAGCTAATATCTCCTTTAACTCTTCTTGCATACAACTGAGATTCTATCAAATCAGAACCGGTGTGCAATTTATCAATGTGATTCTTTGCCACTTTTAATTCAGATTCCAAGCTTTCTTTGTTTTTCCTTAGCTCCAAGATTTCCATGTTTTCTTGCCTCAAGTCTTCATTCAGTTGAAGGTTCTCTTTGATCTGTTCATCATAGACTTCCTGATTGTTGGTCAACTTATCATCTAATTCTTCAATCTGTTCTTTTAGAGATGAATTTTCTTCACTAAGCTTTTTGATCATGATCCCTAAATCACTGGTAGAGAATTCTTTCAAATCTTTTCTTAGTCTTTTGATGACTACTTGAGCATCACTGACTTTTTCTTTAAGTTCTTCAATTTCTTTTTCAGATTTGTCTAGGTCTTCAAGAGTAGCTTCAAGATTTATTTTTAGATATTTCATTTCTACTTTTTCAATGATCTCCTTAAGTGGTTAAACTTCTTTGCTAAGGACTAGAGCTCTGATACCAATTGTTAGGAAAGGGAACACTGAGAGGGGGGGGCGGGGGTGAATCAGTGCTCACTATATTTTATCTTTTTACTTAACCGCAAACTGAACTTAAATCCTTAAGTACTGAAATGAACATCCACATAAACATGAAACATGAAATCAACACATAACACCAATATGGTTACAGGGAAACCCAAATAGGTAAAAAACCCGGTGGGAATTGACACCCACTAATATTCTGTACTAGTGTTTTATGATCTTGGTTAGAAGATCCTTAACCCTATTAGGAGTTTCTTTACAATGTATTAAGTACAGTAAACCTTGTCAAGGGTCGGACCCTGTTAGGAGTCTTTTACAATAAACCCTGTTAGGGGTGTGGACTCACTGTCCTAGAGCTAACTGCTCAAGTGGTGAAGGCTACAACCTTCTGATCTTAGATACACACTATATCTGCAAGATAAATTGTTACTATGACACTACTTGTCTGATCAGTTCCTTTGATGCACTGATGCTTTGACCTCTTGCAAAGCTCTAATACATCTTATAGACTCTTTGCACACTTCTGCTATGCTTTTCTCAACTCTATATCCACTGTCATACCAATTACAATGGGCGCATCTTATATTTATATGCGCATACAAAACAAATAACTTGGTCGACTTTTTAACCGATTACATACAATGATTCCAATTGAATTGGCTTAAGCGTGTTTACAAACAAACATAATTACATGTCGACAACCTAATTACAATAGGTGCATGACCTTTACATCATAATAATATAACCGTAAATCAAAATGCCAACAGTCGGTTGCTTACTCTGTTCTTCTCTGGCACACACTGGTTGTGTAACTTCAACTGTCTGTAACTTTGTCATACTTGCATATCTGATCATGCGCTCGTAGACTAAGCATGAATATAATCAAACCAACTTATCTTCTAGGGCGCATACCATAACTCAATTGTACGCACGTGTGCTGATGTTCTGAGCTTTAGGTACACTGTACACTGTCCAGTCTTCAACACTTAGCCAATTTATGATCTTCTCATCAAGTGTGCTGACTCCAAACTACTATATGACTTTGTTGCCATAATGACAACACTATACTAAGTCATATACACCAATATAGCCAACTTGCCAACACTTGATATGAGGAATCACCTTAGATCATGATACCTAATTTTCATATCACCTCAGATCGTGATACAAGGATATAGTAAATAAGAACATTATGTTCCATTTACATATAACCCTATTATGGTATGTGCACATACATATAACTGTCTACCATAACAAATCTTTATTACAAGATCATCACCTTGTAACATCAAATACAAGTGTTCATTGTCGAAAAGTCGTCACCTTTCTCCAATGTTCATAGGAGGGCCCATAAGTCATGGAGTCACATACATGACATCCACCTTGACGCATCTCAGAGGGTGGATCCACCATGGCTCATCATAGAGGGTGGATACAAGGGATTTCACCTTAGACTTCTCTCTCAAGGAGAAGAATGCAATATACCAAGTTTATCTCGAAAGTACACAACCTTCTCTCTAGCAAGAAACTTGATGAGAATATCATCCATCTGTCTTGTAGTGATAATGTACCTTGAATAGCATACTTATGTACTATATCTCTTATATAGTTTGCATCACTCTTGGTGAACCCCAAGTTATCCAGGAATATCATGACATAGGAGTTAGCATAAAGGCATTTCAACCAACACACATGGTACTCAATCTCATGATCATAGTCCTCTGCTGTAAAAACCATCTCCACTATTCACTCCCTCTGAACCAATATGACCAAGATCCTTGGAAATCAAATAAGGCATATCCTCTAGATGTTGTACCGACTCCCTCTAAATCTTTGAGTACTAACATCAATATTTAACCTTTTTTTTTTCCAAGGTTTCCTCTGATGGTTCATCAAACTTCTTCTGAATGTGATATCAACCTTCTAACCTTCTAGTCCAAGGTTGCTTCTAATGGATTGTCACACTCCCTCTGAATCTGATGTCAACTCTCAACTCAGTTCCATAACTACAGGCATTAAGCACTTTCTCCCTTGAATGCAATCTCGTATGCTTCTAGATTTGTCCTCACTCTTATTGTCAAATATTACTACCCTTAGGAAATTTCTTCAACAAACTTGAATAATAATTGTGATCCTCCTGAAGATAATTTCAACACTCCCTCTTAGCTAGGGAGGAACCCTTCTTGAGAACTTCTGGTTTGTCATCCTAATGCTAAAATCAACATTCTCTCTTAGCTAAGGAGGGTCATTTCAGATATTTGAGTTATAGAGTAATGTCCACCATGGCTACTCCCAAAGGGCGCCTCCATCATGGCTACCCCATGAATGGAAATGCAAACAAACACAAGTGTTTATCAAGAAATCACTCATGTAATATCTTCATCTTATGATGATGGTCACCATAGATATTCCTAGAGGGTGACTCAATACAGGTGTTTAGTCATGGACTCACTCACATGACCCCACCATGGCTATATTTAGTAGTGAGTGATGTCATGTATATATATTCGCATATATAGGTAATTCTCCACTTATATCTGCACACCTGTAATTTGATGTTAGCTATTATGTTTTTGTCTTTGCTTCTCCTGTATGTAGGTGTGCCAACTATATTAATTGTTTGATCACTCTTTATTTACCAAAACCTCTTAAGCATATGCAATATATATAAAGTCAGTTTCATATTTTATTGTTGCCCCAAGCCAGTTCAATAAAGTCTTCAACCTTTGCGATAAATGACTAGTCAGAGATAAAATATGGATCAAGCCTTTAATAAATTTGTGACACCTTTGTATCCAAGTCTAAATTTTCACTTCCTTGAGATTTTTTCATATTTCCTTTGACTTGGGAAATATTTATAGTCTCTAACCTTCAAGCAACATGATGCCTAATAAAATATTCAAATACGATAGCTCAAAAAAAATATTTCAACTCTCAAGGCCCACCTTTCAGGGAAACTTTCATCTTGAAGGTTATAGGCTCACACTAGTAAGGATTTCATTTAGGAGTCACCTGACATGTGATACCTAAGCGTGGTGGGCCCATAACCTCAAAGGTTTCATTTAGGCCAGATACGAATGCCAAAGTCTATCAATGTTTATAATATTTACAATTTAGTGATTCCTAAATGTGTAGAAGGTTCAGCTAGTATTCCTAAGGCAATCATTTTCTCTGCTTAGACTCAAATATTATCATTTCATGGTTTGATCGTTGGTGTATATCTGCAACGTCCTGAATCTTGAAAGCTACTGTTCCAACTTGATGAATCAATGTAGGATATATGAATTAAGGAGGAATTTTGGTATTCTCTGTCTGAGATTTGTCGCTCCCAATGGAAAATAGTGATCAATCATGTTCCTTTGATAGCTATTTCAACTGTAGGAAGGTATTTCATGTTGCATTTCGATCAGTTTAATAATGGAAGTAATCCAATCTGCAAAACGTATCTCTAATATATATTAATGTCTGTAATCCAATACGTATATTCTCTGCAATATACTTGTTATGAATTTGCAATATGTATAATACCCTCAACGATATATATCTTCTATTGTATGTGTTATCCTCTACAATTATATGTGTTGTGATCTTATATATACACCACGATCCTCTGTAGATCTAAGATAACATATCTTTGTGATAATATATGTTGTGATCTTATATACTACAAACTTATATATTCTGCGATCCTATGTTATATATCCTCCGTGATATATATCTTTAGCTAGCGATCTTCAGTATGCACTCTGTAGTATTTATAATATCCTCTACAATATGAACCACGATAACTATAATGTTTTCTGCAATCAAAATGTGTCACAATAACTATATTGTTTTCCATGTGTATCAATATCTCCGATATAATATGTCTCCTGCGATGATGGTCATTGTGTACAAAGATCTTCTTTGATCAATATCCAACTATAATGTGATGACATTTCTTTGATATGTGAAACAATCTTCACTTCATTCATATCATCGTTTGAATAATTATATCCATTTCAATATACATATCACAGTGATACATTGCACATCTGATATTGGTAGTGACATTGCGTGGAACATTGGGATCACCAAACGCATCTGACATTAAGGAGGGCCTGCTACCATAGCTATGGGAGAGTACCGCACTAATCTCAGAAGATCCCTTCGATACATTTTTATTTAAATTTTTTTTACTTCACCCAACTAGGTTTACTTGGAAACATCCTGATAATGGACTACTATTAGCCCCTGACCAGGAACAAATAAATATTAATCTCCAATTTGAAAGTCTTGCACTATAATGTGTTTGCACAATCGATATTTCAGATGTCTTTGATTTTCTCTATTTTCCATTTGCAGTCTAACTTGGCTCTGATACCATGTTAAGTTTCCAGATCGCTGCAAATGTAATAGCACTGCTTGTATTGTATACGGTATGTCTTTTCCAAATGCAACAATCTCTCTTATTTATATTGGGAATGAGGCTACGAGAGACATGTCCCTTTATTCATTTTATAATGTTTCATTAATCAATCATATATTAGAATAATATAAATTTAATAATATATATTAATAATATATATATATATATATATATATATATCATATATATATACAAATATAATATATTATTAATCAATATCTAAGTATTATATGTATTCTAAGTGATCATACAACTGAAGCTACAAACATTAACAATAGGTCCTGCTACTTGTATTCTTATGTTATAATAGGTCATGCTAAGGGTATTATGTCATAATAGGTCCTACTAAGGGTCTTATATCATAATAAGTTATATTATGTCATAATAGGCCCTGCTAAGGGTTCTTAAGGGATTTTATGTCATAATAGGGGCTCTTAGGAGATCTTCTATCTTAATAGGTCCTACTAAAGGGTCCTAAGTGTCTTAAGGGGTCAAAATATGTCTTAGGATGTACTAAGAGGTCGTATGAGTCTTAATAGGTCCGAGTATGTGTATGGAATGAAAATATTGACCTATTTACTACAAATACAAAACACCAAAACACTAAACAATCACATTAGATGTTAGTCATTTCAAATGCAACAAAACAAGTAATTTTCACTACAACCTATGATGAGCTAAAACAAGGGCACCCAAAGCCTTGTTTGATTTTCTCTTTGAGATTATTTGTGGGTATGCTCTCCCAACATTAATGAAATGCAAATTAATGCAAAACTATGGGATGGAAACTAGATGATGGTGAAGGAGTTGAGAGAAAGTATGAGGAACTTGTCCCAAGTTTCACAAAAGATAAAGATTAAATGATGCAAGATTGATTTAAGACTATGATAATGAAAATAAGATTAAGATCTAAGATAATGCAACAATATTAAGATGAAAACAATATTAGAATGAAAGTAAGAAAAGAACTAGATTGATTAAGAATGCTAAAAGATGCAAGAGCTAAGAGATTAAGAAGAATAAGAAACTTAGACCTAAAATGAGGAGTGAGGCCTCCATTTATAGAAAATGAAAAGAATTGGATGGTGGAGATTAAGAGGCAAAATAATGGATGACCAAGATTAAGAGGCAAAAGAGAAGTGACTAAGATGAAGAGGCAAAAATAAATGAGTGGCTAGGATTAAGAAGCAAAAGGATGTTAGGTAGGGTTTGGAAAAGGTGAAGTGGAAAAAGTCAAACTTCATTTGAGAGGGAAAAAAAAAATTTAAAAATGATTGGTGGAGAAAAAAGATGGAGAGGTGGCTACCTTGGAAAAGGTGATTGTGCACACGTTTAGATGTAATCTACCTTTTAATTAAGATTAGAGGAATATTAGAAAAATGTAAGCATAGAAAAAAGGGAATGAAATTAAATTAAAATAAATTTAATTTAATCATGGTTTAGAAGAACTTTAGGATAGTGGAAGAATAAAATAAAATAAATTTATTTTATAAAGGGAAATGGAGGGATAATATATTAAATTAAATTTAATATATTAAAGAATTTAAATAAAATTTAAATACAAAGGGAAAATGAATTTATTTAATTAAAGTAAATTTAATTAAATAAATAGAAGAATATAATAATTATAGTCAATTAATAAAATTAACCATAATGTTAAGGGAAAATATTAATAAAAATTAACATTAGTGTGAATGGACAATTTTAGGTGTCTACATTTTGCCTCTCTTTGATGCGGTGTTGAAATCAGCATCACGTCAAAGAATAAGAAAACAAGATGCCCAGGAGTCGTGCCTAAGCAACGATGAAAAGAAGATGAGGATGGTGCCCCCTTGAGAAAATTGAGCAAAAAATTAATTTTGACAATTTTCTCGAAAAGGAATGGTGAGGGTAGAGGAAGTGAATAAAAGAAGGCCTCGAATGCAAAATGAACCTAAACACAAACTATCATTGTGCCAACATGGGAGAGCATATCCTATTTTGATATTGTACTTCACGTTATGCACCAAGGTATGAGGAACCAAGATGACCATGTGCCAAGTACGTGATAAAAAATGTCAAATACAACCATATGTCCTATGACATCATGATATGGAAGACCATGATGCCCTTGTGACAATAGGATGCAATGACCATGATAGATCCAAAAAATACTAATACATACAAGCAACACGCAAGCATGCACAACAAACCAAAAGAAAACCAACATATTGCCCCTAGTCAAGTTGAAAACCAATTGATTGACTGATTGAGTGATTGGGAGGGAAGGGCCTCAAGGATTGGGAAGGATACATCCCATGATGATTGGATTTGAAATTGATCAATTGATTATCAACTGATTTGGTTTAAGATGATGGCTTGATTAAAGATTGATGTGCTAGATTGAAAGATTGGATTGCATGGATTAGTATTGATTGCACTTGGACCGACTTGGGATCTTTTTGGATTATAGGGATGTTTTGATTTTTTAAATTTTCTTCAGGGTCATATATCAATTTTTTTAAAAAAAATTTCAGGATAATTTTATATTGTTTTTGGATTTTATTTGGATGAGAGAATTAGATAGACTGGGATTGAAAGAGAAGATAATTAGATAAGATGAGATTGAAAAACATGGAAGGGGAATAAATGGATTGGATTAGAAGATAAATAGATTTGATAGACAAGATGATTTGAATAAGATGAAAGAATGATTAATGGATTGGATAGGATGTGATAGAGGAAATGATAGGTGGATTGGGACCAATGACAAGGGATAACCAAGAAATGATAGAGGATGGAAGGATGGAGATATGTTGGTTAGATGGAAGGGAGGGATTTAATAGGAGATATATGTAATGAATGGATAGATAAGGGTAGGATATGGAAGACTATAGGATGTGGGGTATAGGAATGGAGATCCAAGAACTATATGGAAAAGGGGTTAAATTCCCTAGACAAGGAGGAGAATGAAGGATGGAAAGATTGGATATAACAATGTATATGATGGAAGGATGGTGATAGGAGATGAAGATGATGGAGAGGAAAGTGATATGATGTGGAGGATGAAAGATGGAGGGATGGTGGATAAAGGATGTACAAAGTGGATGGATAATGCAGAAATGATATTTATGGAGGAAGGGAAGGCTTGTGTTGTCCAAAGCATGCATGGATATTTTCTTTATTGTATTGCCTCTAGTTTTTTATGAAGGGAAAATATATGAAAGTGGAAAGTGGATGGATAAGGGATATGAGATGGAGTGTATGAATAGGATAGGGGATGATGATATGGAGGATATAGATGGAATTGGATAATAGATAATGGATGTATAAAATGTATAGGATAATCAAGATCAAGGACATGGGAATGTGTATGGACTCAAAGAGTATTATGAATGATGGATTAAGGGAATGAATATGATGAGGACTACAAGATGGAGGATAGGGATGTCAAGATCAAATATGTGAAAATGGAAGGAATTATGCAGGAAAATGGATGGATAAGGAGTAAGGGTTATGAAAGGTACATATGGATAGAGGGGACGCATGGGATAGTCAAGATCAAAGATGAGAAGCAAAATGATAATGAGCTTGGATAGGACAATGGATGGTGGATAGGGAATATGGAAGATATTTATGGAATGGATGGAGCTTTCCTTTAAGTATAGAGTGAAAGGGGAGGGACTACACATGACGCCTGTTTTCTAGGTTTTCATCATGGTACTTGTCCAAGGTGCTTGATTACCAAGTTTTCACCATTGGGCCATTTTTTTTCTTTTCTTTTTTCTTTTTTTTTTGACCTTTTTTTTGGAGGAATTCAAGCCTGATGCTCTTTGAATAATGTTCTTCAGAATGATATGCTATGATTGGCCAAGGTCATTGAAATGTAAGCTCAAAGATGCTGATAATGGTGATGGTAGGGGAATGATATGGAGGATAAGGTAGATGATGACTAATGATTTATGCGTAAGATGGGGTAAGAGGAATGGGAGGATATGATATGGAAGGATAGGGAGTAGATATAGGAGTTGGATATTTGATAGGGTATTGAAATGTTTGTGTGGGAGTAGGTGGAAATGATGGCAAGATCTATTGATTTGGTGGTCAACACCTCCTTGGAGATTTGTGACATGGCTTAACCGCCTCCCGTGGATCAAGTTAAATCTGACATTTGTATCAGGCGTTGATAGTTTGAGTTTTTGGTGCAATAGAAAATGATACCAATAATTGGTATCAGAGCCTTGGGTCATGGGTTCAAGTCTCCCTTCAGTGGGTGCTAAAGGCTCAGTCAGTGCTAAGGGGGAGATTGTTGACTTGGTGGTCAACACCTCCTTGGAGATTCGTGACATGGCTTAACCACCTCTCGTGGATCGGGTTAAATCTAGCATTTGTATCGGGCATTGATAGTTTGAGCTTTTGGTGCAACGACAAATGATACCAACAAGATCAACATCGACACACACCTTAAAGGGTAGTGGATAGGTGAAGGGAGAATGAATTGGCTAGTGTGAGGTTTTTATGTAAGAAGTAATGTGGATTTTGGGACACAAGGACCCAAAATAGATGGAGGAGAGAATGGAAGATATTTTGGAGAATACGGAGCAAAAGTCTTTGGAATCTTGAATGTCAACTTTGATTTATCTTTTGTATTCCAGTCCTTTAAGAGAGACTTGGGAATCCAAATAGCTTTTGATTTCTCTTTGCGTTTATGTGCTTTTGACCACAAGTCTTCCATGATGAATTTAGGAACCCATATTTTCTTTGATTTTCTTTTTTGCTTAGAGGACCCTTGTGGTCTCTTGAGTATTTCCCTTTTCTTTGTAGCCACATGTCGATTAGATAGGACATGGTGATCTTCATATGTAAGTGGATTCTTGTATTTATGATTTTTATGTTGTGCATCCAAATTGCTTCCAAAAGACTTGGAAATTATGGATGAATGAGGCTCATATAACGGGTTTTGATGGATGGATGGATAGAAATCTCTCAAGGATGCATGTCTTTGTTGATCTTGAGATATGGTGGAAGAAATAAATGATGAGATAGGAGCGAAAGGTATAGTGGATGGAGGAACATAAGGACCTAAAATGGATGGAAGGGATGGAGGGTTTAGCATTGGCATATAAGGGCCCAAAATGGATGAATGGGATGAAGGATTTAGCATTGGCATAAAAGGGCCCAAAATGGATGGATGGGATGAAGGATTTACTTTAGCGATATAGGAGCCCAAGATGGATTTGGAAGATAATGAAGGAATATGTTTACGCTTGAATGGAGGTATATAAGGTGTAGGAGGGATATGAGCATTTATAGAGTGAGTGATATCACCAAGGCCATCAAGTGTAGGGTTTCCTTGGTCCTCAAGAGGCTCCTTAATAGGAATAATAAGATCTTAAGGAGGAATAGGATCTTGTGAAGGATTAGGATATTGCAATGGAGGATCAAGAAGGAGAGTGGGATCTTGTCGAGGATTAGGATCATGAGTGGAATTAGGGGGAATAATGGGATCTTGAGAGGGATTGGAATCATGACATGGAGATGAAGGGGTACTTTGATCTTGAATTTGGGGAGGATTATGTGGTGGAGTGGAAGGGATAGTAGGATCTTGAGATGGAAGGCTATCATGGAATGGAGTGGAGGGGATGCCTTGATCTTGATTAGGAATGGAATCATGAGGTGGATTAATAGGGATAGGTGGATTTTTCAAAATAAGAGGGTCAAGGAGTGGAGGAATGCTTGGATCTAGAGGATGAGAGGAATATTTGTTAGCATGCTTTGGAACAATGTTTTGACATGTGTGGACTTGTGAGGGTGATGTGATGGAGGGGTTGAGATCTTCAACTTCAATCTCTCCTTTGTCAATGAGGTCTTGGAAATTTTTTTAAAACTTTAAGCACTTCTTGATATCATGACCCTTGATGCGATGATAATCACAGTATTCATTTGCCTTATACCAAGTAGGTTTGGGTTGACTCTCATCAAAGGGGATAGTTTTTGGATACACCATCATGTTTTGTTCAACAAGTAGGTGGAATATGACATCAAGAGGGTCCGAAAGGGTAGTGTATTGTCTAGCTTTGGGTGATTGTGAAGCTTTGGAGGATAAGAATGATGTGGGTTTTGGAGGATTAGGATTGTGTGGAGGTTGAGAATTATGTGGAGGATTGGGGTTTGATGGAGGATTGGGGTTTGATGGTAGATGATGATTATGGATTTGGAGAAAGGGGGGAGGACATATGCCTTCAAATGCAAACTTTTTCTTTTGACCCCCATTTTGTAAGTTAAGGACAATCTTCTTAAGCTCTTAAATTTATTGGGCAAGGTTAAGCATGTGAGAGGCATCATGCAAGTGATGGAAGGAATTATGTGTGGATGGAGGATAATGAGGTGGATTTCCCTTGTCAAAGGTAGAAGAAGGAGAAGGAATGTGATATGGATTGGGATTGGATATGACTTGAGGATTGATTTGGTAAGTGGGTTGGATTGGAGGTATCGTTTGAGGATCAGTGTTTGGCACTTTAAAGTCCTCAACCATTTTTTGAAACCAATCCATGTTCATGATGGTTGAATTAGATATTTTGGATTGGATTAGAGGAAGATGATGTAGAGGAAGATTGGAATTAAGAGGGAAATATTTGATGATGGATGAAATATGAACTTAAGACTAGGAGCAAGTTTGAATTTGGATTTAAAAGGGAAGGGCCTCAAGGATTTTGATATGACTGGATGATGGATTTGATTGATTGGATTCGATTTGATTATTAAAGACCAAATATTATGATGGTGCCACTAGTACATTCGAGGTCAAATTCTAACAGCCATTTGTCAGATTTGCAATGCCCATTTGTCAGAATTTTGACATATGTGTTCGTCGCCATTTTTGCGTTGGAAATGGTGACAAAAGAGATATCTGTCGGTTTACCGACACTCAATTTTGTCAGAAACTTGCACATGAATACCATCTTTGTTATGGCATTTCCTATGGTCCATCTATCATAATTCTGACAAGAACACCTATCAGAGATATATAGTGGCTGTTGCAATTAACTGTCAAAAAGAAATACTTTCCAACGTTATAACTATTGGAATAGTGACAGATTTGCAGCCAAAGTCCGACAGATAAACCCGTCGATGACATAGCATTACTGTCGCTTCAGTCTATCACAAACTACATATCTCTGACATTGGGATGGTCGGAAGAGCGACGGTATGGCAATATATCTCCGATAGGTAGCCCCATTAGATATACAACATTCCTATCATAGTAATTATCAAAAAGTAATTTTCTCCGACATTTTATTTGTCGGAGAGGCGACAGGTTGTCCTATACTCTGATGGGAAATGTCATCAGATGTATAGCACTACAGTCAGAATAAATTATAAAGTGTCAAAAAAATGACGGATCTGCACATTAAAAAAAAGAAAGCTCAAGAGACCATCATAGGTTGTCTTTTTCTTCGGTCTATATTATTGATAGAATGTTTTACCTTTCACTAGCTCATCAAATCCAGGGATTTGAAAGAATTTAATAGAATATTTTCATGACAACATATATTATTTAAGTTGACATTGCACGAATTTATCTACTTCACACAATTGTAGACTATGAGGATGGCGATAAAGAAGCATCTCCTCCCATGGCCTACATTACTCAAGCCATGAGAGGGGATGCTTCTTTATGGCCATCCTCATTGTATACAAGTGCACGAAGTATATAAATTCGTGCAACGTCAACTTAAATAATATATGTTGTCATGAAAATATTCTATTAAACTCTTTCAAATCCCCAGATTTGATGAGCTAATGAAAGGTAAAATATTTTGTCAATAATATAGATCGAAGAAAGAGACCAACTATGATGGTCTCTTGAGCTGTGTTATATTTAGTCCTAGCTACTGGGTAAGGCCTGGAAGACTTATACCTATCGATCATCGAGAATAATCACCACCTTGCATTTATGTACATTGCACAAATTGATCCCAGACCCGCAAAAACATTTTACACTTGTGTAGCTCATCAATACTGGAGGCCTAAAGTAATTTTATATGATCACTAGCACATTTTGTGCATGGATTAGAAACAATATCCAAAGTTTCTAAATAACCATTTTTGAGAAGAGGAATGAGTGGAAGCCAAAGAAGAGATAATTGTGAAGGTTTTATAGACATAGGTTACTGAATCATCATCTATGCACTGGTACTTAATCTGGCCTCCACTCCATATATGTCTTCTTAGAATCTAAAAACTCTCCATCACTGATTCCCGTCATTTTTTCACCATCTCCGTGGACTGAGACCTTAAATTATTGAGCTTCTCTTTGTTTTGAGAATAGTTTAACATTCTCTACTTAACAGGGCCAACCACATGAAGGTGGAAGCTCATCTGGCCCCTCCTAGGAGCCTCTTATGACTCTTTACAACATTTTAAGACATCTAAGATGTATTCTTAGGGATCATAAAGAGTCGTAAAGGGTCATAAGGGGTCCTGAGACACAACAATTGAGAAACATAAATGTAGGCATCATGGTCACAATTTTTTGGAGACACAACATAATTGAGTGGTATTCCCAGACGATGCAAAGTAGTGGTTTCTTTGCATTGTCTAGGAATACCACTCAATTATGTTGTGTCTCCAAAAAAATTGTGACCATGATGCCTACATTTATGTTTCTCAGCTGTTGTGATATCTACATCGCAGTCTGTAGTTGTTGCAGCAACAGAGCCTATATTCCACAATAGAAAGGAAGACATCTTTTTAGCCTAGATCTAGATCCTACCCCAATTGTCAAAGGATCCAGGGCCGGGTTAGAAAGATGTCTTCCCATTCTATCTGCAACATTGTGTCCATCCATGATCTCAGGAATATCATCATCTTTCCACTCTTCATTTGCCAAAATATACTGCTTCTTCAAGCTTGCAGAGTAATCTTATTAATAAAAGAACTCTTGCCAACATTAGGGTACCCACAGATCAAAATAGTTGATGTTATTGGTGCTTGTGCTCAAGGATATCGATTCACTATTTTGAAATGGCCAAATCATTTTTATTTCGATTGTAGAGAAAAGGAGTGGGAGAAAATGAGCGGGTGAAAGTTGATCGAGCGCGAGAGAAGGCATTGCATTTTATTTGATCATGAATGCTCTTTGAAATGACCAATCATGTTTTCTATTCGATTGTTTTTCATTCTTTTTTTTTTCCCCATATTTAGTAGATAAAAATCATGGTGGAAACCACTTAGCCATCTTTTTGACATTCTAGGTATTTTACAAAGATACAAGTATGTGGATTTATCATTCAATTGTTTGCAATTATTGGTCAAATGCAAATATTTTGTCAAGTTGAAAGGGCAAGATATCAGTTTGGTGTTTTCAGTTTATGTTAAAAGTTAATTTGGTAAAATCCTCGAAAAACACACTACATGTTCTAAAATGTAAAGAAGTTGAATGTTAAATGTAAGATATATATCTCATCCATAGTAATCAAAAGAAAGGTTGTGAAACTTATAAGGAGATTTACCAATCCAGAAATATAAGTGAATAGGAAACATGATTGGTACCTTATGAATTGGTTTTTGAGGTGCACAATCTTCATCAATCTCCTCAAAAGAAGACCCCTCCTACAAAAAATACATTTAACACAAAAAACAAATCTATAAAATTGAACCAATGACATGTTTAGAACAAAGAAATAAAATGATAATAATATGCTGAAAATTCTATTATGTTTAATACACGCAAAAGGACCACTCCCAACAATTCTTAAACATACTTTATCTGATATGATAATAACATGCTAATTAAACTAATAAAGGTGTTATTTGCATTTAATCTGCCAATTACTAATTACACAATTTTTTTTTTTACAAAACTGAACCAATGGCATGTTCTTCGTGTGGTACACAGAAGATTTGGCTATGAAAAAAAAAAGTGAAACAACCTCATCATTTTTATTTCAATTGGATAGATAAGGAGCAGGAGAAAAGGAGCGAAAGATGAGCGTGAGAGAAGGTATGTGATTTCTTCATCTTTCGAGCATTCAGCATCATATTTGACCGCAAATTTCAAATGCATTGCATTTTATTTGATCATGAATGCTCTCTGAAATTACCGCATTCTACTGGTGTCATTCCCTAGCCTATGCTTTATCTCCATTATTTGATGTTATTGGTGGTTGTGCTCAATGATATCTATTCACTATTTTCAAAAATTTTGGATCATTTTGGTCGTGACTGTTCCTCTAGTACACAATCAGGAAATGTAACTGTCTAATGATTATATGTAATGTTGAATGGATTAAATGCTTTATTCTTGGTAGAAGTGAATGGAAGGAATAGTGTTGGTGTTAGGTTTCATTTATTATTGAATTCAATGGTTTTCAAGATGTGTTGAGGAGTTTGCTCCTTGTTTAATGTTAACTTTTCTTGCACAATCCACTCATACAACAGTGAAATGATATGTGATTGACAATTTCATACAACTGGGCCTTTGGCATGTATTAAATACAATCCAGTCACTTATCGAATGCTTTGGAGACTACTCATTTGACTGTCCATGCATTACCAGTGACTGAGATTCATTAAAGGATACAAAACCCTTCATTTTAGGGTTATTGTGTGTGGATTCTGTTGGAATTAGGAGAGATAGGTATGTTAGGAATGAATGCAAAGTATTTTGGCAGTCATTCTGTAGTAGTTGTTGTTGCATTCATGACTTGGATTGTCATTGATGTCAACACAATGATATTCTAGATATTAGCAGGAAAGTAGGTACAATTTTGTTTTGCGCACATGTTGTATTGCAGATTGGCTTTTGCACAGTTGATGGTATGTTCTTTGGTGTGTTACTAACCTATGGTTAACAGCACAAAAAGAAATTTATTCATTTGTGAGAGTTATGAGCATTTTGGTGTAAGCAGTGTTTAGACAGTGTTTCTGTGAAGCGATGTTTGGAAATTGGAGGATATCTCTTAGTTGGGATGGAATCTAATTTTGTGCAGTTAAAGGGATGTTGGAGACTCATTAATGATGATGTGGTTCACAACACAAACTTCGAGGATATGTTTGGAGAAAGTTACAGTATCTGGAAGCCGACAGTTTAATGTGAATTATGTGTGTAGCGTGTAGAATTTATTGTTTTGTAATTGAGGACCAACTCATTTGTAATTATTTGAGTTTGGTATATAAGAAGGAATTTTTTCCTTGTTGTAATGTGTACTATGAAGATTGTGATATGAATATATGCATGAAGTGAAGAAAAGAGCTAATTCAGTGATGAAGGAAGACTTGTGAGTACAGAGATCTGGAATTGTGATCTTGTGTAGCAGAGAGTGCGGTTTTGGCACAGTGTGAAGGAGGTAATATATTTCATATTATTCTATTGAATAATTCTAAGATCTTTTGGACAGTGGGTTCAAAGATCTTGCCTTGAAGCTGTTTGGGCAGTGGGTCCTTCTGTCTTCCATAAACTCTTAACCGGGTTAGAATCTTTTAACAAGGATTCAAAATCTCCTAACATGGATTTATATGTACTAAATGTATTTCATAAGACTCCTAACAGGGTCCATCCTCTAACAAGGAACTTTCATATTAGTACATCATTTTGTGGGCATCATTCCCACCAGGGTTTACTCTTTTCAAGAGGTTCCTTAGTCAACATATATTGTGTTATTGTGCAATTGTGTATGATTATTTTTCTATGGTTGATCAATACATTGATTACATTGTTTAAAGCAGTTGAATGGATAAATTATCTGATAATTGATTCACCCCCCCCCTCTTAGTTATCTTGGGGATCTTTACTTTCTAACAATTGGTATCAGAGCAGCAGGTCCTTGAAAGAAAAGTTTAACAATTTAAAGAGATCAATGGCGAATTTCAGAAAAGAAAGCCCTAAGTTTGATGGAGTAAATTTTGATAGCTGGAAAGAAAAGATGAAGACACATCTATTGTGTTTAGGACCAAGTTATTGGTTGATTACAAAGAATGAGAAGACAATCATTGAGGAAGACAATCTAGAGGCGGGAACTAAAGATGAACTAGATCTATTCATGTGTAACATACTTGCAAGAGAAGCACTTTTTTCAGCACTACCAGAGAATGAATATAGTCAGGTAAGATGTTTGAAAACATCTCATGCAATTTGGAAAGCTTTACATTCTACTTTTGAAGGTGATGAACATGCAAAGAAGGCTAGATTACATAATTGGATTTGTGCATTTGAAGATATAAGAATGATGGAAGATGAATCTATTAGAAGCTATATTGGTAGGATGTCTGAGATTATAACAGGAATAAAGTCTTGTGGAGGTGATAAGACAGAGAATGAAGTGATATGGAAAAGTCTGAGAACTTTGACACCAGTATTCAAGCAGACAACATAGATGATTGAACAAGTGATACCTTGTACATCGAACTTTTCAAGAGAGACTCTTCTTGGAAGATTAGAAACAGCAGAGATGAACTTGAGATTATCAGGAGAGCTACTTAGAATGGAAACAACATTAAGTGCTCTTAACATTAGACCTACAACAAGTACTAGTGTGAATGCAGATTATGCCAGCAGTAGCAGATCTGCGGAAGATAAGAAGATTGAAGAAGGTATTGGATTACTTGTAAAAATAGAACCAGATGGTAAGAAAATCTTTAAATGTTGGACTTGTCAAGAATATGGTCATTTTGCATCTAAATGTCCTAAAAGAGTTAAGAAGCATAGAAGAAACTTTAAACCTAGAAGATCTAAAGAATGTTATTAAGAAAATGATGAAGATCTTGAAGCAGGAATTGAAAAACATTTAAGTGATAGTGATAATGATAATTTTGAGGAAATAAGATTTGTAGCAATTAAAGAAGAAAGTTCTGAATCTGATAAAAAGGAAGAAAAAATATTAGTTTCTCAAGTTGAAAAGAAATCTGATTGGATTATAGACAGTGGTTGTTCACATCATATGACTGGAGATAAAAGAAATTTTGTTAAGTTAGATAATTATGATGGAGGAATTGTTAGGGTTGGTAAAAATGCACCTTGTTTGATTAAGGGTATAGGATCTATTACTCTTGATGGAAAAACTAACACTGATGATGTTTACTTTGTTGATGGACTAAGACATAATCTACTAAGCGTTGGACAATTGGCTGATAAGGGTTATCAAGTTTGGTTTTTTGAGAAAACTTGTGTGATAAAAGATAAAGATGGAAATCTGATTGGAAAAGGATCCAGAACCAGAGGTAATGTATTTCAGTTGAATCCCACTGAGATGACATGTTTGATAACTAGGATTGATGACAGTTGGTTATGGCATAAAAGGTTTTGTCATATAAACTTTGATAATATTTTCAAGGTGAGCACTACACTTGTGGTAAGAGATTTACCTAGAATTATGGAACCTACTAACATGATTTGCAAAGAATGTATGATGGCAAAGTAGAAAAGGAGTTCATTTCCCAACAAAAAGTTCACATTGACAGAGAAGCTGGAGATTGTTCATATAGACTTGAGTGGTCCTTCTAGGACTAGAGGATTCTATGGAGAAAGGTATTTTATGATTCTTGTTGATGATTTTACAAGAATGATGTGGATTGCATTTTTGAAAGAAAAATCTGAAGCACTTGATAAATTCAAGATCATGAAAAGCAAAATTGAGAATGAATCTGGAATGAAGATTAAGTGTCTAAGATTTGATAGAGGTGGTGAATTTACATCTAGAGAGTTTAACACCTTTTGTGAAATGAATGGTATTAAGAGACATCTTTTAGCCCCTAGAACACCAGAACAAAATGGTATTGCAGAAAGAAGGAACAGGTCAATAACTGAAGCATCAAGAGCTATGTTGTTTGAAAATGATTTGGCTAAGACTTTTTGGAGAGAAGCAGTGAACACAACAATATACACTATGAACAGAGTATAGATCAAAGTAGATACAAACAAGACACCTTATGAATTATGGTTTGGACATACACCCTCAGTTAAGTATTTTAGAATTTTTGGAAGTAAATGTATATAAAAAAAGATGATGGTATAGGAAAGTTTTATCCTAGAAGTGATGAAGGAATATTTCTTGGATATTGTTTAAAAAGAAAAGCATATAGATGTTATAACAAAAGACCTAAGACTATTGTTGAAAGTGCAAATGTAAAAGTTGATGAGAAGTTTAAAATTCAGGAAAGAATGCTTGATTATGAATCTGATGGAGAAGCACAACCTCAGCCTAACATTGAAAATGCGGAATTATTTTTTGAAACTAACAGTGATTTTCTGAATGAAAATCATACTGAAGAAAATAGAGAAGAAAACAAAGAAGAAAGCAGAGAAGAATCTACAGTCGGAACAAGATCAGTAACTATGAGACCTAATAGGTATACTTCAAGACATCACCCTATTGAGCAAGTTATTGGAAGTTTAGATAGAGGAGTTTTGACTCGAAATAAGGTACATTTATGTTTGATTTCTCAAATTGAATCTAAGACTACTAATGAAGCTTGTGAATATGAACATTGGATTAATGCTATGAAAGAAGAACTAGAGCAGATTGAAAAAAATAAGACATGGGAATTGGTCCCTAGACCTGAAGACAAGAATGTGATTGGAACAAAGTGGGTATTCAGAAACAAGATGAATGAACAAGGAGAAGTGATAAGAAACAAAGCAAGATTGGTATGTAAAGGATATTCACAATAATAAGGAATTGACTATGAAGAAACTTTTGCACCTGTGGCCAGACTTGAAGCAGTGAGAATGTTTCTAGCATATGCAACTTACAAGAAACTCAGAGTGTATTGGATGGATGTGAAGTCAGCATTTTTGAATGGTGAATTGGAAGAAGAAGTCTACATTGAGCAGCCTAAATGTTTTCCTTTGACACAAGAAGGAGATATGGTATGTAAGTTAAAAAAAGCTTTATATGGACTAAAATAAGCTCCTAGAACCTGGTATGCAAGATTGGATAAGTATTTATTGAAATTTGGATTTATAAAAGGAACAGCAGATAGTAACTTATACACAAAAGAAATTGAGAATGATTTGTTGGTTATAGTCTTATTTGTTGATGATATTATCTTTGGAGGAGAAGATGAAGCTAGTGACAAATTTGCAGATGAAATGAAGACTGAATTTGAGATGAGCATGATTGGAGAAATGAAATATTTTTTGGGATTATAGATAACACAAAGCAAGGAAGGTATATTTTTAAGTCAAACTAAGTATTTGAATGACTTATTGAAAAGATTTGGAATGAAATATTCTAAACCTGTTGGAACACCTATGGTAACCAGACATAAGTTATCTAGCAAAGGTGAGAGACCAGCAGTTGAGCAGAAAAAATACAGATCTATGATTGGAGGATTGCAGTACTTGACACATACAAGACCTGATATAGCACATTCAGTGGGGATTGTAGCAAAATTTCAAGCAGAACCTAGAGAATCACATTATGCAGTAGTAAAGAGGATACTGAGATATCTGAAAGGAACAATGGATTATGGATTATGGTATGAGAATTCTAATGATTTTACTTTATGTGTCTATACTGATGTAGATTAGGGAGGCAGCGTTGATGACAAGAAAAGCACCAGTGGTGGAGCCTTTTTTATTGGAGGAAAATTGGTCTCTTGGCTAAGTAAGAAGCAGAATTGTACTTCACAAAAAACAGCAGAAGCAGAATATGTTGCAGCATCAAATAATTGTAATCAGATTATTTGGATGAAGTAGATGTTGAAAGATATTGGAATAAAGTTTGATGAGCCTGTTGTTATACATTGTGATAACACCGGTATAGTGAGTATTTCAAAAAATCCTGTTTTACATTCTAAGACTAAACATATTGAGATCAAGTATCATGTTGCAAGAGAGAAAGTTGCAGAAAAAGAAGTAAGATTGGAGTACATAAGTACAAAGGAGCAGATAGAAGATATATTTACAAAGCCTTTACCTTAGGATACATTTGTGTATCTGAGAGGTATGCTTGGGGTTATGCCCCAACCTATTTTTGAGAATTGATGCAGATGATTGCATCCGTCCAGTGGTATATGAGCCCTATCTTTCTTCTGGATTGGATGTTGGAACTTCCTCTATGGGGGAGTTTATGAGCTGAGTCATGAGGACTCTTGTTATTATATTTTTCTGAAAAGTGTCTTTTGACATTAATTTGTTGACTTAGTGATGAAATTTCTATCATTGATGTCAATGGGGGAGAGTTATACATGAAAAACATTATGGATTTTATGAGAGAGCTGAATAGGAAAACGAAACAAGACTTAATTTGATATTTTGTAGTGATGCTGCAGTATTGGATTTTTGGAACATTGGATATTTTTCATATATGTTGCCATCAATGCCAATGGGGGAGATTGTTAGGAATGAATGCAAAGTATTTTGGCAATTATTCTGTAGCAGTTGTTGTTGCATTCATGACTTGGATTGTCATTGATGTCAACACAGTGATATTTTGGATATTAGCAGGAAAGCAGGTACAGTTTTGTTTTGCGCACATGTTGTATTGCAGATTGGGTTTTGTGTAGTTGATGGTATGTTCTTTGGTGTGTTATTAACCTATGGTTAATAGCGCAAAAATAAATTCATTCATTTGTGAGAGTTATGAGCATTTTGGTGTAAGCAGTGTTTAGATAGTGTTTCTGTGAAGCGATGTTCAAAAATCAGAGGATATCTCTTAGCTGGGATGGAATCTAATTTTGCGCAGTTAAAGGGATGTTGGAGACTCATTAATGATGATGTGATTCACAGCACAAACTTCGAAGATATGTTTGGAGAAAGTTACAGTATCTAGAAGCCGATAGTTTTATGTGAATTTTGTGTGTAGCATGTAGAATTTATTATTTTATAATTGAGGACCGACTCATTTGTAATTATTTGAGTTTGGTATATAAGAAGGAATATTTTCCTTGTTGTAATGTGTAGTATGAAGATTGTGATGCGAATATATGCATGAAGTGAAGAAAATTGCTAATTCAGTGATGAAAGAAGACTTGTGAGTACAGAGATCTGGAATTGTGATCTTGTGTAGTAGAGAGTGCGGTTTTGGCATAGTGTGAAGGAGGTAATATATTTCATATTATTCTGTTGAATAATTCTATGATCTTTTGGACAGTGGATTCAGAGATCTTGCCTTGAAGCTGTTTGGGCAATGGGTCCTTCTGTCTTCCATAAACTCTTAACCAGGTTACAATCTTTTAACAGGGATTCAAAATCTCCTAAGAGGGATTTATATGTATTGAATGTATTTCATAAGACTCCTAACAGGGTCCATCCTCTAACAAGGAACTTTCATATTAGTGCATCATTTTGTGGGTATCATTCCCACCGGGGTTTACTCTTTTCAAGAGGTTCCCTAGTCAACATATCTTGTGTTATTGTGCAATTATGTATGATTATTTTTCTATGATTGATCAGTTTATTGATTACATTATTTAAAGCAGTTGAATGGATAAATTATCTGATAACTGATTCACCCCCCCCCTCAGTTATCTTGGGGATCTTTACTTTCTAACAAGGTACTGAGAGGGGAGGGGTGAATCAGTGCCTTCAAAACTTTACTTGCAAAACCTTTGAGATCTATAACTATGTACTATGATAACTGATCAAAATAACTTGAATATTGATGCAGGAGCATCCTATGTGTAAGAGCAATCTTGCATCACCCAAAAATATTTTTGTTTTTTGTATTCAATAAGGGCTATCCTGTGCAGAGCTGCTATTTATGGAAACTTTTTATTTTTAGTAAGTTGGTCATATGATCTCAGAATGTTCTGATTTTACATGTGGAGGTTCATCTCAGTCATATCAGCCTACCAATAAAGTTTCATTGCTAGAGCCGGTCTAGTTTTGAAGATATTAAAGATTTTCGGTATTGGTAGCAGGGTACAGAAACTTTGAACTAAGTTTTGAAGGCTTTAGAGGCCCCAGATGAGGTCGAAAGTTTGGGTGATAGGCACTTGCATGAGTCAAGCCTGTAGAGCGCTTTGTGGCCTTTCCGAAATGGGTTTATAATAGTCAATTGGGTCAACTGGTGATGACTTATGGTCTCTAGAAGTCAGGTCACCTGAAATGGCAGAAAATAATTTTTTTTCAAAATTTTTGTTTGGGTTTCAAAAATTATTTTGAGCCGACTTTGATGTAATAAATTGAAAAATAAAATAATTCTAAATTTGGTCGGCCCTAAGGGCTAAATTTTTGGAACCTTCTTGGGCGGTGGAAAATGCCTATATAAAGAAGGCCTGTAGTGTTGTCTAGGGCAGTTCTGGGTAGTAGATCTAGGTATTGATTCGAGACTTTGTCCTATATAATATTGTAAGGGAATTCCCATGTGGCTTTGCATATTGTAATTCTGAAAGTTTATAATTTCACATTTGTGGAGATAATAAGAAGCTATTTTTTTGTTCTTGCATATTGTTGTTGTTTCTATGTTTCTGTTATGTGTTTGTGGTATTAAGGGGAGCACCCTTCGTCAAGTGCTATCAGAGCAGGAGTTTCTGAGTGTGTGAACAAATTACCAATTGTGAGGTAGTTTGCACCAGGACCATGGTTAGGGTTTCAATGTGCATCGCAAAAATGCCTCCACAAAGGGAACATGGTGGAAGAGCTGGTGTTGTAACACCTGAGGTTAGAGCACTCTAGAGACAAGTGCAAGCATTGCAAAAGGAGATTCGTAGAGGAATGAATCTTAATGTCAAAGACAAAAGCGAGGATGAAGTTGAAGAAGAAGATCAAGAAGGAGAAGTTGAAGTTGTGAACCAGGGGGAAGAAAGACTTTTTCGGGCCATTTTCAAGATTGGAAAAAGACCTAAGATTAAGGTTCCTGCATTTTTAGGAAATCTTAACCCAGAGGAGTTGATCGACTGGATCAATGAATGTGAAGAATATTTTGAGTATGAAGATATTGAGGATCCTGATAGGATCAAATTCGTGAAGGCCAGACTGAAAGGTCATGCGAAGATCTGGTGGCAAGAGATTCAATTAGAGCGAAATAGAAGAGGGAAAGATAAAATCACAAGATGGGATTGAATGGTGGATAAATTGAAGTAGTAGTTCATTCCTGTTGATTATGAGCTTGACCTACTAAAGAAGATGCAAAGTTTGAAGCAGGCAAGAAGATCTGTTTAGGAGTATATAGATGAGTTCTATCGAATCCTCATCAGAATAGGCCATGCAGAAGTTGACAAGGAGAAATTTGCTAGTTACCTTAATGGGTTAAGGCTGAGCATTTAGGAGGAGTTGAATCTAGTTCGAATGAACAGTATTGAAGAAGCATACCAGTTTGCCCTAAAAGTAGAGGAAAAGATGAACAAGAAGTTTGAGAGCAGACAAAATAGAAGAGGTCACGATGGACGATCTAGTGGATGGTCATATGGAGGCTAAAATGAAGATCCAAAAAAGAAGGATGAGGCCAGTAGCAGTCAAAATCAGAGAGGAAACAAATCCAATCATTTCCAAGATTAGAACAATAGAGATCGGAGAGGAAGAGGAAGAGGACAAGGTTCAGGAATAGGAGGCTTCCGTGGAACATGTTTCCACTATGGAGAAGAAGGTCATAGGGCATTTAAATGTTGTCAACACCAAGGAAGGATGGATAGGAGGAATGAAGGTCAGGCTAGAGTGGCACATGTAGATGAAGATGCCAGATCCTCAAATTTTAAAGATGTTGAAAGAGGAGAAATGTTGATTAACATAAGAGTCCTGTTGAGTGGTGAGAATGAACCTAAACATAGGAGGAGCCTATTTCGCACTAGATGCAAGTGTGAGGGTAAATGTTGTGATGTGATTATTGATAGTGGAAGCACTGACAATTTGGTGTCAGAAGAGAAGGTGACAAAGTTGAAGCTCAAGAGACAGAAACACCCACATCCATATCAGATTGCTTGGGTACAAGATGACCACAAAGTCATGGTCAATGAACAGTGCCTAGTAAAGTTCAAGATTGGCGAGTACCATGATGAGGTACTATGTGATATCATACCTATGGATGCATGTCACATGTTGTTGGGTAGGTCATGACAGTTTGACAGATGTGCTGTACACGATGGTCATGCGAATACCTATTCCCTGAAAAAGGATGGAGTGCAACATAAGCTAAAGCCATTAAAGGAGACCGAAGAAAAGGTATGTGGTAATGCAAGAATAAATTTTGTTGATGGAAGAAAATTCCTAGATGGTATGAGGCATGAGCATGTGTGTTTTTCTTTAATTCCAAAAGTTGGTAAAGAGGAAGTAGAGGATATACTTGTAGAGGTTGTAGATTTGTTGAATGAGTTTCAGGATATTGTATCTAATAATGTACCTAATGGATTACCACCAGTAAGGAAGATCAGTCATCAGATGGATTTGATTCCAGGAGTCAGTTTGCCAAATAAGGCAGCACACAGAATGACACCAGTAGAAAGTGAAGTGTTGAATAGATAAGTACATGAGTTATTGCAGAAGGGGTTGATTCGAGAGAGTCTGAGTCCCTGTGCCGTACCAGTGGTATTAGCGCCAAAGAAGAATGAAGAATGGAGGATGTGTACAGATTCTAGAGCAATAAACAAGATCACAATCAAGTATAAGTTTTCATTGCCACGAATGGATGATATTATGGATTGTTTGAGTGGAGCTGTGTATTTTTCAAAGATAGATTTGAAGAATAGATATCACCAGATTCGAATCAGAGAAGGAGATGAATGGATGACTGCCTTCAAGACAAAGGAAGGACTGTATGAGTGGTTAGTCATGCCTTTTGGGCTAACCAATACACCGAGCACTTTCATGCGGCTCATGAACGAGGTTCTGAAATAATTTTTGGGTAAGTTTGTCATTGTTTACCTAGATGATATTTTGATCTTTAGCAAGACATTGGAGGAACATATGATGCATATTCGTATGGTGTTTGAGAAGTTAAGAGATGATAAATTATTGATTAATTTGAAAAAGTGCAGTTTTGTGAAGAAAGAATTAGTGTATTTGGGATTTGTAGTTTCAGCAGAAGGTTTGAAAATGGATCCAGAGAAAGTACAGGCTATCCTTGAATGACCTACTCCAAGGAGTGGTACTAAGGTAAGATCTTTTCATGGTTTGGCTAGCTTTTATAAAAAGTTTATCAGAAATTTTAGCAGTATTTGTGGACCCTTGACTGAAACAATGAGAGGGGATAGAAAAGAGTTCAAGTGGACTAATGGGGCAGATAAGAGTTTTAAACTATTGAAACAAAAGGTTATATAACAAACTATTTTAGCACTTCCAGATTTTAATAAGGTGTTTCAAGTAGACTATGATGCTAGTGGTACTACAATAGGAGATTTTATGAGCCAAGAACGTAAACCTATTGCTTATTTCAGTGAGAAGTTAAATGATGCCAAGAGGAAATATTCTATTTATGATCAAGAATTTTATGCTATAGTTTAGGCATTGAAGAAGTGGAGACACTACCTGCTTCCTAAGAAGTTTGTTTTGTATATTGATCATCAAGATTTGCAATATTTGAATAGTCAAGGAAAGTTGAATCAAAGACATTTGAAATGGGTTGAGTTTTTGTAGAGTTATACATTTTTTTTGAAACACAGAAGTGGAAAGTCTAACAGAGTTGCAGATGCGCTTAGCAGAAGGAAACTATTGCTGACAGAGATGCAGATTGAGGTGGTTGGGTTCAAGGAACTCAATAATTTGTATCCAGAGGATCCTGATTTTGGTGAAGCTTGGAAAGCTTGTAAAGAACCTGTTACTCTAGATAGAATAAAGTGGATGGATTTCATCATTCGGGATGATATGCTATTCAGAGGGAGTCAGTTGTGAATTCCAAGAAGTTCTATGAGGGAGAATCTCATCAAGGAGAAGCATAGTGGAGGATTGGCTGGACATTTTGGTCGTGATAAAACCATTGCTTTGATTAGTGAGAATTATTATTGGCCACAGTTGTAGCAAGATGTCAAGAAGTTTGTACAGAGTTGCAGAGTATGTCAAATGGTGAAAGGAGTGAAGCAAAATACATGGTTGTATCAGCCATTACCTATACCAGAGAAGCCTTGGGAGGATATCAGTATGGACTTTGTTCTCGGTTTGCCAAGGACGCAGTAGGGACATGATTCCATTTTTGTGGTAGTTGATAGATTTTCAAAGATGGCACATTTTATTCCCTGCAAGAAGACTAATGATGTTGTTCATGTAGCAGAATTATTTTTCAGAGAAGTAGTGTGACTACATGGTTTGCTAAAGATCATAGTTTTAGATTGGGACACTAAGTTTGTTGGATATTTCTGGCGTACATTGTGGAAGAAGTTGAAAATAGATTTGAAATTCAGTTCATCACATCATCCACAGACTGATGGACAGATATAGGCGGTGAATAGGAGTTTGGGAAATTTGCTGAGATGTTTGGTTGGGGATAAGCCAACAGGATGAGATTTGATTTTACCATAGGCAAAATTTCCATACAATAATTCTGTCAACAAGAGCACTGGAAAATCACCATTTCAGATTGTATATGGGAGTAGTCCAAGAAATGCATCTGAGTTGATAAAGATAGATAAAGGAGAAATAAGTAGTGTTGAAGGTGAGGATTTTGCAGAACATTTGAAGAATATCCATGAGGAGGTGAGGAAACACATTACCAAGATGAATGCACAGTATAAGGCTAAGGCAGATTAGAAAAGGAGGCATAAGGAATTTTAGGTTGAGATGAAGTCATGGTTCATTTGCGGAAGGAAAAATTTCCAGTTGGTACATATAACAAGTTGAAAATGAAGAAGTTTGGGCCATGTAGGATATTAAAGAAGCATGATTCGGGAAATGCATATGAGGTAGAATTGCCTACCGAGCTAAATATTTCACCAGTATTTAATGTTTCAGATATGATAGAGTATCATGAAGGAGGTGTTGAAGATGAGGTTATAGCAGCACAGTGGAGTATTATAGCAACCAGTTCAGATATCAAGGAGATTGAAGACATACTACATAGTCATGTTGGCAGAAGCACAAGGAACAAGACATATGAAGAGTATTTGGTCAAATGGAAAGGATGATCTGTTGAAGATTCATCATGGCTAACAAAGGAGGAGGTTAATCATCTTGGTTTTCCTCTGCATACTTGAGTCGTGATAGGGTCACTTCTCAAATTACTCCAGGTGTCTGATGTAGGAGCATCCTGGGTGTAAGAGCAATCTTGCATCACCCAAAAATATTTATGTTTTTTGTATTCAATAAGGGCTATCTTGTGCAGAGCTGCTATTTATGGAAACTTACTATTTTTAGTAAGTTGGTCATATGATCTTGGAATGTTTTGATTTTACATGTGGAGGTTCATCTCAGTCATATCAGCCTGTCAGTAAAGTTTCATTGCTAGATCTGGTCTAGTTTTGAAGATATTGAAGATTTTCGGTATTGGCATCAAGGTACAAAAACTTTGAACTCAGTTTTGAAGGCTTTAGAGGCCCATGATTAGGTCAAAATTTTGGGTGACATGTGCTTGCATGAGTCAAGCCTGTAGAGAACTTTGTGGCCTTTCTGAAATGGGGTTATAATAGTCAATCGGGTCAACTGGTGATGACTTATGGTCTCTGGAAGTCAAGTCACCTAAAATGGTGGAAAATAATTTTCTTTCAAAATTTCTGTTCGGGTTTCAAAAAATATTTTGAGCTGAATTTGATGTAATAAATTGAAAAATAAAATAATTCTAAGTTTGGTCGGCCCTAAGGGCTAAATTTTTGGAACCTTCTTGGGCGGTGGAAAATGCCTATATAAAGAAGGCCCGTAGTATTGTCTAGGGCAGTTCTGGGTAGTAGATCTGGGTATTGATTTGAGGCTTTGTCCTACAAAATATTGTAAGGAAATGCCCATGTGGCTTTGCATATTGTAATTCTGAAAGTTTGTAATTCCACATTTGTGGAGATAATAAGAAGCCAATTTTTTGTTCTTGCATATTGTTGTTGTTTCTCTATTTCTGTTATGTGTTTGTGGTATTAAGCTTCATCAAATATAATTGTATAAATCAATCATCTAGTTAACTTAAGAAAGTAAACAACATGAAATTAATATGACAATCACATAACACAAGTATTTTGGTAACGCAGAAACCCTTGTAAGAAGGTAAAAACTGCGGTGGGGATGACACCCACAAATTCTTCACTACTGCAGATAGAAAAAGGTTTGCCTGTTAAGGCTACAAGTTTTGATCACTTTTGGTGATCTTACCCTGTTAGGAGTAACATATTAGATCAGCTAGATCTACCTAGTTATAGGATTTAAACAACACTAATGAAGTGTGTACTCAGTTAAGAGATTTACATAAGACTGCTAAGTCTACTCTGTTAAGAGATTTATCAAAAACTCTATCACAATTGTCAGAAAGTAATAGGAAATTATCTGCTAGTTGACAACTCAATTGTATGAAATAGATCTATAAGTGCTCATCAAAATATCACCTTATCTATGATGGTTTTCAACTCTGTTCTGCTCGGTAGCCTTCTCTGATTCTGCTCAATCTGATATCCTCTGTGCTCTGTTCTGCTCGGTAAACTGATTGTCTTGAAGATAGGAAATTTCTTCAAGTGCTCTGTGATTCATATATATTAGTTCACCCAACCTTATAAAATGGTGCAAACATACAAAATATATAGTGTTCTATTTTTTCCGCCTTAGCAAAAATTAGGTTACAAAAATAATCATAACCCTAAGATCTATGGTGCAAAATAACCTAGATTAACTATTACAATAGGATAAACATTACATTTAATGAGTATCTATTTACAATAAATGCTCCTCAATCTTGGTAAACCATTTTACGATCTGTTGTAACCGTTTGCATAGAAGAATGTGCCATTTCAGATTAATATGCCATTTTCTATGATCATCGGTAAACACTGTATAATCTGCTTGGTGTATACTGACCATCATTGTCGGTGTCACTGGTGCTCTTTTAACTATGTGATGCTTAGTGTAAAGGATTTATCGACTGCTCTGTCTTACTTCTGGTTACCGACCAACTCAATATAAGTGACCGACCGACCTGTTTACTATCTTTTGATACTAATGACAACCTTAAATGCTCAATAGAGATTAACAATCTCCCCCTTTGGCATTAGTATCAAAACTTCGAATGTATATAGACAAAATGTTTCTATATATTCCTTATGTCTCAACCATATAAATATCCACAACAAAAATTTCTAAGTACAAAGTACTCCCCCTCGGTGCATGCTCCCGCTAGTATGTAATATACATATCAAAATATACTTATTTGGCATATACATGGTTTCCCCCTTTTTGATAATAATGCCAAATGCAAAAAAGATATATATAATGTATACTTACATCTTATAAAAAATGTGTGGATGAGTTTTCTTTATAGACTCCAAGAGGTTGTCCCATTCTTCTTTCAAGTTGGTAAGAGCAATATGCTCAAGACCGACTTGTGCATGCATGTCAAAGATATTATTCAACACTGAAATCTCTGGTGTTGCTACAAGTTGTTCAGCTTTGACAATGTGTGCTTCAAAAATTTTCAGGTAAGGAGTGAGTTCTTTTTGTAACTCTGTAACCTGATCGGTGATGTGTGGTTCTTGTTTCCTTAAGTCTGCTATCAGCCGCCAGAGTTCCTGAACTCAGTTAATATGCTTTAAGAAAGCAGTTGGCTCGGTGATAGTTGCTTGTGTACTCAACTTTATCTCTGCTTCTAAACCTTTTATCTTTTCACTAACTTCTACAGTGAAGCTGTCTGAAGTACAAAGCTTGATTAGAAGTTGACAAATTATCTGGGTGATAGATTTTACCTTGTTAATGACCTCAGATAATTTTACCTTGTTCAGTGCCACTTCTATGCTAATCCTTTCTGCCAATTTGTTCTGAATCCTTGATTCTACCTGTTCTTCTATTCTTTTGTCTGCATCTGTATCATGGGCATTGATTTTGTTGGCAAGTGTGGCAAGTTGATCTAAGATGGGAGTATTCTCATCAATATTTGTCTTTGGTACTATCTATTGCAGAATATGACTCACATCATTTAACACTTCTTTACGTTTGTGTTCTTGCCTTAACTTCTCTTGTGCCACTTTCCTTGAACATAATTCCCCATATCTACTTAGTTCCTTGGGGCTTAGGGTTCTCGGGTCACATTCTGGTATAATGATAACTTCATCAATGGTGACCAGCCCTTTGGCTTTCTTCTTCTTCTTCTTTTGTGCAAGAGGTGACTTCTTCTCACTTATGACAATAGCTTTTTCTTCACTTTTCAGAGTATCTTTCCCAGTTGACACTGTATCATCCTTCTTCTGCTCCTCGATAGATGGTGTGGGATTCGCGGTTTTAGTGTCAAGTGGGTTCACCTTGGTTGACTTTGTTTCTTCTGGTTCCTTTGTTTCTATAGACTATGCCTCTATTTTGTTAGGCTCATTTGTATCTGTAGGTTGCTCAGGTGTTTATATCTCAGTTATATCTTTATTTGGCTTAGGATGAGAAGCATCAGGTTGTACTTGTGAAATTATTTCAACTGCCCATGTAAGTACAGGTAGTTCACCCGCTAGAGATGTGAACACTGTTAGGAATGAATGCAAAGTGTTTTGGCAGTCATTTTGTAGCAATTGTTGTTGAATTCATGACTTGGATTGTCATTGATGTCAACACAGTGATATTCTGCATATTAGCAAGAAAGTAGGTACAATTTTGTTTTGCGCACATGTTGTATTGTAGATTGGATTTTGCATAGTTGATGGTATGTTCTTTGGTGTGTTATTAACCTATGGTTAACAGCGCAAAAATAAATTCATTCATTTGTAAGAGTTATGAGCATTTTGGTGAAAGCAGTGTTTAGACAGTGTTTCTGTGTAGCGATGTTTGGAAATCGGAGGATATCTCTTAGCTGGGATGGAATCTGATTTTGTGCAGTTAAAGGGATGTTGGAGACTCATTAATGATGACGTGGTTCACATTGCAAACTTTGAGGATATGTTTGGAGAAAGTTACAGTAATTGGAAGCCGACAGTTTAATGTGAATTCTGTGTGTAGCATGTAGAATTTATTGTTTTGTAATTAAGGACCAACTCATTTGTAATTATTTGAGTTTGGTATATAAGAAGGAATGTTTTCCTTATTGTAATGTGTACTATGAAGATTGAGATGTGAATATATGCATGAAGTGAACAAAAGAGCTAATTCAATGATGAAGGAAGACTTGTGAGTACAGAGATCTGGAATTGTGATTTTGTGTAGCAGAGAGTGCAGTTTGGCATAGTGTGAAGGAGGTAATATATTTCATATTATTCTATTGAATAATTCTAAGATCTTTTGGACAATGGGTTCAGAGATCTTGCCTTGATGCTGTTTGGGCAGTGGGTCCTTCTGTCTTCCATAAACTCTTAACCGGGTTAGAATATTTTAACAGGGATTCAAAATCTCCTAACAGGAATTTATATGTACTGAATGTATTTCATAAGACTCCTAACAGGGTCCATCCTCTAACAAGGAACTTTCATATTAGTACACATTTTGTGGGCATCATTCCCACTGGGGTTTACTCTTTTCAAGAGGTTCCCTAGTTAACATATCTTGTGTTATTGTGCAATTGTGTATGGTTATCTTTCTATGGTTAATCAGTATATTGATTATATTGTTTAGAGCTGTTGAATGGATAAATTATCTGATAACTGATTCACCCCCCCCTCTCAGTTATCTTGGAGATCTTTACTTTCTAACAATTGGTATCAGAGTAGCAGGTCCTTGAAAGAAAAGTTTAACAACTTAAGGAGATCCATGGTGAATTTCAGAAAAGAAAGCCCTAAGTTTGATGGAGTAAATTTTGATAGCTGGAAAGAAAAGATGAAGACACATCTATTGTGTTTAGGACCAAGTTATTGGTTGATTACAAAGAATGAGAAGACTATCATTGAGGAAGACAATCTAGAGGCAGGAACTAAAGATGAACTAGATCTATTCATGTGTAACATATTTGCAAGAGAAGCACTTTTGTCAGCACTACCAAAGAATGAATATAGTCAGGTAAGATGTTTGAAAACATCTCATGCAATTTGGAAAGCTTTACATTCTACTTTTGAAGGTGATGAACATGCAAAGAAGGCTAGATTACATAATTGGATTTGTGCATTTGAAGATATTAGAATGATGGAAGATGAATCTATTAGAAGTTATATTGGTAGGATTTCTGAGATTGTGACAAGAATAAAGTCTTGTGGAGGTGATGAGACAGAGAATGAAGTGATATGGAAAATTATGAGAACTTTGACACTAGTATTCAAGCAAACAACGCAGATGATTGAACAAGTGATACCTTGTACATCAAACTTTTCAAGAGAGACTCTTCTTGGAAGATTAGAAACAACAGAGATGAACTTGAGATTATCAGGAGAGCTACCTAGAATGGAAACAACATTCAGTGCTCTTAGCATTAGACCTACAAGAAGTACTAGTGTGAATGGAGATTATGTCAGTAGTAGCAGATCTGAGGAAGATAAGAAGATTGAAGAAGGTATTGCATTACTTGTAAAAAAAGAACTAGATGGTAAGAAAATCTTTAAATGTTGGACTTGTCAAGAATATGGTCATTTTGCATCTAAATGTCCTAAAAGAGTTAAGAAGTATAGAAACAACTTTAAACCTAGGAGATCTAAAGAATGTTATTATGCAAATGATGAAGATTTTGAAGCAGGAATTGAAAAACATTTAAGTGACAGTGATAATGATAACTTTGAGGAAATAGGATTTGTAGCAATTAAAGATGAAAGTTTTGAATCTGATAAAAGGGAAGAAAAAGCATTAGTTTCACAAGTTGAAAAGAAATCTGATTGGATTATAGATAGTGGTTGTTCACATCATATGACTGGAGATAAAAGAAAGTTTGTTAAGTTAGATAATTATGATGGAGGAATTGTTAGAGTTGGTAACAATGCACCTTGTTTGATTAAGGGTATAGGATCTATTACTCTTGATGGAAAGACTAACACTGATGATGTTTACTTTGTTGATGGACTAAGACATAATCTACTAAGCGTTGGACAATTGGCTGATAAGGGTTATCAAGTTTGGTTTTCTGAGAAAACTTGTGTGATAAAAGATAAAGATGGAAATCTAATTGGAAAAGGATCCAAAACCAGAGGTAATGTATTTCAGTTGAATCCGACTGAGATGACATGTTTGATAACTAGGATTGATGACAGTTGGTTATGGCATAAAAGGTTTTATCATATAAACTTTGATAATATTGTCAAGGTGAGCACTACACTTGCGGTAAGAGATTTACCTAGAATTATGAAACCTACTAACATGATTTGCAAAGAATGTATGATGGCAAAGTAGAAAAGGAGTTCATTTCCCAATAAGAAGTTCACATCAGCAGAGAAGTTGGAGATTGTTCATACAGACTTGAGTGGTCCTACTAGGACTAGAGGATTCTATGGTGAAAGGTATTTTATGATTCTTGTTGATGATTTTACAAGAATGATGTGGATTGCATTTTTGAAAGAAAAATTTGAAGCATTTGATAAGTTTAAGATCATGAAAAGAAAAATTGAGAATGAATCTGGAATGAAGATTAAGTGTCTAAGATCTGATAGAGGTGGTGAATTTACATCTAGAGAGTTTAACACTTTTTGTGAAATGAATAGTATTAAGAGACAACTTTCAGCCCCTAGAACACCAGAACAAAATGGTATTGTAGAAAGAAGAAATAGGTCAATAACCGAAGCAACAAGAGCTATGTTGTTTGAAAATGATTTGGCTAAAACTTTTTGGAGAGAAGCAGTGAACACAGTAGTATACACTATGAACAGAGTACAAATCAGAGCAGATACAAACAAGACACCTTATGAATTATGGTTTGGACATACACCCTCAGTTAAGTATTTTAGAATTTTTGGAAGTAAATGTTATATTAAGAGAGATGATGATATAGGAAAGTTTGATCCTAGAAGTGATGAAGGAATATTTCTTGGATATTCTTTAAAAAGAAAAGCATATAGATGTTATAACAAAAGAACTAATACTATTGTTGAAAGTGCAAATGTAAAAGTTGATGAGAAGTTTAAAATTCAGGAAAGAATGCTTGATTATGAATTTGATGGAGAAGCACAACCTCAGCCTAACATTGAAAATGCAGAATTATTTTTTGAAACTAACAGTGATTTGCTGAATGAAAGTCATATTGAAGAAGACAGAGAAGAAAACAAAGAAGAAAATAGAGAAGAAAGCAGAGGAGAATCTATAGTCGGAACAAGATCAGTAACTATGAAACCTAACAGGTATACTTCAAGACATCACCCTGTTGAGCAAGTTATTGGAAGTTTAGATAGAGGAGTTTTGACTCGGAATAAGGTACATTTATGTTTGATTTCTCAAATTGAACCTAAGACTACTAATGAAGCTTGTGAAGATGAACATTGGATCAATGCTATGAAAGAAGAACTATAGCAGATTGAAAAAAATAAGACATGGGAATTGGTCCCTAGACCTGAAGACAAGAATGTGATTGGAACAAAGTGGGTATTCAGAAACAAGATGAATGAAAAGGGAGAAGTGATAAGAAACAAAGCAAGATTGGTATGTAAAGGATATTCACAACAAGAAGGAATTGACTATGAAGAAACTTTTGCACCTGTGGCCAGACTTGAAGCAGTGAGAATGTTTCTAGCATATGCAACTTACAAGAAACTCAGAGTGTATCAGATGGATGTGAAGTCAGCATTTTTGAATTGTGAATTGGAAGAAGTCTACATTGAGCAGCCTGAAGGTTTTCCTTTGACACAAGAAGGAGATATGGTATGTAAGTTAAAGAAAGCTTTATATGGATTAAAACAAGCACCTAGAACCTGGTATGCAGGATTGGATAAGTATTTATTGAAATTGGGATTTATAAAAGGAATAGCAGATAGTAACTTATACACAAAAGAAATTGAGAATGGTTTGTTGGTTATAGTTTTAGTTGTTGACGATATTATCTTTGGAGGAGAAGATGAAGCTAGTGACAAATTTGCAGATGAAATGAAGACTGAATTTGAGATGAGCATGATTGGAGAAATGAAATATTTTTTGGAATTACAGATAACATAAAGCAAGGAAGGTATATTTGTAAGTCAAACTAAGTATTTGAATGACTTATTGAAAAGATTTGGAATGGAAGATTCTAAACCTGTTGGAACACCTATGGTAACTAGACATAAGTTATCTAGCAAAGATGACACACCAGCAGTTGAGCAGAAAAAGTACAGATCTATGATTGGAGGATTGCAGTACTTGACACATACAAGACCTGATATAGCTATTGGAAATATTCAGGAATTAACCAAGTTACTGAGAGGGGAGGGGTGAATCAGTAACTCCAAATTTTCTTTCAATAACAGATGTATTAACATATAATTCACTTTATCCTTTTGCATATAGAAAGCATGAAACTTAAAAGCATTCACAACAATGACAGATAGATTTGGTTACCCAGAAACCTTCCAAAAGAAATTAAAACTGGGGTGGGGATGAAACCCACAAAGCTTTAGTACTGCAGTATAAAGTTGGCCGGTTAAGACTTACAATTGATCACTTCTGATGATCTGCCCTGCTAGGAGCAATAAGGACTGCTAGGTCCACCTTGTTAGAAGATTTTTACAAACTTACAAAAGAAGTATGTAATCGGTAAAGAGATTTTACAAAAGACTGTTAAGTCTACCCAGGTAAAAGATTTTAGTACTGATTCACCTGTTAGGATGAAACAGTAGATCTCTTACTTTGCAACTGGATTGCTGAATGAGATTCACTGATGTACTGATCACCTTCTGTGATGAATTTGTCTTTGCTATTCCTTATACTGCTGTAGCCCTTTGTAATTCGCTTATCTCTGCCTTTCTTTCTTTTTCACATTCATACTCATTACATCTTGGCATTTTTACAATATTATTTATATACAAGTCTAAACAATTAATTACAATTACAATTACAAAGTTGACTTGACAAATAAACATAAGTGCTACTAAGTCGGCCCAAGTATGGTTACACGGTTCCTGCAAACTAACTCGGTGACTTTCTGATACTCGGTGTCCACTGCATTACTCGGCATCGTCATGCACTCGGTAGAAGTGAAGGCACAGTTCATACTAACCACTCGGTAAGTTTTGAACTCGGTAAATACTGGTGACTTGGTAGACATAATGTCACTCAGTTTATACTGTCCTGCTCGGTTTGCACTGTCCTGCTCAGTTTGCACTGTTCTACTCGGTTTGCACTGTCCTGCTCGGTTTGTACTGTTCTGCTCGGTTTGCACTCAGAATGCAAATAAGTGTTGTCACTAGTGGCAATCCTGCTTAATGCCAACAATAGCACATTCAGTGGGGATTGTAGCAAGATTTCAAGAAGAACCTAGAGAATCACATTATGCAGTAGTAAAGAGGATACTGAGATATCTGAAAGGAACAATGGATTATGGATTATGGTATGAGAATTCTGATGATTTTACCTTATGTGCCTATACTGATGCAGATTGGGGAGGCAGCGTTGATGACAAGAAAAGCACTAGTGGTGGAGCCTTTTTTCTTGGAGGTAAATTGGTCTCTTGGCTAAGTAAGAAGCAGAATTGTATTTCACAAAGCACAGCAGAAGCAGAATATGTTGCAGCAGCAAATAATTGTAATCAGATTATTTGGATGAAGCAGATGTTGAAAGATATTAGAATAAAGTTTGATGAGCCTATTGTTATACATTGTGACAACACCAGTACAGTGAGAATGTCAAAAAATCCTATTTTACATTCTAAGACTAAACATATTGAGATCAAGTATCATGTTGTAAGAGAGAAAGTTGCAGAAAAAGAAGTAAGATTGGAGTACATAAGTACAAAGGAGCAGATAGCAGATATATTTACAAAGCCTTTACCTTAGGATACATTTGTGTATCTGAGAGGTATGCTTGGGGTTATGCCCCAACCTATTTTTGAAAATTGATGCAGATGATTGCATCCGTCCAGTGGTATATGAGCCCTATCTTTCTTTTGGATTGGATGTTGGAACTTCCTCTATGGGGGAGTTTGTGAGCTGAGTCATGAGGACTCTTGTTATTGTATTTTTCTAAAAAGTGTCTTTTGACATTAAGTTGTTGTTGACTTAGTGATAGAATTTATGTCATTGATGTCAATGGGGGAGAGATATACATGAAAAACATTTTGGATTGTATGAGAGAGCTGAATAGGAAAATGAAGCAAGATTTGATTTGATATTTTGTAGTGATGTTGCAGTATTGGATTTTTGGAACATTAGATGTTTTTCATCTATGTTGCCATCAATGCCAATGGGGGAGATTGTTAGGAATGAATGCAAAGTGTTTTGGCAGTCATTCTGTAGCAGTTATTGTTGCATTCATGACTTGGATTGTCATTGATGTCAACACAGTGATATTCTGGATATTAGCAAAAAAGTAGGTATAGTTTTGTTTTGCACACATGTTTTATTGTAGATTGGATTTTGCGTAGTTGATGGTATGTTCTTTGGTGTGTTATTAACCTATGGTTAACAACGCAAAAAGAAATTCATTCATTTGTAAGAGTTATGAGCATTTTGGTGAAAGCAGTGTTTAGACAGTGTTTTTGTGTAGCGATGTTTGGAAATCGGAGGATATCTCTTAGCTGGGATGGAATCTAATTTTGTGTAGTTAAAGGGATGTTGGAGACTCATTAATGATGATGTGGTTCATAGTGAAAACTTTGAGGATATGTTTGGAGAAAGTTACAATAACTGGAAGCCGACAGTTTTATGTGAATTCTGTGTGTAGCATGTAGAATTTATTATTTTGTAATTGAGGACCGACTCATTTGTAATTATTTGAGTTTGGTATATAAGAAGGAATTTTTTCCTTATTTTAATGTGTACTATGAAGATTGAGATGCGAATATATGCATGAAGTGAAGAAAAGAGCTAATTCAGTGATGAAGGAAGACTTGTGAGTACAGAGATCTGGAATTGTGATCTTGTGTAGCAGAGAGTGCAGTTTGGCACGGTGTGAAGGAGGTAATATATTTCATATTATTCTGTTGAATAATTCTAAGATCTTTTGGACAGTGGGTTCAGAGATCTTGCCTTGAAGCTGTTTGGGCAGTGGGTCCTTCTGTCTTCCATAAACTCTTAACCGGGTTAGAATCTTTTAACAGGGATTCAAAATCTGCTAACAGGGATTTATATGTACTGAATGTATTTTATAAGACTCCTAACAGGGTCCATCCTCTAACAAGGAACTTTCATATTAGTACATCATTTTGTGGGCATCATTCCCACCGGGGTTTACTCTTTTCAAGAGGCTCCCTAGTTAACATATCTTGTGTTATTGTGTAATTGTGTATGGTTATCTTTCTATGGTTAATCAATACATTGATTATATTGTTTAAAGCTGTTGAATCGATAAATTATTTGATAACTGATTCACCCCCCCCCCCTCTCAGTTATCTTGGGGATCTTTACTTTCTAACAAACACACTATCAGTGTCTAATGCTTCATCTTTGTATGGTGCAATTGTCACATCTTCATCATCCTCATCATCAGGATCACCGTTAGTGATGTCCTCAATGAGTGCATCATCATCAGTTTTCTTTTGCAAGTGGATCTTAACTTGATCTGGTGCATCTTGTGAAATTTTGATTTCTTCCTTTTGTTTGGTGATATCAATTACCTCGGCAACTGATATACCGGTGTCCTCTATTTTCTTTCCTTTGTTATCATCAATGAAAATACCTTTACCTTTTGAACTGTGTCTCTTCTTAGACAGTTCCAAGAATGCTTCCTATTCAGCTTTCTCTTATGCTTTCAAAATTGATGTCCATAGAGAATCACATATGACATTCATATCATCCACATTCTCATCCATGATCTGCATTGCTCTATTCTTGACTAGAAATCGATCCTGATACTTTGTCATGTATTCACTTACCACATCATAGCTAAAGTGTGAGGCTGCATGGCTTAGTGACTGTTCTCTTTTCCTTTTCTTTGTATCTAGTACAATAGCCCATCTCTCACTTATTTTTTCATCAAGTTCCTTCGGCAATTGACATGCGAATTCCATCAATACTCTCTTGAATTTAATCATCATTTGGACGATAGCATGTTCTAGCTTTGTCTTGTCCTCAATTGACATTTTGTCAAATTTGCCTATGCCTGGATCTATAAGATATCCATTCTCAATTATATCTTCAATTATTTCTTCTATAGTAATTTCCCTGTTATGAACTAACTTGAATTGATCAGGATCATTTTCAGTGTCAGTCTCCTCTATATCTTCTTTACTTCTTATATATATCCTCTTTTTCTTCGGTGTCTTAGCTACTTTATTGTTCTTTCTCTTAAGATATTTCCTAGTTGGTGTAGCTGCTCTTCTTTTTTCTACTTTTACTGCTTCTACTTGCTCGGTGGATTGTGCAGTAGTTTATGAACGTGTCTTCATTCCTTCAGGTTCTGGTAGCTACATTTCTTGTTCATCATTGGTGGGAGGAAACGGTGTGTGATCCTTTTCTTTGTCTAACTCAGTTTCCTCGCTATCATAGGGCTTGTCAGCCAATTGTAACTGACCTTCGGTTGCTTCTTTAACCGGTGACTCCTTAGGTGAGTCAGATGCATTTCCATATTTTTCTGTGAGATCTTTTCTCATTTTCTTCACTCTTCTAGACATTTTTCCGATCTCTATGTCTGTTGTGATTCGAGACTCAGCTTCCTCATATACGCCAAACCTACTGGCAGTGATGTCTATCGGTAATGCCAGCAATGCATTGATAGATTTCAAAGTGAAATCATGATTCATTTCATATCCCATTGGTGCTAGACATTTTGTTCTCGGTTCTACTGCCTTTATCATTGAGTGGTCTATGCTAACTACAAAGCATATGTCATCTTCAAATTTACTTACTAATTCCTTTGGAATTCTACTCCTTTTTGCATTTTTGTTTGAAATTCCTTGAAATATGCATTAAATTCCTTATTCAGATTGTCTCCTAGACTTTTCATCATTTCACCGATTTGTGCAGTTATCAGTTTGTTTGATTGCTAGTTTACTTTACTGATACCCGGTACATATTTTTTTAGATAGAGAAATGTACAGACAAGTAGTGATCAATACTTACATGTATTGGACTTCTTTTCTTTTATTGTCTTCATATTGTCATGTAGTTGGTGTAGTAGCAATTTGGCAAGATCTACCTAGTGATCTTTCTTCACAATTTTATATGCCATGTCCACGACACTGCAGGGTACACTATTTGGTCTGCTAGATTGAAATATCTTGTAACCGATGACATGAGTAGTGAATTTTACCACTGGATCTTTGATAGTTGAGATTTTCAGTGCCATACCATCCCATTGAGCTCTAGTGTTCTTTTCAACGTCGAGACGAGATGAACTTCGAAAGGCTTTGACTTTGTCGGTTGTAGGGTACCCAGTAACCCTACTAATAATCTTCTTCATGACCTCAACAGGTTTATCTAACCAAAATTTTCCATCATGAAATCTTCTTAGCATGATTCTTATCCAGTCATTTTGGAAGGATTGTGGGAAGTATGTGAAACACCGTAACCCTGACTCCTCAATCTTCTTGTATTCGGATTTAATCTTTCCATCCGGTTCACAGACTTGCTGATAAGCAACAATGGTCTCAAAATCACATACTTCACCGATCTTGCAGTGAATGTAGGCCCTAACATCTTCTGTTAACAAAACCCTATCTGGAATACTAGAAAATGTACCCATATCGTCTGTTTGTGCTGCAACCTTGGGATGAGGTTTGAATTTCTCCTCAGCAAAATGTGCCCTAACAATTAATTCTACTTCCTTCTCAATGTTCTGCAATTTGCTTGCAGCCAATGTCGATGCCATAAATTGTTTCTAGGGTTTCGGCAAACAATAGATAACTAGTGTTCGGTAGGCAGATGAACTTACTCGTTATTGTCAAAAAATTGTTGTCGGTTCGATCTACAGTAGCTTTGAATCTTTTCTGGAAATATTTAGCTCTAACTCTTCTCTGTAAAATCTCTATTCTTTGAAATTGCAATGTAACAATGAACTCTATTTCCACGTATTTATAGATTTTTTGATATTCCCGCTCAAACTTTGATGCATTAAATGTGTGACCTAACTTTTGATATGAAATAGCTGTCAGCTCAGTAATGTCTACAATTTCCTTTGCTCAGTTAACATAGAATTTCTTCATCGGTTTGCACTATTGTCGGTTAACCTTGTATAGTGATTACCGACGGGTAACCAACTCATGTTTCTTCTTTTACCGACTATGTGACATTTGTAAATTTATAACACATAAACCATAGTGCATCTTTATTCATGCAGATTTGGTATTTGTACATCATATATAAGGAACTATATGTAAAATGTGATCATTTAAAATGTCAGTTCCATACATACCTTTGTCATCTTAAGTGGAGGTATCGATGTCACCCAATTCAGTGGATGAGGTTTCACCGACAATGTTACTTGACTTAGCATCCTCATTAGATGCCTTCTTCCACATTGTGTTCCTTAACTTCATAATATCTGCAATGTTATATCCACTCTCAAGTATATGGTTTTCATCAGGTGCTCGGTCTCTGTAGTTCTTGCTTACATGACTGACCTTGTGACAATGCATACATGCCATTCCTGCATTTGTCCAGTTTCTTGATTGTCCAACCTGACTCTTTCTGTAATAGTTTGCTGCAATATGTCCATATCGACCACATACAGTACAATTAGTCCATGTATTATAATCCCAAACATATGAGTTACCTTGTCTCTTCGGTTGATATGGATTTCATTGTAATTTCTCTTTAGGTGTCCAAACTTGTTTCATTTTCGCCTTCCAGTCCCTTGCAGTGTGTCCATGCTTATTACAAGTATAGCATATTTTCTCCTCAGTAGTATTATTAGCAATGTCATTCTTGTTAGCTCTGCATTCATAAGCTGGATGTCCAAACTTACCACAGTAATAACAATATCCATTGAATTTTGGAATGATAGGAGGTTTACCTTGTGCTTTGCTTCTGCACACATTAGATGTATGTCCTGGTTTTCCACAGTGGTAACATGTCATCACTTTAGGTTTTTGAATTTGATTGTTGTTGACTTTTTTAGCTTGTTGTGATGATTCTCCTTCACCGGTGTAGCCTATACCATCTCTGCTTCCGAATCTCCTCTGATTAGTCAGGAAATCATCAATCTTTTTAGAATTGTCCTCAGCTATCTTCATCATTTCATTATGTTGCTTTTGTGTCTTTATTTCATTTCTCAGTTTTTCATTATCTTCTCTAAGTATTGCAACATCTTCAAGTCTTCTTGATAATTCTCTATTTACTCAGTTCATTTCTTGATTAACTGTCATCATCTGATTTGATAATTGGAAGTGAATATCAGTGAGTCTTTGTATTTCACTTTCTTTTGCTTGAAGTTGTTCAGTCATCAGTCTTTAGTCTTCAATAGCTAGATTCTAATCTTTTTCAACTTGTCTAACATTGTTCATGATTTCCACCATTCTCACCATTTGAGATTCATGACCGATTTGAAGTTCTTTCACTTGCTCAGATAGATGCTGATTCTTTTCAGATAAATCAGAGATTATGCTTTCAGATCCATCAAAGATGCTTCCAGAGCTTGATCCAATATGATCAAATATTTCATCAATAGGTTATTCATGATAATTGATTTCATTCAACTGAATTGCAAGGTTCTTCCTTTCAACCAGTAATTTATTTAGTTCTTCCTTGGCTTGTTTATACTATTCCACAAACATCTGTATTTGTATCTTCTGATTCTCAATAGTCTTGTCAAGCTTGTATCTCTCCATGACTTAGATCTTTACCCTTTAGTGGTTAGACTATTCAACAAGAGAACTGAGCTTTGATACCAATTATTAGAATTAGGAGAGATAAGTATTGAGAGAGGAGGGGTGAATCAGTGCCTTCAAAACTTTACTTTCAAAACCTTTCAGATCTATAACTGTATACTGTGATAACCGATCAAAATAACTTGAATATAATTGTATAAATCAATCATCTAGTTAACTTAAGAAAGTAAACAACATGAAATCAATATGACAATCACATAACACAAGTATTTTGGTAATGCAAAAACCCTTGTAAGAAGGTAAAAACTACGGTGGGGATGACACCCACAAATTCTTCACTACTGCAAATAGAAAAGGTTTGCCTATTAAGGCTACAAGTTTTGATCACTTCTGTTGATCTTACCCTGTTAGGAGTAACATATTAGATCAGCTAGATCTACCTAGTTATAGGATTTAAACAACACTAATGAAGTGTGTACTCGGTTAAGAGATTTACATAAGATTGTTAAGTCTACTCTATTAAGAGATTTATCAAAAAGTTTATCACAATTGTCAGAAAGTAATAGGCAATTATCTGCTAGTTGACAACTCAATTGTCTGAAATAGATCTATAAGTGCTCATCAAAATATCACCTTATTTGTGATGGTTTTCAACTCTGTTCTACTCGATAGCCTTCTTTGATTCTGCTCAATCTAATATCCTCTGTGCTTTGTTCTGCTCGGTAAACTGATTGTCTTGAAGATAGGAAATTTCTTCAAGTGCTCTGTGATTCATATATATTAGTTCACCCAACCTTATAAAATGGTGCGAACATACAAAATATATAGTGTTCTATTTTTTCCGCCTTAGCAAAAATTAGGTTACAAAAATAATCATAACCCTAAGATCTACGGTGCAAAATAACCTAGATCAACTATTACATAAAGATAAACATTACATTTAATGAGTATCTATTTACAATAATGCTCCTTGATCTTGGTAAACCATTTTACGATCTGTTGTAACCGTTTGCATAGAAGAATGTGCCATTTCAGATTACTATGCCATTTTCTGTGATCATCGGTAAACACTGTATAATCTACTCGGTGTATACTAACCGTCGGTGTCAGTGTTGCTAGTGCTCGATTAACTATGTGATGCTCGGTGTAAAGGCTTTACCGACTGCTCTATCTTACTTCTGATTACCGACCAACTCAATATAAGTGACCGACTGACCTATTTACTATCCTTTGATACTAATGACAACCTTAAATGCTCAATAGAGATTAACAGATTCAAATATAGGTTTGATTTGATTAATGTTTAGAAGAGATCAATAAAGTATTTAAAGAAAATCTTACATGTTTGGAGAGGTTTGAGAGGCACTTATCATGACTGTACCCTCACAAACAATGACATAGACTGGTTTTACTAAGTTTCCTTTCTCTATTTTGAGGTTTCCTTTCTCTGCCACAAGGGTACAATCAGAGGGTTCATTGAAAAAATGATCCTTTGAATGGTTACTATGAATATGAATGATTGGATATAGCATATTGCTCATTTTACTTGAAGTTTGGAATAGCTTGTGCAAGGGTGAAAGTAGTTTTGATCATTTTGGTTGTGATTGTTCCTCTACACAGCCAGGAAATGTAACTGTCTAATGATTATATGTAATGTTGGATGGATTAAATGATTTATTCTTGGTAGAAGTGAATAGAAGGAATAGTGTTGGTGTTAGGTTTTATTTATTATTGAATTCAATGGTTTCCAAGATGTGTTGAGGAGTTGCTCCTTGTTTAATGTTAATTGTTCAAGCACAATCCACTCATACAACATTGAAGTTACAAAACTGAACCGATGACATGTTTACAACAAAGAAATAGAATGATAATAATATGCTAAAAATTATATTTTGTTTAATACACACCAAAGGACCAGTCCCAACAATTCTTAAACATACTAGTTATCTGATATGATCAATTGTTAATAAAGGTCTAATTCTGTAGACTACTAGCACGAAGGAAGATTTGACCTAGCCAAATCTTCCTTGTACCACACAAAAAAATGTGTGATAACTATGTCTACTCCAACCTTAATTTTTTAAGAATTCATCATATCAGATAAAGTATGTTTAAGAATTGTTGGGAATTCTATTAGACCTTTGTTGTAAACATGCCATTGGTTTTTAAATGTTTGGATTCACGTTTGTTGATATTATTGGCACGTTTAATGATGCCATTTTATATTGATGAGATGCTCACTGAAATGACCACATTCTACTGGTGTCGTGCCTTAGCCCGTGCTTTAACTCTGTTATTTGATGTTATTGGTGCTTGTGCTCAAGGATATCCATTTTTTTGAAATGTTGACTGTGGTTATCAAATGGACAACCCATGAGCTTCTAGCTAGGTGTCATTTGTATTGATAGCTTAGGGAAGCAAATGTATTGTATCATTGATAGTTGAGACTTTGTTAAAAGGAAATAGGACAAAGAATGATTTTGATTTAGTTTCTCTATTTTGATTTCTAAGTGGCTTACAACCCTAGAGAAGTATATGCAGATTTACGGATGCAATTGTAGGATACATAGCAGCCGATAATTCACAAGAAATCTATGCATCCAATTTGAATAGCAATTAATACAAAGAAATAGGGTCCTCCAATGGCCCAATCATCCAGACCTTGACTGTCCCCTCAACCAGTGACCCTTCAAAACCGGGCTATCATGCAATCAATGAGTGATCCTTCATTCTCCTAGTCTACCCTGCATCCAAATATATTGGAAATACACAATACAATGATAACAAGTCTTTCAAAATCCCCCTTCCCTCAAGGAACACTATAAACCATCCCTTCCACATAGCATTTCACTGTTGTATGAGTGGATTGTGCAGGAACAGTTAACATTAAACAAGGAGCAAACTCCTCAACACATCTTTGTTGTAAACATGCCATTGGTTCCGTTTTGTAAATTTCTTTTTTATGTTAAATGCATTTAAATGGAACATTAAGCATAGTAATAATTTCTTAATCTATTAATAATTGCAGATTAAATGCCCATAATACCTTTATCAGTTTAGCATGTTATTATAAGATACTAAAGAAGACCCGCTATTTGTCAGAGAAATCTTCACTATCCCCCACAATGAAGATTGACCTCCTACTCCACAACAAAAAACATTGTAATAAGAATAAGATATAATATAGTGTTAGAATAAACTTTGAACAAAGACATGTAATGCTTAAGTTAATGATCTAAAAAGCTAAAAATATAGGAATTGAAAAAGAAGATAGTGCCAAGAAACATTTTCACAAATATGAAATGTGAGAAAAAGTAATAACATTAACAATGCCAAGATTCACAACATTAAATTTCACCTGTGGATGAGTTTCTGTAGTGGGTTGCCCAACATCAAAAATATGTTGAGTTGCATTTGAGCTATAACTAAGAGTATCATGTAGAACATACCCTAAACTTTGAAAGCGTTCTCCAGCCTGACAATTCAAAATTCAATCTAGGAAAGCATCAGTAAGTAAAATAAATTATAGACATCAACATCAACATCATCATAATCATTAGACATAAATTATAGACATCAACATCAACATAATCATAATCATTTGGAGGGTATTTGTTTTGGATAGTACTATGTTTCTTGAAAGTTTTTGTGATCCTTCTAAACTTTAAAGACATATTTTATGGCTTAATGATAATATAGCTTAGTGTTTTGTTTTCTGATGGAATGTTTTTGATCATTCATGGTCTTGAAGAAACTTTTGATTGTTTTGATTCTCGAGTCTTGATGTTGTTTCTCAATGTGATATAGATTGACCACAAGATGGTTCAGTTGGTCCTCTCTTTCTGTTTAATCATTTGTCTTCTTCATGGTTTAAGTGTCAATATGCTATAATCCAACCAGCATGTCATACCCCCACTTCTGAAAAACCTCACAGCATGCAAATCACAGCCAAAGACTTGGGTGATCAGCATACACAAACAATGATTACCCTTAGGAAACAATGATCATAATATTCATTAATGGTGGGCAATGATTCCTTGGTAATAAAGGCATTGACAACATTCATCATCTTAACCAAGTCATGGGTGGTGATCTTGACATTCATTCACACATTAATAAAATGTGACATTCATTAATTATCACACGATAACATTCATTAACACATTATAAAATTTATGAACATTCAATACCACATAATTAAATTCATTGACATATAAAAATCAATCATTATCAATTAAGGTGCATAAATGACAATAATTTCTTTTTTTCTTTTGATTTCTAATTTTTAAGAAGTAATCATTAAGAGGAGTATCGATATCATCATGATGATCATCTACCCTCTCATTAGATCTCAATGCATGCCTAGTTCTCTATTGATGCAAAGGGGGGTCATCTGCAATAAGATATAAAAGGGTTAAATTAAAAACATTTTAAAGTATTTTAGTACTTTACATGCCATAATCGTATAGGTCTTTACCTGATCTAGTCACATCATCAACATCAAGGTCAGTTTGTCTGGCCTCGGCCTCAACCTCAACCTGCTCATTAACAATGTCCTCTACACTCTCTACAGCTGCAATACAAATTGTTACATTAATACAAACACCAATTGCAATTAAATTTGTATTACTACACCAATCAATTTAAGATGTTTACTTGTATTACTATGATGCAAATCCTCATTGTCATCAACACGCATAGGTTGTGTACGAAAAGAATTGGCAAGCTGCATTTCAATTTCATACGCATTCATGTTATCATTGTTTTCTTACTTAAAACAAATTTACTCACTTTATGTTGGATCTTAACATCAAATAAACTAATTGGTAAATAATTAAATTTAAAATATCATCTATTTAGCTTACTTACCGCGATGGATCCATTAGTAGAGCCTTGTGCACTTTTTATTCTTTCTATCACGGCTTTATAGCCTTGTTGGAAGCCAATTCTCTTGTCCTATTCTGTGAGACTTACATTGAACTCCGCACCTTGCATTTTTGCTTGGTATTGTCAAATTTTATTTTATTGTTTCATCAAAAAAAAAAAGATTTCAAATTATAAATAAATATTATAAAGATCAAAGAATTATTTTTAGTGTTAAAAGCCATCTTCAGATTGCATTTTTCCTCATTCAATTCTGACAATATTAACACTTACAACTCGTGCAACAAGTTTTGAATAACCGCTAGAGCCTAGCTTGTGTTGCCCGTGCTTTTGTAGTCTTTCCTTTGTTTCCCTTGATGTGTCAGGCAATCTATGAAGAGATTGAAATATGTTAGTTTATATAAATATGAAGAGTATTTAGTACACAATTACATTCTTAACAGTATCACATACCTTATTCTGTTCTCTGGTGGTGTATTTCCTTTTTTAATTTCAGTTTTCTCATTCACATCTAGAATAAGAGATTTCCACTCTAAATTAGGAATGCAAGAGGGTGAGTGGTAATTTGGGTTTTTGGTTAATGTACACCTGTACTAGTCCCTAATATACCTCAAACATAACCTCTCTTTTTGAAAGAGCTTACCTTTCTCAAATGCATGAGGTCCAAAAAAGTTTGTCATACTCTCTACGAGATCATCCTTTAACTTTTGATTTTGGGTTTTCCACCTTTTAAGAAAGAGAACAATGTTAGATTAAAAAATGGATGTAATGATAAATATCCTAACAATGATATGAAATCAAAATAGTGGATTGGGGTTTTAGTTCAGATATGATGTTCCACCCTGTACAGATGGTGGGCCCGAATATCTGCAAACACTCGTCATTAAGTTTACTATAAAAAACATCATTCCCTGCAAAATAATCATGGGATCATTAGTCGAAGGATATAATAGTATAAAATAAGAATACAATAGATGTAAGCTTCTCATATTGAATGCAAGGTGTAATTAACATACAATTGTATAGTAAAAGAAAGGTCCAATCTTTAAAGTACCTAGAAGTTTTCCTATTTTCAAGGGAACTCCTTCTTCGCTCACAAGCAATATGCAATCTTTCACCATTCCCGTACTAGGAATACTAATACATCCAGTAAAATCACCATCAAGTGTTGCATCCCCTATTGCATAAATTGAATCCATTACAAAATGGCCCTAAGAAAGAACACTTCAAGGGAAATAAACATATATATAATGACAGAGAAAATAAATTATGTGTACGAGTAGGTGGTGCCATGGTGTCTGTGGCCATGCTACATGTTGCCGACATTGCAGGACGTAGTACATCTGAGTCTGCCATTGTATGAGGCGGCTATAGTAAATGATCATTGACACATGCTGAAGAATAAGATTGTTAGAGCATAATAAAACCAGTGATTAGCATGGACAATATTGTTAGAGAGTAAAAAAAAATATAGTCCAACATGCGATTTACTTGAACTAGCTGCAATACCCTCATCATGGCCGTGAGGATCAAAATTATGCAAAAAAAGATGTAAAAGAAACACATCCACTTATTTTTTAATGACATAAAAGACTACTATAACATAAAAACTATTATTGAACATTTTTTATAATTAAAAATTACATTAATACTTACTCTATGATTTTGAGATAGGTGCATCAGTTTAGTTGCCCTTTTTTGTGACTCAAGAGTCAGAGGGAATATAGATGCCAATTCAGCCAATCTTTTTCCAATATTGTGGAGGCATTTTTTAATTACAGAGGCTAGCTCATCACAAGTAGCCAAATCAACAACTAGGTCCTCATCAAAGGACTCCTCTTCAGGGATTGCAGGTTCCTTTCCCTTTCTTTGTTGACCACTTGTCTATGACAACAATATTACTAATGTACTATTAGAATTAATCTGAAACAGTGATGAAAAAAAATATAATAAAAAACTTTATTTAACATTTTGCTTCTATCTGATTTGTAGTACAATAACCAAGAGGTTTACTTATTGGGAAGAAGTGCATGCAGGATCATCATTGTCTCCTCTATGTGGTTGCTCCATATTGTGGTCCTATGTTATTATTTAAAGTTAACCAATAATTAGAAAGGACTACATTGATAAATTTCATTAGAAGATGATGATGGAGATGAGGTGGATGGTTAGGAGACTCTTTAAATGTGGTTGGCAAAAAAAATCAATTATTTAATGGTACATAGTATGTACCTACACCCTAATGATAGTGACATCATTTGTATCTATGCGATTCAAATTGTAATCAATAAGCAGCTCTTCCCCTGTACTTATTAATTTTATCGCACATACAAATACATGATTTCCATCGCGCGCCTCAAATATGCAATTGGGTTGCTTAATAGTTGATAGAGATCACATGCTATTTATAAAACCTACAACATTCCTTGATGTTTTTGGCCTTCCGTCAATGTATATAGTCACTCTTTTACTTTTCTCATTGTCTTTTTGTTGAATATAATTTGCCGAGAGTGCATACCTATGCATACTTTTTTTATATTGAACAATTTGCATCCAACTTTTGTAATCGTAACAAGATCCAACATACTCCATCAATTCAACAACTTTGTTGTAAGAGACCTTTATGCCATCCATGGAAAATAGGCCCAAACCATGTATCGACAATGGTGCAATACGATATATCTTGCCTTTAACACTAAAATCAATGTTTATTAGAGGAAGTTCCTTGGGGACCCATTGTTTTTGTAGATTTTGGTACCTAGAGGGCACCTCATTGTCACCTTTGCTCTCATCATCATAAGAACATGACCCCCCTTGAGCAAGGAAAAATTTCATGCGTTTATTGAATTTTCTTCTAGTCTTTTGACCTCTAGTTGATCTTCCTAATTCAGACATACTAAATGACTCACTTTCTTCGCTCGAGGAAGACACATATGAAAAATACCTATTTGCTGCTACCTGCACTCCATCAAATGAAAGAGATAGCAAGTAATGTGAGATATTTTGCAAATTGTGAAATACATTAATCTCTATAGGGTGTATTGACTTATACCTATCGATCCATGAGACTGTGGGATGCTTGTGAAAGGGGTCCGAGTACCTACATATGTAATTCAATTATCTAATGTTAGCTAAAAAATTCATGATACATATACTCAAAACCACATAGTAAGTACATTAAAAACCATAAGCATCCCATAGTAAGTACATCATGAATTAATTAGATTAAGCATTGATTGTATAACTGCACTTTTCTATCAAGAAATCAATATTAAATAGATTAAGCGATGATCACGTAACTATACATTTCATTCATGTCATTCATCTTCTTCTTCATCCAAATAATCACCATGATCATCATTGCCGTCGACATCATCACCACCATCATCATTTTCATCATCTTCGTCGTCGTCATCATCAACATCAACATCAACATCATCATCATCATCATCAGCAGCAGCAGCAGAAGAAACAACATCATCATCATCATCATCATCATCATCATCATTATCATCATCATCATCATCATCATCATCATCATCATCATCATCAGTAGCATCATTATCGTCATCATCTTCTTCTTCTTCAAGAAAAGTTGCATCAGGAACATCGTCGACTAACTGTTATTTGTGATCATCATCTACATCATCTTCTAGTTGTTCACAATCTTCTTCTTCCATCGCATTATACCTCATTCTCCTTCCTCTTGGATCATGTCTAACAACAAACGAGCAACCCGATTTATGTGGAACCTCTGAGTAAAATACCTGCTCACATTGGCTTGGAAGAACATAGGGTTCATCCCCAACTGGCTCAAACCACCTTGTATTAATCATTGGAAATTCATTGTCATGTTCAATAACAGTTCTATCAGGATCATTTTGATTAAGTCGTAGCCTGTACCATCTAATGAAGAAGAGAACTAATCTGAAGGAATTAAAGTCACACTCAAGTATATCATCCAAAATGCCATAGTATCAATTTTTAGATTCTCGAGGATGTAAGTCATTTCTAGATGAAATATTAGTCACCTGAAAGATTGCACTTATCCCAAAATCACAAGTTTTCTTTGTGTCATCCAACTTTTTGATGCAAAATTTATGACCATTGCAAAACATAGCCTTGTGGTGTTTGACCTGCAAAAATATGTAAAACATGTATAAATTAATGCATCGAGAGTTCATAAATGTACCAGTGATTAACAAATTTATACGTACCTAGAAATCTCTTAAACCATGTGCTAAATCTATTTCCCTTTGCGTAACATTTGGATCTCCATTACGATGAGCTTCATTAACCAATGAAGACACAACTTCCCATGTTAATGTGTGACCTAAATGATGACATCGTTCAATCCATTTCATCATCCAATCTTGATTGTTTTCAATATACATATGTATTGCATCCCACTCTCGAGAAGCTGTACAAAAAATAAATAGATGAATTACAACCAAATAATTTTGAAGATTAAGAATTAATTAACAACTACAATAACATCTTATAATTTATTACCTCTCAATTTCCTCATTTTACCTTTCCCCACCAAGTACTCCTCTTTGAATTTTCTAATGGTGTTGAGATCCCAAATGTGATCTATATGGATCTTTACTGCAAGATTAGGAAGATATTTAGTAACATACACCATAGTCTAGTATACCATATATCCCTCCACCATAGAACCCTCAGGACGTGCTCTTTGCCAAACCAAAGCCTTAAAAAATTTTAGGTGCCTCTCAACCATCCACATTAATCGAGTGTGTACGGGTCCACACATTTCAATCTCCTCAACTTGGTGTATGAGGTAGTGTTCTTGTGCATTGAAAAAGGTTGAAGGTACACACTTTTTCATTTCACACATTAGATGAGGAATTCTTCTATTCTAGCATTTTATATCTACTTTATGGATTTCTTTAGATGACAACCACCTACAAGACATTCAAGACACAAAAATATATAAACACGAGACTTTAAAATATATGAAACAAATGAAATTGTGACAATTTTCACAATAATACATTTGTTGTAAGGTATAAGGTCCCACTAGTGCTTAGAAAAATCTGCATGGTGAAGGTTGTATATGTTGTGTGTGTACGCGCGCATAAAAAAGGGGGCCTTTATCTTTGATCTTAAAATAAAAAATATGCCTATCTAACACTTTTTGAGGGTGTAAGGAACAACAAGTGGAGACAACTTGAGACCACAAATGGAGGTAAGTTGTTGATTGAGGGCGCAGGGAACAACACCCGTTAGTACTTTTATCGAATTGTAAATTTCAATTTTGAAGCATTATGTGAATATAGAACATGGATGTAATCTCAGAAAATAACAAAATGTAGACACGATAGATTACTTATTTTTTTATTCTACATTACTTACTATTTGAGTGCACGTTCCACCTGCAACTTGATCAAGTCTTTTTTGATGCTTCAATTTTGTGTTCACTGTCTTGTAGAAGTACACAATTTTGTATTTCCTCAATTGTTATTAGAAAAAAAACAATAGAATAAAATACTTGTTGAGAAAGATCATCATAGGAGTATCAGAAATTCGAGATCCAAAGGTAACACAATATTATAAGACTCTTACATTCAACATTCAACTCATGCACCTAATAAATAGGAGAAAAAATACATGAAATTGAAAAATTTAGCTAATGAATTGTGTTTTTCTTCTCATCTTAATCAACCAAATTTATATGAGATTCTAAAGAAGGCCTCACTCTTAATCAGCCAAATCTTCCTTGTACCGCACAAAAAACTATGTGATAACTATGTCTACTCCAACCTTAATTGTTTAAGAATTCATCATATCAAATAAAGTATGTTTAAGAATTGTTGGGACTAGTCCTTTGGCATGTATTAAATAGAATACAATTTTCAGCATATTATTATCACTCTATTTCTTTTTTGTAAACATGCCATTGGTTCAGTTTTGTAAAAACAATTTGTGTTAGATGCATTTAAAATTATCTTCATTGTCTTCTGATTGTCCAAATGCTTCTTTATATGTCGGCCAATTAATACATGCTAGTATATAAAGAAGAAAATCAGAAGACAATGAAGATTTGTCTGACAAAAATGAATACACTAAATTGAACCAATGACATGTTTACAAAAATTATCATAACTCACAAGCAAAACTGAAACAATGGCATGTTTATAACTCATTAAGAGTGAGGCCTTCTTTAGAATCTCATGAGTTTTGTACTATGCATGCAACGTATTGCGAGTTTGAAGAGAGTTTGTGCCATGTGTGATAGAACCTACTTTATCTAATATGGTGCATTGTTAAAAAAATTAAGGGTAGAGTAGTTATTACTTAGTTTTTTGTGGGGGACAATGAAGATTTGTTTGACAAATAGTAGGTCTTCTTTAGTATTTCATGATTTTTTACCACATATACTATTTCAAGCCTTTGAGTCTTGGAGAAGAAGAATGGTGTAAGTTGAATAGATCAGAGTGAATGGGGTGTTGAAACATGGTGAATAGATCATGATGAGATGATACTTGATGTCATGACTAAGTTTCCCTCACAAATAATGACATAGACTGGTTTTACTAAGTTTCCTTTCTCTATTTTGAGGTTTCCTTTCTTTGCCGCGGGGGTACAGTCAGAGGGTTCATTGAAAAAATGATCCTTTGAATGGTTACTATGAATACAAATGATTTGATATAGCATATTGCTCATTTTACTTGAAGTTTGGAATAGCTTGTGCAAGGTTGAAAGTAGTTTTGATCATTTTGGTAATGATTGTTCCTCTACACAGTCAAGAAATGTAAATGTCTAATGATTATATGTAATGTTGAATGGATTAAATGCTTTATTCTTGGTAGAAGTAAATGGAAGGAATAGTGTTGGTGTTAGGTTTCATTTATTATTGAATTCAATGGTTTCCAAGATGTGTTGAGGAGTTTGCTCCTTATTTAATGTTAACTATTCTGCACAATCCACTCATACAATAGTGAAATTCTATGTGGAATGGATGGTTGATAGTGTTCCTTGAGGGAAGGGGGATTTTGAAAGACTTATTATCATTGTATTATGTATTTCCAATATGTTTGGATGTAGGGCAGACCAGGAGAATGAAGGATCACTCACTGATTGCATGATAACCTGGTTTTGAAGGGTCACTGGAAGAGGGAAATGAAGGATCACTCACTGATTGCATGATAACCCCACCAAGTATTCTTTCCTTTAAGTTTCCACAATATCTCAAAGTATGATCATTATTCTTTACTTTCTTCTATATGCTATTCTTTCTATGGTTTTGTTATCTCAGAAACATATTAAAAACATTGTAGATGTGCATATAAAAGTAAAATATTGTCCTTTAATTGTTCCACATTGAAGCATTTCCTCTTGGGAGTATTCTCTTCATTTGTACAATATCTGTAAAAAATGGTTCCCATATTTCTTCAAGATCTATTTTAATCTTTATATTGCAATTTTGATTAGATTTGACCAATAGTTGATTTCATTAGTATTTTATAGCATATACTCCTAATGTGAAATGTGGAAAGAAAGAAAGAGACACATTAGGTATGAATTACACGATATACCCATCATCACGTAGAACTTAAATAATAAATTATGGACATGGAACAACCCCCTAACTTCTGGATGTTTGTTTCATGTTGGCCTCTTATTATATGCAAAGGTAGGCCTGTTTTAGGCTAACAACCATAATGTAGGGGCCATAAATTATGGATCCCAAAATAGTGCACACTTGTATTAAATTAGGTTCACTATACTACAAGGGAATGGAAACCATGCAATAGTGCGTCATGGGGATGGAAGCAACCCTTCACCAAGAAGATGATTGTGTCTGCAATATTTACTAGAGGCAAAGAACATAATTTGGTTCCAACAATTACTCCTAGAAGATAATGACACCCACAAAACACTTGGAAAAGATAGCACTCACTATATCTTTTATCACTCTTTAAAGATGGGACAATAAATCTCAAAGATTGATCAATGAATTCTTGAACAAAAAGAACTATTGACAGTTATGATTCATGTGTACAATAGCCAACAACCAGTTGTTCCAATCATGGTGTCCAATAATTATGTTAGAAAAAGCATCTACAAATTCCTTACACAACCATAATAGATTCAAACCATGAACCATAAGAACCTGACAATGGGACTAACAAAGATACAACCTAAACAAATCTTGATCATATTCCACCCTATTGTAAGGCCCAAGAAGTAACTCTATCTTAAAGCTACACATTCCTCCAGATGAAGTTCAAAGGTTAGGTAGCTAAAGAATAGCAATACTTGAATGAATATAGGAATAATTTGATGTACAATCATTTGCTAGCTTATTTTTTGGGTTTTCCACATAATATTTTCCCTTTAACCACATTTATAGTTTGAGAAAATCAGAAAAAATTCTTTTAGATTTATATTATCCTTTTGAACTAGCACATTGCCATCAAAATGCATAATCATTGGTCATCTCAAGAAAATTCCTATTGATTAGTAGGATATCCTTATAAAAATTTGATGCATGGATTTCTTGTGAATTATCGACTGCTATGTATCTTGCAACTATGGAAGGAATAGTGTTGGTGTTAGGTTTCATTTATTATTGAATTCAATGGTTTCCAAGATGTGTTGAGGAGTTTTCTCCTTGTTTAATGTTAATTGTTCTTGCACAATCCACTCATAAAATAGTGAAATGCTATGTGGAAGGGATGGTTGATAGTGTTCCTTGGGGGAAGGGGGATTGTGAAAGACTTGTTATCATTGTATTGTGTATTTCCAATATGTTTGGATGCAGGGCAGACCAGGAGAATGAAGGATCACTCACTGACTGCACGATAACCCGGTTTTGAAGGGTCACTGGTTGAGGGGTGATGTAGAGGAAAGTGAAAGACTTCTATTTGGTTTCCCCAAATAGGCTACAACTTATTGTTGTCTTCTTGGGTCCCTCAAAACCTTCTTCACTCATGGATCAAAGCTAAGATCCATTCCATTTTCAAGACCAACCAAGGTCCTGATCCTAGTCTTCTTCAAGACTCCTTTCACTTAGCTCCACATCAATAGAAATGCTCAAATATGGTTCCATGCTTCAACCCTCATTATCAAACACCAATGAGATCCATTACTCCATCATCAAAGAGACTACACCCACAACAAATACTATTGACAATCCACTAAATAAAACTCTGCAAATAAATACCCAAGAATGCACCTTCTTGCTATTTTCTGGACATACCCGTATACAGAGGTTCATAACTTTCGAACCAGATCAAAAGTTCTCAATCCCTCTAGTGAGAATGGGTGCAATTATGTTTAGAAAACCATATTTAAAAATTATTAAGATCCAATAGTGCATTAGGGAGATATGGTCGCCGCACTGAGGGTCTTTTTTTTTTGAGACAAAACACTTTTCTTTTCAATACAATTTCTCATTGCATGTTTCTGTCCAAGGGTGTTCTCCTTACCCTGTCTATTGTATCTGCACACAAAAATCTAGTACACATCTAACATGTTTAATACATCCTTACTATGAAGGATAGTGGTCATGCAAGGCTTTGCACACTATATCACTCTTATTTGAATCAAGGAGTCTGTGACTGTGCATGTACTATCACAATACAAACATCAAGCACAACATAATAATGCAGGATTTTAACAAAGATAAAATCTCAATCTTAAACATGCATAAATATAACATAAAACTACCTCCACAACTAGATTTTTCAACTATCATAAGAAACCAGAAAACAAAACTACATTAATGAAAAGCTTGTTGTTACATTGCATTCTCTGTTACAGCCATACAGAGCTTCCTTCCCAACTCAAAATCAAAAACAAAAAAACTTATTCTCTAATACTCCTACTCTCCTCTCATGCTCGAGAGCTCACACACCACTCTCCTCTCTTATCTAAAAAAAAACTATTCTAATCTATATCCCCAAAAACCTAACTAACACCCTAAAACATGCCATTTTAACAATGCATGTAAAATGTTGTAAGTGACAAACAAAGTTGTCAACTTGACAACCACACCTTTAGTCATCCAAATCTATTATTCCAATGGTCTTATTTTGTGACCTTTTAACTATTACACACACTCCCATAACAAACTATAAGACCATCCTTTTCATTACATGGTGACCCTTATAGGGCACTTTGCCTTATCATGGCAACCTGAACAAAAACATAGCATAAAGGCACTAATAGCCTCAATTACATTTGAATAGAGACCTTCAAGGTATTTGCAATTCTCTTTGTCCAATTTTGAATCAAGGTCAATGAAATGACCCCTTAGCTTCATGAGGTGCTTTGCACCAAGGGGACAGTCAAGGTCCGGATGATTGGGCCATTGGAGGACCCTATTTATTTTTATTAATTTCTATTCAAATTAGATGCATGGATTTCTTGTGAATTATCGGCTACTATGTATCCTACAACTACATTCATAAATCTGCATATACTTCTCTAGGATTGTAAGCCACTTAGGTATCAAAATAGAGAAACTAAATCAAAATCATTCTTTGTCCTATTTCCTTTTAACAAAGTCTCAACTATCAATGATATAATACATTTGATGCCCTAAGCTATCAATACAAATGGCACCTAGTTAGAAGCTCACAGGCTATCCATTTGATAACCACAGTCAACATTTCAAAAAAATGGATATCCTTGAACACAAGCACCAATAACATCAAATAATGGAGTTAAAGAACGGGCTAGGGCACAAAACTAGTAGAATGTGGTCATTTTAGTGATATAAATATACAATGGCATCATTAAACATGCTAGTAATATCAACAAACGTGAATCCAAACATTTGAAAATAGTGAATCGATATCCTTGAGCACAAGCACCAATAACATCAAATAATAGAGATAAAGCACTTGCTAGGGCACAACACCAGTAGAATGCGATAATTTCAGAGAGAATTCATGTTCAAATAAAATGAAATGCATTTGAATATGATGCCAGAGGATCGAAAGATGAAGAAATCACATACCTTCTCCCGCGCTCAGCTTTCACTCCTTTTCTCCCGCTCCTTCTCTATCTAATCGAAATAAAAATGATGAGGTTGTTTCACTTTTTTTTTTCATCTATACCTTGAATGTGTCAGAATTCTGATGGTCAATTAAACACCCATTGAAATACTAAAACCATCAGGGCCTATTACAAAAAAAAACACCAAATTCTTAATAAAAAATTACCCGTCGAAAGCTTCTATCGAAATTTGGCCCCAAATGTAGTAGTGTCCTCCTAAGCCAAAAGTGGAAGATTAGAAGATGGTGTTGATAAGACTTGGATTACAAATGGATGAAGTGGAAGGCTAGATTAGGGATGTTTGAAGATAATTTGAATGGATGATAGGAGATATATGGATTGAATTAGAACTTGGTTAGAATGAAGTTGACAAGTGAATTGGATTAGGATGATGATGATGTGATTAGGTGAGAAGGAAGATGAAATGATGAGATTGGATTAAGAAAGTTGAATGATTAGGAAGATGATGACATGATTAGGATTATTATTAGGACCTTGACTTCATTATGAAAATTGATTTGGTTTAGGGTCCTAAATGATGGATTAATAATAATTAGGATAAGAAGAATGTGGAGTGTGATTAAGAATGATTAGGAGGTGATTATGGATGACCAAGATAAGATGTTTAAGATGAAAGAGGATTAAGATGATTAGGATGAAAGGAAGATTATGGATGATTGAATTATATTAGGGAGATGACTAAGGATGTTCTTGATAATTAGGAGATGATGATTAGAATGATTAGGGAAGATTAAGATTGGAGGAATGATTGGAAGGATTAAAAATGTGATTAGGATAAGAGGTATGATGATGATGAGATTGTTGATAGATAGAAGAGGTGATGTAAAGATCATGTGGAAAGCTTGACTTGGAGGTAAAGTTGACAAAAATATTTTTGTTGTACTTGAAATGTTTTGTTTTGTTTTGTTTTTTGAATTTTTGAGTTTTTTAATATTTATAGATTTTTGGAGTTTTATGATTTTTTTTTAATTTTTGAATTAAAAAATGCAAAACACACAATGCAAAAGACAAAAATCCTAAGCCTCAATTCGGTTGATGTGTCCCCTTTTGTTTCAAGTGAGGAAGGTTTTAAATATTCAAACACATCAAACACACCAACAACCCATTCAGGTTTTAACTAGGATGTACAAGCTCAACTAAGGGGTGTCCTCGATATACACAAGGTACATGCGGCCCAAATTCATAGATGAAAGAGAATACTGCCAAATAGCCAGGAGGAAACGGTAACCCAATCTCCACCTTCACTTCCCAAAGGTATAAATTTCTTTGGGGCTTAGCCAAGATTGACAATATTCTACTTCCAAGACGCCTATCTTTAGATTCAAGCCTCACTATTTATACTCCATCAGAACACAGGAGTTGAGGTCGTCCCCTAGAGTGATTACTTCTCTAGGCAGCCCCCCTAAAAAAAATAAAAATAAAGCAAGATCCCTTATTTATGTTCCCCTAAAACTCCTTAACAAGGATGCAAGAAGAAAACATAAATAAGAAAATCTTGAGGATTAAAAGACAAAGGGGCTCATTTTAAGCCCAAATCCTAATGTGAATGATTAATTTTAAGCCCCTTTTTTCAATGTGGGGAAGACAAACCAAACAAGTTGACCAAAAGAGAGAAATGATTTTATGATGAAAAAGAGGACAAGTAGCACTTTTTACAATGTAAATAAGAAGGTTTGGAATATTTGCACCTTGATTTTACGCTTTCCAATTTATTTTATTTTATGCTCCTTTGATCCACTTTGATGAGCTCCAAGTTACCTTCACAAACTCCAATCAAGTGTGTGAAATCATGAAGGAATATGATGATTCAAAGAAAATACATTGAATTAGTTGATTCTAGATGAAAGAACATCTCATAATTGACTGATTTTATCATGCATTGAACTATGTGCAAATAAAGTGCAAGCTCATCACATTTTTGTTTTGCTTTTGACCTAGTCAACAAGATCTAACTTTTTTGCTAAGATTGTGGCCACAAAAATAGAAATGCAAAATAGAGACCCTTACTAAAAAATAGAGAGATTTTCAAAAATATAAAAATTTTGGAAAAATTCTTTAATTTGTGCCCTAGGGACTTGATTTATCAAAACAGACTAGTTTTCAAAGATTGAATTTTTGAGCTATATTCATGCATAAAAATAAAAAACACAAAGAATATGCCATGTGTGAAATTATCAGACCATTCTAAAAATGTAAAAATTACTGAAAAAGATAGAGATTTGCGACTAGAAATTAATTTTCATTGAAAATCATAAAATAATTATAACTCAAAAAAATGATTAGAAAAATCTGAGTTTCGAACTGAGACATACTATGATGATCCCCCACCTGCAAAAAAAAATTAGTCAAAAATTCCATGGCGTTTGAAAGATATGATCAAATCGTTCAAAAAACCCTAAAGTTTTATCTTCAACTCAACCTACACAAGCATTAGCATAAAAAATATTTAAAAGTGTAGATCCAATAGGGATGTGGGTCCCACCGGGCGTGCCAAAATGTATGCAATGAAAATATTGACCTATTTTCTACAAATACAAAACACCAAAACAACAAACAATCACATTAGATGTTAGTCATTTCAAATGCAACAAAACAAGTAATCTTCACTACAACCTCCAATGAGGTAAAACAAGGGCACCCAAAGCCTTGTTTGATTTTCTCTTTGAGATTATTTGTGGGTATTCTCTCCCAACACAAATGAAATGAAATATAATGCAAAGTAATGAGATGCAAACTAGATGATGGTGAAGGAGTTGAGAGCAAGTATGAGGAACTTGTCCCAAGCTTCACAAAAGATAAAGATTAAATGATGCAAGATTGATTTAAGACTATGATAATGAAAACAAGATTAAGATCTAAGATAATGCAACAATATTAAGATGAAAATGAGATTAGAATAAAAGTAAGAAAAGAACTAGAATGATTAAGAATGCTAGAAGATGCAAGAGCTAAGAGATTAAGAAGAATAAGAAACTTAGACCTAAAATGAGGAGTGAGGCCTCCACTTATAGAAAATGAAAAGAATTGGATGGTGGAGATTAAGAGGCAAAATAATAGATGGCCAAGATTAAGAGGCAAAAGAGAAGTGACTAAGATGAAGAGGCAAAAATAAATGAGTGGCTAGGATTAAGAGGCAAAAAGATGTTAGGTAGGATTTGGAAAAGGTGAAGTGGCAAAAGTCAAACTTTATTTGAGAGGGAAAGAGAAATTTAAAAATGATTGGTGGAGAAAAAAGATGGAGAGGTGGCTACCTTGGATATGGTGATTGTGCACATGTTTAGAGGTAATCCACCTTTTAATTAATATTAGAGGAATATTAGAAAAAGGTAAGCATAGAAAAAAGGGAAATGGAATTAAATTAAAATAAATTTAATTTAATCATGGTTTAGAAGAACTTTAGGATAGTGGAGGAATAAAATAAAATAAATTTATTTTTCAAAGGGAAATGGAGGGATAATATATTAAAGTATTTAAATAAAATTTAAATACAAAGGGAAAATAAATTTATTTAATTAAAGTAAATTTAATTAAATAACTAGAAGAATATAGCAATTATAGTCAATTAATAAAATTAACCATAATGTTAAGAGAAAATATTAATAAAAATTAACATTAGTATGAATGGACAATTTTAGGTGTCTACAGTATGTACTAAGGGGTCATATGATGTCTTAAGAGGTCCTGGGATGTACTAAGGGGTCCTAGGTGTCTTAAGGGTCAAAAAATGTCCTAGGATGTACTAAGGGGTCTTATGATGTCTTAATAGGTCCTAGGATATACTAAGTGGTCCTAGATGTCTTAAAAGGTTTGAAAATGTACTAAGGGGTCCTAGGATAAGATTTTAACATCTAACTATACATGTGTAACATTTATACATAAAATTGGAAACATCTAGAACATATGCATAACATTTAAACATATCAGAAAGAAATATAAACACTTAAACATCTAACTATACATGTATGTAAAATATTTAAATATATTTAGCATTGGGGTCAAATGGGTCCAAGGTTGTATTAGGATGTATTAAGGGGTCCTAAGTATCCTTTGATGTCAGAATATTTCCTAGGATGTATCAATCCATCCTATAATGTCTTGGGAGGTCCTAGGATGTACTAAGGGGATCTAGGTGTCTTAGAGGGTCAAAAGATCTCCTAGGATGTATTAAGGCATCTTATGATGTCTTAAGAGGTCCTAGGATGTGCTAAGGGGTCCTAGGTGTCTTAAGGATTCCTAGAATGTACTAAGGGCTCTTAGTTGTCTTGACATCAAATTTGTGTTGTTATGTTTGTTGGAGATTTGCCAGCAAGCCAGAGTGTTGACTGTATGTTTGTCATTGATGATAACATATGGTAAGAAGCATGCATGGAAGCCTAATGTAGAGAGCCTTGAGTATATGTTTCCCAGATATGTTATCAACATGATATCATAGACACAGAGGTTGATTCTGAGTGAAGACAGTAATACAACAGTCTATATCAGTGAGTGTTCCTGACAAGTCCCAGGAAGAGTTTTGTATGTCATTTACAGTATAGTTGTAATGAAGCCTTGCACGTTTATATTTATGATGTAGATATGTGTATGATGCTATGTTCATGGACACAGAGTCAGATATGTAGTACAAGTTGAGTTATGAAGTTTCCAGTTGACAGTTACAGTTTCTTGAGTTTATCTGGTGAAGCTGAGAGTGTTTTTATTGTTGTAGTAGTTGCGCCTATCATTTTGATATGCATGCTTGGATTAGTGTTTGGAGAAGAGTTAAGAATATTTGGTTAAGAGTGCATGACATAATTCAGCATGAGAAGAAAGTATTAGTTAATTTGGTGGAGCCGACAGTGTGAAGCAAAGCATCTACTCATATGGAGTTGCGTGGTCCTAATTTGTGTTGCGTGCTTAGTATAGCCGACTGAGATGTTATTGGAGAGTTGTATTGTTTCTCTAATATGATTTCAAGATGGTTCTAATAGGCTGACTTGATTATATCATTTAGAGGAAGATATTTATAGGCAGTCATTTGTGATTGCTAAAGTATGGCAGATAGTTGAAAGACAAGAGTAGAGAAGAAGGTGTGAAATGTTGACCCATTAGTAGAAGGTCTATGTGACAAAGTAGAGAGTGTATGCTATTCATTGGAACTGATCAAGACATAAGCTCTACTCACAGTTCACCAAGATCCATATACAATGTGTATCTTTTAAACAAAAGGTTGTAGCCTTTACCCCTTTGAGCATTGTGCTCCCGAATAGTGTGTCCTCACCCCTAACATGGTTAATTGTAAAAGAATCCTAACAAGGTCCAACCCTTGACCAGGTCACTGTACTTAATGCATTGTAAATATAAACTCCTAACAAGGTTGTAAGATCTTCTAAGAAGGATCATAATACTCTAGTACAGTTTATAGTGGGTGCTAATTCCCACTAGGGTTTTCACCTATTTGGGTTTCCCCATAACCAAAATTGTGGTGTTGTGTTAAGTGTTCTTATATTGTGTTTATGCTTAATGTTTTTCTGTACTTAATTGGATAAAAATTGAATCTTGTAGATAACTAATTCACCCTCCCCTCTCAGTTATCTCTTGGGACTATTCCTAACAATTGGTATCAGAGCCAAGTTCCTCGAAGAGAAAGTTTAACAGCTTGAGGTTGATCAGATGGAATTCTTTAGAAAAGAAAGTCCTAAGTTTGATGGAGATAACTATCTAGATTGGAAGAACAAAATGATGACACACTTGCAGTGCATTGCCTTTGAGATTTTTGAAGTAGCTACCGAAGAAGTTCAAATTCCCTCTCTAGCAGATATTGCAAAGGAAGATGCAACTCTTAAGAAGAAGGAGATGTTCACTCAAAATTCTATTGCCAAAGAAGCCCTTATCAACGCATTGTTTAATAGTGAGTTTTTAGAGATCAAGAAAGTAGATAAAGCCTACAAGATATGGAAGTATCTAGAAGACATGTTTGAAGGAGATGTCCAAGCCAAGAATGTGCACAGAAAGACATGGAAGAAAAAGTAAAATACATTGGAGATGCTACCTGAAGAGAACATTAGAGCCTACAATCAAAAGATTAATGAAGTAGTTGCAGGAATCAAAAACAATGGTGGAGAGATCTTAGAAGAAGGCATAATCGATAAGTTGATGACTACTTTGACATTAGAATATGAGGGAAAGATAAACATCCTAGACGAGACTATGTAATTTGCAAAAGACTTAAAAAGAGAGACCTTAATCAACAAGATTTCAGATTTTGAGATATCAAGTTTGAAGATAGAGCCTAAAAGTGAGACAACCTTCAAAGGTTTTCCATGGTAAGAAATCCTTGAACACTTTTGGTAATTTTGATGATGATGATGAAGAGAAAGAACTAGATGATTTCATTTCTTTGATTTCCAAGAAAGAAAGGAAAGGAAAAGGGAAATATGAAGGTCAGTTACCATTCAAATGCTTTTCATGTAACAAGATTGGTCACTTTGCATCTAAGTGTCCTACTAGAGTCAAGAAGTTCAAAACTAACTACAAGCCTAAGTATACAAAAGAATGTTACTATGCTGGAGATGGAGTATCAGATGAAGAGTCAGTAGAAGATGAAATTGGATTCATTTCTCTTGAAGACATGGAGAAAATGTTTGATGAAATGGACCTTGAAGATGAAAAGAAAGCACAAGAGTTAGCACTAATTTCACAAGCTAACATCAGGACAGATTGGAACATTGACAACGGTTGCTCTTATCACATGACATGAGACAAGGATAGATTTTTACACCTAGATAGATACAAAGGTGATATGGTTAGATTTGGAGACAACACTCCTAAACCTATCATAGGTAAAGGAGCTATCACCTTGGATGGAAAGAACAACACTAATGATGTTATTAATGTTGATGGTTTGTAGCATAACCTACTAAGTGTTGGATAGTTGCTTGACAAAGGATATCAGTTGGAATTCAAAGACAACAAGTGCATCATTAATAACAAGGAGAAAAAAATGATTGCATCAGGTTCAAAGACTAAAGGTAATGTTTTTCAGCTTAATCCTGAAGCAAATTGTTTTGTTGCTAAAGTAGATGACAGTTGGTTATGGCACAAAAGACTATGTCACATCAATCTTGACAACATAGTAAAGATAAGCAATGTAAATGAAGTAAGAGACCTTCCTAGCATTGCAAAACTAGTTAATACAATATGTAGGGAATGTGTGATGGGAAAGCATGTGAGGAATTCATTTAGAAGAAAGCATAATTTGGTAGAGAACAAATTGGATCTAGTGCATATAGACCTATGTGGACAAACTCAAAAAATATCATACTATGGTGAAAGGTATTTTATTTTGTTTGTTGATAATTATTCCAGAATGATGTGGGTTGCGTTCTTAAAAGACAAATCAAAAGCATTTGAGAAGTTCAAAATATTCAAAGCTAAGGTTGAAAATGAGTCTGGATTGAAGATTAAATGTCTGAGATTAGATAGAGGAGGAGAATTCACCTCTGACAGATTTTATGAGTATTGCAAAGAACATGGAATAAAGAGACAACTAAGTGCAACTAGAACCCCTCAGCGGGATGAAATTGCAAAAAGAAGGAATATGATCATACTTGACACAACGTGCACCATCATGATTGAAGGAAAGGTTGCACACACCTATTGGAGAGATGCGGTCAATACTGCAGTCTATACAATCAATAGAATTCCATTGAGGCCAGGCACAGACAAGACACCTTATGAGCTATGGTTTGGGAATGTACCTACAGTAAAATACTTCAGAATCTTTGGAAGAAAGTGCTACATCAAGAGAGATGAAGCTATACGCAAGTTTGATGCAAGAAGTGATGAAGGTATTTTTCTTGGTTACTCTACTAAAAGAAAAGCTTATAGATGTTTTAATTTAAGATTGAAGAAGATCATTGAAAGTTCTCATGTTAAGATTGATGAGAAGTTTATGATTCAAGAAAGATATCATGATTATGCACCTATGATTGAAGAAGAACCTAGACCTACCACTAGAGAAACAATTGTTGATGAAATGTTTGACAGCATTGATGTATTATCGATGACCCTGAAACTAGTGAAGAAGAATCACAAAAGTCAGATGAGAGAGTCACACCTAATGTTCCTAAATTCACATCTAGATATCATTCAAATAAAGACATCATTGGAGATCAGAACAGTAAAGTCATGAAAAGATCAAAAGCAAAGAGTTCCACAGCAAATGAAGAGGTATGTTTACTTTCACAGATTGAACCCTTAAGCGTTGAAGATGCATGTAATGATTTAGATTGGCATGAAGAAATGCAAGAAGAGATAGATTAGATAATTAAAATTGACACATGGGAATTGCTCCCTAGGTCCAGTGATAAGAATTTGATTGGAACCAAGTGGATATTCAGAAATAAGATGAATGAAGATGGAACAATGGTAAGAAACAAAGAAAGACTAGTATGTAAAGGATATGCACAAAGAGAAGGAATTGATTATTCTAATACATTTTCCCCTGTAGGCATATTGGAAGCCATAAAATTGATTCTAGCCTATGCTACATTCAAAGACTTTAAGGTATACCAGATGGATTCCAAGTCAGGATTCCTAAATGGAGAGTTGAAGGAAGAAGTATACATAGAGCATCCTAAAAGATTTACATTATTAGATAGACCTGATATGGTATGCATATTGAAGAAATCCCTTTATGGACTTAAGCAAGCCCCTAGAGCATGGTATGAAAGACTTGATGGATACTTGACAAATATTGGATTCAAGAAAGGAGCAGTAGATTGTAACTTATTCATAAGAGAGACATCTGATGGATTGTTGTTGGTTGCTATATTTGTTGATGACATTATCTTTGGTGGTAATGACAAGCTTAGTGCTGAATTTGCTAAGGAGATGCAGAGTGAATTTGAAATGAGCATGATTGGACCTATCAAGTACTTTTTGGGACTAAATGTGCAGTAGGCAGACAAATGTATTTTCATTAATCAATCAAAGTATGTGAAAGAGATATTGAAGAAGTTCAAGATGGATGATTGAAAGACAATAAGTACCCCTATGATAACAGGATGCAAGCTTTCAAAAGAAGATGATTCAGTAGCGGTAGACATGACCTTGTATAAGTCTATGATTAGTAAACTAATCTATCTTACTCAATCTAGACTTGATATTTCCAATGAAGTTGGTATGGTTGAAATATTTGCAACAGATCCTAAACAAAGTCTTCTCATATCCTAAACAAAGTCTTCTCATGGTAGTAAAGAGGATATTCAGATACTTGAGAGGAACTATAGACTATGGTTTATGGTATCCTAATTCAAAAAATGAAGAACTTCATGTGTATACAGATGTAGATTGGGCAGGATGTGTGGATGATAGGAAGAGTACCTCAGGAGGAGCAATATTTCTTGGAGATAGGCTTGTTACTTTTACAAGTAAGAAGCAAAATTGTATTTCTCAGTCCACAACAGAAGTAGAGTATGTTGCAACAACATTAAATTTCTCTACAATTGTGTGGATCAAGCATATGATAAAGGATTTTGGTATTCAGATTGATTATCCTATTGTTATTCATTGTGATAACACTAGCACTATTAATATGTCAAAGAACCCTGTGATGCATGCAAAGACAAAAAACATTGAGATTAAATATCACTTCCTAAGAGATAAAGTAGCAGAGAAAGAAGTAAAGTTGGACTATGTGAGCACAAAAGATCAGCTAGCAGACATTTTCAGAAAGCCTTTACCTAAGGATACATTTGAGTATCTTAGGGAGAAGCTGGGAGTAATTCCCTTCCCTGAATCTGATTAGAGTTTGCAGGAGTGCATTAGTCCTTAGCGACTAATGAATGGTTGACTACTCTACTTCAGGAGTAGTACCAGTGCTTAATTGATTGGCACCCTTTGCCATTGATGTCAAAGGGGGAGTAAGTATATAGTCATGAAAAACAAAATAGTAATAGGGTACAACAAGAAATGAAGGATTCATCCTTGGGGAAGTTTTGTTGAGGAAATGGAGAATGTTATAAAAGAATTGTAGAAAGGGGGAGTGAGTATTTAGCAAGAAGAAACAAAACAGTAAGAAATGGAGGATTCATCCTTGGGGGAGTTTTGTTGAGGAAATGGAGAATATTATAAAATAATTGTACATTTGGATTGGTGGTGTTTTTCATTCCATATGTTGCCATCAATGCCAAAGGGGGAGATTGTTGAAGATTTTCCAGCAAGCCAGATTGTTGACTATATGTTTGTAATTGATGACAACATATGGTAAGAAGAATGCATGGAATCCTAATGGAGAGATCCTTGAGTATATGTTTCTCAGATATGTTATTAGCATGATATCATAGATGCAGAGGTTGATTCTAAGTGAAGACCGTAATACAACTGTTTGTATTAGTGAATGTTCCTGACAGGTCCCAGGAAGAGTTTTGTATGTGATTTATAGTATGGTTGTAATGAAGCCTTGTGTGTTTATATTTATATTGTAGACTTGTGTATGATGCTATGTTCATGGATGCAGAGTCAGATATGGAGTACATGTTGAGTTATGAAGTCTCCAGTTGACAGTTACAATTTCTTGAGTTTATCTGGCGAAGCTGACAATGTTTTTATTGTTGTAGTAGTTGCGCCTATCATTTTGATATGCATGCTTGGATTAGTGTTTAGAGAAGAGTTAAGAATGTTTGGTTAAGAGTGCATGATGTAATTTAGCATGATAAGAAAGTATCAGTTAATTTGGTGGAGCCGACAGTGTGAAGCGAAGCATCTACTCATATGGAATTGTGTGGTCCTAATTTGTGTTGCGTGCTTAGTATAGCCAACTGAGATTTTATTGGAGAGTTGTATTATTTCTCTAATATGATTTCAAGATGGTTATAATAGGATGACTTGATTATATCATTTAGAGGAAGATATTTATAGGCAATCATTTGTGATTGCTAAAGTATGATAGATAGTTGAAAGACAAGAGTAGAGAAGAAGGTGCAAAATGTTGAGCCATTAGTAGAAGGTCTATGTGACAAAGTAGAGAGTGTATGCTATTCATTGGAACTGGTCAAGACAATAGGTCTACTCGCAGTTCACCAAGATCTAGATATAGTGTGTATCTGTTAAACAAAAGGTTGCAACCTTCACCCCTTTGAGCAGTGTGCTCCTAGACAGTGTGTCCTCACCACTAACAGGGTTAATTGTAAAAGACTCCTAACAGGGTCTAACCCTTGACTAGGTCACTGTACTTAATGCATTGTAAATATTAACTCCTAAAAAGGTTGTAAGATCTTCTAACAAGAATCATAATACTCTCGGTGTTCAAAAATGTTTGCGCTAGTTGTCTGTACCTAATCTGTAGACACAACACTTCAGTAAAACATTAGAGGTTAGCTTAAATCAAAATCGTGCAATAAATGAAAAACTAAACTAACTAGGCAATTTAATGCCTTCTAGTAGATGCGAGTATGTATTCTCAGATTATGTTGAGATCAGTGACCTTGATGACATCTAAACAAAGGATTTGAATGCAAAATCTAGATATGAAATGAATGCTATTAATCTATTTTTTGGTTTTTCTGTGCAATTATGACAATGAAAACTTGATATGAATCTATGCTAACAATGATACGAAAAACTGATATGCTAAAATGATCTAACAATGATATTCTAAATGATATGGATACTATGCAATAATAAATGAAAATCTCACAACAACTTGAATTCTCAAGATCGATTCTTCAGTCTCCAATTCGATAGCATGAGTGTGCAATTCGTGGATGGATTGATAATGAAGAGCTGGAGCCTTAATTTATAGAAATCTAGGGTTTTGGAGGTGCATGAAAGAAAACCATAAATCACTCAAATAACTTAGGTTGATTTTTGAGTTATTTTTAAATAAAAGATATTTAACTCACAAAAACATGCAAAAGCAGAGATCAACTCAAAATAGAGTTTTAGCTTTAATTGATAATTGATAGTTGTCTGCTTTTCTTGATTGTACATGTTTTATTTATGAATTAAATAATAATAAAGTGATTTATTTCCAACTTAACTGATTTTGAATAATAAAACAATTGATTTCTGGGTTAATCAATCATTTTTCAAACTTTTATTAAAAAACAATATTATTAAAAATTGACAACTTGCTTTAATTAATTAAATAAGAATTTAATCAATTATTCATAAGATTTTGGATTTATTATCAAAATTAAATAATACAATTTAAGAATAAATAGAATTAACTTCAATTAAATAATTAAGTGGCAGAATTAAATCTAATTAATTAAATATTGAGAATATTCAATTAATCAAACTTTAGGATAAATAGGATTTATCGCCAAATAATCATTAAATCAAAGATAATTAGGATAATTAGGAATATTACTAGGAATATTCCCCAATGCAAAATTTATGATAATCAATTAGGATTCGATAATGTTCAAATGTGCCTTAGCTTAGGACTTCGATGTCGATTTCATTCGATAGGTCAATGTGGGAGGTTAATGAACCTATAGCCCATTTTTGGGGTATTACATTTTTCCCCTCTTTGAATTGTTGTCCGAAGCGCAGTGGTTCAAAGACAGTCTGTGTATGATGTTGAAATAGATGTTTGAAATTGAAATTGATATGAAGCAGAAACTGATTTGAAATTGATATGAAGATAATAGGTCCTGAATGACCAAAGATAATGTTAACTATAACAGTAATGAACTGATGATTGTGAAAAAGTGTCAAAACACCTAATTTTGAACCTTATGATTGTGAAGAAGTGAGTGACCGATTCCAGATTCAATTGTCGATAAGAATCACATTGGTATCACATCTGAACCCTTCAGTTTCTAAAGAACCAAGGAAATAACACAACTGAACTGATAGTTGCAAAAATTGAAACAATTTACAAGATTAAGAGAATACCAGATTGATATGGATCTCGATGAATCTAATATGCCCCTAGTGATGATTGATTTGCCCCGAGCGATGAGGTCTTTTTGATGAATCAACAACTAGACGTGGTTGTTTGTCTCAATTATTGAGGAACGATATGATTTTCATAAAGATATGATTACAGACTTTGAATGATGTGCAATATCATGCCCCCTTCAGGATTAAAATTGAAATTTGACAAGAAAAGTCAGTGTTGAATGGTTCAGAAGCATGTTAATTGATTTGAGAATTGGTTAAACACGTATGAGAACGCATTCTGCATCATTGGAAGGTCCTGGAGACCAAATTTGACTAGGTTTGACCATGGGTTGACCATAGTTGACCAAGTTGAAATTTTGATAGTTTGATGGAAGATAATCAGTTAAGTTGAATTTTAGATTTCTATGATGAATGAAGGTCGATTATGCAAGCAATAGACCGTCCTAGGTCCAAAAATTTTAAATCATGATTTTGACATAGTAAATGATCTCAGATTTGAATTTTGATCCCGAAAATGGATTCAGAACGTTGAAATTAGCCAAGGGTGCAATTTTCATGAAAAATGGAGCACTTTTGAAAATTCGGTCAAAAGCTAAATAAAGGTCGGAAGGGTCATTTTCAATTCATTTCAACCTTTTGACTTTAGAAATCTTTGTGGAGCCCTCTGAGCAAAATGGTAGATAGAGCAGTAGAACCAAAGGTACCTGTGAGTTTGCACCGATTTGAGCGCAGCCGGAGACACCAGAGACCTCGACAGTACGAACATGCGATAGGTGGACCTTTGTGCTTTGCTAAAATGTCAGTTTTTCCATGTTTTATAGGATTTTAGCAATTTTCATACATCTTTTCCATTTTTGAATTTTGCATGCACGAAAACTCGTACAACTCCCTAATGGCACTTGTGCGACTTTTCAATAGTACCTAGGTTGTCGTCTGATAAGCCCCCACGACTCGTATCAGAGGGACCGATGAGTCGTACGACATTCCGTCGGGTCCCTCATAACTCGTATGAGGAGGGGTGCATTGTTGTGCTACTATGGTTTGTCATTTGGTATGATGTGGAAAGTCGTACGACTTTTCATGCTAGTCTAAGTTGTCGTATGGAAAATAGTGAGCTCAAAACTCAGTATCAGGTCCAATTTTTTATTTTTCTGATTCCTTAGCTTGATTGCTAACCTGTTAACCTACCTTGTGAAACACAGAACTGCCCCATTTCTGTCCTGCAACCCATTTTGTGACCAAATTATTGATAGGATTCCCTGTTTCTGTGCGGTGTAGGTCATATATCTAGATGTACATGTGCGGATCTCACATCCTACCACACAGAGACTATGTGTGTCATTGCCAGACCCTATGAGGGTCCACCTTGCTTCTTGTGGATTCAAGTACTTGATACATTTACCTGAGATTAAGGTAAATCACAGACTTTTGACTGTACTGATTGAGAGATTCCACTCGAAGACACAAACATTTCACTTTCTGACTGGGGAGATCACTGTTACCCCTGAGGATGTGTACCAGATATTGTGAATTCCTTTCCATGCTGCTAGGAGACCAGAGTATGTGAGTTCGGGGAACTCAGGTGTTTTAGCTTTTAGACATCTCTTCAGAGATGATACTCAGATGACGGCCTCCATTTCTTGGGAGACCTTAGTTCAGAGATATGGATAGACACACTAGCTAGAGTGCATCATTGCTAGGATGATTGGTGGCATTATCATGTCTGACCATCAGCAGAACGGTCTTTTGATGGGCTGGGCCCCTATGGTAGCATGATTGATGGCCACTCCCTCTGAGTTGGCTTGGGGTCAGTGTTTATTAGCACACATGCTCTCTGAGATGCATGAGGTGGTGTATCAAGAGAGAAAATCTTTTGCGACAGGAGCTCTTGTTCTACAGATATGGGTGTGGGAGCATATCCCAGTGTTGATACCTGTTTGTACTTCGCAGAGGCAGCCTCAAGAGCTTGTCATATATACCTATGTCGGATATGTCATTCAGGGATGGATGGGTCATGTAGAGTACTGGAGGTGATGCCTCGATGATATGACATTTGTTCACTAGAGACCGTATGTAGCCACTGAGCCTTGGCCTACTACTCGAGAGTAGTTTAACTATTTCTTCCAGAGCCATGTACTGATCCTCCTCCACCATAGAGAGGTTTCTGATTACCAGGTTCTGGCGGCAGTATGGACGCATTCAGGATGCCTGAGAGGATTACACTACATATGCATGGATAAGGCATGAGATTGGACTTGGATGGACATAGAGGCTCTCTTATGCTTTGTGTTCTCAGGAGTACAGTGCTATTGTCGGCAGGGACTGGGAGTATAGACCAGATGTATTGGATGTTGGTGTTACTGACGGATTCATTTCATGGCTTGCTGATCACCCCATCCACAAATTTTCTGATCCTACTGAGCTGATACCCTCCATGGAGGAGGTGATGGATGTTACTGGTGCTCTGATGGGACAGGGTCCCAGACCTACACATGCTTCTATCATACACCCCACACCTCTGAGACCCAGAGTGATGGCTCCACCACAAAGACCAGCAAGACAGATGAGGGCCCCTCATCCCACTAGTTCCATAGTAGGTAGATCTTCTAGTTCTCATAGATGGACTAGAGGAGAGGGTGGTACATTAGGTGGAGTTGGTTCAATAGATGAGGTACTTGTAGCTAAGCAAGTGGTAGGTGGTGGTATGGACTTCACAAAGGGGGATACTAGTTTTGATTTAGGTGCAGAGGTCAGACACTACAAGGTGCAGAGAGTAGAGACTACAGAGTAGGTTGCCCCTAATACTGATATGCCAAATTTTGATCCAGTTGTTCCTCTTACCCCACAGGAGACCATTAGACATCTCAGAGTTCAGGTCAGGGACCTGAAGATACGCAGTGCTAGGTGGGAGGAGAGATTCATAGAGGCTGATAGAATGCGCACTGCACTGACTAGAGAGGTACACCATTTATAGGTAGAGGTGATTCATCAGACCTCAAGATCTGCATATTATGTATTAGCTTATTATACTATAGTTCCTTCAGCATAGAGAGTTCCTACCTACTCGCAGTTCATGATGGCATCAGAGGGAGCTAGGGCCCTGAGAGTAGAGCCAGTGCCTAATGCACCACCTCCACCTCCACCAAATGTAGAGGATCATGCTGATAGTTGATTGATTTGTGATATGTTCTGACATTTTTTATCAATTGATTCTGATATACTGTACTCTTTTTTATCATTGATATACTATACTGATTCTGATAGCTCAACTGCGCTCATTCTTTGTATACTATGCCCGTAGTGCACCCCTAACTAGTTCAAGATTTTTGATATATATGAGATCAATATTTTGGTTGTGACTTCATGTGTACTTGTCATGTTTTGATTTATGATTATATCATGTGATGCTTATGCTATGGATAGAGTAGAATGTATGTATGGATATATGCAATGCAATGATTTCTTTCATATGTATGGATGTTATGCAAATGTATTTGATTATGGAAATATGTATGTATGATTTATGCTTATGCACATGGATGAATTGTAATGCAACAAATGATTATGATATGTAAATGCAATGATACACATGATATATTTTGCAGGTATTAATGAAGACAAGTACTCAGTCTTATGTCAAAAAGGATGTTTAACCCAGGATAGTAACTGCTTGCAATTTGATTGAAGAGACCCTCAAGTTAGGATTCAGCTCTTGTTAGATTTGAAGAGATATTTGAAGAATTGTTTAAGCATTGAAGTTCGTTGAGTCATTGTGAGATCATGCAAACATGTAAAATGCAAAGAGACATGCAGAATGAAATGCAACCTAAGACCTAGGACCTAGTCACTGATCATGTGTCAGTCATTCTCATCATTGAATTTTTAGGTAACCGGATAAATCAATACAATGCCCACTAGTTATGAAACCATAGACATATGAATATCGATTTGTATATGCAAGAATCAATACAACACCCACTGATTATGAAACCATGGACATATGAATATTGATTTTGTTTTCAAAATGTCGGATTAGATATAAGCATCAAAGCATAAGCGCCAAGATGACCTGAATATCATGTCCATTTTGATATAGCAATTTGTATAAGCATCAAAACATAAATGTCGTGATGACCAGAATACGCCTTGCGGTACAAACACATCAAGCAGTCAAGAGATCATTCTAAATCTAGTGTGAATTACCCGTAGTGACCCTTTATCGTTCACATCCTTAGGTAAGATCGTATGTCACAATAGGAGAAAGAACTCACTCAAAAAGATAATAGTTAGATCAAACTTCCTTGAATTTTTTGGGTATCAATGGTCGAGGTACGCATGGCCATCCAATTCGAGATAGAGGCTCTTACAGTCGGACATCATTTCAATCCAGAATTTCCAAAGTTGTTAGATTTTCACATACAAGCAAAAGACAAAGAAAAGATTATGCCCCCAGTCATCACTCTCTAAATCCTGTAAAGGACATCATCAAAGAGCTCGAAAGGACACAATATGCAAAAATCTCAATGCATTCATAAGCATACAAGGAGATAAAAGCATGAAGCACAAATTATTTTCATTTTGTGTTTGATTGCATTGTTGTAGATGCAAAATCCTTTCTGGAGAGGAGACTGACTGACTGACTCGGATGAAGCTTCAAAGGACTCTGACTAGATATGATACGTCTAAGATACGTTGGAGACCATAGGATATGACATTGATTGCCCCGAAGTTTGAACATTGATAGGATACAAACACTTGAGCTGATTGGTGTACAACTGACTTATTGGAAACAGGAATACAGAAACAAATTGGGAGATATGTACAAACTAAAGCAAGACTGAAAGTTGGGAAAGACCAAGATTGCGCTGATAGATGGAGCATTTTGAAACAAGTGGCACCCGTTTGCTGGGTTTTCACCATCTTGGCAGAGATACTATTTTTGCTACCAAGGTGCCTATTTCCAGGTTTTCACCAAGGCACTTTTTTTTTTTCTCATTTTTTTGTATTTTTGATCTTTTTTACTTTTTTTTGTGAATCATCAAGGCACCTATTGCTAGGTTTTCACCAAGATGTTCATTTTTTCAGGACTTTTTCAAATTTTTAAGATTTTTTCAGGACAGTTTACCATACACTGAATGCCTTAGGCATAGAATTTCTTCAGATGGAGAATGTTGATTGGTTCTCAGAGCTATTCTCCTTCAGTCATTGAGAGTTGATAGGCACCAGAGCCAAAAGTAGCAGTGATTACAAAGGGACCCAGCCAGTTGGGTTCAAACTTCCCCTTGCATTCTCAATGTGATTGATTTTTAGGATTTTCTCTCAAGACTAGATCACCAACCTAAAATTCTATGTCTAACTTTCTTGTTGTAACCTCTAGACATTCTCTTCTGATATACTCTGAGATGATCATACGCTGCTTGTCTGCGCTCATCTAGTATTTCAAGTTCTTGCAACCTAGACACTCTGTAGTCATCATCAGTTACTAGATCATGCATTTCGATTCTTAGTGATGGGATTTCAACCTCAATAGGTAGTACCGCTTCAGACCCATAAACTAAAGCGAAAGGTGTAGCCCCAGTAGGTGTTCTGATACTTGTTTTGTAGGCCCAGAGAGCTGGATTGATCATGAGATGCTAGTCTCTTCCTGTTTTGTTAACTGTACGGTATTCCATATCTGCATATGATATAGTTCAATATGAACATGAGGTATCCCATATCTGCATATGATATAGTTCAATATGAACATGAGGTATCCCATATCTGCATATGATATAGTTCAATATGAACATGGAGATTTTATTTCTAGTTGCTTGTGTCAAAGGGACTACTTCTACCCATTTTGTAAAATAATCTATAGCTGTGATTATATGGGTGTGTCCATTAGAAGAATGAGGATGTATAGCTCCTATAAGATCAAATGCCCATTGGTGAAAAAGCCATTGTGTAGTAAAGGGAATGAGATCTCTCCCTAGAGCATGATTAAGTTTCCATGCACTTGGCACTTTTGACAGTTCTTAGCAAACTTGATAGACTCTTTTTCTATCTCAGGCCAATAGTACCTAGCCCTAATAAGTTTTTGAGCTAGTGTTAAACCGTTTGAGTGTGACCCACAAATACCCTCATGGACTTCCTCTAATGTACGTTGAGACTCTTCCCATTCTAAACAGCTAAGTAGCGTACCATCTAGACCTCATTTGTACAAATCGTGACCAATGATGTCATATCAGGAGGCATTACGAATAAGGTATCTCTTTTCATGGCGGTTGAAGGTATCAGGAATGATTTGGTCTTGGACATATGAAAATAGGTTTTTGTATCTAGATGAATCATGACCAACAATAGTGCAAATCATGCCGGTTTCGGGGGAATCATATGCAGGATAAGATAGTGCTTCCACTAGGAACTCATAGTGTAGCTTATGTTCAGGCTACTGTAATAGAGTAGATAGCGTTGCCATTGCATCAGCAACCTTATTCTCTATTCTAGGTATTTGCTCAAATGTGATAGATATGAAATATTTCTTTAGATCATCTACCATTCTTTTGTAAGGAATGAGCTTTTCATCTTTAGTTTGGTACACATCATTGACTTGATGGATTACAAGTTGAGAGTCTTGATGAATGTGTAATTCTGTTACTCTCCATTCAATCGCTATTTTCATACCATTCAAAAGGGCTTCATATTCTGCAATATTGTTTGTGTAAGGGAACTTTAATCTGAATGCTTTAGGTATTGAGTAACCTTGAGGAGTTATGAACAATATGCCTACGCCTAACCCATTCTGTGTGTAGGAGCCATCAAAGAATAACTACCATTCTCTAGAAGAAAGAGTCATGATAGAGGAATCTAGAAATTCCATTTCCATTGGTGTATCATCAATCATAGGTGCCTCTACTAATTGATCAGCAATAACCTGTCCTTTGATATCTTTTCTTTCCACATATTCAATGCCAAATTCACTTAAGAGCATGACCCATTTAGCCAATCTACTTGTGAGGGAAGCTTTTCTTAGAAGGTACTTGAGTGGATCAATTTTAGCTACCAAATGTGTGATATGAGCTAACATGTAATGTCTCAATTTCTATGATGCAAAGATCATAGCTAAAAAAGCTTTCTCAATCATTGAATAATTCTTTTCATATGCAACCAATGTTCTACTGATATAGTATATAGCTCTTTCCTTTTTGTTCTCATCATGTTGTGCAAGCAATGCCCCTAGTGATGTATCTGTAGTGGAGACATATAAGATCAATGGCTTCCCATGAATAGGAGGCATGAAAATAGGAGGATTTGATAGATATTCCTTGATATGGTTAAAGTTGTTCTCACACTCTTCATTCCATGCAAAGGTCACACCTTTATGTAATGTTCTTGTAAAAGGCTATGATATGTCTGCTAGCTGTGATATAAATCTTCTTATAGATTGAACTCTTCCTTGCAATGTCCTCATTTGACTAATATTATTTAGAGGTTGCATTTCCATGATAGCCTTTACTTTAGCCAGATCAACTTCAATGCCCTTCTTTGAAACTATGTATCCTAAGAGCTTTCCAGAAGTGACACCAAAAGCACACTTCTTAGGATTTAGTCTGAGACTAAATTTTTCCATTATGTCTAGTATCTTGCTCAAGTCATCTAGATGTGCAGCCCTAATCATAGATTTTGCTAAAGTATCATCAACATAATCCTCCATAGTCCTATGCATCATGTCGTGAAAAATAGATGTCATGGCTCTTTGATATGTAGCACCAGCATTTTTAAGCCCAAATGGCATGACATTCCAACAAAAGGTGCCCCATGCACATGTGAAAGCATTTTTCTCTTGATCCTCTGGAGCAATTTTAATTTGATTATAGCTAGAAAAACCATGCATTAAAGAATACATCTCAAAGCCCGCAGTCATGTCCACTATCATATCAATGTTAGGTAATGGAAAATCATCCTTAGGGCATGCTCTATTTACATCTCTAAAGACTGTGCATACTCTGATTGATTTATCTGATTTTGAAATAGGTAGAATATTAGAGATCCACTCTGCATAGTCAATAACTCGGATGAATCCGGCTTTTAGGAGCTTCTCTAATTCAGCTTTCACCAAGAGTGCAACATGAGGATGCATCGTTCTTAACTTTTGTTTAACAGGTTTGACATTTGGAGCTATAGATAAATGATGCATTATAAGATTAGGATCCAATCCTAGCATATCTGAATATTTCCATGCAAAGTTGATCTTCTTCTCTATTAGGAATGTTGTAAATTTTTGCTTCTCTTCTGCTGATAAAGATTGTGCTACATGGATCAACTGTGGCTCTTCTGTTGTTCCCAAGTTGATAGATTGAGTGGGCTCAATTAGAACTAGAGATATGTCCTATAAATTACTTGGAAGGACATCAAATATCTCATCCTTAGGTGCCTCAGAGAGGTTTACACCTTTGGATACGTCTTTTATTTTTACTTTTGTAGGTTCTGAGACTGCCATAAAGTGGTTTTCACCCTCAGAACTCTTTTTCTTTTTCTTTTTATTCCTATTTTTTTGACTAAGATCTTGATGTCCAACTTCGTCATGCTAACACTCGGTTCACTAATGGAAGTACTCATAGGCTCAACTGCATTGAGGTAGCAAGCAAGGGCATAGTCATTCGGGAAGGTATAAATACCATGGCTAGGATTTGTGGAGGTTTGATCAATAAGGTCTGGATATTGGATAGTCAAAGTGGGGAAAGATTGGGATATAGTGTTTACAGATATGGATCTGTCATCATTGGTCCTAACCTGACACTCGAGTTCAAAGGTGATATGACAACTTAAGACATTCAATTTGTGAATATGCTCAATGTCATTGTGGGAGTTCAATTCAGCCATAGGTGGATCAGACTTGATAGGCTCATCATTTCTCTCTAGACTTACATTGGGTTTAGGTGCATATTGGTGAATAACATCAACATGTTTCTCTATAATAAGCTCATCTTCTTCTGGAATGGCTCCCCATTCATAGTCATTAGATTCTTCATCTATGCCTCTAGGAAATCTAAGAACATGAGTAAAGTCAGGATGAATACCCCAAGAAGGGTTACCCTCAAATTTTGATTTGAATTCATACTCATGAGAATCTGTCTCAGAATGACTACCACCTTCCTCTTCTTGATTATTTTTGAGATTAGCTGGCTCTTGTGTTGCAACTATCTCTTGATTGAGAGTAGGTTCTTGTGTTTCTACTACATTAATTCTTTTGATTGGATCATCTTTATCATCAAGAAGGTCTTTGAGCTCTTTAGGAAATTTTTCATATGGGATGAGTTCTAAGCTATCTGAATCACTATATGATGGTTCAGCTTCCTCCTTCTTAAGAAGAGGTTCACCTAGTGCGATCTATTCTATGACATGAGAACAATTACCTTTGAGGTGAAAGGGTTTCTTTTTAAATCCTAAGCCAACTTTGTCTTTATTTTCTCTACCAATATGTGGAAGAGGTGCCTCAAGACCTTTTCCTCTGACTCCTAGAGGTCCTTTACCTGGATATCCCATCTTAGCTATCAATTTATCTCCTGGGCCATATGACTTAGAAGGATCTTTTGGTACTGCTGAGTTACTAGTTTGAATATCATGGGATCTAGATTGGTCTTTGTATAGCCATGCAGGCACAACTTTATCCTCTTCAAATTCTTGCTTGGAGACTTGTTCTACTACAAATTCTTTTTATATGCCTCAAGAGGTTCTTTAGAATCTGGTTTGGATTGTTTCAAAGATTGTCCATAAGACTTAGGTGAGATAGGGAGAGATGTCAAAGATAAGACTGGCTCCATAATATATTCTCCCATACTATTTTCTTTGATATTAACCTCTTTTGCAAGATCTTCCATTTTAGATGTGGATGCTTCTTTAGTTGGTTCAATGAAAGATTCTTTGTTATTAGGCACAAGCTAATTTGCACTTTCCTTCAATGTATTGCAAGTAGTGGATATGTCTGCTAGAATAGTGACCTCTACTCCTTCGTAAGGAAATTTCAAGCATTGGTGAAATGTAGAAGGAATAGCTTTCATCTCATGTATCCATGGTCTCCCTAGAAGAATGTTGTAAGCCAAAGGTAGATCAAGAACTTGACATATAGTATCTCTGATAACTGGACCTACCATGATAGGTAAGACAATGGCACCTTTAGAAGATCTTTCTTGTTCATCATAGGCTTTGATAGTTATTTTCTTTCTAGGATCAATAGCCAATTCTAAAAATCCCAATTGTGTGATCAAGCTGTAAGAACAAATGTTTAGGCCAACGCCTCCATCTATCAACACACATTTGACTCTACGGTTCTGGATCAAGACTTCTATATGCAAGGGCTGGTTATGCAGGTGACTCAAGGAGTTGTCATCTTCCTCTGAAAAGGATATATAATGCGGAGATGTAAGATGTCCAACCATAGTCTAGAACCTATCTAAATCAAGGTCATCAGGAACATTGGATCCGAGCAAAGCTTTGTCTATAATGGCTCTATGAGCTAGAGATATTCGAAGAAACTCAAACATGGAGATTTTCACATTAGTGTGTTGGAGTTGTTGAACAATGCTATAAGATGTTGGCCTTGTATCTTTAGGATTGGAAGATTTAGAAACAACCTTCTGTTTGGAAGCGGAAGAAAGATTGAAGGGCATCTTAGGGACATTTGATGAATCTGGGATTTGTCTGTTCAGATGTGTCTGAGCTTGTGATCGAGTAACTACATTAGCTGAAGAATGATCTCTATCTCTTCGTACAATTGTGATGACATTGAAATGTTCAGAGAGACAAGGTTCAACCATATTGATAACAACATTATTTTTAGGGTAAGCATAATTGACCTTTGCCCCCATATTAGGTTGAGAAGATGAGACTTCTTGACCATGTTTCAGAAATGGTTCTGTGAATGTTGTATGATCATTATTGCTCTTATGATTGTCAATGGTGATATCTCCCTTATCAATCAGATCTTGGATAGTATGTTTCAAGCGTAAGCAATTATTAGTTTTGTGACCTTTACCTCAATGGAAATCATAGAATTCGTTCTCTCTCCACCATTTTGGTTTAGGTTCAGAATCAGATGGTCAGATCTCAAGCAAAGAGATGATGTTATTGGCCAGCAGAGTTCTCATAGCTGATTCTAAAGATTCTCCAAGAGGAGTGAATGTTCGTTTATTATTAGTGGACCACTTTTTATATTTTGGTTTCTTTTGAGATGATTCATGCACCTTTTGTTCTGAAGCTTTTATGGCTTGGGTACCAATAGTTAGATTGAAAGCTGGTGCCTTTGATGGGGTATGGATAGTATCAACAACACCATCTGTGACAATGCCTTTATTCTTGTTCCAGTTTTTATTCTTGTCTTTAGAACTGGATCCTGATTCGTACTTGTCTTTTTGAAGTGTGATTTCTCCTTTTTTCACAAGTACTTTTTCAATTTTGATTGCATTGTCAACCATTTTATCAAAAGATGTATGATCTTGCATTTGTAAAGGATATTTGATCTCTAGGACAAGATTATTGATGAAGATTTCCAATTTTTCAGTTTCTGGAATAGGCCAAGCATATAGGGAGAATTTCTTCCTCCATCTCTTGAGAAATGTCAAGAATGGTTCACCTAGATATTGCTTGAGATTATAGATATCAATCATGGTGACTGGATGTTGAATGTTGTAGCAGTATTGCTGATAGAACAATTTGATCAACTCCTCAAAAGTTTTGATAGTAGAAGGCAATCTAGAGAACCAATGAATGGCTGCCCCCCCAGAGATCGAGGAAAGAGACACATTAGATAAGTTGGTTCATGCATGAACTCCATAGATTGTGTACAGAATTCTATGACATGATCTTGGGGATCTGAGTGTCCATCATACTTATCATACTTAGGCATCTCCACTCTTTTCGGGAATGGTGGCATGTACAAGTCTTTGTCAAATGGAAAAGGACATAGGGCCTCCATAGAGAACTCCTTGGGTTCCTTTTCTTTCTCAAGGTTATTAAGCTTGACTTGCATGGCATGCATCTGTTTCATCATAGCTGTAAGTGGAGTTTCTTCCTCATGTGTAATGATATCTTCAACATTAAAGTTGGGAGGAAGTTTAGCTCCTTGATGAGCTAATTGCAAAAAGTATGCCTCTCTGTCTTCTTTCAAGAAATGCTTCATCATTCGTTTGAAGTTATCATCATTTTGATATTGAGCAATTTCTTCAGGTGTGGGTTCTTGATTTGCACCATGTTGAGATTGAGCTCTTTGAGAGCCAAAGTTTGTCCCTACTTGAGACATGGTGGGAATTCTACCTAGGATAGATTGATGTGGAGTTTTTTTATTACCTCCATGAGTTGATGAAGGAGGAATGTAACCAGTTTTTAATCAAAATTTGCCAAGACCATCATCTTCATAAAGACCAGAATTGTAGATTTGTTCAAGAGTTGGACCTATGTGAGTAGACAAAGCTTCGGTGTCAAGTGCTTCTCCTGATTTCTTGTGAGAGGAAGCTCTAGTTTCCACCATTAACCTTGGGTGAAACAAAAGAACAAGATGAAGACAACTGAAGAATGAATTGAATCAGGATGATCAGATGACGCAACCTTGTCAAGGTTTTGATTGATTGAAGCTTGGATTAGACGTAGATGAGGGATACTGTGCCCTGGATGTATGGGTAGACTCCCAAAAGATAGCGAACATGAGTTCACAACACTTAGTCATTTTGATGATTGATTGAAGATTGATAGCTATGATAAGTTTTTGACACAAGATGATAAAGACTCAAATTGATTAAACAGAAGGCTAAATCAGATTCAAAAGACCACTTTAGGAAAATGATTAGATTCTCAGTATTTGCTTCTCTATTCCTGACACGGTGATTTGTTTGATAGATTTTGGAAATAGGCTGGAAAAGATGGGTCTCTGATAGTTCTAACAACTTTTTGAAATTTCTTAAATGACTCTCTGCAGGCTCGTACAATAGTGGGTATAGCATGAAATGACAATTGACAAGCTCATACGATAGTTGACAATAGGGAAATTGATTTTTGAAAATGATTGGTAGCAAAACTCGTACAATAATATACCTGATACCATACAACAATTTGGGGGTTCTAAAATGAAAATAGCCAAAATTCGTACGACTTTCTGACTTTACAAAATGACTTTTGACTCTAGAAAGGTGTTTTACTTCAATTTTTGCAAATTTTGGGTTTTCAGTTTCAAATTGTTTGCAAATTTCAATGTCCAGATTTGAGGATTGTAACAGATTTGTTCGTTCTCAGTAACCAGATAGATAAGCAAGTAGGCAAAATAGCAAGCAAGTGATTTCAAGCATGTTTGAAAACAATGAACAAGGGAAAAAGCAACCTTGCGCATGAACAATCAAGTGACTTATTTGGGCTAATCCTTAAAAGTGCTAATTGTGTACGTTCCAAATTTTTTTTGCATTAACGCACATATTCCTAGAAAATGAAAATTTGGCCTCACTAGGGTTTTTAGTAATGGTTTGACTCTGCAACTTTTATGATCCAAGAGGGCGAACTCCAATCCAAGCGCACCGAGGTTTTGACACAGTCTGAGAACTTAATCTTTAGGATCTGCTAGGGAGATCTGGTAGCCCAATAAGAGACCACACCTATGGAGATTTCTTCCAATGGGACATTTATATAGTGGTTGTCACTACCACGGTGAAAATGACTATTACCGCTTGAGGTTCCATCAACGTGGTTGACCCAATAAGGGAATGTCCACTACGGTTAACCCTCTCTAAAGGTGACTCACAAGATATACCACATGGAGATTGGTTCCAAATTCAAGGATCTGAGTTTCTGTTACTACCCAAAAAGGGAGTAGAGCATAATCCTCTATCTTTTTCACTTTTAACCCAAACAAAGCAAACAGATTAATCCGACATGCTAAGACCAAGATTATCTCACAAAGATCTATGACGTCAACCCCTTATGATCTATCAACCTCTCCAGAGAAAGAATGCCTCGATCAAAAGTTGAAGACACATAGATTTAGTGGAACGTGAGACTCCCTCAGTATCTTCCCTACCTACAAGGGTTCCTTTGTTGAGAAGAGTTTCACTAGAAACTCACTCTCTCAAGAGCCACAAATAGTGTTCATAGGGCCTATTTACTATGTGTAACAAAGATGCTGAAAGAAAATCTATGTTCATTTTTAGAGTCCAAATGAAATGTGTGATATGGAAAAGAAAGGCACTCAAGCTAGACACGCATGATGTTCATTTTAATCTAAATCGAAATGTTATCAGTTGAGAAGGTTACTTGAATTCCTCGCAACACGCTTAGTAGATTCTTACCTATTTTTAGCAACTCTTGCACTTTTTCCAATTAAAAAACCAGTGAAAATCAATCAAAAGTAGAGAATTTCAATTGTTAGGGTTAGCCGTTAGTCAAAATCTGAAAACCAAATCTGACAAACTGCTTGAAAAAAATGAAACGACAATTGAATCCTGGCACTAAAACTCGTACGATAGTGGGTTACCTTCCAGATGACAGTCCAGAAACTCGTACAACAATGGGTATCAGATCACATGACAATCGAGATTCTAGATGACAGTGGGTTTCTGCTTGTGTGATCCTCGATCAAATCAACTATCATACAAGAGTGGGTATCTCCTGGTATGAGTTTTTGACAAAACTCGTACGAAAATTGTATAGAAAGAATAAAAATTGTAGCTGGGAACAAAAAAAGACAAGAAAATGATAAAAATTGATAAAATTTGAAGGGAAACCCGTTTCAGGGCCCCACGGTGGGTGCCAAAAATGTGTGTGAGAATTTTGTACCTGATCTGTAGACACAACACTTTAGTAAAATATTAGAGGTTAGCTTAAATCGAAATTGTGCAATAAATGAAAAATTAAACTAACCAGACAATTTACTGCCTTCTAGTAGATGCGAGTATGTATTCTCAGATTATACCGAGATCAGTGACCTTGACGACACCTAAATGAAGGATTTGAATGCAAAATCTAGATATGAAATTAATGCTATTAATCTATTTTTTGGTTTTTCTGTGCAATTATGATAATGAAAACTTGATATAAATCTATGCTAACAATGATATGAAAAACTGATATGCTAAAATGATCTAACAATGATATTCTAAATGATATGGATACTATGCAATAATAAATGAAAATCTCACAACAACTCAAATTCTCAAGATCGATTCTTCAGTCTCTAATTCGATAGCGTGAGTGTGCAATTCATGGATGGATTGATAATGAAGAGCTGGAGCCTTATTTTATAGAAATCTAGGGCTTTGGAGGTGCATGAAAGAAAGCCATAAATCACTCAAATAACTCAGGTTATCTTTTTGAGTTATTTTTAAAGAAAGGATATTTAACTCATAAAAACATGCAAAAGCAGAGATCAACTCAAAATAGAGTTTTAGCTTTAATTGATAATTGATAGTTGTCTGCTTTTCTTGATTGTGCATGTTTTATTTATGAATTAAATAATAATAAAGTGATTTATTTCCAACTTAACTAATTTTGAAAAATAAAACAATTGATTTATGGGTTAATCAATCATTTTTCAAACTTTTATTAAAAAACAATATTATTAAAAATTGATAACTTGCTTTAATTAATTAAATAAGAATTTAATCAATTATTCATAAGATTTTGGATTTATTGTCAAAATTAAATAATACAATTTAAGAATAAATAGAATTAACTTCAATTAAATAATTAAGTGGCATAATTAAATCTAATTAATTAAATATTGAGAATATTCAATTAATAAAACTTTAGGATAAATAGGATTTATTGCCAAATAATCATTAAATCAAAGATAATTAGGATAATTAGGAATATTACTAGGAATATTCCTCGATGCAGAATTTATGATAATCAATTAGGATTCGATAATGTTCAGATGTGCCTTAGCTTAGGACTTCAATGTCGATTTCATTTGATAGGTTGATGTGGGAGGTTAATGAACCTATAGCCCATTTTTGGGGTATTACAGGTGCTAATTCCCACCGGGGTTTTTACATATTTGGGTTTCCCTGTAACCAAAATTTTGGTTTTGTGTTAAGTGTTCTTATATTGTGTTTATGCTTAATGTTCTTTTGTACTTAATTGGATAAAGAATTGAATCTTGTAGATAACTGACTCACCGTCCCCCCCCCCCCCCCCCCTCCCCCCCTCTCAGTTATCTCTTGCGACTATTCCTAACAATTTTTTGTTATATATTTCATATGGTTTTCTACAAAGGTTTTTGTTTATTTCTATAGAAAATATTTTATCCCTCAAATACATTATTACTCATTAAAATAATATAAAAACTAATAAATTATTATCCATTAAATTTTTTAACAACTAATACATTATAACGAAAGTATATAAATAATTAAAATATTAATATATTAAAGTTAACTTCTAAAAAAAATTAGAAAATACAAAAAAAACTTATGTGGAAACATTTTTCGATGAATCACTTAGTCACTTTCTCCTCGTAGCCCATTTAACTCCTAGATTGTCGATGCAAAATGAGGAGTAAGGCCTCTTTTTCACTTTATATATCATCAGGGTTCATGTTGGAATTGATTGGGCTAGAAGCATTCTAGCTGGAAGTGTTACAACCAAAACCCACATGTCATGCAACCAACACATTGTTGCAACATGGGTTCAGTCAGAACCCTTATAGCTGGATCCATTATGTTTGGATCTATTCAGTTGGCCCAAAGTGTGACACATATCTATACTTTTACCCATTTGAATTTTTAGTAGAGTAAAAAATTAGGGTTATTTTCTCTCTAGAGATTGCAAATGAGGATCTTTCTATGAGATTGATTGAGCCCCTTAGATTTTGTATTAAGAGTTATGTTTATTGGGGTCAAAGAAATACTTGTACTTAGATGCTCCTAGATTACTTTAGCTTCTATTGTATCCTCCTTAGTATTTTCCCTCACATAGGTTTCCTTATGGACATATCTATATATCTTTTCTCTCAACCTAATATTAGCATGATTCAACATCCCTATGGATAGGTCTATCTCTTTTTTCCTTGAATATAGTATTAGCACATTCTTCTTGAAGTTTCTTGTCATTCTAAAATAGGAATTTTTTAATGTAGCTCCTCCATTTTCCTAGTAGAGAATTTGTGTTTAACAATCTCTAAGGTTGAAAAAAATAGGCCCACATTTTTCATCCTCCTTTCATTATCTTGATGGTAAGACTTGTGTAGTTATGCTTGGAATTTCCCTAATGCTTGCTAAGAGAACCAAAATAAGAAAACATGAACCTTCTAGCAGGAGATGTCAATTATAATCCTTATTTTTACTTATACATATTAATTAGTTTCATCATGTGACCTTGTTTGTTGAACTAATTAGTCATTCTTATTAGAGTAGTGAAAGGTGCATCCTTCATACTTATCATCATTTATTTTGGATCTACTTTCAATATTTGTCCTTTGTTTAATAATCTAGTGTGTAGTTAATATTTTTCTCATGCAAAAGGTGGTATTTTATTTGAGTATCAACTAAACCTTTAATACACAAATCAAAAGGATATAGGTTCAACCTTTTTCTCTTAATTCTTATCACTTGTCAAATCTAGATTTTGTGTTTCTAAATTTGGTTTACTCATATATGTGATTTAATTTTCATAATTAAATGTAAATGTACAACCAAGCCAACTCAATCCTAACTAGTTGTCACCTTCTAAACTAAATACAAAATATTTAAAATTAAATGTTACGGTATTATAAAATATATCCCTAGTTTATTTAGACATCATGTGACCATTCACTATCACTCACCACAAATCATTTGAAAAAGCGTTGTTCAATCATAAAGAACACGCATCCAATATCTTCATACACAAAAACGTACATAAACACATACATTATGCTTAGGGTAGTACAAATATGCATAAACATATAAATTATGCTTGACATGATCCAAATTATTCCAATTATCAAATTGATCCAAAATTTTGATTAAGTCAAAAAAGTGAAAAATTTGCCACTTTCCTTTTCTAACACTCAATTAATGTCCAAACTAGTACCACCCTAAACACATATGAGGAAATAAGCATTATCACAAATAAGGTCAAACCTGCATGTTCAAGACTTGAATAAAAGAGAGAATAATCATTATTGCAACTTTCAAAATTTAACTCAACAAATTTGATTGTTGAGAGCTGAAATAACTCATATAACATGACCCATTGTCTCAAAATCTGCAACCACCCTATCCTTCTTTATTAACTTTCATATCATATTTGAAAGCTCAACTCCTTAAAACCCAGTGGTCTGATTGTCATAAAGTGAATTGATGAACCCAAAAGAACTATTCATTTCTGTTCACAAACCGAATTGATCTACCCAATAGAACTATTCATTTCTGTTCACAAACCGAATTGATCTACCCAATAGAACTATTCAAGTGGGTAAATGATTTTGATCAAGAGGGATTTGGAGAGAGCAGGCAAATCTGTCAGATCATTAAGGGTCACTATCCATTTTACCATTCATTTCAAGACATTATGAAAGGTGATAAACTCTCTCAATCCTCTTGATTTGATAAGACGTGGGTCACAATCCAAATTATTCACTTGAAGACATTATGAAATCTCTCAATCTTCAGTCGAGATGGAAATGACGTTCATGAACTCTAAATTTCTACTGTGGGGCATGACGTTCATGAATCAGAATCAGAGAACATAACGCACTTCTCTTTCACAAAGCAATTTGACTGTTCTTCCCAGCGGTGGGAAAAGAGAAAGCATATCAATAAGAGTGTTTGCATATTAATAAGAGTGTTTGCATGTATAAATATTCATTTCTTTACACCAAAGCTATGCAAGTGGGTAAATGATTTTTATCAAGAGGGATTTGGAGAGAGCAGACAAATCTGTCAGATCATTAAGGATCACTATCCATTTTACCATTCATTTCAAGACATTATGGAAGGTGATAAACTCTCCCAATCCTCTTGATTTGATAAGACATTATGAAATCTCTCAATCTTCAGTCCCATCATTAGTAGGTGGTGAAGACATTATCAAACTTGTTCAGTTGAGATGGAAATGACGTTCATGAACTCTAAATTATCTGAATCAGAATCAGAGAACATAACACACTTTTCTCTCACAAAGCAATTTGACTGTTCTTCCCAGCGGTGGGAAAAGAGAGAGCATGTTAATTGGCAGTTGAATAAGAGTGTTTGCATGTATAAATATCAAATTAGTGTCTCATCAGTGTAATGGCCGCCGGGGGAATAAAGGACTGATTGATCTATCTTCACTATTCTTAATTGTATTTAATTGGGTCCCATCAACACGTAAATTTTACACCCTTCCTTGTCTTATCAGTTCAGACAATCAATCTCTCTCTCTCTCTTGTAGTTCTTATATATTTATATTCATATCACATATACTATTCTATAGATATTTTATATATAATTTCAGATTATTACTGTAGCAGTTATTTGCTTATTTTTTATTTTTCCAAGCATATCCATACATCTATATATAAAATATTATTTTGTAGTATCATTTCTTAAAACATGATTATATGTTTATATATAAATATATTTCACTATCATTTTTAATATTATTATTTTTAACAGTATTTTCTTTGTTTCTTTGTATATTTGAAGTTTTATCATTTAATATTACGTGATTTCTATTTATATAGAAGTTCATAAGATACATTAGTATTCATCATTTTTATAATGTAATTTTAATTTTGTATTCTTTTGTTAAATCATGAGAGGTAAAGATCATCTTCCACTATATTTCATTATAAAGATAATTGCATTTAGAAATTTTAGTCTTTGTTTAGGCAAATTCCATAACATGACTCAAAATGATTGATGGAGCGAATCATGATCATATTATGCAATTTTTATTTTGTGTTCTTTTGTTAAATCATGAGAGGTAAGATTCATCTTCAATTATATTTTCATCATAAAGATAATTACATTTAGAACTTTTAGCCTTTTGTTTGGGAAAATTCTAGAGCATGGCATGAGATGATCGATAGAGTAAGTCATGATTAGTTTAACAAAATGACCAAGAGAATAGGCCAAAAAAGTTTAATAGCATTATAGGCTATTTATATAGACCAATAATTATATTTTATATGTTGTATAGCTTTGTACAAAGTTAGCTAAGAAGAAAAACATCATCTAATTATCATAGTTTGTGAAGCTAGACCTTGAGGTCTCATCCTCTAGCTTTACCAACTTGGATCGATGTTGCAAAAAAATGATGGCCTTCCTAGCTATGGTGATGTTGAAATGTTCTTGAAAGGCTACGGATTTTTCTAAAACATAGACTTCTAATGTATCCATTATAGAATTGTAGAAACACATCATTCCCTTGTGAAAACCTTTTATGTTTGGGTCACTCCACAATAGCATGCAACTTACTTCAATTACTCAAACCAAGCCCAAAAAGGTCATCAATATGATACTCTAAGCTAATGAAATAGAGTGATGTTATTATTTCCAACACATTGTACATTGCTTTCTCTAGTCTTAGTTGCTAGTTATCTTGGATGTAATAGCAACCCATTTATTTTTTGAATTCTTTGTCACTAATAGTGAGAACAAAAATATTCAAAATGAGAATGGATGAGATGTATGTGTTTACTCTATATTAGAGTGGCTCATCAAAGAAATTACATATGAGGATTTATTTTATGGCATGATAGGTGTCATCTCCTTGGAAGAAAAAATTACATTTTCACCTCCATTATTTTATCCTAAAAGTCGTCTATTATATAACTCCTCATTGAGATGATTGCATGGCTACATCTATATTTTATGTTGTGGAGCTTTATACATAAACGGATTTTTTGACAAACTTGTAGTAATGAGAGATGAATGGATTCATCGGTAGATAATTTATTCAAATGTGCCAATTGGTGTGAGTACTCTACTCTAGCATGGAATATTAATGTTGAGATAAGAAAAAATGTTGTTCTTCCCATTCATTATTGCTTGTCATATTTTTTAATCTCATTGTTGTTTGGTTGAGTATCACACCATACAAATCTAAGGCTTGGATAGCTATTGATATTTTCCAATGATTAGCTCATTAGAATTATTTATTTCTTGGCTTCAAATATAGTTTTCTACCTTGTTTCATTCCTAGTAGTAGTTAATATTAGAGTAAGATATGTTATCTAATATTTCTATGCTTCATTGAGAATATTATTAATCCTCCAATTATATCAATTATATTTTTTTCTAATGTATAGCATGGCCTTATCATTGGCTCTACTTTAATCATGGTTGAATTTAATTGTAGAATTTTACTAGGTAAATATCAAGGATAATTTTTTAGCTTTCACTTTATTTCTTATGATAATTTGTAGTTAGTTTCTTCTATATTTATTTTGTCATGTTCCCTTGTGAATCTTGAATAATGAATCTAGCTCTTGATGGCCCAGTGTTGCCTCTAAAGCTCCAATAAAGTTTATCTAAAATACAATATTATTGGTGGAATCCAATCTCCTTTGAGAGGGAGGGTAGATGATCCTAGAAACTCCATGAATCTAATAATTTAATATTTATTATATGCTTTATTTTATTACACATAAAATTATAGGTCACACATAGAGATGCCCCCATTTGAACAGTCTCGCCTTTTTTTTTAATCTCTAATATTACCCCCTCCCCACCAATATTATAAATATCGATAGGGTTAACATGCACATTAGAAGAGATAATTGGGTAATAATTTTCTTTATAAATGACCTTTTATTTATTTTTCTCTCAAAAGAAAAAAAAATAAAAAACCTCTACAAACCTCACAAAATAATTTTTAGGAAAATATTTAATCAAAGGATTGTTGCAGTATTTTGTCATTGATGTCAACTCATGATGAAATTTTATGACCAATGGATCAGTTTATATGACAAAGATGGAGAAGTATGCGTGACAACCTATGATATATATGGAGTAGTGTATGCATCTTCATTAATAACAACCTACATTTGATGATCTTGATTAGGGGGAGATAGTAGTTGTGTGATAGTATGTTCTCAATGACATCGACCTACATTTATGTTCATCAGAAGTTCATGGTTGGATGTCAAAAGTGTTGATCAAATATTCATTGTTGGATGTCAAGTGTGTATTGATTAAATATTTTATCTAATGTTCATTAAAAATGTATGATGTTTGAGTGAGCTGATTTAAAGTTCATGGTTGGATGTCAATATATGTCATGCTAATTTAGTTGTCTCTGCATCATGGATTTGTACCAAATTTCTCTACATTTGAAGATACAATCTCATTTTTAAAATTTAAGCTCACAAAGATGAGAAGATATATCCAAAGTTTTAAGTCATAATTAATTCTAAAGAGAAAGAGATATTTGTGTGCTAGATTATTTCTAGACAATATAGAGGATTTCAAAGGAGAAGATTGAATGCTCTACCTTTCCCCATACTTTAATATATGATCTTGTAGTTGAGGAACTTATTCATATTGTCTATATGGTCCTTCTGTTCTTGAGCTTTAAATACTTAGGTGTACAACAACTATGAATCAAATTTTTATATCGTAAGACTAGTTGATTGGTTTATATGGCACTAGGTTTATCAATATTAGGGTGCTCGTGCCATCTTAATTAGATGTGACAAAGTGAAAGGAAGGTGGTGGAATAATGGCGAATTTCATATGATGTTTCTTATGCTTCATATAATGGCTCCTAATATTTACAGTGTTGTTTATTGATTGAATTGAATGGTTGGAAGGTTAAGTGTTTGGCCAACCTGGAATGATTGTGCCTTTTATTTGAGGTTTGTGTGAGATTTGAAAGGTCTGTTAATCATTTTTGGGTCCTAATTATCTCTTAAATCTCAGTCAATTCTTACTTCTCATCTACCACATAAGTGTTTTAGGTCAACTTCTTTGTTGATGCACATTTCATGTTCATACATTTCATCATGGCCAATTTGGTGAAGTTTGTTGGAGTTTGTTGAGGATGTAAATGAAGGATCAATTCAGTTAAAATGTGTGGAATTTTTTTAAGTATTTAAGGGTGTGAAATGTGTGAAATGAATGCCTAATGCATACTAGAAGCAGTGAGTTGAAGGTATCTACATTCAAGTAAGCACATAAGTTTACTAGAGGCAGTGAGAAAAATGTTACTAATGGTATGATTGTGTTTTGGAGGATACTTAACTATTTCTCATAATACTCTAAGGTTGTGGCCTCTTTTTCTAAGTTTTATATTCTCCAAAAGTAGTGAATTTCCTTTGGCATAGTCCTAAAACTATATTTTTAGGGATTTGTTTCTTCCTTGGGTTACAGCCCTAAAATAATATTGTAAACCTATTCCATATTGTAAGATTTTCCACAATGGTTTTCTCCTTGTTGGATTTTCCACATAATCTAGTGTTCTCTTTTGCATTTTTGTTGAATGCTTCATCTTCATTACTATAGATCTACTAAATTAGGGCCTATAAATAATTTAATATTGTTGAAGGATTTAAGTTTGAGTTGAATGTTGATTCACCTCCCCCCTCTTAGTATTCTAATGAGTTTTAAAAGGACCATTTATTTTACACAAAAATAAATCCTTACAATTACCTAGTAATTCAACGTCACAATTTATTTTACCCTATAATTATACATAAAGAACTACCAAGATTTCCATATCAAGAAGGATATAAATTAACACTAGCATTCAAATTGGGAAATATTAATTCAAGTATCTTCAACTTGCAGGACTTTCCACAAAGCTTTCATCAAATGAGAAATATATTTCTATAATTTGGGAGAAACATTTCTGATTTCCAACCACCTCAAAGTAGAATTAGCAACCACTTGATCATTTTTTCTTCAAGTGACCATCAAATCACCCTAAAAATAAATTGTACTAATTTCTAAAATTATTTCTTAAGAAGCCTCTCCTACATACCATGGCTTTTTAAAAAGATCACAAACAATCCCTTTTTAAGCATTTTGCAAAAGTTTTCATAAATGTTTTAGCTATATGATTTGTGTTTTCATTGATGTCAACTAATAGTTGTGTTGATGTCAACTTCTTATGGTTGAGAAGTTGTTGTATTGAGAATGGGTATTGATTGCATTTGATAAATATTTGTGCTATGCATGAAAGATTATCTGATCTTTGATATGCAAGAAAGAATAGTTCAAGGAAAATAGATGGTATTATGTGTTTCAGATGATGTTATGATGTTCTAATGATAATACTAGAAGAAAATATGGGGTATGTTCGGAAGATGAAAGTGTGACAAACTAGAATATGCATGAAAGATTCCATGAAGACCTTATAGGAGAATGCTTGGCATTCCTCTACATAAGATGATGAAAACTCAGAGTTCTAATTGCAATGACTATGTACTTTGAATATTACACTATCATGTTTCCAGGTCCCCAAATATTCTTTTGTATAAGTTATGATGTGATATTGGCTAAAAGTAAGGTTGATTTTCATGAAAGGATGTGAAAGGCTTGGAGAATTCCCCGCATTAGTATCTCAAGTTTTTTAGTTTGGTGGACATGGTCAGATCATTCATGTAGTGTTTAAGTTTAGATATAGTTTTTTGGATTACTTTGCAAGTAAATATTTGTTGTCACAAGTGGGATATTGTTGCTTGTGTTGGCTTTTGTATGACTCATCTATTTGTGGTGATTTGATTTTAGTCTTATTGGTCTAGAAATATAGAATCAAGAAGAGTTAAGAGGTTGAGTGTGATTGTGTTGTTTTAAAATATTCTTTGCATGGTGTAATGTGCTTTGAAAAATGTTATTGAGCCAACTGGTAACATATTTTTAATGTCTTTCTACATGTTACATTTGAGACCAACTTTGGAGAATGATGTGATGTGTCCACCTTTATTATATTATTTGAGGAAGACCTATTGTGATGTATTTGATTCCATTTTATCTCTTGGGTGGACCATATTAAATATTTGTTTATTATGACTAACTTTGTATTAATTGTATATGGGGAAATGGTGATGAATGGTAGACTACCAAGTCACACATATGCATTGAATGACCCCAAATCCTATCCTAAAGGAAAATATGATTTGTACAACCCAAAGGATGAAAGGGGCACAAATGCAAGATCTAGCTAAGGGATGATTTAGGGTATTCTTTTATGATGTATGGAAGAAGGAGATAAGAGATCTATGTCTAGGATTGAAGGAAGATGTAATGACAAGATACTATAGAAGATCTAATATAATGTATAAAAGTAGATGCAAGAAGTAGGAATAAGAATGTGTGTACTTGAAAATGGGAGAGGAAGGTGTTCAAATGCTCATTTTATGTCTAACAGATTCCTAAAATGTCCTTCAATACCTAAATCCAACAATCTATGATCTACAACTCTGTAAACTATGACTTTATGTTTTGTCTCAAGAATACGTCGAAAGTGGTTCAACCTATACCTAGGTATAGGTCAAAGGTTTGACATATATGCAATCTACTCAAAACCAGAAACATAAAGTGGGTCTGGGTAGGTCTTCAAATTGTCCTTCTAGCTCTGTAACTATTTAATTTGATGAGTAACCAACCCACATCTCCCAAGAACACCTGCACGCAAATACCTATCACAGAAAGAGAGAGAAGCAAGAAGCTAGAGAGGCCTAAACGAATGGATCCATGAGAGAGGAGACATCCTTGATGTGCAAAAACAAAAGTTGCAACAATCACAATGAAATATTATTGTGTTGAATGATGTCAAGAATACAAAGGAGATCAAAACCCTAAAAGGGTGAACGAACCTAGGTTGCATGATAATAATTAATAAAACAATCAATTATTATATGTCTAAAGTTTAGCTTAAGTAAAAAGAGATAATAAGTGACATAATAATTAAATCAATATGATTTAATTAATAAGTAAACACTTTATTACTCTAATATTAAACAGTTGAATTCCAATCCTAATAGATAAATTTAATCATTCACTAATATAACAAAATTTCATAATTAATTCCATAATCAGTCTCATAATTAGAATCTAATCACCTTCTTAAAAAAAAAAACTAATTCTTATATCCTAATATTTCACAAATAAAATTAAATTCATTAATAAAGACAAATAAAATTTCATTTATAATTTATAATTAAATTTCATTTATAAATTTCTAGCTGATAACTAACACATAAATTGATTTGTTAAAAAAAAACAATTTAAAAAATCTATTATTAAAACTTAGATCAATTCTATTTATAAATATCTAATTAAATCCATTTACAAATGCCAAATAAATTTTATTTACACATACAAATTGAATAGGTCAAATTATTTATTTATGACAAGCAAGTCATATTCTCTTAAAATTAAAAAAAATCAATAAGTTTGAGAGAAATATGTTTACACGTATTTCTTTGGGAGCTTTATAAATAAAGAGACAAAGCATAAAAACTTGTTTTTAATTTATTCAGATATAACTAATCAAACTTTAGCCATAATGACCACTAAGTCATTAAGTCATGGCCCCCAAAAAACAGCAAACTCATTATACAAGGAGGAACTAATTTTGGATTTTGCGGATAAATCAAATCCACGTGTTTTATTGCAAAGATAAGTCTGCAATGAAAAAGAAAATTTGAACCAGGAAATTCAAAAGAGATCAAGGGATAAAGGCATCGACCTTGGGGGAGTAAAACATTGAAATTGGCCCCCCAAAAGTAGCACTCACGAAGGAAAGACAAGTAATTATTTAAAAATTCTCCCCCTCCAAATTTCGGGCAACGTCTAAATCGTAAACTAAAACGTAAATCTTACCAAGGGGGACACATTTTTTTTTCAAACTTTCCTTGTACATTTTACGTTTTAGTTTACGATTTAGCTAATATCTTTTCGTTCTCCTACTATGACGCCTGACATAGAAATTTGTGCCGAGACCTCAATTAAATCAAACAAATAAATAAAGTATGGAAAAAAGGGTTTGGTTCATATATATATATATATATATATATATATATATATATATATATATATATATATATATATATATATATATTTTAACACAAAAGATGGACAATTATTTATGTCATCAATACCTAGGTTATTGGGATATGAATAATATATATATTTTTTAAAAATAACCTTTTTCTCATAAGCTAAAATCAAATACTAATTTGTCCAAATGATTTTCTGAATTCAATTTGGTATAATTTCAAGCATTTTTATCAAGAATTCTAATCAAACTCTAATTGGTAGAATTTCATATTTCTTAATTCTTTGCATGTAAAATTTCCCAAGGAAGAACCTAGGTTTTTTGTTTAAATGGATCAATTTCCATAGAAAACCTAATTATTAATAATTTAACCAGAATTTCACAAACTTCAAACCTTAATAAAATCTATTTCAGAAATTGAAAGCAATGAATATACGCAACAAGAATTTTTATGCAATCAATTTCAGAGAGAGAGAGAGAGAGAAGAATTCACATAATAAAAATTTCAAACATGAAAATCAACATGCATGAAGCATACATTGCTTTCAAATTGCAAAACAACATAATCATTTAAATAAATCAAACCCTACCTCAAACTCTAAAGAATATTTTTCGAACGAAGACCAGATCTAAAGACAAAATCCCAAAACTTTCAAGCTTTTCCCAAAAGCGAATTCTCCACCCAAAATCATTCAACCTGCCTATCAAAATTCCTCAACATGTGTCCTCCAAATTATGGCCAAATCTCCTACATGTAGGAATTCCCATTCCACATGCTAGGGTTTGGAACTCAACTCTCCAAAAAGGCTTTGCATGAATTAGACTTTGATTTGCAATTCAATTTCAATTGAACTCAAGTCTATTCTCCACTTGCCTTTTGTTGAAAACACTTGACCAAACTTTAACTAATACCTTTAATTTAATTTAAACAATTTCGATTGTGCAACTTTAATGTATTTAATTAAAATAAAGCATTTAGTCTAAACATAATTTTCACATGCTAAATTAATACTCAAATTAATAAATACATTTCATTTGAACAAAGGTTAAATTTACAATTAATCAATTCTAAGGTGAAGATATTTAATTAATTCTCATTAATAAAATACTTCTACCACATAATATAGTAAACTTAGCATTTGCATTTAATTAATTTTCAATTACTTAAATAATCTCTCATGGATAAAAATAGAAAAAATCTAATTTATTAAAATTGCACTATTTAATCAAATTAAATAATCTAAATATAGAAAACATGCCAACCACCAAAATCAAAACCATCACAAGGACCTAAGGACCCACATTCATACGCAAGAACAGGGATATAAAATCATGTCAACTAGATGAGTTTAGAAAGGGTAGGAATAACATAAGCTTGTCCACTATTTTAGGACAATAATATGACTTAGGTTAGGATTTGGATCTGTGTTATCTCCCATCTCTTATCATTTGAGATATTGCAATAGGGCACACTCATCCTGACAATTTGGGGAAGTCGATGCCCGATACCTACAAACCTGCATACAAAACCCACATGTACAAACATATAACTATATAATAGACAATGGCGGGGATTGGCCAATCGTGTGGATCTCGCAAAAAAGTAACTACGAATTTGTCCCTCAACCACATCAGGCATGTCAAACAGAAATATAAAACAAACACATCAACCATACACATGCAAGTATGGGGTCAGTAGAATCATAAGCATCAATGATTTCCTAGCATATAAATAATCATCATAATATACCATAGCATATTTAAAATTGAACTATGGGAGGGGTACTACAGGTAGGGTAGAGTGGAATACCCTAGGAAGACCAAATAAAAGGTCTTGAGAAGAGCAAGATTTCTCTTGTGAGTTAGATCTCCCCATCAAAAATCAAATGAGTCAACTCTTTAATCAATCTGAGTTCACTCAATCACATATAATCAATCCCATCAATCAAGGAATCTTGATTGAAACCCCAAAATTCTTATAAATAGAGAGATAATTCTCATATTTTGGAACCACATGGATTATAGACTTTTGAATTATTTTATTGTCACACTTGAGCTTGAAACTAAGAGCCCACATTGCATCATGAAGGAGAAAAACAAAGGATGACTTAATTAGTTCTCATTTTCATTTGCTATCATTAATTTCATTTAGTATTGTTTATGCATTATTGTATCTCATTTCCCCTTTTGTTATTATGGAATGCTAACTACTATCAATAAATATTTGTGGTTAGATTTGTATTGATATTCCAGGTCCAGATCTGAATATTACCCCTAATTAAAATAACCAAAATATAATTAAATAATACATATGTAAAAATAATCCTGAACTTTGCATTATTGGGCGAGATCATCCTTATCATAATTATATTTTTCTTTTAATGTTTATCTTACATTCTTCCTACCAAGCACTTAGAAAAGATTTACCTCTTAACCAAACTATCACAATGTAGTTATGACTTGTACTAAGCATATAAAAATAATTTTATTAATTTCAAAATATCATTTTCAAGCAATTACCCTTCTCTATTGCTAAAAAATGAGTGGGTTTTTTAGCATTATTCTTGTAAGTGTCCAAAATTGTTTGTGTTCATATCATAGTTTAATGATGATTTGGAGTCTATCTTATGATTTATATGGTATGATTTGTAAAGGGTTGATGAGTAGGAGATATTATCTACAACAAGTCAAATTGTTATATTCCTATTAGGATTCAACTGTGTGGTTTTTTATTCTAACTCATTGACTCATATTTCATGAGTAGTGGTTCACATAAACTCATCTCTCATCTCTCATGAGAATGAATGGAACACTTAGCACTCATTGCATCTAGGTGATGGTCGTAAATGTGAAGCATTAGGACTTCAAGGGAGGTCACCATCCCAGTACTACTCTACCTCAAGAATGTTTAACCACAAAGTTTCCTCAAATAGGGTTGCAAGAAAAGTGAGCTTAACCTTGGAGGAAACTCTATAGTTAAGTGTGCTTGATTTGGAGTAGCACTGGGATGGATGACCTCATGGGAAGTCCTAGTGCTTCACCTATGTGATTATCACCTAGATGCAATGAGTGCTAAGTGCTTCATTCATTCTCATGAGAGATGAGAAATGGGTTCTTGTCAACCGCTACTCATGAAATATGGTTCAATGAGTTTGACTCAAAAACTACATAGTTGTCAAATCTTGATAGCAACATCACAATTGTAAAAAGTTATTTGTTATTGAAAAATAAGTTTTTTTTCTACATGATTATTATTGTAAGTGTAATAAATTTTTTGGGTTGACATGATAGTTTGATAATGATTTGATATTCTATCTCATGATTTATATAGTATAACTTGTTTTGTATAGTTTCTTCACCTTGATGGAAGTCTCACCTTAATCTTTAGAACCTTCTCTCCATTAATTGGTTAATATTTTTCTTATTTAAACCACCTCATTCTCATGCATGTGTGAAGTGAAAAGTAGAATAGGAGAAAGAAGTAGAAGTGATTAGGTGATAATCTTATGAATATTTTGTGTTTGTATGATTTTAAAAAAACTATGCATCTTTTTTTCTAGGAATGGGATCTAAATTAAAAATATGCTATCCTTCCTTCAAGCCAATCCCAAGACCCATTATGGCATCTTCCAAGCTCTAAGCCTTCCTATATAGCACTAAAAATATTATGAATCTCAAATACCATCACCAACTCATATCTAATCTCTCTGCATTGTTAATGTTTCCTTTCAAGAAGAGGAGTATCACAAAGCTAGAAAGGATAAGATACAACAACAAAAGTTAGATTTCTAAGAACATAGATCATAACAATTTTAAAGAAGCTTCTTTGGGTTTCAAATGGACTCTATGGTTTTAGTTAATTTTGTATACCTTCTTTTATTGCATAGTACCTTAATATAGTAATTAGAATTTCATAATATCTTAATGTTTCATTGCTTCTTTTTTGTTATAAATATAAAATATGTTATTACTTTTTTAGGTTAAATTAAATTTTCATTTCTTTCTTAGATTAAATTAGATTACAAATATCTTATATTTTATGCATTTCAAAACTCTCTTTAATTCAATTGCAAATATTTGTTCTTTTTGAACAATTTATTTAACACGAAATTATCTTATCAAATAGAAAATGACAAATGCACAAAAAATGTATCCAGAAAAAATAGATTTATTTAGATGCATTCAATCAAAATTGCAATAAAGTTTTTTTTCATTTATCAATTGGCTAATTAAATTAAAATATTCATTTTTTGAGAAAAAAATAATTATTTGCATACATTATAATACTATATTCATATAAATTGGAAACCAAAAACAAAACTCAGTAGTAGGCCCATCTTTTTGAAGGTTTCAAAAAAATCTTCAAACAACTTAAAATCTATCAAAAGAAAGCACATCAAACAAACTTGGTGAGTGAAATAATAAAACCATCAAATACATTTCAATCAAGCAAAACATGTGATGAAATCATTAAAGATTTTGTTCTAGGATTTCATTCCTCCATCTCTTGACTTTTCACACCCAATGCTTATTAATGTTAAGAAATTTGGATTGAGATAGCTTTAGATGAGATTAATGAAAATCTATCAATACAATAAATATAAAAAAGGGAACAATCCTTAGACAAATTGAAGAGACTAACAAAATGAGGTACATAAGAGAATAATTCCACGTGAGAACTAGCAATCTTGGAATAAATATCAATCTAGAGGAGAAAAACCTTACATAATTCAATCTCTTCACCCAAAATGAGCTCATCCAAATCAAAGGCAATGTTTCAGAAAAAAATATTAAAATAAAAAAATGTACCTCATCAATGGTTTGCAAGAGAACATCCCAACACATTCCTCAATTAAACATTATAGTTTAACACCAATAAATCCCTCCTCCCAATGTATGAACTAATTGTTTTGACCCCTATTCAACATGACAATAATGTTTCACTCACCAAACACTCCTTCTATGCAAAGGGCCATCCTTAGATTCTCCACTACACAATTTCTCGACAAGAGCAAGAGGGATTTGATTCACATCATCGATAAGTGTGATCAGTGAAAAGATAACTTGTTCGGAACATGCGTAGACATTCAAACATTATCTTAAGAAGCATATACTAAACATATAGTAAAACTATTTGCAAGATACCTCAAATAGAGCTTAAACAGGAGCACCATGTCACCATTTGATTTGCTCTTAGATTAGGGATGTGGGTGTGCTCTCAAAACACTAGGAGAAAGTCCCCAATGCTGATTAGGAAGGTTTAGGATCATTTAGGGACCATGGAAACCCCATAGTGGCACAAAATTAGGTATGGTGAACTTGATTTGCCCCTAGAGCCCCAAGGATCCAAATGAAGCTTAGATGTAGATTTGAGCTATTGATGCTTATGCTAAGTTTATTTCAACCAAATATAATTGTGATATGATGCATAAATGATATGAAAATCTTGATAATTAACTAGGTCAATCCATTAATCTATTATAGGATGAGCTATGAAAGCTTGAAAGATAAGTATATCTAACAATTATGCTAATGCTATAGTAATCTAGATGCAAATTGACATGATAACAATGCATGAAATGATAAAAACTAAGCTAATAATTTTCTCTTGGAAGTGAGGATATTTATAGGATTTGAGGAAGGGCTTGGGTTAGAAAGGGTAGTTAGGGTCATAGTCAGGGTTAGGGGTAGAGTTAGGGGTACGATTAGAGGTATGGTCAAAGGGGATGAAGGTTAAGGGTTGCTCATACATGTGTGAGCAACACTTGGGATGTGTGCTTAGGGAACAATGGTGGAAGAGGAGACATAGGCTTCATTAAGAGGTTGTACAAGAGCCATTAATGAGGGTGTAAGGGGCCATTAATGAGTCTATAAGGCTCATTAATGAGGGGGTTGACCAGAAGTCAAAGGATGAGGGTTTAGACTAAGAGGGTTAGGAATCACCCTCTAAGAAGTTTTAGGATGGGATTAGGAAAGTGAGGATAGGTTTAGGGTTTTCTAGAAGTTTCTAGGGTTTTAGGGTTTAAATAAATACTTAATTTATTTAAGGATTGTGACACAATTTATTAAATAATGATTTAATAAATAGGGGAAATCATTTAAATTAGATTCAAATACTTATGGGAGGGATTATTTAATTCAAAGTTTTTAATTAAAATATAAGGGATAATGAAAATAAAAACTAATTAATTAATTAATAAATGATGATGTCATCGAGGGTTTTTGCAAAATAAAATATTTTTATTTGGCAAAGGGATTTCATGTGTCTACATTTTTCCCCTCTTTGATGCGATGCCATAATTGTCGTGGCATTAAAGACAAGAAAATAAGATGCCCCATGATAGAATAGAAGATAAGGGGTTGTGCCCCCTTGACAAAATAACAGAAAGAGAAAACTTTGTGGAATTTTCTCGGAAAGAACACAGGAGGGAAATGATGAAGAAAGACAGGAAGGGGGGATAAATGGATGACCTTCTAAGAGAAAAGATGCATGAATTCAATATGACGCTAAATGATGCAGGATGCAAGATTAATCTATATGATGCAGGATGAGGGGGATTTGGGGAGCTCGTTGTGTTAGATATTTTTGAGAGCACATCCTAGTTTGATATAGCAATGCTAGAGACTTGCCAAGGTTACTGGGAACTCAAGGAATTGTCACCAATATTTCATAGGACTGACACAAAATCAAGAACACAAAGGGTTTCCCTAGCATCACACATGAAACCCAGAGGAGGCATGATGGAAATGATGCTGGAGAAACTGCAAACACACGACTAACACACAAGCATAAAGATGATCAAAAGACCTTGCCCTAGATTGCCCTCATTCGCTACACACCATGATATAAAGGATCATGGTGAATTTGAGTAGAGGACAATGAGAATCCATAAAAGATAAACAAGATCCAAAGGAAAAAATCCAAGATCAGAATGATAACCCCAAAAGACATCCTTGGTCAAGGAGAGAGATTGATTGTGATTGATGGGGGGAGATTAGATCATAACATGAGGAAGGATACATCCTACGTGAACCTAGGTTGATTGATGATGGAGGATTAGGTTGGGAAAGAGGAAGGATACATCCTCACGGACTTGTTTGATGAGGAGAGTGTTGTGTTGTTCTCTAGAAAAAGATGAGTCAAGGATAATCATGTGATCAAGGATAGTCGACAAAAGATGTTGCTAAAGTATGAGGTTGGGTGAGAAAAGATATATGATCAAAGTTGTTGCAGGACTGATGAGGATATGTACAACCAGACATGATGATATGGTACAAAGTACAGGGAGATATGTACAAGGGAGCTCAGAAGATAAATAAAAGATCCAAAAGAGCCAATGAAATAACAAGTATCTCACACACATTTTTCCATAGGAAGGATGATGGATGATGATTGATTGGATTTGATTTGATTTAGTATTTGATTTTATGAGGATGGTGGAGGATGATGGAGGATTACTAAGTTTTGGGAATGAGTTGTTGCTTTCTGATGTAGGATTAAAGAGGATAGGATTGTTAACCTAAGATAGGCTGTTGATCTTTGGAAGATGGGATTCTTGCTAGTGTACGCCAATCTCTTTCTCAAGATGATGAGGCCTACAAAGACAAGTATGAGATGCCCTAGACAATTCTTAGTCAAAGGGTAGTGTTGGGATGATTCTAATTTAGGATAAGGATTGAGAAACTCAAAGGATATGACTCGGAGCAGATGGTGGATAACTAGATAAGGATTCCTATGACAAGAGATAGGTAAGACACTTGAACCTCAAAAGGACCAAGGGATGATTGTTGAAGCGCTTAGCTGGATAGGTAATGATGACTCAAGGGCTAACTAACATAGAGGATGAGACCTAAAGACACATATGTAAAAATGAGCTTAGGTGGAGACATGACTGACACTAGGGTAAAAGACTCAAGATAGGATGTACAAGGGACCTGGGGATGAAGTTGATGTTGTAAAGATATGCTAGGTGATGCCCCAGTTGGGCTAAAAAGCCTAAGATGGACTGATGGTGGATAGGATGATGATGGATGGTGTTCCCTAAAATGACACAAGGATTTGGGAAGGAAGAATCCCAATGATGATAATTGGATCGAGATCAAGGCTTGCCACAAGACTAGGAACAAGACTAAGGATGTGATTGGATGGGTTGGCTCTATGTTTTATGTTGGATAGCTAGAGGATGTGTATAGGATTTGCAAATGCTGGAAGATTTCTAGGAAGATTTAAGATATGAATAAATGGCATTGGATTGTATGGGGGTAGCCTATAGCTAGATACCAAAAACAAGGGAAGTACCAGGTGATGGAAAGATGGATGAAATGTTGAGGGAAACAAATAGAATATTTGCTGAGGATTTTGATGGAGGAAATGCTGGGAGATTTGGATAGAGGAATGTTGAGGGATTGGATAGAGGATTTTCTTAAGGATTTCAATAAAGTATCCAAGGAATATGTCACCAAGGGATAAGATGCCCCCTTCTTGGGATAGTTCATTCATTCAAAGGCATTAGGCGGGGCTATGATTGGATGGAAGATAAGATGACAAGAGGATGAGGAAGATAGATGGAAGCTAGGATAGGAGGTGGATAGAGGATAAGTGGCTAAAATATGTGATGGAAAAATAGATGTAGGAAGGTTCCCAAAAGAATGTATACCTAGTGGTCTTTATTTCTTTATCAAGATTCGAAGGAGGATGAAGGAGGTGAGAGACAAATGGGATTGAGGAGATATGGATGGAGGATATATGGAGATATTCATGGTACTTGTCCAAGGCGCTTTAATTTCCAAGTTTTCATTATTAAACGATTTCTTTTCTTTTCTTTTTCTCTTTTTTTTTGATATTTTTCTTGATTTTTCCAATTTTTATGGATTTTCTAATTTTTTGTTGAACTTTTCTGACTGTATTTTGGTACAACTTTATTGGGATGGATGGATTATGCAAAGGCATGGATTGGATGGGGTATATGGGAGATATGCATGGGGTGAGGGATATGTTGGTAGAAAGTGTTTCGATGGAATGATGGAAAGTGATCATGATAAGGGGATGTTGTCAGGACCAACATTGGCACATGTTGTGAGATGGGTGGATGAAGTTGATGGGATGCAGATGGTAGATGTGGATATGATGGAGGAATTTTGATAGGAGAGATTTGGACATAAGGACCCAAAATAGTTTTAAGAGATGGATAAGGGGAATGAGTAGTTGTTAGACTTTCAACTTTGGATGCTATTATGGATGATTCTTTTAGATGCATTGCATATTTTTTCTTTGGGATCCACATATTTTTTCCTTTTTCTTTGGTGGGCCTTTGTGGGTATTGGGATGCATTGGATTTCTCTTTTTCTTTGATGGATCTTTGTGGCCATTGGGAAGATGTGGATTTCTTGGTTATATTTTTCTTTTCTTGAGCATGTCCTTTAGAGTGGACATGGAAATCTTTGGATCTTTGTGGATAGTTCCTTTTATGCAATTTTGATATGGCATCCAAATTGTGAGGAGCATTGGAAAGAATATATAGAGGTGTATGGGATAAAGGAGATATGGATGGAGAGATGGAAGGAGATTGGAAGATAAGAGATGCAGGGATGTGCTTTTGTTGATCCTGAATAGGAATATATAAAATGGGAGTTTTATGGTGGATGAAGGACTAAGTAGGATAAGATGGGGGATGATATTTTGGGATGTAAGGCCCCAAATTGGATTTGGTATGTGGAGGATAAGTGATGGTAGATTTTAGGATGTAGGGCCCAAAAATGGATTTAGAGGATGAAGGAGGAATGTGATAGGTTGTACTAAGATTCAATGATGGAGAAGGAGGAATGTCATTGTATTATTTTGGAGGAACGATGGGAAGATGGAATGGTGTTTTTGGGAAGATGCTTGAATTTGGCTTTAGTTGTACCAACATTTTCAGAGGAAGTTTCTTCAGATGTGTGACCAATACCACATGATCGTGGATGTTTTTTTGTCTTGAATGGGCTCTAGATTTCCTTGTTCATGAGCACCCAAGCCTTTACCTTGATAATTCCATTTCTTAAGCATTTTATCCAAGTAAGGATACTTCTGACTTGGATAATAAGATAAACATCCAGTTTTAGGTGTCAGAGTGGAAGACATGAAACTCATTTCTTCTCCTTTTAGTGGGCCTCTATTGACAAATGTAAGTGGACCAAGGAGATAGAGTGATGGAAGGAGGATAGTTTGGATTGGAAGATCATCAAGTGGAGAGGATGGGATGATGGGATCTTGACTGGGATTGGGAGATTGTAATGGATCTTGAGATGGAGAAATCAGGATGGTAGGATCTTGGATTGGAGAAATTGGGATGGTAGGATCTTGGATTGGGGGAATTGGGATGGTAGGATTTTGGATTGGGGGTGATGGAATAAATGGATCAAGGAGTAAAGGGATAGGATCTTGATTTTCATCTATGGTTACTTCAACATGCTTTTGGACAAGATCTTGATTTGATTGGATTATTATGGATGGTGTGATGGGAGATGTATGGATGGATCCTTCGGATGATATAGAAGAAAGGATGGGAGATCCTGCAATTGTGATGGTAGGAAGAAGGGTGAACTCATGAGGTCCATTGGATGTGCTTTGGATAATGCTAGGAGACAGAGATGTGGATGGAGATTGGATGGAAGGGACTCAATGATGCTAGGAGATGGAAGAGGATCAATAAGTGGGATATATAGAAGTGGATTAATAGATGAGATAGATGGAAGAAGGATGATAGGTGTAGGAGCTTGATGGGCCTCATTACTAATGGACTCACATGAGGAAGTGATATGGTATGTCTCATCAACTTTGGGAGAGGTATTTTTTGCTGGCTTCCTTGTGAAAATCCTTGGAGACTTTCATGATGGAGGTTGAGGTGAAGGGCTAGAATGTGTAGAAGATAGAGAGCTAGGATAATCCACAAATGACTTGGTGGAATAGTGGATTGTGAGCTTGGTTGAGTGGATGACTCTTTAGAAGAGGTTTTTTAGGATGGAATGACTAGATAGTTCACATAGGTAGGCATAGAGGAAGCTTGTGAATTTGATTGACTAACTGGTGAGGTAGGGGTGATGGATTGAGATATGGGATATGAAGTGGATTGAGAGATGCATTCCTCTTATGGAAGGGGATTTATGGCAATGTAGGTAAGAATGGAAGATGTTGGATTGAGATAAGATATATTAGATGGTGGATCAAGATAGGATGGAGGATTAGGGTAAAGGATTGGAAGACTAGGATCTTGGAAAAAATGGATTGGAGGATAAGGAGATGAAGGATTTGGATAAGGGATGTAGTGAGGAGTGTTGTTGTAGAAAGATGGTGATTCAGATACGACCATGGAAGAGGATAGAGGCATGAAGGATGTATATAGAGGATATGTAGGCTCAAGATAGGAAGAATGTGTGGATGAATAGGATAGTGGATTTCCCTTGTCAAAGGCATGATAAGGAGTACTAGTGGATATGTATGAAGGCATGATAGGATAGTTTGGAGGAATCATTGGATTCTGGGAGATGTTTGGAACAAGTTTGCTAAGATTTTAAAAGTATTTTTCATGATCAACAAGACTTTCATCATCATTGGGATAGGATAAAATGGGGGAAAATAAATGACAAACAAACTCATTATAATAGATTTGAGACATGCTGACTTGTAGATGAGTCAGATGGGGATGAAGGATGAAGATGGATTGCAAGACTAAGGCTTTGGATTAGGATTCCCAAGAAGCTTAGAATAGGATTGGATTTGGCTCAGGATAGAAGGAAAGACTGACTCTAGAGGAAGATGGAAAGGGGATGGGGGATGACCAAGATGACTCTGCTAACCTAGGATAGGAGGAAAGAGGATAAGTCTAGATGGAAAAGATGCAGAATGACCGGAAGACCATGATTAGGAAAATAGGATGATAGGATTCTAAAGTTTTGGATGACTTCTATATTTGGATTGATTGAATTGACATGGAAAATGGATTTGTGTGTAGAAATCTTCTTTTGTGTATGTTCAATAGATGTTTTGCAGTGAGTTTGAAACTTCAAAAAACACATCAATCAAGAACTACCTAAAAGATAGGCTAGTACCAAAATCTTTTCCCTTAACTTGGTACCTCAAAAGGGATACAGATGGTGAGTAATCTTCAGATGATCTGAGAAATCACTTGGATCAATCCTTACATAAAGATTTTAATACCTTCAGGTGTAGATCGGGAAGCCTCTGATTAATAGGTGTGTGATTTGGTCCGTGGTGTCCTCCCAATTGGTTTGTATGCACATGACTTGCTTAAGAGCCTAGTTGACCATGCCTAAATAGTAGGGATATTCACCTACCTTAGGCTACCATCAACACGCATCACCCGAGCTTGAGAGGATGAAGCGAGAGATTTCTCAATGCTTTATTTCTATACTAGTTGGGGAAGTACTAGTTTGAGGTCATTCTCCAAAGAGGAAGTGCTTTTCTTTCTGGACATGCCTCACTAGAATTAAGACAAATGAACTTTTCTTAGTTCAGTTGTTTTACGTCACTTAGTCTAAATAGGATTGTAGAATTGGAAAAGTCCCAAAAGCATATCGAAGAGAGTTATTTTCCAAATTGATTAAGTGTTTATTCAAACCAAGACTTGAAAACACATATTTTTAGGATTTGATTTGTTCATTCTTTGAAAGCAAAAAAGAAATCTTTTTGAAAAAATATTTTGCAAGTGTCTTACCCTTTTTCAATCAAGATTGAGTTTTTGCCTTTTGAAATGAAATGAAGTTTCTTTTTTTTCACCTTTTTCATTCAAGATTGTGTTTTCTTTAGGAATATAATGTAATGAATTTTGATATTTATTTTGATTCATTTCTTTAGGGTCATTCAATATTTTGTGTTTTAAGATTCACTTTTAGATCTAAAATGAGGCATTCCTAGATTGCCTTAGGAATGCATAAAACTATAAAAGCACTCAAGATTTTAAAAATGAAGTTTATTTTAGCCAAGAAAAATTCATCAATATTGATTTAGGAACATTTAGGATTGGTTAGGATTGTTTAGGAAATGTTTAGGAAAGACATGCAAATTTAGTCCTTTTTAAGCACTCAAAACTTGAAGTCTTCCTAGATTGCATGAAACCTTAAATCACTAAATTTTTGATGAAAGTTCTTTTTAGGGAAAAAAATATCATCAAGAGTAAGTTTTATCCCTTTAGGATTGATTAGGAATTATTAGGAAATGTTTAGGAAAGATTTGTAGATTAGTCCATTTTAGGCATTCAAGAGTGAATGAGAGTTCATTTTAAGCCCAAGAAATGAGGTTTTTTAGTTCCTAAACATGAAAGAGGGATAATTAACCTTAAGAAATTGATTTTTTTGTGATATTATTTCTTCCAATGAGTTCCTACAAAAATATGGAATTAGAAACTAAAAATTTGAAGTCTAGAGGCACCAAGAGGGCCTAATGAACCCTAAAAACCAACTAAACCCAAGTTTAAGGCCTTAAAAATGCCCCTTGTTTCCCATGAAAGTAAAAATGGTAGTTTATTTTGAGGTTTTTACTCATAAAAATAAGGATGGGGGCTCATACGAGTCACTTTGACTCCTAGTATGAGAAAACAAGGCCAAAAGGCTTTAAAAAGGCCTAAAATACATGCAGAAGTCCCATACGAGTAATGGGAACCTCTGGTATGAGAATACATAAGTTCCAATATGATAAAAAAATTCCAAGTAGTTTAATTGTATGAGAATTCACCCTAGAAAGGATGAGATTCCCAGAGAAAGTGGGTTTTTGGCTTAAAAACCCTTTAAAAAGGTAGTTGTGAAGTGTTGCGGAGTCCCACCGAGCATGATAAAATGTGATTAGTGAAAACCTAACCTATTCATAACATGCATAGACATTCAAACTTCATCCTAAGAAGAATATACTAAACATATAGTAAAACTACTTGTAAGATACCTCAGATAGATCTTAAATGGGAGCACCATGTCACCATTTGATTTACTCTTAGATTAGGGATGTGGGTGTGCTCTCATAACACTAGGAACATGTCCCCAATTATGATTAGGAATATTTAGGATCATTTAGGGACCATGGAAACCCCATAGTGGCATAGAATCAGGTATGGTGAACCTGATTTTCCCCTAGAGCCCCAAGGATCCAAATGAAGCTTCGATGCAAATTTGAGCTATTGATGCTTATGCTAAGTTGATTTTAACCAAATATAAGTGTGATATGATGTAGAATTGATATGAAAATATTGATATTGAGCTAGGTTAATCCATTAATCTATTCTAGGATGAGTTATGAAAGCTTGAAAGATAAGTATATCTAACAAGTATGCTAATGCTATAGTAATCTAGATGCAAATTGACATGATAACAATGGATGAAATGATAAAATCTAAGCTAATAATTTTCTCTTGGAAGTGAGAGTATTTATATGATTTGAGGAAGGGCTTGGGTTAGAAAGGGTAGTTAGGGTCAGAGTCAAGGTTAGGAGTATAGTTAGGGGTACAGTTAGAGGTATGGTCAAAGGGGATGATGGTTAAGGGTTTCTCACAAATGTGTGAGAAACACTTGGGATGTGTGCTTAGGTAACAATGGTGTAAGAGGAGATATAGGCTTCATTAAGAGGATGTAAGAGCCATTAATGAGCACTACTATATTTGACCTTATTTTTCTACCAAAATTTTTGACAATCAATTAAAAAGGTTTAGGTTGGTCGGATTATAGAAGGAAAACTTCCTTTTTTTTTTCAATCCATGCCCTTGTTAGTCAAAATTTTGACCAATACCATGTAGGTCAAAATTTTGACCAACACGAGCATAACTTTAAAAAGAAAAAAGATTTTGTATCTCATTTCATTGTTTGGTTTTCACTTGGAGCGCGCGAAGGAGCTGGAGCATGTGATTGTTTGAACTGTTATTTGGTGAGAGTTTTAGGAGGATCACCTGCCTGTGAGGGTTTCCACTATGATTTGGTGTAAAAGGAGGACTACCTGCCTATGAGGTTTGCCACTGTGATTTGGTGTAAAAGGAGGATCACCTGTAAGGGTTTTCTTACTCTGCATTTATCTGGCATTATTTTATTGGTTACCTACTTAGGACCCATGAGAAATGTGTCAGTGCATCATGTATTGGGTATTTGCTACGTTGTTTATATATCATGCCTTATCGATTTGCGAAGTGAGTGGATGGATTGAACATCTTTGCAAGTTTAACCTTCAATGCATCCACGGTTTTGAAGCTCATTTGTTAGTTCTGTAAACAAAATATTGAAATTTTGTGTTGTGCCCACAAGATACTAAACTCTCTATCAGACCAGCTTCAAACACCCATCTGTTACACTATTCAATCCTTTAAGGAACCCGATACATTCCAATATGAAACTCTTTCAACCAAAACCAATATCATTCACTATTATGTTATTCACAAAAGATATCAAAAACTAATAGCAGGAATATATATAAACTCAATTAATAATGAGTTCTCGAAAACTATTTTTTTAAAACCATTGTAGACATCAATGCTTTCTTGGCTTACCAAATGGTTTCAAAACATTTCTCTGTCAACAAAACTGATCACTATCCTCCCCTATGGGACTGTCATAAAGAGACTAATAAGCCAAAAACCATTCCTTATGGGACTATCATGAAACAAAATAGATCATTTATATTTCTTTGCACAATAACAATAAAGAGAAGTTGATTCATTAACATTGTTATGTTCTTCGTAACAGAGATAAAAAATGATGATAGGGAATACATAAAGCTTAATTAAAATAGATTTCATTCATACTTAAGGTAGACAAAACATTCATGGCTCTCTGGCTAAAGGCTAGAGAGCCCAATACTTTTCCACAATTATTACTCTCTTGCCTATTCTATTGTCTGTCAACTCTCTCTAACTATCCTCCTCTCTATTACACAGTGTAGTCTATTTAAGACCATATTGGACCATTACAAAACGGTTTGTCTTCCATGACCATTCATACTCCTATTTGGAAATTTTCTTACAAATATCCCATATTCTCTTTGTCAAATCATTATAATGTAATTTAACAAATATACCATGGTTATAACACTCTAATGAATATATCCTTTCTTAACATGACTTAAATGATGTGAAATTCAAAGGTAGAGGTGGTGCCCCTGCACCACATTCCATGTGTTATAGTTGTCAGAGATCATGGAATGACCATATTCAATTGGAAACTCACAAAACTATCAAAGGAATGGCTGAAACTACTCTGCCAGTCAAAATTAATTGAGTAAAAATACAAATACAAACCTCACAAATGCATAGATGTGGTCTAGGATCAATATCTGACTATTCCAAATGCATTGAAATGTAAGACAATGACAAAAAGAATCCAAAATCACTCTAAGAACTCAAGGAAATTGCATTTGAAAGAAGTTTATTTATCAAAAACTTAGTACAGTCCGTACACCAGGCCTCTTCTGCCATGCAATGAAACTTTGGCATATTTGATGGACTCCTAGAAACTACCCAAACCAATCTCAATCAGTTGGATGGATTAGTTTGCACTAAAACATAACAAAATCCAATTCCCTCCATTTTCTAATAACCGTTGCATTTCAAATTTTTGAATTCGCAACATTACAAATTTGGAGTTTTTGAAACTTTTAAAGATAATGAAGCCTTAAGACTTTTAAATGTGACCCAAATGAGCTTATTAAGCATTATTAAAATCAAATCTAAACTATTATAAACTTGTAACACCAAATACCATCCTAGGCTCTTATTTTGGTCCTAAGGCCTATTAGGCCTTTTAAGACTTATTACATATTTTCCATTTGCATTGCATGGAATGACCTTATAGGCCATTATAGGTGCCAATACATTCCAATTGATGTATTTAGATGTCGGTAGGTGCATGGTTGTCATTATAGACTCCTGGTAGTCTTTGGATGTTCTAGGTGCCCTTGCACCATGTTCACCACCTTTGAAAGGATTTTTGTCCCAAGAACCAGTCCTGGCATTGGATGTCTGAGTCTGAACCTGTACTTTAGGAATATGGTGCCTTGATAGTTGGTTCTTTCTGCCCACTAGATGTCCACATCTAAACATGGTTGTTTACTGGCCGCCCTTCAATAGGACACTTGACTGTACCTATTTGAAAAATCCCAAAAGTCTGCATTTCTAGGACTGTGCAGCATTGTCCTATTCAATCCTTTGTCCTTTTCTTCCCAAACCTGATTTGTCCTTCCTCTTCTTCTCCTCATTGAAGAACCTCCTCTATTACTGCTATTCTATCTTTCACTTTTCCTCTTCAATTTCTCCTCTATTCTAAGGGCCAACTGGTAACATTCCTTCACACTTCTGGGGTTAGAAGCCACAAATTCATCTTGGATGTTAAATCTTAAACCACCTAAATATCTAGCAACCTTAACAACTTCATCTTCTTCCAATCGTGACCTTATGCTTAGTTTATAGAATTCATTTGTATATGCTTTAACATCTAAATCTCTTTGTTTTAAACTTTGCATTCTTTTATGCATTTGTACATCAAAGTCTTTAGGAAGAAAGTTACCTTTCAGTTTTGCTATCATCCTGTCCCAAGAGACAATCTCTAGCTTACCTCTTCTCCTTCTATCTACCTCCTCATGATCCCACCATAGGAGTGCATGCCCTTTGAGTGTTGTTTTTTCCAATCAAACCCTTTGATCTTTCGGTACCTCTTCACCTTCAAAGTATGCAACCATTGATGCAATCCAGTCCAAAAGCTCTTTTTCTTTCAGACTTCCATCATACATAGGGACATCTCCCCTCACCTTATGCTACTCAATCTTCATAGCCTTGAATATCTTGATTGTCCTCTGCTCTTCAGGATCTATTTTTTCCTCTTCTTCCTCTCCTTCCCCTTCCTTATGGGTTTCTTCCTATTCTTCACTATCAACACCTTCATCTGTTGCTCTTCTTTGATTGGATTCTAGTGCTTCAAGCCTGGCCAAAAGTGTGTTGTAAGATTCCTACGACCTTTTGTTCTTCTCCTTCAACTCATGGATCTCCCTGGCAGTACCTACATTCCTTAGAGGCATTTTAGAAAACAATAGTCAAACTTCTTTAGCAAAGTGTTCCTCTATCCCTCTAAGGCACCATTTGTTTTAGATAATTTAATTTTAACTTTGGTTGTGTTAACAGAACTATTTTGACTTTATTTTGTAGTTTTTTAACATGAGAGTTTGTAGATTAATAGGAGTTCATAGATACTAGTGTGCCATAGTTTCCCATCTATAACTAGTGAGATGCACATAACTCATGTACCTCATGATAGTGTGCTTGAATACCTTGTATACACTATTTTTCATTAGACTAGACATTATCCAAATAGTGAGTATTTATATAAAGTGCTATAACATACAGGCGGTCCTCCTTTTACACCAATTAATAACAGTGACAACCCTCATAGGCAGTTGGATAATGTCTAGTCTAATCTAAGCACACTAGCATGAGGTACATGAGCTATGTTCATCTCACTAGATATAGATGGGCATTAATGCTCAATTGAATGATACGTTTCCATAAAAATTTGAACTCATATTAATCTACAAACTCTCATGTCTGACAATATCAAGTAACGAGTCATTCCATTCAAGAAAGACCATGTCTAACAATATCAACCCAGAACAAAATAATAACTATGCAAAATTTAGTGATTGTATCTTCCATTAGAGCCACTTCAAATGCACAGGGGATGAACATGCATAATTTCCTGAGCACTATTGGGAGCTTACCCAGCAACACATTTACTATTGTGAAAATCACCACAAATCTATTTTTTGTTGGGTCTAGCTCCCAGTATTGCTTGGTCAAATAAGCGTGTTTTCACTTGTGCATATACCTTCTATGATCAACTCTTATAAGCACAGGGGATGAACATTCAAATTTGCCTAAGCAGTACTTTAAGTAGTCCTCCAACACATGTACTATTGTGAAAATCATCACAAGTCCATTTGTTGGAGGAAATCTCATAGTACACATGTTTGGAGGTCTGAAGGAAACAAGAGAATTTGAAGAGTCATGAGTCTTAAGATTGTACTTAATATATCCAAGCTTTATTCAATGGTACATTCAAACATGAAACAAACCATTCTTAAACCAGATTAAACTAGTAAACTAAAGGACATACTGATTATAAGTAAACTAGTAAACCAAAGGACATGCTAATTAACAGAACTATGTTGACTTTATTTTGTAGCTGTTTAACATGAGAGTTTGTAGATTAATAGGAGTTCACAAATACTAGTGTGCCATAGTTTCCCATCTATAACTAGTGAGCTACACATAACTCATGTACCTCCACTTACTAGCTGTTACCTTAGAAAAATGAGCAAGAAACCAAAAAAGAAATGATTAGCAAAAAATGTTAATTACAATCATTTCTTTTTTGGTTTCTTTCTCATTTTTCTAAGATAATGGCTAAGCGAAGCATCAATATCCTTGTCATTCCCCTTCTCTATCTCTCTCTCTCTCACACACCTACTGGTCCTTTGGCATGTATTGAACAGAATCAAATTTTCAGCATATTATTATCATTCTATTTCTTTGTTGTAAACATGCCATTGGTTCAGTTTTGTAATTTTTTTGTGTTAAATGCATTTAAAATAAAGGTTTAATTCTGTAGACTATTGATGCAGAGCCCTCTACTATCACCTTAAATAGACCAACTCAACTTGAGGATTCAACAAGAAACTTAAATGGAATACATTAAGAAGTACCAAATGATGAATGCTCAATTGTTGTAAATCAGATCCGTCCATTTCTAGAACTTGATTTTTCTATAGTCCTAATAATTTTTCTTATTTCTTGAACATTGTTGACATACTTAAATGGAATACACAACACCAAATGATGAATGCTCAATTGTTGTAATGGAAAATCATCATAACTGTCCATTTCTAAAATTGGATTTTTTATAGTCTTAATTATTTTTCTATAGTCCTAATGATTTTGAAAATTGTTGACAAAGAGTGTTTCTTTTTTTGATTATAGTATAAATGATTTTTCTATAGTCTTAATGATTTTTCTTATTTCTTGTCTTTTGTCCCTTTTTGATTTCCTATGTCTGTGCTTCGTGACAGGATTTTGTCACCTTCTTTTGATGGTATATTTCATTCACTCTATGTGGAATACTATTTTGTTCACTATTTTATTTCAGCTTGATATTTCTTTCATTTTTCATATACACAGAGACTACACATGTTGATAAAAAATGAACTATTTGATTTAGGTTTACTTTTTATTATTGTAAATGGTTGATATTTCTGATGGTACTCCTTGGTGTATTCCATATATAAATAATCATATAAAAATAATAAATGTAGTAACGATGGTGCGGTGCATTATTGATATAGGATTGATGGCTCTTGTCAATGTGCCAAACTGTCAATGTGGTGGTGGGAAGTGTGTGTTGAAGACTTCACAGACACAGAGCAACCCTGGATGACAATTTTGGTGCTGCCCAAATAGAAAAAAGGTTGCTAATGTGTATATATTTAATATTTCTCATGTAAATACTATTCATTATATTAGAAGAACTAATGTAGATTGGGCATCACAAGGAAATAATGGTTGTGTATACTTTAGTTGGGTCGATGGAAACTCATCTGCATCTATCCACCCATCTCCACTTATCCACGATGAAGGATTTGAGTGCAAAACGTGTTAGGCTAGGGAAAATTCTGAAATTATATTTTTACAATGCCTTCTTTGTATTGTAATCGCATATCTTTGTTGCGACCATATGCAGAGATGAACTCAGGAATTAGTTAGTTTAGTATTTTCATATTGTAACTAATATTTTAATATGGATATGACGTAACTTCTCTTTGCCTCAAGTGCGCATATATATGGTTTACATCTTTTTTTAGAATAATTCTTCATGTTTATGGCTCAGGTGAGCCCCAATCTGCTATCAATCACATGATTTGATCTATAGTGTTTTCTTGTTTATTCCATTTGTTCCTTGACCTTTGAAGGCCATTTGGTAATTTTAACTACACTTAAGGATCCATCAGTAGTTGTGGAAAATAGGATTCATGTTGCAATGCCCAAGCTGCGAGATGGGAAAGAGAGACAAGAAGAGTGGAAAGAAGATGATATTCTTGAGATCATGGATGGACACAATGTTGTAGACTTTATTGATCCAGATATCTTATAGAGGCTTGAAGAACTGGAGAGGGAAGAAGGGCTTTGGAAGGAAGCTAAGGGTGACGAGGATGATGAGATGGGGGAAGATGAGACGGGCTTGCCAACATTTGCTGAATGCAAGGTATCAAAATCATAGGCCATAAGTATTAGAATATAAACTATTGTAAAAGGAAGAAACACATATGTGTCATCATTTAATACAAAATATAAAAGTATCCCACAGACACACAATTGCTATTATAACAACTATCCTCTAATCCCATGGTGTACTAGTCTCAAGGTAAGAACAATTTACTTAAGCCATCATATAAGTATCATCCTAAAGTTTAAATAGACATTGACTATGGATTGACTATCATTTTCAAGCTTGAGCAAGGCTTCGTACCACACCCCATTCGTAGATTTGTACGCAACACTGATTTAGGCTAGAGGTAAACTACATGTGTCATGTAAACAACATGGTTAAATGCAATATCTTTTGTGTGTTTTCAAGAGTTTTCACACCAATACAATCATAAATAACGCATTGAACGTAATCTATGAACACTACGTGGTATGAAGTCTCGCTGAAGTTTGAAGTTTGAAGTATGAGCATCCTCCCTTTATTCCAGTGAGGGATTGGAATGAGTTCATTTTGGATGCAAAGGAGAAAGGGGATACTCAAAGAGGAATTACAGCATCAAATGAGAGAAGAAGGTATGCAATAGTATTAACTACTAGTAGAATGTAATAATGCACTAATTAGTGATCTTTGTATCTATATCATGTAACATATTTCAAACTTTTCAAATGTTGCAAGACACATCAAAGGAAACAAAGACCAGACTGCAAAAGATTTCACAATAGCTGAGAAAAATAATTGTAGGCATCATGGTCACAATTTTTTGGAGACAACGTAATTGAGTTGTATACCTAGACAATGGAAAGCATCTTCTCCTCCTCTGATTCCAAGTTGACACTGCGGGATCCAAAGACCATAGATAAGGAATAAATTTAGAGAGTAGAGGAGGGCCATAATGACCAAAATAATATAGGACAAACCCCAAGTTAAATTAGGAAACTATAAACATTTTAATACATTTTTATTATTAAATAATGAAATTTGCATATACTACTGTTCTAAGCCCCCTCTATGCAAATTTCATTATTTAATAATAAAATTATATTAAAATGTTTACAGTTGCCTCATTTAACTTGAGGTTTGTCTTGTATTATTTTTGTCGTTATGGCCCTCCACTCTCTAAATTTATTCCTTATCTATGGTCTTGGGATCGCACAGTGTCAACTTGAAACCGGAGGAGCAGAAGTTGCTTTCCATCGTCTAGGTATACCACTCAATTACATTGTCTCCAAAAAAATGTGACCATGATGCCTACAATTATGTTTCTTAGCTGTTGTGTCACATGACCCCTTATGACCCTTTACGACCACTTACAACCTCTAAGAATACATCTTAGAGGTCTTAAAATGTCGTAAAGGGTCATAAGAGGCTCCTAGGAAGGGCTAGATGAGCTTCCACCTTCACGTGGTTGGCCCTGTTAAGTAGAGAATGTTAATTAAACTATTCTCAAAAAAAAGAGAAGCTCAATAATTTAAGCTCTCAGTCCACAAAAAAATTAAATTAGACTTACTAAGCCTCTTATTGTAGTTTTTAATAAGATTGATTTGCAACCACTAGAGACTACTCTACAAGCTTGAAGAAGCGATATATTTTGGAAAATGAAGAGTGGAAAGAAGATATTCCTGAGATCATGGATGGATACAATGTTACAGACTTTATTGATCCAAATATCTTGCAGAGGCTTGAAGAACTAGAGAGGGAAGAAGGGCTTAATTAGGATGGCAGCAAAGATGATGAGGATTTCACAATAGCTAACAAACATAATTGTAGGCATCATGGTCACATTTTTTTTGAGATAACATAATTGAGTTGTATACCTAGACAGAGTGCAACTTTTGCACCTCCAATTCCAAGTTGACACTGTGAGATGGAGAACAACTTGGAACCGGAGGTGTAGAAGTTTCTCTCCATCATCTGGGTATACCACTCAATTACATTGTCTCCAAAAAAATGTGACCATGATGCCTACAATTATGTTTCTCAGATGTTGTGTCCCAAGACCCCTTATGACCCTTTACGACCGTTTATGATCCCTAAGAATACATCTTATAGGTCTTAAAATGTCGTAAAGGGTCATAAGAGGCTCCTAGGAGGGGCCAGATGAGCTTCCACCTTCACGTGGTTGGCCCTGTTAAGTAGAGAATGTTAAACTATTCTCAAAACAAAGAGAAGCTCAATAATTTAAGGTCTCAGTACAAGCACTAGAATTGAGTTTTTTGGCATGGGTTGGGAAATTTTTGTATATCAACATGCGATAGAGTTTGGGCAAAAAATTCTATCACATGTTGATATAAAAAATTTCCCAGCCGTACCAAAAAACTCAATTCTAGTGCTTGTACTACATGACTGGTGCCAAAATAGGGCTCTCACAATCACTAACTATGACTTGCTAGAAACAAGCAACAGAACAAGTGTGGACACCTGAAGATAAATATTAGATAGGGGAAAAGCACTTGCAACAACAGAGGCAATAGCTATAGATACAGATGAGGATATCCCAAATCCCTAATATAATAAATACGGTGAAGAAAAAGATTAATGTAAAAATTATTACTATTTTGGAAGATGCAAATCCAATCAAGGAGATGTTGAAGAGGACAGATGAATTGATGGTGCGAGCATGTCATTTTGAAGTAAGCAGTAATGAATCTTTAGTTATAACAAAAGTTCAATAAAGGTTTATATTTTATACTCTTTTATGTCATGAACTAAAATATGTATTTGTTCTTGTTACAGGATTTTTTTCTTGCTCGATTACCTAGTCATGGACATCATGGTGAGGCCAGTAGTAGCATCATGCAAAAGAGTAATAATTTCTACATTGACTCTTTTTAGTTTTTTCTTCACCATATTTATTATATTAGGGATTTCTAGGATATTGTCATCTATATCTACATCTATTGCCTCTTTTGTTGCAGGTGCTTTTCCCCTACCCTGAACATCAAATTGTGACAAAAATATCAGTAAAACTATCATAATAACTCCATGAACATTGTTTTAAGTAATTATATATGAATGTTGTGTATTAATATTGAATTATATGTCATGTTAATGAATATTGTTATGTGTTAATGGGGAATTTAGATTGATGTTAGGGGGAGGGGGGTTGAGGCCAGATGAGCTTCCACCTTCATGTGGTTTGCCTTGTTAAGTAGAGAATATTAAAGTATTCTTGAAACCAAGTGAAGCTCAAACTAACATACCTTCATTATTTAATCAATTTCATTCATTCTAGGTCTTTGCTCATAAGTGAATTTTGAATGTGTCATTGTCAGGCAACTATCAAATAAAAAACTAGAAGGGCCAATAGTCAACTTCTCATTGTCATTGTCTGGCATGATTAGGCTTCATTTTGTGTAAGTATTCTCATATTGAATGCGTCAACCTCTCTTGGCCTAATGTGGATTATTTCATTGGTTTGTGTTTTTGAGTAGGTGAAGTGTTAAATCAGTTCCTATCTTCTATTCTTAATTCATTCAAACTGCAGGAGGGCCTGATGGATATACTCAACATAGAATTGAATGCTAGTCTAGGCAATTGAACACACTGAGTCTTTGGCTTGAGAGAAAGAGTTGGGTAATGTTGTTTCTGGAGACCTGTGCAATTGTCCTCAGTGGCCTCTTTTTTTTGTAATAGGTATTTTTATATATATGTAGTGTCCACGTTTATTTTAATACAAATTCTTTTTGTGTATATGCTAGTGCTATGGAACCTAAATAAATAATTATAAATGTAATAGATAATGTCTTCGATGAAGGAATTGATGTACCACATGTAAACCAAAATCCATGTTTAATGCCATTTTTTGCAAAATGATTTTGTCTATTAGCATATCATATTTTGTTACACCCTTCATGACTGTAATGTTTAAGTTAAGTATTGATGCAATTTTCTAAAGTAGCAAGTTCTGTTGTCATTGTTTTTTTCCTAGTGGTTCTGAGGAGATCAAGAATTATCAAGGAAAGATATTGAAGTGGAAAGGAAAAGTTTCTGAGAGGTTACAAATATTGAGTCATCGATCAGGTATACTTTTTTTAAGTAATTGCTACATAAATGGTTAAGTTTTCCTAAATTTTTAAAATAAGTCATAATTATTCAGTATCATATTCTTAGCTACATGTTGCAGGTCTTCATACCATAAATTTTAGAGTTCAACTCTTACATGGACAAAGTTGTAGGTTATATTGAACCATCTGTTATAGTTTTTGACTCTTTAGTTGCCAGAAAGATTAAATTCACATCCTAGTTGTCATTGTGTTTGGGACATAAAGATTTATTTAACTAAATTAATTCTTTTAATATTGAGATAAAAAATCTACAAATAAAACCTAGACTGGGGACTACATAGAAAAATATCATATGAAGAACTACTAAAATGGCAGTATCAAAGTTCCTAACAAGTAATCCACGTATCAAAATCTAGTTGTAGGATTGAAAAAAAAGACAAGATAAAAAAGTTCATAGGCCCATACAAGACACCCACCAAAATATAGACCATCAATTTATAGAACCCTTGCAAGATATCCCAAGGAACGACAGGTAGTGAAAACTAGATAGATAGAAAAAAGAACATAACCATATGCTGCCTCACCTGTTTGAGGTAAGCCAAACTCGGTCCAATTCTCTTAACAATGGTACATATCCGTCCAAGTGCAGAAACCTTCAAATATTTGCAGTGGTAAAGAGAATCCCCATATTTTATTAGCCTAACATAGTCTTTGGCCACTTTGGCAATGAGATTGCGAGCAATATTGATCTAGCTAAGGGCCAACTTGTAGTGATCTTTATCATATAAAACATTTAGCAGATCTCCATAAAATGGATGCACATCATCTTGGCGGGGGAAATCATCTTAGCAAATACATCTGAAGAAGCAGTAGCAGCAACAACAACAAATACATCACTGACGCTTCTTCGGGCATATTTCATTGACTCCTCAAAATGAGCAGCCTTTATTTCAGCTACCTCATCACTATCATCCTCATCCATTGCCTCGAGGTTCTCACTTCTTTTTCTTTCATGTGCAATATCCTGTAAAAGTGCAGAGGAAAGAGAACATGACAAATTGAAATAATAAGATACAAGTTGAGGAAAATTGAATAAAAAAATGTAAAATTCTAACAAACCAGTTAAAAAAAAACAATTAAGAAATTCATAACAAAATCTAGTTTGCAAAAGCTGCCGCAATTGAAACTCACCTTCTCAATATTTTCTCTAATAGCATACTTGCAAGCCCACTGAAAAATCTCTTTAATATCGGCTCCATTGAATCCTTGGGTATAACAAGCCAATGCCATTATGTATAATGAAAATTGTTTTCTTGGTTGTCATACCATCCATCTCCATCAACAATTGGTTAAGGACTCTGTCCGCAGTACCACCAGCATCCCCAACACTGCTTCCATGCTACAAACATGCAAACCAATTATGCATCACCAATCAAAGCCTATCTCTCAAATAGTTCAAACAAAATGAAAAAACCCACAGTTTCACGCAGAGCAAAGAAGATGGATTGCTAGAGCCCATTGACAAATCTCTGTAATATCTCATCAATAAATATAATGGACAGAGCATTCTTCTCAAACTCCTCAAAAGCCTTCCAGAGATTGCTTTCACTTTCTCCAACCAACTTTGACATGATCTCAAGTCCATTGATACAGAAAAAGAAGGCACCGGTTTCATTTTCCACTGCCCTAGCGATTAAAGTTTTCCCAAAACTAGGAGGCCCATAGAGCAGAATACCCTTTGGGGGCTTCACACCAATAGATTTGGAGAGTTGTGGGCATCTAAGAGGAAGCTCTACCAATTCACAGATCACCAGTTAGAATTAGTTGAACTAGACTTTCTTTGTTGTAGAATTGATTTAGTATAGAATATTTTCTAGCAGGATTTTTTTTTTAAAGCAAGGTTTTCGTAGCATTATCTACCACTTGAGCAAAATTTTTCATAGCTAAATTTCCTTGCCATAGTTAATATTTCTCTAAAGAATTACAATTTAGTAAGTCCTCGGCTAGAACAGACAAATTTGTCACTTTATTAAGATGACAATTGTGTACTAAGTTTCCTAACTGTATAAGTCATCATCATCTTTATTATCTGTTGTAGCAAATACATCTGAAGCACCAACAGAAGCACCAAGAAATCAAAATTCAAAACCAAAGCCTTGAGATTGTTGTAGTGTTTGTGCAAAGGCTTGATACTTCTGAATATCAACATCACTGACACTTCTTTGGGCATATTTCATTGACTCCTCAAAATGAGCAGCCTTTATTTTAGCTACCTCATCACTATCATCCTCATCCATTGCCTCAGGGTTCTCACTTCTTTTTATTTCATGTTCAATATTATCCTGTAAAAGTGCAAAGGAAATAGAACATGGCAAATTGAAAAAATAAGATACAAGTTGAGTAAAATTGAATCACAAAATGTAAAATTCTAACAAACCAGTTGAAAAAAAACCATTAAGAAATTCATAACCAAATCTAGTTTGCAAAAGCCACCACAATTGAAACTCACCTTCTCAATATTTTCTCTAATAGCATACTTGCAAGCCCGCTGACAAATCTCTGTAATATCTCATCAATAAATATAATGGACGGGGCATTCTTCTCAGCCTCCTCAAAAGCCGTCTGGATATTTCTTTCACTTTCTCTAGCCAACTTTGACATGATCTCGGGTCCATTGATATAGAAAAAGAAGGCACCAGTTTCATTTTCCACTACCTTAGCAATTAAAGTTTTCCCAGAACCAGGAGGCCCATAGAGCATAATACCCTTTGGGGGCTTCACACCAATAGATTTGAAGAGTTGTGGGCATCTAAGAGGAAGCTCTACCAATTCACAGATCACCAGTCAGAGCCTATCTCAAATAGTTCAAACAAAATGAAAAAACCCACAGTTTCACGTAGAGTAGAGCAAATGGATTGCTAGAGCCCAAAGCAGTTTGGAAAATAGAACGAGCAGGGACCCACTGGCAACAAGTAGCAGAATGAGTGTGGACACTTGAAGATAAATATCTAGACTAATCACCGATCAGGATGCCGTTGGTGATTAGTCTGGATATTTATCTTCAATTTTTTTTAAACACTACACGTTTCATCAAAATTTTGACCAACTTGCATTGAAACTTTGGAATAAAATCGACCATTCTGTGTTGAAATGTGGCGTCGCGGGTTTGGCATCTTGGTCGGAGCCACTAAATATTTCGACCAACTGTCATCAAAATATGACCGTCATGAGTTTGGCATCCTGGTTGGAGCGACCAAAGTTTTCGACCAATATTAATTTATATTAGTTGAAAGATCGACCAATACACGAACACATGCCAATGTTATTTTCGGCCTAGATTGCTCTCTTTTTTGACCAATATGGGAGTCGATCATTCGACAGTTTCAGGTATGGGTCGATATTTCAACGTAGATAATAGCGACAAACTAGTTGGTCAACTGTTTGACCGTGTTGGGTAGAAACTTTGACCAATATTGCATCAAAAAATGTTGCAATGTACTAGTGGAGGGTGTAAGAGGCTATTACTGAGTCTGTAAGGCTCATTAATGAGGGGGTTGACCATAAGTCAAAGGATGTGGGTTTAGACTAAGAGGGTTAGGAATCACCCTCTAAGCAGGTTTAGGATGAGATTAGGAAAGTGAGGATAGGTTTAGGGTTTTCTAGAAGTTTCTAAGGTTTTAGGGTTTAAATAAATACTTAATTTGTTTAAGGATTGTGACATAATTTATTAAATAATTATTTAATAAATAGGGGAAAATCATTTAAATTAGATTCTAATGCTTTTGGGAGGGATTCTTTAATTAAAAATATTTAATTAAAATAGGAGAAGGGATAATGACAATAAAAACTAATTAATTAATTAATTAATAAATGATGATGTCATCAGGGGTTTTTGCAAAATAAAATATTTTTATTTGGAAAAGGGATTTTAGGTGTCTACAATAGGATTTAATTATACGAGTTATCTAGAGTCCGCCTCAATTTTGTGGTGATTTTAATAACAACTATCATAGTTACAAGGTGTGTTTTCATTTCAAACAAATAGTTAGGATTTTAGTTTTACTAGTGACATCTTTAATCTATTACTATCACTTCAGTTCAAGTTTTCAAACTATTAATTAAAGTAAAGGAAACCAAAAATTGTTAATAGATAACTTTGTTTACATGTTGGAGTTGATCATTGAACCTTACAATTCTAAAAAAAATCCTACAGCCAAAACACCTATCACATATAGAGATGAAGCAACTAATTTTCTATGCAACCGTGAAAATTGAATTTATCCACAAAAGAATCATGATTGAGATTTTTAATAATTGATAATTGGATAATTTTGATAATGACTCTTTGCAAAAGGAAAAAGGAAAAAGGAAAAAATAACCCTAGATGAAAACCTAGGTGAGAGTTAAATTAGATCATGACAAGTGCTTTCGTCCTATTTTATGAGACAAAAAATGTGTGACCTATTAAAAAAACAATTTCTAATTTTAGCTTATGTTTAATAAAGTAAAAAGTAAACATAATTAATTAGGTGATTACCTATTTTACTCTAAAAAATTTCACTCATGTAAGTGGCTCATCCCCATGGAAGATTGGAATGACTTAGTACTCCTTTGCACTCAATACAAGCTACCAACTTTTCACACTGAGATCCCTCCATTAAAAAAGTATACAATTTCACTCAAAAAAAAATGAAATCGTGTTCCAATTTTCAATGCTAATACTATATGCAATAAAATCTCTCTTTTATCTAGATTATTTCTCTATTTCATGTTTAATATAATAGTGTCTCTTATTGTACTTATTATAAGCATCTAAAATCATCCTCTTCCTAACCTTGCCTAAATTAACCCCCCTCTAAAATTATTTAAATAAATAAAGTATTTAATTTCTTCAATCGTTAATTAAATGAATTTCAGTCATTTATTTAATTAATTTAACCTTTTATCTATCTTTCCTATATAGTTCACCTTAATTAATTTTTTTAATTTATTTTAATTGAGTTCACTCTTCATATTTGTATCCTCCAAGAATTAAATGAATACAAAGTATTTATTAATTCTCTTTTTTTATCTCAAGTCCTTAGTTTATTAAGCCAATCAACTAACTAATTAATCCTCTTGCACATTACTAAACATGTTTAAGCCATGGTCAAATGTACATAGGTCATGTAAGTATATGTCCCATTCATCCCACTTCAAAATCCTCTCATTCAATATCCTATATCCAATTCTTGAAGAAAATATGGACCCTTCACATATTTCAAAACATTGTTTGTTTTAATTTTAAAAGAAAACATTTTTCAAGATAATCTTTGCTCGTTCAAATTCATTTAATCTTGGCCCTCCTCAAGTATTCCAAACACAAGGTAACATTTGGAGGCTTCTCCTTCTCCCAATCCTCTCAATCACATCCATTGGTCTCTTGTATCACTCTCAAACCCTTGATAAATCATTCTATAATATATAAATAGACCCTCTAGTAAGTTGTCTAATAAGTCTTCTAAGATGCAAGCCATGTTGTGAACTTGAGCATCCACACATCACCTCTCAAGTACACGTTCATTGAACCACAACCACACATTGTGTACAATAAATATATGATGGTAAGAAAATTCTTATTTTCTTTCACCATTTTATGAAATTCATTACTTAATCTAAGATGTTGATTAAGTCTGGAAAAGTATTTAAATTTGTTATCGGGATCCTTATTTGCATCATGCATACTCATTGTTCACACTTAACAATTTGCAATCATTCATTTTTAAATGTTACACACCAAATATTTCTATATAACCATTAACTACAATTTAATATATATTTATTATTTTTAAATGTTAAACAAGTAATTTTTATTAAACCATTAACTATTCATTAATATATGTTCATTCATTGTAATTACTAAATTTTTAAATATTTTCATTTAAACAAAGATTAAATATTAAATTTTTATTAATAATTCAATTGATTAAATATATTAGTGAAAATCACAATTGACTTATCAAATCATTTAATCTAGTCAATTAATTAATAAATTTAATTGATAAAATTAAAAATAGAATATTATCGATCATAATTAAATAAAATTACTAAACTAATAAAATTTCACATCCAATCAATTTGACTACATTAACATTTAATTAATTAATTGTTCCATCTACTCATATATTATAATTACAAAAAACATTACAAAGTAATTTATTAAAGGCATTCTAATTGATAAGACAATCTCAAAGATTTGCTTATAAAAACTCTCTTTGCTCAAATTTAGATGTGTTTTACTTTATCCATACCATACCACATCCCAATATGCAATTTTTTATCCAATTTGAACTATATACCATATTATGTCCCTTCATGCAATGTTTTATCCAATTTTAACTATATACCATACCACGTCCCTTTATGCAATGTTTTATCCAATTTGAATTATCTTTTTCTCTATTTAGTTCCTTGGCTCTAATATGATAGGAAAATTGGTAAATTTTTGTTGACCCCATTTCTAATTCCTTATTATGTCAAAAGGATGAAAGATAAATTAGGTTGATTTCGTCTTGAGTTCTTTAATAAAAAATAGATCTTTATTTTTTTAAATCATTTTTACCTTTCCACATCAAAATTCTAAAACAAATCATTTTCATCTTTCGCCATCAAGATTCTTCAAAATCTCATTTTCACCTTTCTCTCTCAAAACCCTAATTTGACACTTTGACATTAGTCATGATTTATCTATATTTAATGCAAATGCTCATTCTATAGCTTTATCATTCCAAACAAGGCTTTATCTAAATTAGTTCATCTTTAATATGTAGTTCCTTGTAGATTAAATTGTGTAAATTTTTTTGCATCTAAGTTTAGAAAGGTGAACCCATAGCCACCCTGTCCACTTGCTTATAAATGACATCTTAGAACGAGAAGATGGATCGAAAGAAAAGCTCGAAAAGGGAGGCTACTTCGTCATTATATTTCCTCCTGAAAATCTTAATAGCATCATGAATGGGAACATAGATAAAGAGTGAGAGCACATCAAAGGATACCAACATGTCATTATTCTCTAATCTTTTATCCTTGATGAAATTAATACATTGGTTAGCATCTTTGATGTTCTTGTTCTCTATTTAGTTATTTCAACCCTAGTGTTTTAAAAAAAAAATTCTAGATAAGCCTATTTCTACATTTTACTTTATTTTTATTAGTGGAAAAATGAGTCACATATGAGCCCAAAAACCTACACAACAAGAGACATCCAACACACAATCAAAGAACAAAAATGTAGTGAAAAAAGGCAACCTAACACAAAACAATATCCAAGTTATTACACACTAAACACAACCAACCACGAATACATTTGAATTCAAGCTACTAAAAAAAAAGAAAGGGTGGCCAACTATGCCATCCCTAGACCCTTCATAATGATCCAAGCAACCAAAAACTGGGAATGGGAGTCACTAGCATGTCTAGGATGACTATGTTTCTTTTTATGAACAATCTGAAACAAAATATCATCCTCTAGAAAAAAAAAATAAAGAGGAGAAGGATTATCATTTGTTGTACCCAAAGGTGATCAAATAGGAGTTGTCAACGTTTCCAAAGGATCTAAATACACATGATCTCTAGATTCAACCATTGGCATCAAAGACTTGGAAGATGGAACAACCAAAGGGCCCATAGAAAATAAATTTTCAAGAGTCTCAATAGATACCTCGACCTCTAGCGCCAAGTCCTACTCCAAAGCCTCAAAATAATAAAAATCCCCCAACCATCAAATTCTCATAATTGGCATTTTTCCACCAAGTTGCCTCAAGTTTCTTACAATGAGAGCTAAGGAAAGACAAAGCCATGTGTCCTATAGAAAAGCATCTCCTACAATGTAAGGGGGGATCCTCATATTTAAGTGTTTAAATTCACAATCTATCCCCAACAAGTAGAACAACATCCATAGGAAAATCCTTGGAGGTGTCAATGTCCTCGAGAATGCGAGCATAAATAGTATAGCCAGTAGTTTATTGTTGCATCATCTTCCTATAAAAATTGACGAAGATAATTGTCAGTAGATTCAAAAAAGATGTTTTTCTTGGATTTTTGTATGGTGTCATGTCCATTCAGTTCATTCTTTGTCAATTTGATGGTAACGTAAATAAAGACCCTTGAGCACTGTTGTTGAGCTTGACGACGAGCATACTTGGATGTGTAATGATCCAATGTAGCACACGCATCCTGATCAGATAGACTACATGTGAAGTTACCAGCTCATCTCGATCTGTAGGGATCATGCAGATTGTATCACTTAAGTGTCGAATGAAACCGTTAGCAAATTTGCAGGCAGCTCGGCTTTCCAATTGGTTCCTACAATGACGCTCAGATCAACAACTGGCTAGCATTGCAGCTGTTGGATTAATGCGAAGGTGGAGATCTCTAAGTTGGTAAAGATTTGGATAGGAGACTTGTTTATATAGACACTTTTGGAATTGTAACAAGGATCCATTATTCTATTATTGCATTGTTGTCAAGGCGAGGGAAGTGATATTTTCCTAAGTGCAATTTTGTATTCTAGGCTAGTTTTGTGAGATGGGGATGAGCTCGGGTATGAGTTCTTTGCATTCTAATTGGTTTTCATTGTAAGGGTTTCCAAGTTAGCTAGAGGATTTCTGAGCTAAGGCTTTGGTACTCATTGTTGGGAATTGTATTTGAGGACTTATCTGTTTACATGGTTGTAGGCATTATCAGTGTTAGCCGACTTGCATTTCGCATAAGTGGCTTTATGTTCTTGATCAATATCTAAATGGTAAAGGACTTGTGTTGCCCAAATCATGTTGTCTATTTGTATTGTTCTATCTTACATTTTCTTATTACTGGTTCTTTGAATTACTATTGCATTCTTGATTATCCAAGTTAGCCGCTTTACATAATTCCACATTGATTTCTTTGGAGGCGTAGTTTGTTCTAGTCTTCATTTTAAGTTAGGCGAGCTAGAGTCAATGCCGCACGAGGGTTCTACTCTAACCCTATGACACTTGGTAGCAAAGCCCTATTACAGGGTTTTGTAAAGAAACTTGGGTGGTTTTTTCTCATAATCAAGAAGGATGATCTTGTGGGATCAAGAATCTTACTAACATGGTGGATACCAAAGAGCGCAACAAGGAGCAGCCTGCCAATGGAAGAGGTGTGCAGAATGGTCGTGGCTCTACCATTACCCAGCCCTGCACCCACAACTAGTTACAAGATCTTGAATCAAGATTAAGCACACTTGAGGCACCCGAGTTTGATGACCATCCCATTAATCTTGAGGCAAATTATCCTGACATTCAAGATGATATGGGCAAGTTGTGTGATACTATGGAGATCTTGCATGATGAGATCAAGTTCTTAAAGGATGAGAAATATTTGCACCATACCTTGTTGCAAGGAGGATCGCAAGGCCCAAAGTCTTCGATCCAGATTGGGTTGTATGACAGTGATCAGGATGACAAATCACTAGATAACTTCATCTGGGATGTAGAAGAGTTCTTTTCTAATGTGACTTAGCTATCCACTGAGGAGCAAGTGAAGAAGGAAGCCTATTAATTCACAGGTAGTGCCAAGCTATGGTGGAGGACCTATCTTGCAGATAAAAGGGCTGGAAAGATAGTTAGGTCCATCACGACCTGGATCGAATTAAAGGTTGCCCTGCAAGATCAATTCCGATCGGGGAATTCAGATTGGGTAATCCGAGAACGCTTTGACAAGCTGAGGCATTCTGATAACATTTGGGATTATGTGTGTGCATTTCAAGTGCTGGACCTAGAATGCACTAAGCTGAAGGATTTCGAAAAGATTTATTTGTTCATGAAGAACTTGCAGCCTTGGGCCGCTGAGGAGCTAAGGCGACAACGCTCAGATGTTGGCTAATGCCATTAACGCCACAAATAGCTTGCTTGACTAAAAGGGGGATCCATATGAGGCCTCACCCCGACCCATCATAACACTATTGATACATTCACATTTTGATACTTTATGACCTGATATTTTGATACACTTTCTGATCGATTGACAATGAATCATGTTATTATGTCTTGTGATGATTATATTATGTGGATTCTTTTAATGATACAAATTAGAACCTAGATCATATTGTTGATTTTGTTATACATGCTTAGATATGTGTTTTGATGGGAAAGACTTAATCCTGGCTAGATTTGATTATTTCATGGATTGTGCTTTAAAATTTGAGAAATAGAATGGATAATATGTCACGATGTTAGAATTATGTAAGTACTATGTTTGAGCATTACCTTAATAAAAATTGTAATTGGAAATTGAATTCTACATATTGAATAATGTCTTCAATTAAGTAACATTGAATTGTGTGTGTGTGTGTGTGTGTGTGTGTGTGTATATATATATATATATATATGTGTGTGTGTGTGTGTGTGTGTGTGTGTGTGTGTGTGTGTGTGTGTGTGTGTGATTTTATTTCCTTGCACTACTAATGCTCAAATTTAGTGTGCATGAAATAAAACCATGGAATTATTCAGAGAATCAGGGCTAAACATATGTGCAAATTGAGTAAGCCAAGGTTTACTCTAATGAAGAGATTGAAACCTCATTGTATTAATGTGATTTTATTTGTAAACATAAATTGTATGTACGTTACTAGATTAAATTCATGTTGTTAATTGGACATGTCATTTGTAAATGTGAAATGTATTTTATGGTGTCACTTGACACTTGTGATGTCTATGTGGATGGTGACATGTCAATTAGGGTTTGAAAATAATCACCCAACCTAATAGGATATTTTATTAACCCCACTTGCATGTAGATGTTGTGTAGGGCTCACATCAAGTTGAAATTCGGATTCAAACTTAAGTTGAACTTTAGAGGGGTTAAAAGTGACCCTAGAGTACTTTTTTGGCAAAAATTAGCTAACCATATAGGGGTACCTTGAGTTAGGGGCTAGATTTTTCCTATGGGAAGGTCTAGATCACAATTATGACCCTCCAAAAAGGCTACTCTTCAAGAGTGGCGAAAATGGAGAAGGCCACATGCACTTGACTCGTCCCACACTCTTTGCTAAACTCACCATTAAGAGGGGGGGACAAGAGGTAAAGTCAAGTACTAGTGGTCATGTCTCATTTATTTCTAGATCATGAGTAGGATTTGGGGGTCTTTTTAGAGGACTTGGAGAGACTTAGTGGTTGTTCACCCACTCTCTAATTTTAGAGACACTTAGGTTTTGGAGTTGTAAGGAGAAAGACAAATAAAAGGGAAAAGGGCTCTTCTCAACTTCATTCTCACCATTTGCATTGGATCAAGGTTGGTGATCTTGCCATGAAGGACTGCCTCTTTGTATTTGTAGATTTGAAATATTGTTGTGTAGAATGAATATGTAAAACTTGTATGATATACATGTTGTGTAAATTTGTTATTGTTGTGTTGGGTTTGGGTGTATTTGGATTTTTGAATCATCTATTGTTGTTTTGTTTTGGGTATGTTGTTCATGGGTGTTTAAGGCATCACTCACCCTTGGGAGGGAAGTAGTGGCCTTGGGTGAAGGGGTTAGTTGAGATTATCTTTTCATTTGAGAGATTCTTCTCTTAGAGAAGAAGGGAAATCTCATGGAGTATGGGCTCCATGAAGCCATATTTGAAAATCTTGCATTTTGGTGGTGATAAGGAAAGTCATGAGAATGGAAAATGTGGAAATATAGCCTCTTGGAAGGCATGAATTTCTCAAGGATTTATATGTATATTGTAATGGCATTCTCCTCTTGATGAGCCCACCTTCACCCTATTTCAATGGGTTTGTAGGTGACCCATTTGTGAAGCCATGTCTTGTGGGAGTTCATTGTTGTTTTGTTGTATTTTACATTTGTAAGTTTGTGTATGAGTGTACCTGTTTAGCCTTGGTTCTCCAAGCTTGGGGGTGGTCTCTTAGAGACCTAGGATGAGAGGTGAGAACTACATGGTTATGCTCTTATTTGCAGGATTTGGTGGCCATGTTCATGTGGAAAAAGCTCTTGGAAAAAAACCTTCTTTTGGTGTCATTTTGAAGCATGAATGTATTGTAATGTTGATATCATGTAATGGAGATAACACCCCAAGTCTTGTAGTTGTAACAATGTATTTGATGTATTTTGAGTCATGGAAGAAATGTCTTTGATTCTTTTTGTAATAGATTCATTTTTGTGAAGATATTGTATATTTACTCAAGGATAAATGCAAATGTATTCATGTTGAAATCAATGTAAGAAAAAAAATTGTTGCATCTCATTATAGCTTCATTGTATTGAGTTTCATTTGAAATGGATGTAATAGTAGTTATCAAAAGGAACTAGTTGATTGAGTATTTGTGTAAAATGTATTTCAAGTTTGATGGATATAATGAAATGGAAATATGAAATGAACTAGCTTTGTTAAATAACTAAATAGATTTATGAAATTACTATGCAATACTAGTCAATAGAAATAATTAAGTTAATGCATTAGTGAAAATAAATTCAAGGATGAAAACCCCATGGAATAAAAATGTATTGTGAAAAGAAATCAAAATAAAGAGAAGAAAGAAAACTTGGTGTGAGAGACCCAAAAAGAGGCAAATAGAGACCTACAGGTCTCTGGAAAATGTATGGGGAAAGAATATAATTCCCCATACATTTTCCAAGATGCCACAATCAATTTAAAATTATTTTTCCATTCCACTTGACAATTTAAATAAAATAATAATAATATGCATTAGACAAACTTCTAGCCAAGTCAAACTTGGGTGGGACCCACCTGGGTCGCCACCCAAGAGGTCTCAAAAGGGGCTCTTAAATAAATAAAAATAAAAATAAAATTTTATTCATAAAAAATAAACAAAAAAAATTAAATAAATTTTTTATATATAATAAAGTGTAAAATATACATACCCCATGTCGAATGGGGGCCTTTTTTATAAAAAAAAGATTTTAGAAAAAAAATTATAAATTTTGGAAAGGGGCGCAGGGTGGTCCCCACACCCCCCCTTGGGAAACCCTCAGCCTGTCGCGACAGGGAGCCCCTACCACGATAGGTGATATGCCTGTCGTGACAGGGGGTACCACTACCATGGCAAGGTACCTTCCCTGCCACAACAAGTGGGTCCACCCACTAGTCCTAAAGGGACTTTAGACTCATATGCCATGATACTTTTTTTATTATTTTATTTTATTTGCTATTAAAACTTTGTAATAAAATCAATTTTATATTTCGTTTAATATATTTAATTCATTAGTTTTTTTTATTTAATTATTTCATTATCAAATTTATTAATGTGTAACATTAATAGGTATTAAGTTTAGTTTTTTTTTTTAAAGAAAAATATATATAATATACTTTTAATTATTACATTTAATTTATTTTTTCTTAGTGCATTAAACTTTAATTACAATTTAGTCATTTAATTTGTTTGATGTTTAAGTTATATATATATATAATGTTTATGTAAACTTTTTTTTATTTAATTAGTGAATTTCCTAAATTAATAATAATTGATTGGATTATTAATGAAATAAATTACATTAAACTTCTAATTTAGGAATAAATACATAATTATATTCATTGTTATTGAAATTTAATATATGGGTCTATACAATGAAATTTATTCTATGGATTTAGAAAATATGAAACCAAAAGTATATGGTAATATATATGAATTTAATTAAATTATTCAACTTGTTACTCAATTAAATTTAGTAACCTTCTAACACACATTTTAGGATAATTGTGAACATTATTTAATGAGTTTCTTAAATGAACGCTTTCATCCTCTAACTAGTTTCTATGTGTGACTTATGGACCTGCAACACAACACTTCAATAGGACATTGCATCATTTGTTAGAAGAATTAAGCATGCAAATTAAGGAAATCAACAAATGAAATTATCCTATTGCTCTCTAGTTAGCACAAGCATGAAAAGGGTGTTAGTAGCTCTCATATTTTTAACCCTAAATAGTGACAATGCAATGCTAAAATGTGAGATTCAAATGCAACATGCAAGAATTAAGCTAGATCTAAGAAATGCCTCACAATTAAGCATTAAACCATGAATTATTTTACTATAAGCCCAATTGAGATATTTTCTAATTAGGTAAAGCATATGAAATTAAGCATGAAAGCATGAATATCATTATCAAAATCAAAGCATTAAGCATTATGAGTGAAAATATTAGCAAGATAGTTCAAAATCCAAAGATTAAGAAGCCTACAATCCAAGCATTGAGAATAAGATATTAAAATCCAAAATATCAAGAAGGAAGAATGAGCCTTTAAAAATTCTCTTTTATAGATTGTTGGAGAAAATGGACGGTTATGATGCATCCATGAGGAATGGTTAAGATGCATCTTAGCTTGATCTTTCATCCATGTGAGAGCCTCTTAATGATTGAAGTGTGTTTGTTTTGTGTTTGTTGAATTAAGAGGGATTTATCATTTTCTTTTAATTAATTTCTCTAGCCATGCATTTGGTGGGATTGAATTAATTAATTGGGCCTAGAGTTAATCAATTTGATTTAGCTTGATACCTTGACGATAAATGCTTGATTTTAGGATTGAATTGATTCTATTGAATTTTGAGAATTATCTCAATAATCAAAGATCAAATTAACATAATTAAGGTATTATTCCGAACTAGGGAAAATAGGGTCTTAGGTTCTATTAGCCTAATTTTAGGTGATCACATTTGCCCCTCTTTGAATTTCTTTATGAACAGCATAGGGATTCAAAGAAAAATCTGATTTAAAGCATGATTCAGTGAAACTGACAGATTTAGGAGATTTAGAGAGCATCGAGAACTACTCTGAACTCAAGTGATTTAGAGAGCAGTGAGGACCACTCTGAAGGATTTAGAGAGTAGTAAAGAGAACCACTCTGAATTTGAGAACTTCGAACTTGATCGAACGAAATCCTACTTGATTAGAAACTATCAATTCTGAACTTGATTGGACGAGAATTGACCATATCAATTTTGAGCTTGATTGAACAAAAACTGATAAAAGATTCTGAAAAGAAATTTCAGTTGAATTTGGTTTGCAGTAACTGATCATGCTGACAAATAATCAATTTGATTTAAAGCAATGAAATTGATCAATGTCATAAAGATTAACAGCCTCAACTTGACTGAAGAAAATTGTCATGCCCCTAGTGTTGAAGAATTTGATTCAAAGCATTTGAATTGTAGTATGATTATGCCCCCTCGGGACCGAAATCAAAATGAATTCAAATAAAATCATTGGTTTCAAGCCTTTATGATGAATTATTATGATTAGAACGGATCAGGATCGAGCATAGATCGATTATAAAGTGTTAGCAAGCAAATTGGATCAATTTTAGTGCTCAAGAAACACTATTTGACCAAGTTTGACCAAGAATTTGAGAGAGTTGACCAAGTTTGACTTGTGTCTAATCAATATCCTAACATGAAAATTTGCTGCGCGAGTGAGAAAATCACTTTTATAGCTTCTGCCAAGCTTTTTGTGCATTATTTGTGTTTTGTGCAGTCCTCATTAAGTGATTTTAATTGAACTTTGATTTTTGTTGACCACGAATCTAAGTGAAATTCATCTCTGAACTGATTTACCATGTTGACAGCATCATTTTGGCTCATTTTGCCCTTGTTTGACTATAATTTAACCATAGTTGACTTTTGAATTCTAAAGGTTGACTTTTCTCTATAGCTCTATTTTGAATATTTTATTGATATAGGGCACTTGTTTCGATTTCGGTCCCAATATTGAGCTTCTGTGATGTCTTATCAATAATGCCCCTTAGGGTCCCAAAGCTCTCAGGAGGCTTAAATAGGTCAAAAAGCCCATTTTGTCTATTCATTTTCACTTTTCACCTTTGATTTTTACGGAGTTCTGAGAGAAGATGGTGTACCCTGCGGAGAAACATCATTTTGAGATGGCCAGGCGACATGACAGACCATCACATTATGCACCTCATGTGAGTACTTGACAATGTACCTTGTCAAATTTGAATTTTTGAATTTCACGCATTTTAAAGATTTTTATGGCCAAAACCTTTTCAAATCGCATCCTATAAACAGGATTGCATTCGGTTAATCCCTCATCGTACCCTATCTTTCACTGTATCCTGGATCGCATCCGAGAATTCAAGGATCGCACCCCGTCGAGTTGCATCTGGTAATATTTAACCAAATTCAAACTATTTTGTCCTTTCCTTGCGTTGGGTTAAAATAGGGTCGCATTCGGTTTCCGGATCGCTTCCCGTATTTTTGGTGTCGCACCGGGATTTTTTGGATCGCACCTAGTTAAATGATCACATCCTAGATTTCTTGAGTCGTATTCAGGATTTCTTGTTTTTTTTCTATTTTCTAAATTTTTAGCCAACTGCACTTGTCTATCTGATCCTTTTGACCAACTTTTATGTCAATTCTTTTTGTTTAATGTTGACATAGTGCCCCTATTTTCTATTGTGTAGACTGATTTTGAGATGATAGCCTTTAGATTTCCTCGGCCTACCTAGGTTTTAGAGTTGTATCAGCAGCTCTCTACAAAGGAGCAACATGTCATCATGTGATGTGGATTATGGAGTATGGCATATTTACCCGACATTCAGGTGAATCAGGGTCTTTTGATAGTGCTAGCAGAGTCATGGCACTCAAAGCACAACACATTTCACCTTCCCATGGGTGAGATGATTGTGACTCCAGAGGATATATGAAGGATACTTCATGTTCTGGTTATGGGTACTCGAGTAGAGTACGAGGTATTTGGTCCCGTAGCGATGGCTGATGCACGAAGAATTTTTCAGGATGACACTATAGCTAGGCGCTATCTGAGTTGGGACCACATGGTGTCCAACTATGCACCACTCCCTGTATATTTGGCTAGAGTGATAGGAGATCTGATGACGCCCGACATAGGCTAGCATGGATTCATGTGTGACTGGTCTCGAGTCATCAAGTAGATGATTCAGTCACCGGGGCATTATGCGTGGGGAAGTTGCATCCTTGCACATTTATATAGGGAGCTCCATGAGATAGTCTACCAACATTCGAAGACTATGACTGTCGGCAGCTTAGTTCTTCAGGTCTGGGTGTGGGAGCATATCCCCGTCACACGACCTATAGTGGAGAGGCATCGCGATGCCGGGTTGCCATATATTTATATGTATTCAAGTTTGTTTTAGCAGCCCCATCTGGGAAAGTTGGAGTATTGGCGCTATCTTCTTGATGATGTGACAGATGTAGTATGGCGGCCATACATAGACTATGAGGGATGGCCATCTGACGTCAAGCAGATGCCATATTTTTATCATAGCAGGTATCTTGTTGGGTGGACCTGCTATATTGTTGAGAGATTTTTTATCAGTCATGTTCATAGACAGTAGGCCTAAGTGCAGAGTGTGTCTCAGGGGATGGCCACTTATGCGAGGATCCGAGATGAGGAGGCCTAGTGGGGGTCAAGACTAATTTTTGAGACTGTTGTTCATTCTATTAAAAAAATGGCATGGGTGGACTGGGATTACCACTTGGAGATTCTCGATGGGCGTATCATAGATGCATATCATACTTATTATACACAACATCCTTATCCTAGATTCATAGCTCCCGATGAGGCCATTCCACGCATTGAGGATGCCCTAGATTATGATCCTGTCAATGATGGTGGTGGTCGAGGATGAGCCGCTAGAGGTGGAGACAGAGGTCGAGGTAGAGACAGGGGTCGAGGTTGAGATCAGGCTCATGGAGGTGGTAGAGATGAAGGAGATGGAGGAGACGATGGCGGAGGCAGGGATGGTAGAGGTGAAGGGGGGTAGCAGGTGTTGGTCCTCTAAAGGAGATAGTGGCCAACAACGACAGCAAATATTGAGAGTTACCCCTCCTCAAAGGGATATTATTGGGTCGTTATTGCACAGGGATGCTCATGCACAAAGGGTAGCTGGAGGTGGGGAGGATCAGATAGATTAGCAAGAGGCATCCAGAGATACTCCTCCAGGTGGCGATGGTGACATATTGTCACAATGCGAGTAGGAGAGAGCTGCACTAAGATTAGAGATGGAGACCCTCTGAGAATAGCTATCAGAGCACGATGCACAGTTAGTGTAGCTAAGATCGGAGAGGGACACACAAATTTCATAGCTGAGGGTAGACATGGACATCCAGTTGGCACAACGTAGAGCAGAGAGGGACATATATGTCCACACAGCCACCCACCAGGGGCAGAGGCCTATATATTATTTCACATTGTATTGTGTCATGGTTCTTGCTACTCAGAGAGAACCTTTATATTGACTAGTGGCACATCAGTCCGAGGGAGCCATGCATGCATCTCCTCCTGGCAAAGAAGATGCACCTCCTCCTCCTCCTCCTCCTCAAGATGAGGGGGCTAGTGAGGCATGATATTTTGTACTCTCATTTTGTATCTTTGATATACTTGTTCCCCATTGATGATATCATGTATATTGTACCATTTTTTATTGATGTACTTTCTTATGTCCTTTGGATTGTTTATTATTTCATGGCACATTTCTCCATATGACTCTACTACTCTGATACGTGTTTCTTTCATTTCTCTGATATACTAATGTTGATACTCTAATGCTTTGATGCTTTGATATGGATATGGACATTTCTGATATTCTATTCTAATGATATACTGATTGCTTTTGTTGATTCTGACATGGATGTTTCATCTGATATTGTGTCATATGATGTTTTTTATTTTTGCACATGTGGGATATCTAATATTTGTCTCATGCCTTGGATATTGATGCGATGGTCATACTTGGTCATGATTAGATTAGGTGATGAGAAAATGATGTCATGATATACTTCAATGATATATGCTCATTTTTTGTCTTTTCAAAGCTTTTATGATTGCATGGATGCAAACTTTTTTTCATGTATGAAAATGGATGTATGAGATGTATTGTGATGTGATGTATGGACATCTCATTTTTATGTATGTATGGATGATTATGGATGCAAAATGCAAATGGTTTTATGATGTGAAATAGAAAATGGATATCAATGATTTACACTCAGTCATTTCAGTTTCAGTTGTTTATGATTTCATGATGTACTTGGTCAAACATGGGTGGTGATTAATGTTTTCAAAATTTTCAGCTCACATCAAATGTTTTGGATAATTTTTTCAGCTTATATCAATGTTTTAGATAGTTGAATCCACACATTCATGCTTATGCAACTATATTAAAATGAATGCAACTTTAAAATGAATTTCAATGTGACTAAGGACATGAAATGCATCTAAATGAACCTAATGCAAATTAATATGATATGCAGCTAAAATGAACCTTAATGCAATTAACCAATGAAATGCACCTAGACTAAGACACTTAGGACAGTCACTATTTATTCAAAGCGGGTTATTTTTCATCATAGAGGTCTTGTAAGTGGGACCTCATTAGGATAGTACAATTTTCACTGATAGATTTAGCAATCTTGAAAATATGAATACATCCTATTTATTCATCATGTTGAAAGATAACCTACGCATTAAAGCATATAGCTAGAATGTTTTGTTAGTTACTTCCTGTTTGATATAAAAACCATTTTCTTTTCTGATACATAATGTATAAGTATATACCTGCAATGACCTTTCATTTTGTATTCATATCCTTGGGCATAATCCGATTTACCATGTACCTTACTAGGAAGTAGTTTATCATTGTTAGTTTTTAAACAAGCAAGGAAATAAATCTGACCTCACTGAGGCTTTTATAGGAAACAGGTCGAGGTATACATGGCGTTCCAATCATGATGGAGGCACTTATAGTATAAACCCATTCCCCATGATCACCTTAGATCATCGAATTTATTACCACAAACAAAAGACAAAGAAAATTTTATGCCCCCAGTCCTTGTTCCTCCTAGTCCATGGACATCATCGAGTTACTCAAGGAAACATAACAATCAAAAATTGATAATAAGAAAAAGTTTGTTATCCTTTTAGCATGATCATTGTATTTTCTTAAAAGGAATAGACAATTGTGATTATAGTGTTTAAAAACACTCTTGATTAATCTTGCAAACACATGCATAGGAATTATTATCAATCAAAGACTTTCTTTCATCCATAAGTGCTTTACCTGTTTAGTATTCAGAAACACTATTTTCATCATGACATTGAGTTGAGAAATACATTTTTGGTCTAGTGGTTGGCATTTAAAAATACATGTGTTCATAGTTTATTGTCAATTGCGAACTAGGGTGGTATTGAAAAATATCATTTTTCGTAGTTTATTGTCAATTGCGGACTCAATATCTTGTTCAAAAAATCTGATTTTGATCAATGCCCCCTAGGGAAAATAGTTTACCTAGGACCCTAATGTGGACAGATTCCAAACTTAGGAAGACACATCTTTGGATGGTTCATTTGAGGATTTGGTGCATCACGAAAGTGACTGGAAGATATATACAAACTGAGATTTACATAGGCCAAATGCACAAGCGTTGTCTTGATAGATAGAGCATTGATTACAAGTAGCACCTATTTACCTGGTTTTCACCACTTGGCCAAACCTTTTCTATTTTTGCTATCATGGCACCTATTTACCAAGTGTTCACCAAGACACCTTTTTCTCTTTTCTTATTTTTTTGTACTTTTTTTTATTTTCTATTTTTTTTATTTTTCTCTTTTTCTATTTTTTTGGACTCACCAAGGCGCCTATTTTATAGGTTTCCACCAAGATGGTCATTTTTTTAGGACTTTTTCCATTGTTTTTTATTTTTTTTAGGATCCATATTTGTTGTTTTTGAACTTTGTTTCAGGAACTCTTTTCACTATACATGAGCCATCTCAAGAATGTTAAGCATAAAACCTTTTCAGATGTAGAGTATTTATTGGATCTATTAAAACATCTCCTTCGGGCATAGCTAATTGATAGGCTCCTGATCCAAATGTTGTTGTAATGACAAAGGGACCCAGCCAGTTGGGTTCAAATTTTCCCTTATGTTCTTGATTTTGTTGATTCTTAGGATTTTCTCTTAGGACTAGATCTCCTATCTGAAAAATTCTTGGTTTTAATTTCTTGTTGTATCCTCTTCACATTCTCTTTTGATAAGCTTTAAGGTGATCAAACACTTGTTGTCTGTGCTCATCTAGCAATTCAAGTTCTTGTAGTCTAGAGATTCTATAGTCCTCATCAGTGACTAGATGTTTCAATGATACCCTCAGTGATGGAATCTCTACCTTAATTGGTAAGACTACCTCTGATCCATAAACTAGTGCAAAAGGAGTTGCACCATTTGATGTTTAGATACTAGTTCTGTAAGCCCATAGTGCTGGATTTATTTGTAAATGCCAGTCCCTTCCTGATTTGTTCACTATCCTATGCAAGATTTTCAGAATAGTTTTGTTTGATGCTTTAGCTTGTCCATTACCTTGAGGGTAATAGATCGAAGAACAATACTGAGTGATTTTGAATTGAAGACACAAATCATCTATGTCTTTGTTCTTTAATTGACCCCCATTGTCAGTCACAATCGATGAGGGTATGCTATAACGATAGATGATATAATTCAAGATAAACATGGAAACTTGTTTTCCAGTTGCATTAGACAGTGGGATAGCTTCCACAAATTTTGTGAAATACTTAGTTGCAAAAATGATGTATTTATGTCCATTTGATGAATTAGGATAGATCTAACCAACTAAATCAAAGGTCCATTGCTGAAATAGCTAGTGTGTTATGAAAGGAATTAGCTCTCTAGTTGGAGCATGTATCAGGTTACCATGAATCTGGTATTTCTTGCATGTTTTTGAAAAATGGATAGCATATTTTTCCATCATGGGCCAATAGTATCCCATTCTTAAAAGTTTCTTAGCTAATGAAAAACCATTCAAGTGTGATCCACACACACCTTCATGAACTTCTTTTAATTCATGATTAGACTCTTCATGTTCTAAACACCTAAGAAGCGTGCCATCTAGACTACATCTAAACAATTCATTAGCGATGATTATATAACGTGATGCCATTCTCATGAGGGATCTCTTTTTATTTTGGGAATAACCTTCAGGGATTGTTTGGTCCTTTAGATAAGAGTATATATGGGCATATTGGGACAATACTTGGGTTTCAAGGGCACAAAAAATTTGGGAATCAGGTGAGTCATAGGCAGGAAAGGGGAGTTCTTCCACCAGGAATTCATAGTGAAATTGGTGTTCCTCCAATTGTAACATGGATGCCAAGGTAGACATTGTGTCAGCTACTCTATTCTCTGATCTTGGAATTTGTTGAAAGGTAATGAAGACAAATTATTTCTTCAAGTCATCCACCATTGTCTTGTAAGGCATGAGTTTATCATTTTTTGTCTGATAGTCACCATTCACCTGATTGATAATGAGTTGTGAGTCTCCATAGATGTGCAACTCAAAAATTTTCTATTCTATTGCAAGCTTGAGCCCATTCACAAGAGCTTCATATTCGGCTACGTTATTAGTGCATGGAAAGATCATTTTATAAGCCTTGGGGATCTTGTATCCTTGTGGTGTGATAAATAAGCATCCAGCTCCTGATCCTTGTTGTGTGAAGGAGCCATCAAAATACATTTTCCAAGGATGTTTTGTTAAGTGCATGATAGATTCATCTAGAAATTCTACAAGCAATGGCTTGTTATCTGTTGATGGTGTTTCTACAAGTTGATCAGCAATCACTTGTCCTTTAATGGCTTTTCTGTCCACATATTTCAATGTCAAATTCACTTAGGATTTAAGTGGATCAATTTTTTCTACCAGCTTCACCTTGTGTGCTAACATGTAGTGTCTCATCTTCTGGGATGCGAACACTACTATTAAGCATGATTTCTCAATCATTGAATAGTTCAACTCAAATGTCACCAAAGTTCTACTGATGTAATATATAGCTCTTTGTTTCTTAGACTCATCCTCCTGTGCAAGAAATACTCCTAATGATGTATATGTAGCTGATATGTAGAGAAATGGAGGTTTTCCATAAATTGGTTCCATTAGGATTGGAGGATTCATCAAATATTTCTTGACTTGGGCAAAATTTTCTTCACATTGCTCATCCCAAGTGAATGTAGTTCCTTTCCGCTTCAACTTTGTGAAAGGTTGTGCTTTATCTACCAATTGAGATATGAATCTTCTTATGGATTATAACTTGTCTTGTAGCATCCTCATTTGACTAATGTTTCTAGGTGGTTTCATTTCAAGAATACCCTTCACCTTTGCTGGATCCACCTCAATCCCTTTTACTAAGACTATGAATCCTAATAGTTATCCAAATGATATGCCAAATGCGCACTTCTTAGGGTTAAGTATCAATTGAAAATGCTCCATCTTGTCAAATATTTTCCTTAGATCTTCTATATGTGTAGTTCTTATGTTTGACTGAGCCAATGTGTCATCTACATAGTCCTCCATGTTCTTATGCATCATGTCATGGAATATAGTGGTCATTTCTCTTTGATAAGTTGCACCTACATTCTTAAGACTGAATGGCATCACATTCCAATAGTATGTTCCCCATGCACATGTGAATGCGGTCTTTTCTTGATCTTCAAGAGCAATTTTGATTTGATTATACCAAAAAAATCCATCCATTAAGGAGTACATTTTATAGCCGGCTGTTAGGTCCACAATTATATCTTTGTTTGGTAGTGGGAAGTCATCTTTAGGGAAAGCCTTGTTGAGATCTCTAAATTCTTTGCAAACTCTGATGGACTTATCTGCCTTAGAAATAGGAACTACGTTTGAGATCCACTCTGCATAATCAGTAGCTCTAATGAATCCAACGTTCAACAGTTTTTCCAATTCTGCTTTTACTAGCAATGCCACATGTGGATTCATCTTTCTAAGTTTTTTCTTTACTGGCTTTATATGAGGTGAAATAAACAAGTGATGCATGATTAAGTATGTGTCCAACTCAGGCATATCCAAATAAGACCAAGAAAAATTGATCTTCTTTTCTTTGAAGAAATTGGTGAATTGGATCTTTTCATCTTCTGTCAATGACTAAGCAATGTGAACTAGTTGAGGAGCTTATGTTGTTCCCAAATTAATGGGTTGTGTAGGTTCAATCAAAACTGATGATCTTTCCTAAAAGTGATCTAGGAGGATATCAAGAATCCCATCTTTTGGCACCTCTAGGAGGTTTTAACCATTGAATACGTCTTTTTCTTTTTCTCTTTTAGGATATGATATTGCCACTAGGTGGTTTTCACCATCAGATCTCTTGTTCTTTTTGTTTTTCATTTTGAGACTGAGAAACTTGATATCCTCCTCACTCATATTTTTTCTCTTTACACTAGTGGAAGAAAGGAAGGGTTCACAAGCATTTAGATAACAGACTATGGCATAGTCATTCTCAAAAGATAACAAGCTTGTGTTTGTAGGCTCATCCCAGTTTATCAGTTTAGGGTGTATTAGAGACAATAATTCAGTAGGTTCAAGAGACAGCACCACATTATTATCAACGTTATTAACTTCTAATATGTCTTCTATTAAGTTTTCTTCTAAATAGATGTTAGGATTATTAGAGTCATGTTCATTGTTATTAGAGTTCATGTTAGTGTTATGCAAATCTAACTCTAGTGATCTGACATTAGAACTCTCTCCTTCAATCAAGACTCTAGGAGAAAATTTGTGTATCACATCAATTTCTATGTCCATGGTAGCATCAAAAAGGACATCCCATTCATATTCATGTGAGTCTACCTGACTATAATATGAAACCCCCAAGAAGTGGGCAATAGTCATGGGTACTTCATCTTCTTCATTAGCACAGTTCTCCTCTTCTTGCAATGGTTCTTTTGGATTTTTCATATTTGGTTCCTCATCAAAATGAGGGGTGTCAAAAATAGGAAGCCCTTGTTCTTGTTCTTCTTCAAGTTCTTCTGCTTGTTCTTCGTTTGATTCTTGTCTAAGATTGGTACCAATTTTTGATAATGGGTCTCCTTGTAAGAGTAGCAACTTTTCATAGGAAATAGGTTGTCCTTCTACTTCTTCTTCATCATATAAGTCTCTTGATGTATCAAATATAGGACCCCTTTCTGCTATAGGATGAAATCTTGTTTCCCTGAAGCCTAATCCAGTCTTGTCTTTAGGATTTTTGAAATCCATGTGTAGAGGTTCTACAAGTCCTTGTTTGTTCTGTCCCAAGGGTCCTTTTCCTTTTTATCCCATTTGTTTCATGATTTCATATCCCTAACCATATTTGTTTGGAGCTATCTCAACATGTTTGACATTTCCATCTTCTTCAGGTTCTTTATAAATCCATTGTAAGACAACCTTTTCTTCATTTTCTTCTTCTAGGGATACTTTTTCTTTGACCATTCCAGTTCCCTCATGTATAGTTAGAGCAATACCATTGGATGGTGTAAATGTTGATGAAGGTTTTCCTTGTGTCCTAGGAGATATGGGAAGATCCATCAAAGACATTGTGGGATCTATCTTGTATTCACCCATGCTTGTCTCCTAGATGTTGATCATTTTAGAAAATCTTTTCAAGACCATTTCTTTGGATGTCTATGCCTTATTAGAGCCTTCCTTGTTGTGAGGAACCATGCTTTCTATTTGTTTGAGATTGTTGCAAGTGTATGTTGTATCTGCTAGAATAGTAACCTCCACTCCATTATGAGGAAATTTTAGGAATTGATGGTAAGTAGAAGGCACAGCTTGCATTGACTGTACCTATGGCCTTCCAAGAAGAATATTATATGAGAGGGGTAAATCAAGAACTTGACATAGGACGTCTTGTTCCACTGGTCCCACTCTGATAGGTAAGTGATGTAGGAGCATCTCAGATCCTTGGAAATCTTGTGTCACCAAAAATAATTTGGAGTTTATCTGTGTTCTTGGTTTCTTCTTTAACTGAGTTGGTCGATAGTTGGTTGGTTCTCTCTTGGGTGGTCGGTTATTTCACTGGCGCTCGACATTGTTTGTCTATTGCTCAGTTATCATGCTTACCAATGGGTTTAGTTTTGTTTCTTGTTGTGGCCGACTTGTGTATTTATATTGGATCACAAATTTAATGTTTGTATCCATCATTGGGAAGCATGTGGTCCTAGATCTGACCATTACTTCCATTAATTATGGATCTGAAGACCGACTTAGTTCGATAGCTTCTTGTATAAATGTAGATGTTTGGGTGTAGTTTAGGGGGTCAATTTTTGATAGAAGATAGTAGACATGAGATTGGAGATTTGTAACAGATCCACACATGTTTGAGGACTTCTGAGATTCATTGTAATATTAGGCTGTAACCGGGAAGGCCTTACAGCCTGGCATGTATGATTCAATTGATGATAATTTATGAAATTTTTTGCATTCTCTCTCTCACTGTTCTATTTCTTGGCTTCCGCATGTGTTGAGAAGGCTTGGATCATTAGGGTGCACCATCCTTTGGCCCCTCTTGACTCCCTACCTTGTGTCAGGTGGTATCAGAGCTAGGTTAGATCTTAATCTAGTTCTGTGGATCTAGGTTTGTAGGTTCCTCTTGAAGCCCTAGTTGAATTGTTGTGGGGTGGCAGATTGCAATCTGACCTACAATTGTAGAGGGTTGTCAAGATGGTTTGTGGGAGGTGAGATGCAAATCCAGGATTGGTAGATATACTAAGGCAGATTTTTGCTAGGTTAGAAGCAGTGGAAATAACCCAAAGAAGAGGTAGACATCTTGAAGATGTTAATGATGATGAAATTGAAGAAGAATAGGCTAATGCAGAACTTGCACCTGTTATGGATCAAGGTGAAGAAAGATTTTTTAAGGCTTTGAGAAGTCTAAAGTCAACACCACATTTCAATCCTCCTGAGTATGGTGGAAATCTAGATTCTGATGAATTGGTGGACTGGATCATCGAGATGGAAAATTATTTTAAATATGAAAACATTCCTGAGGATAAGAAGGTGAAGATTGCAAGCACAAAGTTGAAAATTCATGCCTCCTTATGGTGGGAACATCTGCAATTGGATCAGAAGAGGAAAGGAAAAGACAAAATCAAGGTATGGAGTAAAATGGTCAATAAATTGAAAGGAAAGTTCTTACCCTGTGATTATCAGATTAACCTAGTTTGGTGAATGCAAATTTTGAGGTAGAAGGATAGCTCGGTAAAAGAATATACTAAGGAATTATATAGGTTAGATATCAGATCTGGACGTGATGAAGATGATGTGGAAAGAATCAGTAGATACCTGAATGATTTGAGAGATTCCATCCAAGAGGAAATTAGTATGGTCAAGCTGGAGAACATTGAAGAGGCTTATCAATTTTCTTTGAAGGCTGAGGAGAAACTGAACAAAAGACATGAGAAAAGACAAAGAGGTTGAGGTGGTAGATTCCCTAGAGAAAGAGGTAGATCTAATGGTGAAAATGATAGATCTGAACCAGAAAAGACAAATCTGGACAAAGGCAAGACCGAGTGGAAAGGTGAAAGTTCTAGAGGTAGAGGTAGTAACTACCGAGGTGGTTATGGCAGAGGAAGTTTCTGAGGAACTTGTTATAATTTTGGAGAAGAAGGAAATAGATCTTTTGAATTTACACAAGCAAGTAAGAAGGCTGGTAGCAGTATAAATGTTTTGGTGCAAGAAGAGTTACCGAATGAACTTGAGAAAGAAAATAACTTGATGGTAAGGAGAGCACTATGGAATGAAAGCAAGAAGGAAGATCTGGTAAGGAAAAGTTTGTTCAAGACTAGATGTAGATTTTTTGACAAAGTTTTGAAGGTAATCATTGACAATGGTAGCTCGGAGAACCTAGCATCTGAAGAGATGGTCACAAAACTGCAGTTGGAAAGGTTGGTACATCTGAAGCCCTATCAGATTTCATGGATCAAAGATGAGCATACACTCCTGGTAAGTGAACAATGTTATGTGAATTTGAAGATTGGAAAATACTATGATAAGGTGCTATGTGATATCATGCCTATGGATTGTTGTCATATTTTGTTGGGTAGACCTTGGCATTATGATAGACATGCTATATATGATGGGAGATTGCATAATTATACTATTGTGGTTGATGGAAAGAAAAAATCTTGTTATCATTGATGGAAGAACCTATTAGTAATGTTTGCACATCTGTAAAAGTTTTCTTGATGGAAGGAAGAAATTTTGTTAACTCATTGAAGAAGAATGATGTATGTTTTTCTATGATTCCTAATAAGCCAAGTAAGAAAACAAAGGATAATGTCCCTCAGGAGATTGATAAGTTTCTCACCGAGTACAGTGATATCTTTTTTGATAATGTACCTGATGGTTTTCCACTGAAAAGAAGCATTGATCATTGTATGGATCTAATCCCTGGAGCTAGTTTACCGAATAAGGCACCTCATCGGTTGACACCTATTGAGAATCAGGAATTGAACCGACAGATTCAAGAGTTACTGGAGAGAGGTTTGATCAGAGAAAGTTTGAACCCTTATGTAGTACCTTTTGTATTGGCACCTAAGAAGAATGGAGAATGGAGAATGTGTACTAATTCCAGAGAAATCAATAAGATAACAGTAAAGTATAGGTTTCCTATACCGAGAATGGACGATATAATGGAGAGTTTGACTGGAGAAAAATATTTCACAAAGATTGATTTGAAAAGTGGGTATCATCATATCAGAATCAAAGAAGGTGATGAATGGAAGACTGCTTTCAAGACAAAAGAAGGTTTGTATGAGTGGTTGGTTATGCCTTTTGGTTTAACTAATGCACCGAGTAGTTTTATGAGGTTGATGAATGAGGTTTTGAAGAAATTCTTGGGTAAGTTTTTGATTGTATATCTTGATGATATTATCATATTTAGTAAGACTATAGAAGAACATTTGTTGCATGTTAGACAAGTTTTGCAAAGATTGAAAGAGGAAAAGTTGCTGATAAATCTGAAAAAGTGTTCATTCATGAAAGAAGAGATTGTGTATTTGGGATTTGTTATTTCAGCTGATGGTTTGAAGATGGATCCTAAAAAGGTTGAAGCTATTTTGAATTGGCCTACACCTTTGAATTCTAGTGAGGTAAGATCATTTTATGGTTTGGAAAGTTTTTACCGAAAGTTCATAAAGAATTTCAATTCAATTTGTAATGCTATGACTAAGACTATGAGAGGAGACAAAAGAGAATTCAAGTGGACACATGGAGCTAATAAAATTTTTGAGACTCTGAAGCAGAAGGTTGTTGAATTACCTATTTTGGCATTACCTGATTTCAGTAAAGTATTTCAAGTAGAATGTGATGCAAGTGGAAGTGCAATTGGAGCTGTGTTGAGTCAAGAAGGTAAACCTGTTGCTTTCTTTAGTGAAAAGTTGAATGATGCTAGAAGGAAATATTCTGTGTATGATCAAGAATTCTATGCTATTGTTCAAGCACTGAAGAAATGGAGACATTATTTGATACCGAGTGAATTTGTGTTTTATACTGATCATAAGGCTTTACAATATTTGGGTAGTTAGAATAAGTTGAATTAGAGACATATGAAATGGGATGAGTATTTGCAGAGTTATACATTTGTGATAAAGCATAAGAGTGGAGTCACTAACTGAGTTGCTGATGCATTGAGTAGAAGATCTTTGATGACCGAGATGAAAATTGAAGTTCTTGGTTTTGATGACATGAAAGATTTGTATGTAAATGACCCTGATTATTCTAAGCCATGGAGAAAGTGCAGAGGACCTATTCAAGATTAACAAGATACTAAATGGGATGGATATTTTATTTAGGAATGTAAGTTGTTTAAAGGTATTCAGTTGTGTATACCGAGAGGAGTAATGAGATCTAATTTGATAAAGGAGAAACATAGTAGTGGTTTGGCTAGACATTTTGGTATTGATAAAACATGAAATTTGCTTAAGGAGATATACTATTGGCTGCATTTGTATATAGATGTTTAGAAATTTGTGAAAAGTTGTGGTATTTGTCAAGTTGCAAAAGGAGTAAGTCAGAATACTGGATTGTATACACTGATTGTTGTTCCTAAGAAACCTTGGATTGACATCAGTATGGACTTTGTTCTTGGCTTACCGAAGATAGTAAGAGGTAATGATTCAATATTTGTTGTTGTGGATAGATTTTCTAAGATGGCACATTTTATACCATGTAGGAAGACATCAAATGCAGTACATATAGAAGATCTTTTCTTTAAGGAAATTGTCAGATTGCATGGATTACCTAGGAGTATTATCTCTGACCAAGACAGTAAATTTGTTGGATATTTTTGGAAAACACTTTGAAAGAAATTTGGCACTGAGTTGAAATATAGTTTTACATTTCACCCACAAATCAATGGACAGACTGAAGTTGTGAACAGAAGTTTGAGAAATCTTTTGAGATGTTTAGTTGTAGATGTTGGTGTTCGAAAATGCTTATGCCACTTAGGGCTGCCAATATGCCTTGAGACTGATGTTAGGAGTGGTTAGCTCCAAGTGTGAAAGCTCTACAAGACAACTAGACCAACTATAGGGACAAGACTGCCCTCTTCACTTTTGGCTCTGCAAAACCATGGTGGGTGCACCTAATCCAGTAACTTATGGCATTTTAGGACTTTAGACTAGATTAAACAAAGTAGATGATAGCAAGAAACTACTAAATGTTAACTAGACATTCATTGAATCTCAATTGCTATTGGGTATAAAATGGCCTTGTGAAGGGTATTACTACCAACAATAATACTTAAAACTTAAAAAGGTCTTTGATTAATGAGGATAGGGAAGGTAGATAAGAGCCAATCAGACATTGGACTCAACTAAATGTACTAATCATTGATCAATGCCATTATCCATTGGGCAACACTCAAAAACAAATATAGAACATGAACCAACTACTGTCAAAGACTCAAAGCCATAAATACAACTATTCCAGCCCATCCACTACTTATAAGATCCTTTTGTAGATGAATCTAATGAATCTATACCCTATCCAAAGTATCTTTCACTTGATCCTAGATCAAGAACTAAAGACTAGAACATATACAGAGGAAACTCAATGTAATGGACCAGAAAATCCAAAACTCATAAGATTGACACCAAGGAGAGACTTGAAAGCATAAGAATAGTTATATTAAGTATGATGAGGCATGTACATGTCTATACCAAAAATGAGACTACCACTTCAATAACCTGCAAAAGATGTAAAGAAGTTTTATTTAGGTTACATGCAATGTGATACAGCCCTACTACAAACCCCTGGAACTAACTATAATCAGAACCTCTGGACTGATTAAAATTCAAACCCTTACACAGTAAAAAACTAACAACTTATACCACTAGCCACCTTGGGAATCTCAAAGAGATTGCAATAAGCTTAGGGTGACTAGGGTTAGGGTTACAACGGCTAACCACAACAAAATTTCAAAAAACCACTGGAGGGAAAACCAGCACCAACCTGTCAGAAATAAGGCATGATCCTCACAGCAAGAAAATCTTCAAATTTGTACCGAGGATCACAAATTCATCATGAAAATCAGTCTGACTAGACAATCAAAACATCTCGAGCCAACAAAAACTATCCTCCCCACATGGAAAAACATCCCTGCAAACACTCATGGCACCCTGGACCACACTGCAACAACAAACGTCACCAAACCAATCAAATCTAGCCATGAAAGCATTGAATTCTGGTACCTCTTGTCACTGGAAAACCCTCTATATGTCAGCAATATAGGCACCGTAGACCCACCCAACTCTGTAACTGCGACGCCAGCAGTGGTCACATGATCGCATAGCCAAAAATTGGGCTATGTGAACACGCGACAAGCCTCCATGTTAATGCCACCCTGTCACCCACCAGCCAATCAAAACTGAGCACATCACCGAGCAAGCGGCCCCATTTTATCTAGTGAACTGGCGATCGAAGAACTTATGCCAATTCGTGAAATAATTTCCACCATCACTAAAAAACTTAGCGATCACATGACCACTATTTGCTGAATCACCAAATAAACTAGGGCACCGCCAAAACATTATGCGAACCAACGAACAGGAAGAAAGTTTGTCAGGCTGCTAAACATTTTATCACAACTGTGAAAGACACTGAGAAATGCAACCGAGCCCACATAGGAAGATCGATGGCCATCACAAGATCGCAAGCCTCTGACACACTTGATGAGATCATACGTCATTCGTCGATTAACTAACAGGATCAGGACCTACTATCACATCCAAAAACTAGGTCCCACTGACAACAAGCCACTATGCAAACACATGGACGAATAAAATAGCACCAACTGTGCAAACATGTCAACAAACCCACCTACCTTCCTTATGAGAATCAACGGCTGTCACTATACCACTGCATTAAAGGTTGAGCATGTTTGATTAATGGTATAACGATAGCCATAAGATGAAACCAAACTTTAATCTGCCTGAATGCCAAGAAGACCAATCCCACTGACAACACCCAACTCAGCGTACGTGGACCAACAGGAATGTGCCTATTCACTCCTTTTCTAATATTGGGACTACTTCCAATTTCTATGCAGTCAGCTCTGACATCCCTCCACTGTGCACTGACATAACCAATGAAACACTGCCACAGAGGCCAAACCTGACAAATGACTGCACCAAGCAATTTACCCTCATTCTGCATCAACGGCTCTCATTAAAGCACATGGTAAAAAGGGCCTCATCTTTCCTCAGTGATGTAGTGACAACCACTGATCTTTGTCACCTGTTAAACATCTGTCAGACCCCAACCAACGGGCCCACTGGGACAGGTGCCAACTAGTCGCATGGTCGCATATCAGAAATTCCTAACATGTGATCATGCGACAACCAATGAAAACACTCACCTTTGCCTCTCTTATGACATCAGGACCACCACCAAAGAAACACCTGAAACAAACAAAATCAACGGCAGGCACATGATTGCATGGGGTGAGAATATTCCATGTGATCACACACTGACCGTCGATCTCCTCCCTCTACCGCTTGAAGAATCTGGCCCCACCAACCATCACACTTGCACACTTAAGACCGATGAACAAGGAGTTCCGGCAAAAGGGAAGAAATGCAAGGTTGAAAACACATAGGGTTTTCGACACAGTGAAAGACTGAAAACACATAGAGTTTTCGATGCCAGAAGACAAGTGCACAAAAGCAGGAAGGCATAAAGTCAAAAATAAGGAAGGTTTTCACACAAACTGAAAACATCATGGATTTTCAAAAACATTGTGGGTTTTTGACACTTAAGCAGATTTTGAAATTGTTTCCTGCAGACCTTAAAACTTTAATAACTCCTTGGGTTTTGCAATTCAACACGTGCAATTTGGACTAGAGCTTGGTGACACAATGAAGAACACAAGGTAGGACACACACTATGAAACACTATGGATTTTCAATGTAAGATGAAACTGTGCAACAAGGTAGGATAACTTCAAAATTTGCAGGGAAAAGGCCATTTTCATAGGATTTCACGTTGACTGGAAAATGGACTAACAGTGGCTCTAGTTGGGGACATGTATCTCTTGCAGATACAATGAGGACCTTAGATCTCTGGGAAGAAGTAGACCACCCACTGGAAAAACACAGAGACCTCAAAAAACATAGGGAACAGACAGGAAAGGGAAACTATTCACAAAATGTACATTTTTTACAAAAACCTGCAACAACAAACAAGAGTCAACTCCTGCCTCTTTCAAAAACCTGATTTTCATTTCTTCCTTCATGTGGCACACCAGATATTTTGTCTTCAATTATTTCACTAGGCATGTCAACATGTTCAACTAGTATATCAGGAAGAATAAAGTAGCTATCTTCATAGTGCATGTAAAATTTATTGGCACTCTCTTTATCTTGCTCATTATGAAGAAACAATTCAGCATACCCATGAACAGTACCATCAGATAAGAAGCTTCTCTTCTCCATTGACTCATGTATGCTATCAATTGGAAATACAAAAGTCTCATAATCTGCCTACAGAAAGGCCTCATTCATACCTTGACTTTGCATTTCCACAGGTGTAACTGGCTGGACCTCAAATGAATAATCAGACTTATACCCATAGATGGAAAATGGGCATCCTGATTCAACTGAATCTAGGACCTCCACATGTTCTTCAAACAAAGGATTGATAACTCCATGCAATGCACCATGCTAAACATCATGACAGAAAATGGGCTGATAATCATCATAGTCTTCATCATATAAAGTGTTAGTGAACACTTTAAACTCACTACCCATTTCAAGATTATTTAATAACCCATCACTTAAATATTCATGTTCAAACTCACTGACATCACAATCCATTATCACCTCCTTATCTTCATACTCCTCACTGAAGGAGTGTTCACTTCCATCATGACTTTCTTCTTCCCATGATGCATTTGATTCATATGAGGATACATCAACATTACTGCCTTCATCATCCTCACCTAAATAACCACTAACATCACATTCAAACATTTCTGAATGAATGGAGAATCTTGCACACCTTGACTCTGATTCTTGCTCACTGCCACAATCTAAATACTCCTCTGATAAAGATTCATCAGAAGTACCCTCAGCATCTGACATGGGTTGCTTTGAAATACAACTTGTATCCCCTTTTTGCTGACGATCCTTTTGCAACTTATTCCATTCATCATCATCAACAAACTCCTCTAAGAACAACCACTTGAATTCAGTCAAAGAAGAGATGCATTTTGGGGGTAGATTTAGATACCAATTAGATGCAACTCCCTTGAGGGATCTCCCAAAAAATATCATGCTAACATCCTCATCAAAAATCTGATATTCTATAATAAATCTATAGAATGTTAGGATATGCTTCACTGCTGAATCAGACTAACAATCAAAAGTAGGAATCAAACCCAAAAGCTCACTAGGGAAAGAATGAGGGGACCCTGGAAGAACATAGCTTAAAGGTCTATCCAACTTGAAGAAACCAAGTTGCCTAGATTGACTTTTCCTTTGATTTTCCATTTGATTTGAAACAAGATGAGAGCCACTCATCTTATTTCAATCTTCCCTTTATACTAGCACTGAATACTTGATAAGGAAACATTGTAATCATAAATACCTAGAAGTTTTGCAGCAAAAAACTTTGTTGACTGGGAAGACATGGCAGATCTAGAGCTCACCATACAGCTCCATCAGGTTCTTTGATATGTAGAGTTGCCACCTCCTTTTAGAGGAAAATATTGCACTGATTTTGTATCTTCTTCTAATCAATACACAAAACTTCACAAGGTTCACTTCTTATCAGAAACTGCACTAATCAAACAGAGAAAAATCAGAGCCGCCACTCACAACTAGGTGAGAAAATTTTGCAAATGCTTGTTTGTTCATCTGACTCTTCTTTCAACCAAGACTCTGGGATGATCCAGCCAAGCAAGGGAGCTTGCTATCTTTTACTCCTTCCCCAGTAGAGTCACCATCTTGTTGGTGTTCAAAAATGCTTATGCCACTTAGGGCTTCCAATATGCCTTGAGACTGATGTTAGGAGTGGTTAGCTCCAAGTGTGAAAGCTCTACAAGACAACTAGACCAACTATAGGGACAAGACTGCCCTCTTCACTTTTGGCTCTGCAAAACCATGATGGGTGCACCTAATCCAATAACTTATGGCATTTTAGGACTTTGGACTGGATTAAACAAAGCAGATGATAGCAGGATACTACTAAATGTTAATCAGATATTCATTGAATCTCAATGGCTATTGGGTATAAAATGGCCTTGTGAAGGGTATTACTACCAACAATAATACTTAAAACTTAAAAGGGTCTTTGATTAATGAGGATAGGGAAGGTAGACAAGAGCCAATCAGACATTGGACTCAACTAAATGTACTAATCCTTGATCAGTGCCATTATCCATTGGGCAGCACTCAAAAACAAATATAGAACATGAACCAACTACTGTCAAAGACTCAAAGCCATAAATACAACTATTCCAGCCCATCCACTACTTATAAGATCCTTCTGTAGACGAATCTAATGAATCTATGCCCTATCCAAAGTATCTTTCACTTGATCCTAGATCAAGAACTAAAGACTAGAACATATACAGAGGCAACCCAATGTAATGGACCAAAAAATCCAAAACTCATAAGACTGACACCAAGGAGAGACTTGAAAGCATGAGAATAGTTATATTAAGTATGATGAGGCATGTACATGTCTATACCATAAATGAGACTACCAATTCAATAACCTGTAAAAGATGCAAAGAAGTTCTATTTAGCTTACATGCAATGTGATACAACCCTGCTACAAACCCCTGGAACTAACTATAATCAGAACCTCTGGACTAATTAAAATTCAAACCCTTACACAATCAAAAACTAACAACTTATACCACTAGCCACCTTGGGAATCTCAAAGAGATTGCAATAAGCTTAGGGTGACTAGGGTTAGGGTTACAACGACTAACCACAATAAAATTTCAAAAAACCACTGGAGGGAAAACCAGCACCAGCCTGTCAGAAATAAGGCATGATCCTCACAGCAAGAAAATCTTCAAATTTGTACCCAGGATCACAAATTCATCATGAAAATCAGTCTAACTAGACCATCAAAACATCTTGAGCCAACAAAAATTATCCTCCCCTCATGGAAAAACATCCTTGCAAACACTCATGGCACCCTGAACCACACTGCAATAGCAAGCACCACCAAACCAATCAAATCTAGCCATGAAAGCATTGAATTCTGGTACCTCTTGTTGCTAGAAAACCCTCTACAGATTTCAAATTGAAATCCAACGGTCACCCCCAAAAGTTTAAAACATGACCGTAGATCTCATCCTTTTCCCAGGACATCGAGCGACCTATGTTTAAGTTCACAACGGTCGTGGGCCCCTCAAAAAGTCAATAGCCAATCAAAAACTAGCACGTCAGCAATACAGGCACTGTGGACCTGCCCAACTCCGCAACTGCGATGCCAGCAGTGGTCACATGATCGCATAGCCAAAAACTAGGCTATGTGAACACACGACAAGCCTCCATGTCAATGCCACCCTATCACCCACTGGCCAATCAGAACTGAGCACATCACCGAGCAAGCGGCCCCAGTTTATCTGGCGAACTGGCGACTGAAGAACTTTCACCAATTCGCAAAATACTTTCCACCATCGCTAAAAAACTTAGCAATCACATGACCACTATTCGTTGAATCACCAAATAAAATGGGGCACCACCAAAACATTACGTGAACTAGCAAACAGGAAGAAAGCTTGTCAGGCCGCTAAACATTTCATCAGAACTGCCAAAGACACCAAGAAATTCAATCGGGCCCACGCAGGAAGATCGATGGCCATCGCAAGATCGCAAGCCTCTGACACACTCGATGAGATCATACACCGTTCGTTGATTAATTGACATGATCAGGACCCACTGACACATCCAAAAACTAGGTCCCACTGACAACAAGCCACTGTGCAAACACATGGATGAATAAAATAGCGCCAACTATGCAAACATGTCAACGGACCCACCTACCTTCCTTATGAGAATCAACAACTATCGTTATGCCACTGCATTAAAGGTTGAGCATGTTTGATTAATGGTATAATGACAGCCACAAGATTAAACCAAACTTTAATCTGCCTGAATGCCAAGAAGACCGGTCCCACTAAGCACACCCAACTCGGCATATGTGGAGCAACAGGAATGCGCCTATTCACTCCTTTTCTGATACCAGGACCACTTCCAATTTCTATGCAGTTAGCTCTGACATCCCTCCACTGTGCACTGACATAACCAATGAAACACCACCACGGAGGCCGAACTTGACAAATGACCGCACCAAGCAATTTACCCTCATTCCGCATCAATGGCTCTCATTAAAGCGCATGGTTAAAAGGGCCTCATCTTTCCTCAGCAATTTAGTGACAACCACCGATCTTTGTCACCTATTAAACATTTGTCAGACCTCAGCCAACGGGCCCGCTAGGACAGTTGCCAACCGATCGCATGGTTACATGTTAGAAATTCCTGACATGCGATCATGTGACAACCAATGAAAACATGCACCTTCACCTCCCTTCTGACATGGGGACCACCACCGAAGAAATGCCTGAAACAAACAAAATCAATGGCAGGCACATGATCGCATGGGGTGAGAATATTCTATGCGATCACATGTCGATAGTCGATCTCCTCCCTCTACTGATTGAAGAATCTGGCCCCACCAACCATCGCACTTGCACACTTAAGACTGATGAACAAGGAGTGTCGGCAAAAGGGAAGAAATGTGAGGTCGAAAACACACAAGGTTTTCGGCACAGCAAAAGACTGAAAACACATAGAGTTTTCAATGCCAGAAGACAAGTGCACAAAAGTAGGAAGGCATAAGGTCAAAAACAATGAAGGTTTTCACACAGACCGAAAACATCATGGATTTTCAAAAACATTGTGGGTTTTCGACACTTAGGCAGATTTTGAAATTGTTTCCTGCAGACCTTAAAACTTTAATAACTCCCTGGGTTTTGCAATTCAGCACATGCAATTTGGACTAGAGCTTGGTGACACAATGAAGAACACAGGGCAGGACACACACCATGAAACACTATGGATTTTCAATGTAAGATGAAACTGTGCAACAAGGTGGGATAACTTCAAAATTTGTAGGGAAAAGGCCATTTTCATAGGATTTCACGTTGACTGGAAAATGGACTAACAATAGACACACCGAGTATTTGGGATTCTGTGTTGGTACAAGCAGATTTTGCATACAATAATTCAATGAATAGGAGTACTGGAAAGACACCATTTGAGATTGTGAATGGCACACAACCGAGAGGAATATCTGATTTGAGAGACATTGCTGATAAGAACAAGAAAAGTGATGAAGGAGTAAAGTTTGTTGAGTACATGAAAACATTGCATGAAGATGTGAAGCTGAAGCTAGAAGACAGTAATCAGAAATACAAAGACAGAGCTGATAGATCAAGGAGACATAAAATTTTTGATGTTGGTGATGAAGTGATGGTTCATTTGAAGAAAGGTCGATTTCCTGTTGGAGCATATGGGAAGCTAAAAATGAAGAAGTTTGGACCTTGCAAGATTCTGAGGAAATTTGACAGTGGAAATGCATATGAGATTGTGTTACCTAATGACATGGACATATCACTAATCTTCAACATTTCTGATTTGTATGAGTATCATGAACCTGATGAAGAAGTGACAGTACCGACAGAATATCCTAAGAAGCAGAATGATGAAGTTGAACAAATTTTGAAGGAAAGAGTTGGCAAGAGTACAAGAGAAAAACAATATATGGAGTATATGTTAAAGTGGAAGAACAGATCGATGGAAGATAGTTCATGGATTTCACAATCTAAGTTGGATGCATCTCAGACCGGGCATGCCAAATGATTCAAAGAATCATTTCAAAATAACCCCAGGTGTCTGATGCAGGAGCATCTCGGGTCCTTGGCAATTCTATGTCACCAAAAATAATTTGGAGTTTGTCTGTGTTGCTCGGTTTCTTCTTTAACTGAGTTGGTCAGTAGTTGGTCAGTTTCCTTTGGTTACCGAGTGTGGGTGGTTCTCTCCTGAGTGGTTAGTTATTTCACTGGCGCTTGGCATTGTCTGTCTGCTTCTCGGTTATCATGCTTACCGACGGGTTTAGTTTTGTTTCTTGTTGTGGCTGACTTGTGCATTTACATTGGATCACGGATTTAATGTTTGTATGCATCATTGGGAAGCATGTGGTCCTAGATCTGACCATTACTTCCATTAATTATGGATCTAAAGGCTGACTCAGTTTGGTAGCTTCTTCTATAAATGTAGATGTTTGGGTGTAGTTTAGGGGGTCAATTTTTGATAGAAGATAGTAGACATGAGATTGGAGATTTGTAATAGATCCTCACATGTTTGAGGACTTCTGAGATTCATTGTAATATCAGGCCGTAACCGGGAAGGCCTTACAGCTTGACATGTATGATTCAATTGATGATAATTTATGAAAGCTTCTGCATTCTCTCTCTCTCACTGTTCTATTTGCTGGCTTCCACATGTGTTGAGCAGGCTTGGATCATTAGGGTGCACCATCCTTTGGTCCCTCTTAACTCCTTGCCTTGCATCAGTAAGACAACCAATCCTTTAGAGGATCTTTCTTCTTCATCATAAGCCTTGATTATTATCTTCCTTCTAGGATCAATTACATGTTCTTAGAAGCTCGACTATTTTATCAAGTTGTATGTGCAGATGTTCAAACCAGCGCCTCCATCTATCAAGATAGGTTTGACACGATGTTTATGAATGAGTACTTCTAAATGTAGAGGTTGGTTATGTGGTTGGTTTAAAGATGCATCATCCTCTTTAGAAAAAGATAAGTAATGTGGGGAATTCAAGTGACCAACCATAGCTTGGAATCTATCCACATCTAGATCTTTCAGTACATTAGTGCTAAGTAGGGCTTGATCAAGAATTTGCCTATGAATAGGGGAGATTTTCAAAAACTCTAGGATAGATATTGGAGCAGGTGTCTTTTGTAACTGATCTACAAGATTAAACTTTGGAGGTAATACCGCTTGCTTAGATGTTGTTGTAGTCATAGCTGGTGTGTTAGATGTAGAAGCTCCTTTGAGAGTGAGCTTAGCCTAACTTCATGTTATAGCATTGGAAGATTCAGTTTTGTTTTTTAATCCTTTTAGAGTGATCATATTGATGGAGTATTCGCATGGCTCCACCATATGAATTACATTGTCATTATTAGAATATGTGTAGTTAATTTTTTTACTCTTGGAAGACTCTCCTTTTTCATAGCAAGGTAATGGAGTTTGAAATGCCTTATGGTCATTGTTTGTGTGATGTCGATCTACCTTGACTTTGCCTTCTTCAATTAGGTATTGAATAACATGTCTCAACTTCATATAGTTGTTGGTTTTGTGTCCTTTGTGGCGATGGAAATCACAATAATCATTATTGTTCCACCACTTGGGTTTTACTTATGGTTCCAAGGTTTGGAATCAGGAATTGTGATTATTTTATTATCCAAGAGTGACTTTAAGACTACTTCCAAGGTATCTCACAATGGTGTAAATGTCCTTTTAGGTCTTGTTGCCCAAGGTTCTGTTTGAATAGGAGGTTTATTGAAGGTCTTTCTTGCCATTGGTGTCACAGTAGGATTCAGATTCTTGTTTGTTTGAAAACTCATCCTAAGATTGAAAACATCTGGTTTAGGTTTTGGATTGGGAGTATCAACCACTCCATCATTAACCACACGTTTGTTCTTGTTTCCATATTTGTACTTATCTTTGGTGGGATAGTACTTGTCTTTATTTTCTTTGTTGATAGTGATTTCACCCTTCTTAATCAAGACCTCCTCAATCCTGATGGCACTATCTATCATTTTATCAAAACTTGGTGGTCCTTGTAATTATATTGGAAAATTCATTTCGGGAACCAAGTTGTTAATAAAGATGTCCATTTTTTTCATTTTTAGGTATCTTCCTAGCATATCATACAAATATCCTTCTCCATCGTTGTAGGTAACTCAAGAATGATTTTCCTATTTTCTTCTTGGTATTGCATAGATCCAACATTGTGACTGTGTGTTGGATGTTGTAGGAGTATTGTTGTATGAATTTTAGCACTATCTCATCAAATGCCTTGATTCCTATAGGTAACTTTGAGAACCAATCCATAGCTTGTCCACCTAAACTTCATGGAAATAATCTCATTAGATATGTTTGCTCATGCATGAACTCCATACTAGTGGTGCAAAACTCCCTCACATGATCTTGAGGGTTGGAACCTCCCATGTATTTGTCATATTTTGGAATTGTGACATTTTTAGGAAACAAAATCATTTTTAGTCCCTTGTCAAAAGGGAAAGGACATATGTGCTCCAAAGAGTATTGTTGTGTTGGTTTGTCCTTTGATTTCTTGAGTTCTTGAATATCTGCTTGCATGGAAAGTAGTTGTCTTGTTAGAATAGACATAGGACTAAAGTCTTCTTTTTGTTTAAGTTGATTTAGATCATAGTCCTTTGGTAGTTTTACACCTTGGGAAGCAAGTTCTAGGAAGTACTTTTCTTTGTTTTCTTCCAAGGTTCTTTCAAGCATTTTGTTGAATCATTTTATTTTCAAAGCTCTTTGATATTCTTGATTTGTAGGGTCTTCATCATCATCGTAATCCTAATATGCTTCACAGTATTGTGTCTCTCCTTGGTTGTTTTGTGCTTGGTCATCATGTTCTTCTTGATTATCATGGTAATCGTGTCTTTTGTCCCAACGTAAATCTTCCTGATTATTCATGTTTATTATTGTGGGTGTCATTGTATGTGTGGTACTTGGTGTTGTTCCGAATAAGGGATTGAGTCTTGAGGTTTCTCCTATTTCAAATGTGAGCAACTGTACTTTGTTTGAGAATGGGTTCTTTTCAAAATGGTAAGGTTTGTGTCTTGTATTGACCATGAAAACCTGATTAAGGGATCAATGAGTATCTTGTGTTGAAAGTGGGTCTGAATGTTTGCAATGTTTGATTGTGAATCCAAGGATGCAATAGTGGGTTTGAAATTGTCTTATGGATCTAGCATCAAAGGGTGTCAAAGTGCCTTGTTTATGAGTTGGGAACCAAAAAGGTAAGTGGATCTGATAATGAGAAAGTTTCAACGTTAAAGGGTGTCAAAGTGCCTTGTTTATGAGCTGAGAACTTGATTGTAACTAATAGGATAAACTAACTCCACGACTGGACAATGCAGATTTGGACCATGCAAGGTGACAAGACTTCTCAAAAATAGCTCTTTCAAATTATCAGGTGGATGTGTTTTGACAATAGGATCTTACTATTGGGCCAAATGGGTATCTGAAAATGCAAAAATTTTGGTTCTGGAAAGTATGGAAATGCTCTATGTCCCAGATGCGATCTTTTATAAGTGACTGGTAAAATTTTTGGACCCCAGATGCGATCCGGGAAATACAGGATGTGACTCAAGAAATACATTGGTCACCACATGTGATCTAGGAAATGGTGTAACTACCAGATGTGATCCAAGTTTGAACATATGCAATCCAGGATATGGGATGCGATCTGGGAACCCGAGATGCGATATTCTGATGACAGGAAGTTGTCTGTTTCAGTGAATTTTGAAAATGGGTCGTATAGGTCAGATTCTAGTGACTTGTAGGTGTTTGTAAGTGCTTTTAAATGCTCTTTGTTTTTTCATTTGGGGGGAATTATCTAAATTTGTACTTAGAACACACCAAGCAATCATTTTAATCAGACACACCTAACCTGTCTTATGCTAAGTAGAGATTGAAACTACTTGTTCACTGAATTAGGAACACACTCAAAGACTCCTCAAAATATCACAGTCCAATAACATGCAATGGATATTGGAGGCCATATTAGCTGAGTGTTAACGTTGATGAGGGCTCGATATGGTGAATGTCTTGGGGCAATTACTATTTACCTTGCACAAGTGATAACAACCTTTCGGGGGTGATCCGGGTAGCATCTAAAATAAGGTTTTTAATGAAGGCATCCATTCACAACCATCTCCCATAGTCCCGTAAGTAGGATTTAGACCAAAAGCCCTATAGGAACTTGAAATTGTGTAGTCTTGCAAGCAAGATTTAAGCGGCTCCGCTCTACACAAAATCCAAGTCTATCATTGGGATTGATCATCAATCTCCCAAGACAAGATAGATCATGTCTTCTGAGGCTTTAGCCTCAAGGAAGCGTCAAATTTTATAGTGGGGTGGAAGAGTCGACTTAAGACTTGTCCCCACTTGGGTCGTTCCCGGGAGATTTTTTCCTCAACCGGAAGGCCCTCTAAAGGTGTACAATAAAGAAAATGGATAGATGATAATGAGCTTTGGATTTTTTATTCTCCATAAAGTAGAAGAGCATAATCTCCTAAGGCACATCAAAGATCCCAAACACATCATGCAAATTAAGCCCAATTACTCCAATTTGATTCCAAATCACAAGCTAATGTTTGAGTTTTTGATTCTCCCTCAAGGGGAAAAGAGCATAGTCCTATAATTAGTTTGCAACTTGACCTCAAATTGTGTTAATGTTCCTAGAAAACCAAGCATGAAGTTTTTAATTTCTCTTTGGAGGAAACCTGCAAGACAAGCATTAGTAGTCTTTGTTTGATTTTTTGTCTTGGACAAGTGACCTGCAAACCATCATTAAGCTTTTCAAGATCAAACAAAATCATAAGATTCACCCATTAGCTTGTTAGAAACCCAAATTCATGAACTCTCAAAAGATAATGTTTTAAAGGAAAGTGGATATGCAATTGTAAGATTTGGATTTCTGACTCTCCTTGAAGGAGAAGAGTATAATTTCCTAGCTCAAATTGTAAATCCAAAACATATGCAAGTGTTAGCATTCATTTCCCAATTTAGCCTCAAAGTGTAATTCAATTTTTGAGTTTCTGATTTTCCCTCAAGGGGAAAAGAGCATATTCCTCTAATTGATTTACAAAGTGAAATTAAATTGCATTTAAGTGCTCAAAAATAAAAACATTAAGTCTATTTTATCCTTTTAAAGAAAATCATAAGAAATTGTTAGTAGTTTTAGCATTTGGGTCTCTGTCTTTCATCCTGGAAACCACAGTTAAGCTGTAAAAAACTAGAGAAATCAACAAGCCAAATTGTCAGGGGTTAGAAAACTCAAGAATGCAATAAAAATCCTAGATGTGATCCTAAAATTCCCCAAATGCGATCCTATTTCCCAAAAATGACCCCATTATCTAGATGTGATCTTGAAATTTACCAAATACTACATTCTTCCTAGATGCGATCTAGGAATCCCATATGTGATCCAGGAAATCCGAGGTGCGACTGTTCTTCCTAAATGCAATCTTCTGGCAAAAAAGACACGGCGAAAATTAGTAAAATTAGCTTGAAAAATAGGAAATCTGGAGCTAGGCCCCACGATGGGTGCCAAAAATGTGTGTGTGAGTTATGGACCTGCAACACAACACTTCAATAGTACATTGCATCATTTTTTAGAATAATTAAGCATGCAAATTAAGGAAATCAACAAATGAAATCATCCTATTGCTCTCTAGTTAGCACAAGTATGAAAAAGGTGTTAGTAGCTCTTAGATTTTTAATCCTAAATAGTGATAATGCAATGCTAAAATGAGATATCCAAATGCAACATGCAAGAATTAAGCTATATCTAAGAAACACCTCACAATTAAGCATTGAACCATGAATTCTTTTACTATAAGTCCAATTGAGATATTTACTAATTAGCTAAAGCATATGAAATTAACCATGAAAGCATGAAGATCATTATCAAAATCAAAGCATTAAGCATTAGCAGTGAAAACATTAGCAAGATAGTTCAAAATCCAAAGATTAAGAAGCCTCCAATCCAAGCATTGAGAATAAGATATTAAAATTCAAAATATCAAGAAGGAAGAATGAGCCTTTAAAAATTCTCTTTTATAGATTGTTGGAGAAAATGGATGATTATGATGCATCCATGAGGAATGGTTAAGATGTATCTTAGCTTGATCCTTGATCCATGTGAGAGACTCTTAATGATTGAAGTGTGTTTGTTGAATTAAGAGGGATTTATCATTTTCTTTTAATTAGTTTTTCTAGCCATGCATTTGGTGGGATTGAATTAATTAATTGGGCCTAGAGTTAATCAACTTGATTTAGCTTGATACCTTGATGATAAATGCTTGATTTAATGATTGAATTGATTCTATTGAATTTTGAGAATTATGTTAATAATCAAAGATCAAATTAACATAATTAAGGTATTATTCCAAACTAGGGCAAATAGGGTCTTAGGTGATGAGCACACATAATTCCCCTTTCGTGTTATATTAACTCTATGGGGATGTTTATTATCACATTTGAACCCTAGAATCGGGACACACCAATGTTGACCTTTTTAGTAAAGCATCATGATGGAGAACTTAGTAAACCAATGTAGTCCCTTAGTAGTATGTTAATTTTCCTTTTCTCATTGTTCAAGAAACCCTAAGGAGACGTTATCTAGTAATCCCCTAGACTTGAACTTCCTTTATGACCGACTTACATATGTTACACAACCACTTCCTAATCGCTTTCCTAAAAATTTTCTCATTTGGCGTCATTGGTTATCTTGTTCAGTTGTATCACTTAGGGTTAGTCAACCCTAACTGTGTTGTGGAGAGAGGTTTTCCAACCCAGGTTATGTGTGTGGGATCACCACATGACCTCGTTGGCCATGATAATCCTCACATGTTCATCTCTAATGACCTACCTTACTTTTCCTCCGTATTTGTGCAATCTTTAGGTGTTTAAAAAAAAATGTGCATTTTTGCATGGGTTATTTTTTGGGCATGACATTTGGTATCAGAGCAAAGTTTTCAACACTAGGACTTTAAACCCTTCACATTTCACTTATAAATTTTCACTATTGTGTAGGATGTTTGCAGTCATGCACAATGGCCGTAGGTGTGGATGAGGGTGTAGATGTACCCCTTCTGTACGTATGGATAGGGAGTAGGAGGTAGAGTTTCCTAGGGAATCTTAGAATCCCCCACCCAAGCCACCTCCTAATCCAAATCAGGACATCTTAGCTTCCTTGCAGAACCTTGTAGGTATCATATAACAGAGGTTACCACCAATTATGCAATAGGCAGAGCTGCTACCCTCAGAGGGCCATAGGACAGTCAGTAGGGAATGGACTAGAAGTCCACCACCTAGATAGATTGAGGGTCAAATAGTCCATGAGGTTGAGTCAGTACATCAGTTAGAGCACCCACATGACTTGGGGGCTCATGTAGTGGAGAGAGAGACCCATGATATGGGAGACTAGATTAGGGAGTTACTACGACTCTAGCCTCCTTTATTTTTGGGAGCCAATGATGGATCTAGATTAGAGGCATGGTTATTGAGCTTACATCGATGCTTTGGGATGCATTCCTATGGGAGAAATCTAAAGGTGACACTTTTCATTCACCTCCTTTGAGAGGGAGCCTTCACTTGGTGGAAGAAAGAGGAGGCCATGGGTGGCATGAATATAGATACATTCACTTGGGATACTTTCCTTAGCAGGTTCAAAGAGAGATACCTTTCAGAGCACTTTAGACAGTGATAGATAGAGGAGTTTCATGACCTCTAGTAGAGAGGCCTTACTATGATGTAGTATGAGATTAGATTCCTTGAGCTTCTTCCTTATGTTGACTACATGAAGGATGAGAAGCTATGTATGCATCTCTTCATCAAGGGTCGTAATGTATCTCTTTAGGGTCTAGTCAAACTAGCATTTTCTACCACCTTTAGAGAGACAGTTGAGAGGGCACTAGTTGCCGAGGATATTTGTGGTAGGACATAGGACTCTAGGGATTGGTCTCAGAACTGAAACCACTTCACCTATTCATTAGGATAGTAGAGACCCCCTTGGAAGGGGAATCAGGGACATTCTATAGGGTCCTTTAAGGGCCAACAGTCTCAGCAATGACCCCAACAGGATTCTAGGCAGAGATCATCTCAGGGATAGCAGGGCTCTAAGCCCAAGCAGTGGTAGTCTTAGGGTCCTAGGAGGGATCAAAGGTCACAAGCCCCTTACACATATCCAGCTAGGACTCAGTAGTCCTCTAGGGGTGGATACAGTGGATCCAATAGGACTGGAGGCCAACAGTAGCCTAGGTCTCAGGGTGTATAAGTACAGACACATGGGCCATGTTATACTTGTGGTGGTATGGGACACCTAGAGAGAGAGTACCCATAGGGACAGGTAGTAGGCAGTCAGAGAGGAGCTACTTCAGAGCTGATAGTAGGTGATTTGGGTAGATCTCATAGGGTATTTGTAGTAGTTGATAACCACCAGGCAGAGCATTAGGCCACGGTCATTAAGGCCAGAGGTATGATTCGGCATATCAATATTTCTATCTTGTTTGATTCAGGATCCACATACTCCTTTATATCTCCATATGTAGTGGAGCATTGCAGGCTGGTGGCAATTAGACAGAAATTCATTTGGGAGGTTGAGTTAGCCTCAGGAGATAGGGTGTCTATTAGTTCCTTAGTTCACAATTGTCAGATTCAGATTGGTGACATGATCACAATGTCTGATCTCTACATCACCCCTCTAGGTTCTTATAATGTCATCCTTGGCATGGATTGGCTATATGCCCATAGAGCCAAGATGGATTGTCGATAGAAGAGGGTTGAGTGTGTTGATGATCATGATACTCCTATGGTGATATTTGGGGTACAAAGACCTATATCTCCTTGCATGATTTCTGCTATGTAGCTTGGGTGGTGCATGCAGAATGGATGCTAGTTATTTTCCATCACCATCAATGATGGAGAGGAGGATTTAGAGAGGGAGCCCTCATTGTAGGATTTTCCCATCTTGCAGGAGTTTGCAGACATATTTCCTTTTGAGCTACATGTTATCCCGCCACCTAGGGTAGTTGATTTTCATATAGAACTTGTTCCAGGAGCCGAGCCTGTATCTAGAGCACTTTATAGGATGACCACACACAAGCTTAGTGAGCTCAAGATTCAGTTAGAAGAGCTCTTGGATAAAGGGCATATCTGACCTAGTGTATCCCCTTGGGGTGAACCAGTGATTTTTGTGAAGAAGAAGGATGGATCACTTAGGTTGTGTATTGATTATCGAAAATTGAATAAACTAACAATTAAGAATCAATACCCACTTGGCAGGATCGATGATTTATTTGATCAGTTACAGGGTGCCCGAGTATTCTCAAAGATAGATTTGAAGTCAGGGTACCATCAATTGTAGATTGTGGAGAGTGATATCCATGAGACTACTTTTCATACGAGGTATGGTCACTAAGAGTTCACCATGGTGCCATTTGGCCTCACAAATGCTCTAGTTGTGTTCATGAGCCTCATGAATGGAGTATTTCATACATTCTTGGATAAGTTTGTGGTAGTGTTCCTTGATGACATTTTGATATATTCTCATGATGAGGAGGAAAATGAAGAGTACATGTGATGGGTTTTGCAGCGCATGAGAGAGAGCCAGGTATATGGTATCCTGTCAAAGTGTGATTTCTTTAGACTAGAGGTGCATTATTTTGGCCATGTTATATCATGTGATGGGATCTATGTGGACCCATCAAAGATTAGAGCCATTATGGATTGGTCAACACCCACCAATGTCACTGAGGTCAGGAGTTTTATGGGCCTAGCAAGTTATTACAAGTGGTTTGTGGCAGGATTTTCTAGAGTATCTCGTCCCATCACTTCCCTTCAGAGAAAGGGGGAGAAGTATGAGTGGACATAGAAGTGTGAGAGATATTTTCAGGAGATCAAGAGAGACCTCACTAGGGTACCAATTTTAGCAGTGTCAGATCCTTCGATAGATTTTTTTGTATGCATAGATGCTTCTTTGGATGGTCTAGGTGCAGTTCTTATGCAAGATGGTGGACCTATAGCTTTTGAGTCTAGGAAGCTAAAGACTCACAAGTTTAATTACCCTACTCATGACCTGGAGCTTTTAGCAGTGGTTCATGCCTTAGTGAGATGGTGACACTTTCTTCTAGGACACCGATTTGACCTTCATTTAGATCACCAGAGCTTGCAGTATATCTTATCACAATCTAATCTTAATGCTAGGTGGAGGAGATGGATGAAGTTCTTATGTGAGTATGATTTTGATGTTCATTACATCAAGGGGAAAGAGAACATAGTTGCAGATGCCTTGAGTAGGAGGCGACATGAGCTCTCATCTATGACTACTAGTACAGATCTGAGAGAGTGCATTTTGCATCACTTGCCAGAGGATGGGGTGTATGAGGAGGTTTTTTAGTTTATACATTCTCAGAGACCTCTTGAGGGGAGATTAGAAGATTATATAATTGAGTCTACTAGCCTAATACATCATAGGGGACACATCTATGTACTGTCTAATGATGATTTGCAAGATTTTATTATGTTAGAGGTTCACAAAGAACCTTATGCAGCTCATCCGAGAGTTAAGAAGTTGCATGCCGATTTGAGATAGTTGCATCATTGGCTAGGCATGAGATTGTAGATTGCCAACATATTTTCTAGATGCCTAGAGTGGTAGAAGGTGAAGGTAGAACACAGTCATCCAGGTGGGCTCTTGCAATCACATGAGATACCTAAGTGGAAGTGGGATACTATTTCCATGGACCTTATTGTTGGTCTCCCTATGTCCTCTCATCTTCATGGTGCCATCATGTTGACATTCGACACATTGACCAAAGTCACCCACTTCTCACTCATTCGTACCACATTCACAATGTCAATAGTTGCATGGGTGTTCTTGCAAGACATTGTCATACTTCATGGTATTCCTCATAAGATCATCTCAGATAGAGACTCACTTTTTACATCCTCCTTTTGGAGAGAGATTCAAGCAGCATTGGGCACTAGGCTAAATTTTAGTATTGCATACCACCCTCAGACAGATGGACATACAAAGATGGTTGATTAGGTTTTAGAGGACATGTTGTGCATCTATGTGATGGACCATCAGGTCAAGTTGGATGAGTACGTTCATCTGGTTGAGTTTTCCTATAATAATGGGCATCATTCCTCTATAGGTATGCTGCCATATCAGGCCTTGTACAATAAAACATGTAGGACACCACTGAGTTGGGACATGATTGAGGATAGAGTATCTATTGGACCTCAGTTGGTTAGAGATATGGAGCAACAAGTGATTTTGATTAATAGTATCCTAGAGAGGCTCATGATAGACATAAGAGATATACAGATGCAAAGAGGGTTGATCGAGAGTATATGGTTGGAGATAGATTTTTCCTGAGAGTGTGCTCGCATAAGAGTCCAATCCATTTTAGAAAGGGCTCTAAGCTAGCGTCTCTCTTTGTTGGACCTTTCGATATCTTGGAGAGGATAGGACTAGATACTTATCATCTAGCCTTGTCACCCATCATGTCACGCATCCAAAATGTGTTTCATGTTTCTGTGTTACGAAAATATATTTATGATGAGTCTCACATTATAGATTGGGATGCCTTGCAGGTAGAGTCAGACGGGTAGCTAGCCTTTGAGAACATTCACATTTTAGTCTGGCAGACCCTAGCACTTCGAGGTAGAGAGCTGGATAAGGTTAGGGTCCAGTGGGATTGTTATGATGAGGTCACAACTTCATGGGAGGATGCAACACATATGAGATCACAGTACCCATACATTTTTTATGAACTCCATGAGGAATTTCATGCCTAGAGGGGGAGGATGTGAGGCCTCACCCTGACCCATCATAGCACTATTGATACATTCACATTTTGATACTTTATGACCTGATATTTTGATACACTTTTTGATCGATTGACAACGACTCATGTTATTATGTCTTATGATGATTATATTAAGTGGATTCTATTTATGATGCAAATTATAACCTAGATCATATTGTTGATTCTTTTATACATGCTTAGATGTGTTTTGATGGGAAAGACTTAATCCTAGCTAGCTTTGATTATTTCATGGATTATGATTTAAAGTTTGAGAAATAGCATGGATAATATGTCATGATGTTATAATTATGTAAGTACTATGTTTGAGCATTACCTTAATAAAAATTGTAATTGGAAATTGAATTATGGATATTGAATAATGTATGCAATTATGTAACATTGAATTGTATATATGTGTGTGTGTGTGTGTGTGTGTGTGTGTGTGTCTATGTGTGTCTGTGTCTATGTGTCTGTGTGTGTGATTTTATTTCCTTGGACTATTGATGCTCGAATTTAGTGTGCAGGAAAGAAAACCATGGAATTATTCCAAATTTAGTAAGCCAAGGTTTAATCTAATGAAGAGATTGAAACCTCGGTGTAATGTGATTTTATTCATAAACATAAAGTGTATGTATGTTACTAGATTAAATTCATGTTATTAATTGGACATGTCATTTGTAAATGTGAAGTGTATTTTATGGTGTCACTTGACACTTGTGATGTCTATGTGGATGGTGACATGTCAATTAGGGTTTGGCAAGAATCACCCAACCTAATAGGATATTTTGTTAACCCCACTTGCATGTAGATGTTGTGTAGGGCTCACATTAAGTTGAAATTCAGATTCAAACTTAAGTTAAACTTTAGAGGGGTTAAAAGTGACCCTAGAGTGCATTTTTGAAAAAAATTAGCTAACCATATGGGGGTACCTTGAGTTAGGGGCTAGATTTTGTTAATCTATATTGAGCATTTTAGGTTGTCATTAGTATCAAAGGACAGTAAACAGGTCGGTCAGCTATTTACATTAAGACAGTCGATAACTAGAAGTAAGACAGAGCAGTCGGTAAAGCCTTATACCGAGCATCACACAGTTAACCGAGCACCAGCAACATCGACACCGATGATCAACAAACACTGAGCATCGCAGTGTACACCGAGCAGATTATATAGTGTTTACCGATGATCACAGTAAATGGCATAGTAATCAGAAATGGCACATTATTCTATGCAAATGGTTATAACAGATCATAAAATGGTTTACCAAGATCGAGGAGCATTTATTGTAAAAGATATTCATTAAATGCAATGATTATCTTATTTGTATTAGTTGATCTAGGTTATTTTGCACCATAGATCTTAGGGTTATGATTTTCTTTTGTAACCTAATTTTTCTTTAAGCGGCAAAAATAGAACACTATGTATTGTATATGTTCACACCATTTTATGGAGTTGCTGAACTGATATATATGAATCATAGAGCACTTGAAGAAATTGCCTATCTTCAAGACAATCAGTTTACCAAGCAGAACAGAGTACAGAGGTTTTTAGATTGAGCAGAATCAGACAAGGCAACCGAGTAGATCAGAGTAGAGAACCATCATAGATAAGGTGATTTTTTGATAAGAACTTATAGATCTATTTCAAACAATTAAGTTGTCAACTAGCAGATAATTTACCTATTACTTTCTGACAATTGTGATAGAGTTTTGATAAATCTCTTAAATAGAGTAGACTTAATAGTCTTTGTATAAATCTCTTAACCGAGTACACACTTCATATAGTGTTGTTAAATCCTATAACTAGGTAGATCTAGCTGATCTAATATGTTACTCCTAACAGGGTAAGATCACCAAAAGTGATCAAAACTTGTAGCCTTAACATGTACACCTTTTCTATCTGCAGTAGTGAAGAATTTGTGGGTGTCATCCCCACCGTAGTTTTTACCTTCTAACAAGGGTTTCTGCATTACCAAAATACTTGTGTTATGTGATTGTCATATTGATTTCATATTGTTTACTTTCTTAAGTTAACTAGATGATTGATTTATGCAATTAGATTCAAGTTATTTTAATTGGTTATCACAGTATTCAGTCATAGATCAGAAAGGTTTTGCAACTAAATTCTTGAAGGCACTGATTCACCCCTCCCCTCTCAGTACCTATCTCTCCTAACTCCAACAGATTTTTCTTATGGGAAGGTCTAGATCATAATTATGACCCTCCATAAAGGCTACTCTTCAAGAGTGGCGAAAATGGAGAAGGCCACATGCACTTGACTTGTCCCACACTCTTTTCTAAACTCACCATTAAGAGGGGGGAGACAAGAGGTGAGGTCAAGGACTAGTGGTCATGTCTCATTTATTTCTAGATCATGAGTAGAATTTGGGGGTCTTTTTAGAGGGCTTGGAGAGACATAGTGATTGTTCACCCACTATAATTTTAGAGTCACTTAGGGTTTGGAGTTGGAAGGAGAAAGATAAAGAAAAGGGAAAAGGGCTCTTCTCAACTTCATTCTTACCATTTGCATTGGACCATGGTTGGTGATCTTGCCATGAAGGAATATCTCTTTGTATTTGTATATTTGAAATATTGTTGTGTAGAATGAATATGTAAATCTTGTATGTTATACATGTGTAAATTTGTTATTGTTGTGTTGCGTTTGGGTGTATTTGGATTTTTGAATCATCTCTTGTTTTTTTGTTTTGGGTATGTTGTTCATGGGTATTTAAGGAATCACTCACCCTTGAGAGGGAAGTAGTGGCCTTGGGTGAAGGGGTTAGTTGGGCTTATCATTAAGTTTGAGAGCTTCTTCTCTTGGAGAAGAAGGGAAATCTCATTGAGTATGGGCTCCATGAAACCATCTTTGAAAATCTTGCATTTTGGTGGTGATAAGGAAAGTCATGAGAATGGAAAATGTGGACATATAGCCTCTTGGAAGGCATGAATTTCCCAAGGATGTATATGTATATTGTAATGGCATTCTCCTCTTGATGATCCCACCTTCACCCTATTTTAATGTGTTTGTAGGTGACCCATTTGTGAAGCCATGTCTTGTGGGAGTTCATTGTTGTTTTGTTGCATTTTTGCATTTGTAAGTTTGTGTATGAGTGTACCCATTTAGCCTTGGTTCTCCAAGCTCAGGGGTGGTCTCTTAGAGACCTAGGATGGGAGGTGAGCACTCCATGGTTATGCTCTTATTTTTAGGATTTGGTGGCCATGTTATGTGGAAAAATCTCTTGGAAAAAAAACCTTCTTTTTGTGTCATTTTGAAGTAAGAATTAATGCAAGGGAGGTCGGGAAGAGGGGCCAAAGGCATACCCTAATCCAAATCCACCTTTCAAAGATCACACACAAAAGAAATTACACAAAAAATGAGAGAAAATATAGAAAAAATCCTTATATTTTATCAAATTGATTCATACATGTCAATTTGTAAGGTCTTCCTAGTTAGGGTCAGATACATCAATTCAACTACAACAGTCCTCCAACATGTGAGGATTTAGAAACTATCTTCAATCTTCTAACTCCTAAAAAATGATCTCCCACTGATATCCTAAAACTACAACCAATGACTACATTATATACAAGAGGCTACTAAAACAAGTTGGCCTTCAGATCCATCATTAATGGAAGGAACGACCAAATCTAGGTCCAGACACTTCCCAATGATCAATAACAACATTAACTATGTGACCACAATTAAATGCACAAGTTGGCCTCAGCACAAAATTGAAATAAACTACTCGGTAAGGAAGGATAACTGAGCACCAGGAAATTAACCGACCAGCTTGACTAGAGAAGAAATTGAACAACTACCAAGCCAACTCGGTCAAAGAAGGAACCGAGCAACACAAAAAACTCAAACTTTTTTTCGGTGATAGGATTTCCAAGGACCCGAGATGCTCCTACATCAGACACCTAGGGTTGTTTTGAAATGATTCTCCGAATCATGCAGTAAGTACAACCTGAGCTGAATCCAACTCAGATTGTGAAATCCATAAACTATCTTCAGTTGGTTTGTTCTTCCACTTTACTAGATACTCCATATACTGTCTTCCTCTTTTGTTTCTGCCAACTCTTTGTTCCAAAATCTGCTCAACTTCTTCTATTTGTCTCCTAGTATAATCATTCGGTACTTTTTTTTCTTCATCTAATTCATGGTACTCATAAAAATATGCAATGTTGAATATAGGTGGTATATCCATGTCATCAAGTAATTTAATCTCATAAGTATTTCCACTATCAAATCTCTCCAATATCCTGCAACAACCAAATTTCTTCATTTTCAACTTCACATATGTTCCAACAAGAATTCTTTCTTTCTTCAAGTGTACCATTACTTCATCCCCAATTGCAAAAGTCTTACATCTTCTTGATCTATCTGCTCTATCTTTGTATTTCTGATTACTTTTCTCCAACTTATGTTTCACTTCTTCATGCAATGTCTTCATGAACTCAGCAAACTTTACTCCTTCAGTCCTTCTCTTTTCTTCACCTGCAATATCCTTCAAATCTAATATACCTCTCGGTTGTATGCCATTAACAATCTCAAAAGGTGTTTTTACAATACTCCTATTCACTAAATTATTGTATGAAAAATCTTCTTGTACCGACATATAATCCTAATTACTCAGTTTATCTCCAACTAAGCATCTCAAAAGATTACCCAAGCTTCTATTCACAACCTTTGTTTGTCCATCAGTCTGTGGCTGAAATGTAGAACTATACCTCAACTCGGTGCCCAACTTTCTCTAAAGAGTCTTCAAAAGTATCCAACAAATTTACTGTCTTGGTCAGAGATGATACTCCTTAGTAATCCATGCAATCTGACGATTTCCTTAGAGAAAAGATCTGCTATATGCATTACATTTGATGTATTTCTACAGGGTATAAAATGTACCATCTTAGAAAATCTATCCACTACAACAAATATAGAATCATTACTTTTTACTGTCTTCAGTAAGCCAAGAACAAAATCCATAGTGATATCAATCCAAGGTTTCTCAAGAATAGAAATCGGTGTATACAATCTAGTATTCTGACTTACCCCCTTTGCAACTTGACAAATTCCATAACTTTTCACAAATTTATGAACATCCTTAAACAACTGCGGCCAAAAGTATTTCTGCTTAAGAAAATTCAATGTTTTATCAATACCAAAATGTCCAGCCAAACCACTACTATGTTTCTCCTTTATCAAATTAGTTCTCATTGATCCTCTCGGTATACACAACTGAATACCTTTAAACAACATACCTTCTTGAGTGAAATAGTCTTCCCATTTAGTACTTGATTGATCTTGAATAGGTGCTCTGCACTTTCTCCATGACACAAAAAAATCAGGATCAATTTCATACAGTCTTTTCATATCATCAAAACCAAGAACTTCAATTCTCATCTCGGTCATCAAAGATCTTCTTCTACTCAATGCATCAGCAACTTGGTTAGTGACTCCACTCTTATGTTTTATCACAAATGTATAACTCTACAAATATTCAACCCATTTCATATGTCTCTGATTCAAATTATTTTGACTACCCAAATATTGTAAAGCCTTATGATTAGTATACAACACAAATTCACTCGGTATCAAATAATGTCTCCATTTCTTCAAGGCTTGAACAATAGCATAGATTTCATGATCATACAGAGATTATTTCCTTTTTGCATCATTCAACTTCTCACTAAAGAAAGCAATAGGTTTACCTTCTTGACTCAACACAGCTCCTATTGCACTACCACTTTCATCGCATTCAACTTGAAATACCTTATTGGAATCAGGCAATGCTAACACAAGTAATTCGAAAACCATCTTCTTCAGAGTCTCAAAAATTGTATCAGCTCCATGTGTCCACTTAAATTATCTTTTATCTCCTCTCATAGTCTCAGTCACATCATTACAAATTGAATTGAAATTCCTAATGAACTTTCGGTAAAAACTTACTAAACCATGAAATGATCTTACCTCACTAGAAATTTTAGGTGTAGGCCAATTCAAAATAGCTTCAACCTTTTCAAGATCTATTTTCAAACCATCAGCTGAAATCACAAATCCCAAATACACAATCTCCTCTTTCATGAAAGAACACTTTTTCAGGTTAATCAGCAACTTTTGTTCTTTCAACCTCTGCAATACTTTTTCAACATGCAACAAATGTTCTTCTCTAGTCTTACTGAATATCAGAATATCATCAAGATATACAATCATAAATTTACCTAAGAATTTCTTCAAAACCTCATTCATCAATCTCATAAAAGTACTCGGTGCATTAGTTAAACCAAAAGGCATAACCAACCACTCATGCAAACATTATCTTGTCTTAAAAGTAGTCTTCCACTCATCACCTTCTCTGATTCTAATCTGATGATATCCACTTTTCAAATCAATTTTGGTAAAATACTTTTCTCCAGTCAAACAATCCATTATGTCATCCATTCTCGGTATAGGAAACCTATATTTCACTATTATCTTGTTGATTGCTATGGAATCAGTACACATTCATCATTCTCTATTCTTCTTAGGTGTCAATATAGCTGGTATTGCACAAGGACTCAAACATTCTTGGATCAAACCTTTCTGTAGCAATTCTTGATTATGTCAGTTCAATTCCTGATTCTCGATAGGTATCAACCGATGTGGTGCCTTATTCTGTAAACTAGCTCCAGGGATTAGATCCATGCAATGATCAATGCTTATCTTTAGTGGCAAACCATCAGGTACATTATTAGAAAATATCTCTCTGTACTCAGTGATTATCTTATCAATCTCTTCAGGGATGCTATCCACTATTTTCTCACTCGATTTGTTAGGAATCATAGTAAAACATACATCATTCTTCTTCAAATATTTAACAAACTTTCTTCCTTCCATCAAGGAAACTTTCACAGATGTACAAACACTACTAATAGGTTCTTCAATCAAAGGCAACAATATTTGTCTTCTCCCATCAACCCAAATAGTATATTTATGCAATCTCTCATCATATATTTTCTATCATATTGCCAAGGTCTACCCAACAAAATATGACAATAATCCATAGGCATGATATCACACAACACCTTATCATAGTATTGTCCAATTTTTAAATTCACATAACATTGTTCACTTACCAAGAGTGTATGCTCATCCTTGATCCATGAAATCTAATAGGGCTTTGGGTGTTCCAACCTTTCCAACTGTAACTTTGTAACCATTTCCTCAGATGCCAAATTCTCTGAGCTTCCACTATGAATGATTACCTTCCACACTTCATCAAAAATTCTACATCTAGTCTTGAACAGACTTTTCCTTACTGTATCTTCCTTATTACTTTCACTCCATAGTGCTCTCCTGACCATCAAGTTATTTTCTTTCTCAAGTTCATTCGGTGAGTCTTCTTGCACCAAAAAATTTCTACTGCTACCAACCTTCTTACTTGCATGTGTACACTCAAATGATCTATGCCCTTCTTCTCCACAATTGTAACAAGTTCCTCAAAATCCACCTCTGCTATAACCACCTCGGTAGTTATTGCCTCTTCCTCTAGTAAAACTTTCACCTTTCCACTCGGTCTTGCCTTCGTCTAGATTTGTTTTGTCTTGATCAGATCTATTATTTTCACCATAAGATCTACCTCTTCCTCTATGGAATCTACCACCTCTTCCTCTTTGTCTTTGCTCATGTCTTTTGTTCAATTTCTCCTCAGCTTTCAAGGAAAACTGATAAGCTTCCTCAATGTTTTCCAACTTAACCAAACTAATTTCTTCTTGGATGGAAACTCTTTATCCATTCAAGTACCTAGCAATTATTTCCACTTCATCTTCATCATGTCCAGATCTGATATATAATCTATAAAATTCCTCAGTATAATCTTTAACTGAGATATCTTTCTACCTCAAAATTTACATTCATCTAAATAGATTAATTTGATAATCACAAGGTAAAAACTTTCCTTTCAACTTATTTTGTTAGCATCAAATGATGGTAACTGGTAAAACTCTCTATCGGTCCAGGTATTGTCATTGATTGGCAAAAGAGATAGAGATTTGTTATCTCTATACAAGTTGAAGCTCTAAGAAAATATACATCAAGAGAGGCTGGTTTGGCAAGAAAAGAACAACTATAATCCATTGTAACCGGTCGCTACAGTAAGCATCATTAACTAGGCAATGCACTCAGTTAGGAAAGAGAGTATTCCAATATCAATCAAGGACTGAACTGCAACCGGTATAGACAATTAGTTTCTATAACACAACTGGGACAGTACAATCGGTAATCCACGCAAAAGGAAGCACACTGAGGACATGCAACCGGTAAGCCAAGAAAGAGATAGTAGTAGGGAAAAGACTCTTATCTGTTTATAACATGAAGAACTCAACCGATATTTTATAGGACTTTGATATGAACCAAGGAAGTCATAGTCAACTGTCTGTTCCAACCAACTCCTTATACCTGAATTTATTGCAGTAAATTTGGGTGATCTCGAGTCATCTTGGTGATCAGTTTGAGGTGCGGGAAAAGGATTTGAAGACCAAATCAATGGTTTCTTGAGGCTCAAATGAAGGATTTAAAGCTAGATTCAGTGACTTTAAATCGAAGTGTTATCTCCTATGAAATAAGGTTTCCTAGCATGCAACTATTGTCTTCTTCATGAAGTGAATAAAGCTAGAGCATGCATCGAATGTTTTCTTAGTGAACCATACTCAACTAAGTGATGTATTTGTAAGAACTCAAGATTAGGTCATGCATTTGAGGATCAGTTAGGGAAACAAATTAGTATATAATCTTATGCATGTTGTGAAGAAAATTTGCCTTCACTCTACCAAGAAAAAGAGTGAACCTATATGCTACAGAAGAAGGGGTAAAAGAAAGAAAAGAAAGAGAGATAATAGGTTGTGCAAAATAGCACAACAGTAGATGAGAATACACCTACGGTGACCGGTGTTGATTCTTAGTTGAGTGCAAAGAGAGATCTTATCAGGCTAAGAAAAGTCATATATAAAGATCAAACTTCTATTGTTTTCTAGCAAACCTCAATAGGTAAATCCCATTATTTGGGTGGACTCTAACAGGTCCCTTGTATCGAAATCCCTTAACCAAGTGACATCTCTCAAGGTGTTTAGAATTTCTTTAACCAGGTAGGTCCTAACAGACCTTATTGTAACAAATCCCTTGACCGGGTCGCATCTACCAAGTACATTTTTATCCTTTAAACGGGAAAGCTCTTAATAGGGTGTACTCCATGAGAGTACAAATTTGTGAGGTCTCCTCACACCATGGTTTTTACCCTAACCGAGTTTCCATGTGATAAATCTAGTGTCATTTTGTGATTGTTTACTTACTGTTATTATTTTCTTAAATTTGTTTGCCTTTTGTGCTGTAAGTTTACTTCACTGGATTCAGTGAGAAAGCAAGAAGAGTTTTTACAAGTTTTGATGCACCCCTCCCCTCTCAACACCGGTTGCGACTGTCAATTGGTATCAGAGCTTGGTCTGGTTTTCTTTGCTGCTTAACCACACAAGGAAAAAGTCAAGATGATGAGGAAGGAAGGAACAAAGTTTTCAAAAGAAAACTTCACCTTATGGTGTAGCAGAATGAAGCTATATATGAAGACTATCAGTGACCAGTACTAGATTCACATTACCACTGATTACAGTGAGCCCAATGGCACCCTGACACCTGATCAAGAAAAGATCAAGACTGAGCACACAGCTGCTATGGATATGATAGCCAGCACGCTACCTGATTATGTTTATGCTGAGATTGAACACCTTGATTCTGCATTCAAGATGTGGGGCAAACTGCCAACAGTCTATGGAGGGGATCCCAATTTTCAAAGAGTCAAGGTCGAAAGCCTCAGAGGAAAGTATGACAATATGAGGATGAATGAAGGAGAAGATATAGAGAAATACAACAATTGGATCAAAGAAGTGATCAATTCCATCAGATGTGCCGGAGGAAAGCTAAGTGAAGAGGAAGTAATCAGCAAAATACTGAGAACTCTCAGACCTCAGTATGCTATCCAGATCTCTGCCATTCAATAGCTCAGATCGGTGACCAAAGATCAAGTCACTCTAGACTCCCTTATCGATAAGCTAGATTCCTTTGAATTAAGTAACTTTCACAACAACTTATCTATTTAGGAAGTAGCTTTCAAGTCCTTTGCCAATATCTCTTCCACTAAAAAGGGAAGAGAAACTGGTAACTACCCAACTGGAAAGATTGGCAACCTTGGTAAGAATCTACTCTCAAAAGAGATGGAGCAAGAAGAGTTTGAAGCACTCATTGCAAGAAGATTCCCCAGAGGGAAAGGAAAGTACAAGGGAAAGCTCCCTTTTAAATGCTTCTCTTATAATAAAATAGGTCATATTGCTGCAAGATGTCCTGATAATGAACATAAAGATAAAAGAGACTGGTTCAAGAATAAAGCAAAAAAAGAGTGCTATCTTGCAGAAGGAGTCACAGATAATGAATCTGAAGACTCGAAGGATCCAAAAATTACATTTGTTGTAATAAAGGAGGAAAGCGCAGTAATAGAAGAAGTTGCACTCATATCAAGATCTCATCAGTATGATGATTGGATCATCAGTAGTGGATGCACTCACCACATGACTGATGATAAGAGAAAGTTTATCAACCTCGAGCTCAATGACAACAAATCAGTTACCTTTGGGAACAATTCTCCCTATGGCATCAAAGGTAAAGTTTCTATCACTCTCTGCAACAAAGTCATCTGTGAAGATGTGTACTGGGTTGAAGGACTCAAGTACAACTTGATGAGCATTGCACAACTGAACAACAAAGGATTCCTACTAGAATTCGGACAAGGTTCTTGTATAGTAAAGAACCAATCTGGAACTCATGTCACAAATGGTAGACAGAGAAAAGGCAACTTTTTTTATCTTGACTCAATGGAAGGAGCCTATCTCATAGCCTCGGTTAAAGGAGAATCTAGCAAAATCTATCTTATGACCAAAGAGGACAACAACTGGTTATGGCATAGGAGGATCTGCCACATAAACTTTGACAATATTGTCAAAGTAAGCAAAAATAAAATGGTAAGAGGACTTCTTGAAATTACAAAGCCCATCAACGGAATTTGTAAAGATTGTCAGTTGGGAAAGGTGATCGGAACATCCTTAAGCAGTAAGTCCTTCTCTACTAAAAATTTTCTAGATCTAGTGCACACTGACCTCTGTGGACCAATGAGAACAAAGAGCTACCATGGAGACCGATACTTTATGCTTTTTGTGGACAACTTCTCAAGAATGATGTGGACACTCTTTCTTAAGGAGAAATTAGAAGCTTTCCACATGTTCAAAATCTACAAAGCTAGAGTGGAAAAAGAAACTGGTAAAAGCTTGAAGTGTCTGAGATCAGACAGAGGAGGTGAATTTACCTCTCAAGAGTTCACTCACTACTGTGAGGAACATGGAATAAAAAGACAGCTATTTGCACCAAGGACTCCTCAACAAAATGGAGTAGTAGAAAGAAGAAACAGAATGCTAATTGATTGTGCTAGAACATTTCTGATTCAAGAAGATCTGCCTCATCACTTCTGGAGGGAAGCTGTCAGTACTATAGTCTACACACTCAACCGAGTTCAAGTCAAAAAGGGAACCGGTAAGACTCCTTATGAACTTTGGTTCAAACATACTCCCAGTGTAGGATACTTCAAAATCTTCGGAAGTAAGTCTTATGTCAAAAGAGATATGGACTCTGGGAAGTTTGATCCTAAGAGTGATGAGAGAAAATTCTTGGATTACTCTACCAAAAGTAAGGCCTATCAGTGTCTGAACAAAAGAATAGGGAAGATAGTTGAAAGCATCAATGTAAAAGTTGATGAATCTTCAGAACCAGGAATGAAGACCGATCATGATGATCTCAATAGTCTTTAAGGCCTAAACGAAGGGAATTCCTTTGAATTCAACCAAGCTATGAATGAAGATGATGAAAAAATACACATGGACAGACATGTGGAGCAAGAAAATGTACCTGAACCCAACAGGTTGATACAAGAAGGTGAACAAGTTGATGTCCCAAACCATGATGAAGACAATTCTCAACCAGAAGAACCAAACAGGGAATAGAGACCTGTCCTTCCAAGGTATGTCACATATCATTCTACTGACAATATAATTGGTGACAAACATGAGAACATCTTGACAAGGAAGAAAGCCAAAGAGAACATTTGTCTTCTTTCATGTATTGATCCCAAATCCACCAGAGAAGCCTGGAAGATGAGTATTGGGTCAAGGACATGGATGAATAAATTGAACAAATAGAGAAGAATGACACATAGGAGCTTGTGCCTAGACCTCAGGACAAAAATGTCATTGGGGCAAAATGGGTCTACAGGAACAAACTAAATGAGAACGTCAAAGTCATCAGGAATAAAGCAAGATTGGTTTGAAAAGGATATGCTCAAGAAGATAGACTAGACTATGGAGAAACTTTTGCACCAGTGGCTAGATTGGAAGGGGTAAGAATTCTTCTTGCCTATGCAGCTCACAAAAGGTTTAAAGTCTTTTAGATGGATGCGAAGTCTGCATTCCTCAATGGAATATTGGAAGAGGAAGTCTACATTGAGCAACTAGAAGGGTTTATATCTGCTCAAAAGACTGATATGGTCTACAAACTAAAAAAGGCTCTCTATGGGCTTAAGCAAGCTCCAAGGGCTTGGTATGAAAGGTTGCATTCATACTTTTTGACCATTGGATTCACAAGAACCAGTGACAACAACAATATGTATCTCAAAACTGGAAAAGATGAAAATCTAATTGCTGAAATCTTTGTTGATGATATCATTTTTGGATGGGATGATAGGATGAGTAAAGCTTTTGCTGAAGAAATGAAGAAATAATTTGAGATGTCTATGATTGGGCCCATAAAATTCTTTATTGGACTACAAGTCCATCAGCTGGAAGAATGTATCTTCATCTCTCAGTCCAAGTACATAAAAGAAATTCTTAAGACTTTTGGACTAGAAGAATCCAAACCGGTTGGAACACCAATAATAACTAACCTCAAGTTATCAAAAGAAGATGATGCCAAAAATGTAAATGAAACAATGTATCAGTCCATGATAGGAAAATTGTAGTATGTTGTTCACAGCAGACTGAATATTGCTCATGCAGTTGGCATAGTGGCAAGATTCTCAGCTAATCCCAAAGAAACACATCTGGTGGCACTAAAGAGAATCTTCAGATATCTAAAAGGAACCGAGGAATATGGCTTGTGGTTTCCTCACTAGGGAGAATTCCAAATAAAAGTCTACACTGATGTAGACTGGGCTGGCAACATTGATGACAGAAAGAGCACAAGCGGTGGTGCCTTCTTTCTAGGTGGGAGGATTGTATCGTGGACAAGTAAGAAGTAGAACTGCATATCACAGTCCACTGCTAAAGCTGAATATGTTGTTGTTGCAATCAACTGCACACAAGTGATTTGGATCAAAAAAATGCTGGAAGGTATTCAGGAACAGGTACCTGAACCGATTGTAATTCACTGTGATAGTACCAGTGCCATCAACATATCCAAAAATCCTATTATGCACTCAAAGACCAAGCACATTGCCATCAAGTATCATTACTTGAGGGAACTAGTATAGGATAAAGAAGTAAGATTGGAGTATGTTCCCACCAAAGAATAGATTGCTAATATATTTACAAAGCTATTACCAAAGAGTACTTTTGAGTATCTCAGAGGTAGACTAGGGGTTGTACCCCTCTCAGATCATCAGTAATCCTCAAACGGGAATCATCAGCTCATTATAATTCAACAGAAGGTTACACCTATAACCTCATCTCTCATGAACTGATGAAAAGGACTGTTGCTCGCAGGGGGGGCAGAGTAGAGAATGCAAATCTTACTGATTAACCTTTTGGCATTATTGTCAAAAAGGGGGAGAAATTGTGGGCATTTGGCTATTGGCAATCAAATGTATTGATAAGCCAAGGAAGTAATGCAAGACTCCAAATACCCTTCATAGTTTTTCCATCAATGCCAAAGGAGGAGATTGTTAGCATCAAATGATGGTAACCAATAAAACTCTCTACCGGTCCAAGTATTGTCATTGATTGGAAAAATAGATAGATATTTTTCATCTCTATATAGGTTGAAGCTCTAAGAAAATCTACATCAAGAGAGGTTGGTTTGGTAAGAAAAGAATAATTGTAATCCATTGTAACCGGTCGCTACACTAAGCATCATTAACCGAGCAATGCACTCAGTTAGGAAAGAGAGTATTCCAGTATCAATCAAGGACCAAACTACAACCGGTATAGACAATTAATGTCTATAACACAACCGGGAAAGTGCAACTGGTAATCTGCGCAAAAGAAGCACACTGAGGATGTGCAACCGGTAAGCCAAGAAAGAGATAGCAGCAGGGCAAAGACTCTTATCTATTTATAACATGAAGAACTCAACCGATATTTTATAGGACTCCGGTATGAACCGAGGAAGTCATAGTCAACTGTTTGTTCCAACCAACTCCTTATACCCGGATTTATTGCAGTAAATCCAGGTGATCTTGAGTCATCTTGGTGATTGGTTTGAGGCACAGGTAAAGGATTTGAAGTCAGAATCAATGGTTTCTTGAGGCGTGACTGAAGGATTTAAAGTCGGATTCAGTGACTTTAAATCAAAGTGTTATCTCCTATGAAAGAAGATTGCCTAACACGCAACTGTTGTCTTCTTCATGAAGCGGATAAAGTTAGAGCTTGCATCAAATGTTTTCTCAGTGAACCATACTCAACTTAGTGATGTATTTGTAAGAACTCAGGATTAGGTCATGCATTTGAGGAGCAGTTAGGGCAACAAATCAGTATATAATCTTATGCATGTTGTGAAGAAAATTTGTCTTCATTCTGCCAAGAAAAAGAGTGAACCTATATGTTACAGAAGCAGGGGTAAAAGAAAGTAAAGAAAGAGAGATAATAGGTTGTGCAAAACAACACAACTATAGATGAGAATACACCTGCTAGAAGGAGCCCCACAGCAATATCAACTAGGGTTTAACAAGAAGGAACCCTCAAACCTAGATTCACAAATCTAGATCCAGATCTCAACCTTCGCTCTGATACCACTTGATGCAAGGCACGTCGGGAAGAGGGGCCAAAGGCACACCCTAATCCAAATCCACCTTGTAGAGATCACACATGGAAGAAATTACACAACAAATGAGAGAGAGAATCCAGAACAAATCCTTATATTTCATCAAATTGATTCATACATGTCGGGTTGTAAGGCCTTCCCGGTTAGGGCCTGATACATTAATTCAATTACAACAGTCCTTTAACATGCGAGGATTTAGAAACTACCTTCAATCTTCTAACTCCTAAAAACTGATCTCCCACTGATGTCCTAAAACTACAACCAATGATTACATTATATAAAAGAGGCTACTGAAACAAGTCGGCCTTCAGATCCATCATTAATGGAAGGAACGACCAGATCTAGGTCCACATGCTTCCCAATGATCGATACCAACATTAACTCCTCGAGCACAATTAAATGCACAAGTCGGCCTCAACACAAAACCAAAACAAACTACTCGGTAAGAAAGGTTAAAGAAATTAACCGAACAACTTGGTTAAAGAAGAAACTGAAAAACTACCGAGCCAACTCAATCAAAGAAGGAACCGAGCAATGTAGAAAACTCAAACTTATTTTTGGTGACACAGGATTGCCAAGGACCCAAGATGCTGCTACATCAAGAATGTATTGTAATGTTGATATCATGTAATGGAGATAACACCCCAAGTCTTGTAGTTGTAACAATGTATTTGATGTATTTTTAGTCATGGAAGAAATGTCTTTGATTCTTTTTAGAATAGATTCATTTTTGTGAAGATAATGTATATTTACTCAAGGATAAATGCAAATGTATTCATGTTGAAATCAATGGAAGAAAAAAATATTGTTGCATCTCATTATAGCTTCATTGTATTGAGTTTCATTTGAAATGGATGTAATAGTAGTTATCAAAAGGAACTAGTTGATTGAGTATGTGTATAAAATGTATTTAAAGTTTGATGGATATAATGAAATGGAAATATGAAATGAATTATCTTTGTTAAAAAAGTAAATAGATTTATGAAATTACTATGTAATACTAGTCAATAGAAATAATTAAGTTAATGTATTAGTGAAAATAAATTCAAGGATGAAAACCCCATGGAATAAAAATGTATTGTGAAAAGAAATCAAAACAAATAGAAGAAAGAAAACTTAGTGTGAGAGACCAAAAAAGAGGCAAATAGAGACCTACAGGTCTCTGGAAAATGTATGGGGAAAGAAAATAATTCCCCATACATTTTCTAACATGCCACAGTCAATTTAAAATTATTTTTCTATTCCACTTGACAATTTAAATAAAAATAATAATAATATGCATTAGGCAAACTTCTAGCCAAGTCAAACTTGGGTGGCGACCCAGGTGACAATTTAAATAAAAATAATAATAATAATATGCATTGGGCAAACTTCTAGCCAAGTCAAACTTGGGTGGGACCCACCTGGGTCGCCACCCAAGAAGTCTCAAAAGGGGCTTTTAAATAAATAAAAATAAAAATAAAATTTCATTCATAAAATATAAATTTAAAAAAATTTAATTAAAAAAATATATATAATAAAGTGTAAAATATACATACCCCATGTCGAATGGGGGCCTTTTTATAAAAAAAAAAAATTATAAATTTTGGAAAGGGGCACGGGGTGCTCCCCACACTCCCCCTTGGGAAACCCCCGGCTTGCCGCGACAGGGGGCCTTTGCCACGGCAGGTGGTACGCCTGTCGTGACAGGGGGTACCACTACCACGGCAAGGTACCTTCCCTACCACAGCAGGTGTCGTGACAGGGAGGTACCACTGCCACGACAGGGTACCTTCCCTGCCATGGCAGGTGGGTCTGCCCACTAGTCCCAAAGGGACATTAGACTCATGCCATGATACTTTTTTTTATTATTTTATTTTATTTGCTATTAAAACTTTGTGATAAAATCAAATTTATTAATGTGTAACATTAATAGGTATTAAGTTTAGTTTTTTTTTAAAGAAAAATATATATAAGATACTTTTAGTTATTAATTTTAATTTATTTGTTCTTAGTGCATTAAACTTAAATTACAATTTAGTCATTTAATTTGTTTGATATTTAAGTTATTTTATAATAATTAATATATATTAACTATTATATAGAAATTTTATAGATGGATGGATTATAGCTTATGGCATATAATGTTTATGTAAAGTTTTTTTATTTAATTAGTGAATTTCTTAAATGAATAATAATTAATTGGATTATTAATGAAATTAATTATATTAAACTTCTAATTCAGGAATAAATACATAATTATATTCGTTGTTATTGAAATTTAATATATGGGTTTATACAATGAAATTTATTCTATGGATTTAGAAAATATGAAACCAAAATTATATGGTAATATATATGAATTTAATTAAATTATTCAACTTGTTACTCAATTAAATTTAGTAACCTTCTAACACACATATTAGGATAATTGTGAACATTATTTAATGAGTTTCTTAAATGAACGCTTCCATCCTCTAACTAGTTTCTTTATACCTAGGTGACGAGCGCACATAATTCCCCTTTCGTCTTATATTAACTCTATGGGGATGTTTATTATGACATTTGAACCCTAGAATCGGGACACACCAATGTTGACCTTTTTACTAAAGCGTCATGATGGCGAACTTAGTAAACCAATGTAGTCCCTTAGTAGTATGTTAATTTTCCTTTTCTCATTGTTCAAGAATCCCTAAGGAGATGTTATCTGTTAATCCCCTAGACTTGAACTTCCTTTTTTACCGACTTACGTATGTTACAGAACCACTTCCTAATCTCTTTCCTAAACTTTTTCTCGTTTGGCGTCATTGGTTATCTTGCTCATTTGTATCACTTAGGGTTAGTTGACCCTAACCGTGCTATGGAGGGAGGTTGGTCAACCCAGGTTATGCGTGTGGGATAACCACATGACCTCATTGGCCATGATACCCCTCGCATGTTCATCTCTAATGACCTACCTTACGTGTCCTCTGTATTTGTGCAATCTTTAGGTGTTTTAAAAAAAATTGTGCATTTTTGTGTGGGTTATTTTTTGGGCATGACAATGCCGCTAAGGGATTCGGTGGCGCTACTAAATCCAACTATGGAAGCAACAACAGGAAGGCGTTCCAATTCAAGAACAAACATCGTAATAATGGCCCATATTAAAGTAGTGCAGATCAGAGGGTTAAGCCCAAAAGAAATGGAGGTTACACCCCCAAGAAGGCCAAGATAGAAACTACAGCACCTGAGAGGAAGGGCGACAAAGGGAAGAATTGCTTTATTTGTAGTCATCTTGATCACTAGGCAGGGGAGTACTAGAGCGAGCTAGAATAAATGTCGTGCTCTCTAATGAGGAAAAGATACCTAAAATGGGAGTTCTCCAACTCCTCAATACATTTCAAGGGTCAGTGAACCCGAACATTATGAATGCTAATCAACATGATCTCTGTTATGTGGAAGCATTCTTTGGTGGAAAGAAAGTCTTGGCCATGGTTGATTCTAGACCAACCCATAATTATATTTTGGTTGATAGTGAATAGCCCCACCCATAAAATCAATGGTGACATAAAGAATACTGTGATGCGGGTAGGTTCTAGGTAAGGTCATGTCAATCTTGTTGCCATCAAGATGACAGACTTTGAGGTAATTCTTGGCCAAGAGTTCATAGGAAAGCATTGACTGTGATCACACCCCATTTGGGATGCATCCTGATGTTAGATCCGGTGAAGGCGTGCATGGTTCATGTGGTGAGTTCAAAGGAGGCAGATTGGGTTTTGAGCGCAATGAGCTTAAAGAAGAAAGCAAGAAAGGGAGGTAGCGAGCTTTTTTTGGCTATTATTATTGGGGATTGGGATGAGGAAGATTCTTATGTAGTCTCAGATCTGATGGCAGTCGAAGAAGTCATGAAAGCTTTCAAGGATGTTATGCCTGATTCACTACTAAGCGAGCTACCACCGAGGCATTGTGTAGATCATGCAATCAAATTAGAAGTCAGAGCTAGAGCCCCAACTTGAGCTCCTTACAAGCTTTCTGGGCTGAAAATGGTTGAACTCAAAAAGAAACTGGATGAACTTGTTAGCGCGGGTTACTTGTGGCCTTCGAGCTCGCCTTACACTTCACCAGTCCTTTTTCAGAGGAAGAAAGACAAAACTCTTCAGCTGTGCATGGATTATCACGCACTCAACAAGCTTACAATCAAGAATAAGTATCCACTACCCCTAATCACGGATAGCTTCGATCGTCTTGTGGAGGAAAGGTATTTCACAAAGTTGGATCTGCGTCAAGGGTACTACTGAATCCGAATAGCTCCTAGAGATGAGCCAAAGATAGCTATCACTAAAAAATATGGATCGTTTGAATTTCTAGTCATGCCATTTGGCTTGACTAATGTGTCTGCTACTTTTAGCACCCTAATGAATGACATATTCAGGTCATTGTTAGACAAGTGTATATAGAAAGTCTTTGCAAGACCATCATGAGCACTTGGTCGAAGTGTTCTCTATTCTGTGAGCTAACCAACTCTATGTCAAGAAGGAGAAATGCTCCTTCATTTAAGAATAAATTGGGTTCCTTGGTCATTTAGTGGGTCATGGAAAGATTCGACCCGAGCCAGAAAAGTTGAATGCAATCAGGGATTGGGAGCTATTAAGGAATATACATGAGGTGCAACAATTCATTGGCTTGGCGAACTATTATAGGAAATTTGTGGCTAGATATTCCAAGATCGCCTTGCCTCTAACCGATCTCCTCAAAAAAGATAACGATTGGAGATGGGGAGTGAAACAGCAACAGGTATTTGATGTACTCAAGAATAAGTTGATGGAGGAGCTAGTCCTAGCCCTTCCGAAGTATGGTGAGCCATTTGAATTACAAACTGATGCTTCAAACTTTGTGGTAGGCAATGTGCTCATACAGGCGGGTCACCCTGTGGCTTATAAATCCCGTAAGCTAAATGAAAGAGAGCACAACTACCTAGCACATGAAAAAGAGATGATTGCCATTATTCACTGTTTGAGAACTTGGTGGCACTACTTGTTGGGCATGCCTTTTGTGGTGCAGACTGTAATTTCCCCTTCTCCATTGTAGGCTATTTTGGCACCTGATTAGTCTATCTTCCTATCCAAATAGGCTAATGGCTTCTTTCAGAGGATGTCAGCCAGTCACATGCTTCAATGGGCGAATATTTACATTTTTGGGCTCCTTTTCTAACGTTAAATCACTTTATTTTATAAAGCGATATTATAAAGTCACTTTATGACTTAAGTTACTTTATTTTATAAAAGTGACTTAAGTGAGCTCTTTTATCCCACATAGCTTAGTTTTTAGTGTTTTCCCTCACTTTGAGGTTATAAAAGAAAAAGGTACACCTTGGGAAAAGAACCATGAGATATTATAAACAAAGAAAAGTAATTATCTAGTTGCATTTTTTAGTGGTCTTTCTTGAGGACGTAGCCCCTTGAGAAGATTGAGACGAACGTAGCCCCAACATCTCTAACTTGGTGGGATCACATAGATTTCACATTGGAATTCAATGAACAGTTAGAAGTTCATTTCGGTACTCCAGTATTGTGGTTAACCTTTCAGCATTTAAAGTTGCAATACTACTTCAGAAATTGGTAGGGGAAGAAATAAGGTTTTCTGCACATATCAAACAGTTCGAATCATCCTTGAAAATCTTACAACAGTGCAAGAATAGTTACAGGTGTGTTTATTAAGAGTGACGTCAGCTGAAGGTTGGTGTTTAATACAAGCCACCAAAGCATGTGTTAGCGCTAAGGATAAGCGCTAGGAGGCGAGTGCTGGTATCCTCATTCACACGACAGCCTGACTGCCTAGTCGGGATTCATCTCTAGTTTGCAGGTCATCGTGGAGGTTGTTTTCTCTCCATGTGTGACTGCTGGAAGCCCACAAAATTGGCATAAACACCTCGTGCATTGGTGATAGCATACAGGTGGTGTTACGCTCCTTCACATATGCGGTTCGTAGCGACTGAGTGTTGCAGGGACTAGTCGCATTGGTACATGCCTTTATTGCGTGGATTGTTGAGGATGCCGATGACTATGAGATAACATACACACTTCGATTCGGTAGTGACTGGACGTGTGTTGCATTCCCTAGTGGAGAGAACGGTGAACATACAACAAATTTCTTTGGGTATAGTGGTGAACATAAAGAGGAAATAGAGGTGATGAGAGGTAGACTTAGTACCAGAGAAGACTTGTGCCAGTGGACGAGCTGCAATCCAACACCTATCCACAATGGTGACTGGCTAATATCAGTGCAAGGCGTCGATTCTTGGTGCTCACCTTGGGTTCAAACAAGTCTCAAGAATTTATGCACCTGCTACTTGTGACTAGATTGAATCTATAAGCTCAAATTTGAAAACGGTCTGAGATCTCTTGAAGTTTTAGCATTTCAATAGAGTATATCTCTACAATAGCTTGTAAATTGGTTGTATATCAATATTGGAAAGACTCAGAATTAGAGGTTGCTCCATTTTCATGTGTTTCTATGCAAACTGTATGAGCAAATCTAAATGCAGTATTTCTTGTTTACATTAAACATCCTTTTGTAACACATAACTCCAATACCTCAAAAATGTCACTAGTAGACTGTATCAAATACATTCAACAGGGGTAATCAGAAAAAACACAACAGATAGTGATAGACTATTACATATCAGAATTGTGTTAAAAAATTAACAAGACTACCAAACCAAGGATATTACAGTGGTATCAGAGCCTTCGGTCTTGCCAACCTAGTGGGATAGCTTTTAGCTTATAGCAATGTTGTGTAGGAATGCATAGCAGGCACAGACAATATAATTTTAGACACAACAAAGTTGAACAGGGACAATCAGATTCTTTAATATAGGTTGATATAGAGGACAATCATACCGAGGCAGATGAGGAGATTGTGTTTGAATAGGGTACTCGAGGTACAAGCATGGTAGAGGAAGTGGATAGAGAAGCCAGGGAAACTTTGAGGGCCGTTCGTGAAGGACATGATCACATTGTTGATGTGTTACATCATCTTACAGAGGTTATTCAGCAGTTGATAGTAGCACACAGGAGGCCCCAGAGCCATCACAGTGGTGGAGGCAGTATAATAGGATCATCTAGAGAAGCTAGAGCGGGCACTCATACTTCAGATAGGCCCCTTATGCCTACTTTCATAGAAAATAATGTAGAGGAAGAGGTAGCACAACCTGAGGCAGCAGCCACTCTTCCCAACAATGTTTTAGCCATGCACGATGAGTGGGATATGCTACCTGATAGAGTCAAGGCTGATTTGACCTTTGTTCAGTATATGGCACAAAAGAGGGAATTTGGAAGGGCTCAGCAGGAAAGGAGACCCAGGGGTTGAAACAAGGATTTAAAATATGTAATGAATAAATTGTCCCTTCATACATTTGATGGCAGTGGTAAGACATTTGCGAGAGCTTGGATTCACAAGCTAGACACCTTCCTGACCCTTAAACCCATGTCACAAATGGAAGCTATTAAGTTTGTGACCATGCATTTAGAGGGTGCAGCATATGATTGGTGGCATCATGGCCTTGTCACCCAAAATCATGGGCTCATTAAATCTTATGAGATCTTCAGCACTAAATTGATTCCCTATTTTGAAAGGAAGGACATTGAGGTTTATTACAAGGAGTTAGCCCAGCTAAGACAGGGTGGGTCTTTGGAACACTACATTGATTAGTTTCAGAGGACTTCCATCATGGTCCCTGATATGTCTAAGAGGAGAAATGTAATGTTGTTCATTGAGGGCCTACATGATAGGTTCAAAGGATTGGTTAGAGTCTTAAGTTAGCACATGATTTGGATTCTCCATATTCCATTGTGCAGACACCAAAGAAAACTTTCAAGGGATCCTCTTCATTCCAAAAGAATAAAAATTAGAATAAGAGCACACCCCCTAGACTAGACTTTAACATAAGGAATGAGTTGAGAATAAAGAAATTGTGCTTCACATGTAGAGAGCCTTGGACTCCAGATCACAGGTGTCTTGGACAAGGAAAGATACATTACATTGAGGTGGTCTCCGATGGAGAATGTGAGCGGCAAGAGGGCAAGGATGTTGAGGACAATGATGAGGAGGCTCAGAAAGAGCATTCAGTGGAGGGGAAGAAGAGGGAAGTTCCCCATGAGAAGCCTCCTATTACCTTAGCATCTCTCTCAGGTATCCCCACATGTCAACCTTTATGTCTTAAGGGAGTGGTTAGAGGACAACGGATTATTTGCCTCTTAGACACAAGTGCTACACATAATTTTATCAGCACGGGTATGGTTTCCAGGAGAGGACTCCAAATAGACAGCATTTCAGAATTTGAGGTAAAGGTTGTCCGAGGAGATTTGTTGAGCTACACAGGGAAGGTTTCAGGACTCCCAATTCACTTTGGGGATTATCTCCTAGAGGAAGATTTCTACGTCATTGACTTGGATAGTCTTGACGCCATTTTGGGCATGCAGTGGCTACAGACCCTAGGGAGATACACTATTGATCATCAACTGATTGTGCTTAAGGCCATGCCATATGGTGGATCATGATTGGTTTCATCTCACAGGATGGAGGCCATCATTAAACACATCAATATAGAGTGGGTAACCCAGTGTTTCATATCCTGTAGAACCACACCGGATTCAGGCCAGTGGGTACACACGGACATAAAGGATGTACTTGATAAGCACAAGCGGGTTTTTGAGGACATCCCTCCAGGTATACCTCCAGACAAGGTCTTTCAGCATATCATTGAGTTGGAGGAGGGCGCCAAGCCCAGGATCACTACCCCTTATTGTCATCCCAAGCACTATAGGAAGAAATTGAGAAGACAATTAAGGAACTTTTAGATATGGGGAACATCAAACCCAGTTCCAGCCCCTTCTCTTCTTCAATAGTTTTGGTGTAGAAGGATGGTACTCTTCACATGTGTATTGATTACCGTGCACTGAATAAGAGGACCATCAAGAACAGGTATCCCATTCCCCAGATTGATGAGCTGTTAGATGAGTTGCATGGAGCAGTTTATTTTTCGAAGATAGATCTTTGATCGGGGTACCATCAGATACGTGTTCAATATGAGGATGTTCATAAGATAGCTTTCAGATGTCACTATGGGCACTAGGAGTTTCTAGTGATGCCATTTGGGCTCACTAATGCGCCTGCTACATTTCAGTCTTGCATGACTCACATATTCAAAATGCAATTGCGCAAGAGTGTCTTGGTATTCTTTGATGACATTTTGGTCTTCAGCAAGATGTGGGAAGAGCACTTATGACACTTGGATGAGATTCTTAGCATCATGGACAGTCAATCTTTGTTTGTGAAAGAATCAAAGTGCGAGTTTGGATTGACTGAGATTCTCTACCTAGGGCATGTGATAGGGGCCGATGGAGTTAAGGTACACCAGGAGAAAATCTAGGCAATTCAGGATTGACCACCATCGAGGAATGTGTCATATTTGAGGGGGTTCCTTGGATTATGTTCTTACTATAGGAGGTTCGTTAAGGGATTTTCTCAGACAGCAACTCCCCTCACCGATCTTACTCGAAAAGGGGCTTTCAGGTGGAAAGATGAGGGAAAGGTGGTCTTTGATAGACTCAAGACAGTCATGAGTACTTGTCCGGTTCTAGCTCTTCCGGACTTCTCTTGCTCTTTTGTTCTAAAGTGTGATGCTTCAAGGAATGGGATTAGTGCACTTTTGATGCAGGACAGACATCTCATAGCATTTGAGAGTAGGAAACTTAAGGACAGTGAGAGATTGTATTCCACTTATGACAAGGAGATGCTTGCCATTATGCACGCGTTGGCTAAGTTCAAATAGTATCTAGTGGGTGTTAAGTTTACAATCAAGACAGATCACAATAGCCTATGCTACTTCTTGGAATAGAAAGAGTCGAATGAAAGGCAAAAAAAGTGGGTCAGTAAAATCCTAGCGTACGATTTTGACATCGAGTATGTCAAGGGGAAAAATAACATTGTGGTTGACGCACTTTCCAGGAGGCCCCCAGTAGCGGCTTCTTGTGTTTTATTAGAGATCTCCGCTGATTGAAAATCTCTTTTGCTGCTTGAATATTCTAAGAATACTCAGGCTTGTCAAATTTTGGATTGTCAACTTCCGGATAGTAGGTACAAGGTAGTTGATGACATTATTTTCTATAAGGATATGATCTACCTAGTGCCAGGCTCTAAGCTTACGGCTAAGATACTGAGGGTTGTTCATGATGCGCCCATAGCAAGACATATGTGGTTCTTCAAAACTTACAAGCAGGTCAGAGAGAGGTTCTCATGGAAGGGCCTCAAGGATGATGCCCTTCAGCATGTCAGAGAGTGTTAGACTTGTCAGCAAAACAAGTCCGAGCATGAGCATCTAGTCGGGTTATTGCAGCCCCTTCCCATTCCAGCTCAAAAGTGGGAGGGTATTTCGATGGACTTCATTACTAGTTTGCCAAGTGCAGGGTAGGGACAGTATCTTTGTGGTGGTCGCAAGACTCACCAACTTCTCTCATTTCTTTGCTATCACAGCAAATTGGTCAGCTTCGCAAGTAGCTAAGTTGTTCTTCCAAGGGATTTTTAGGCTGAATGGTCTTCCCAAGACCATTGTGAGCAACAGAGATAGTAATTTCCTCAACACCTTTTGGTAGGAGTTGTTCAGATTGGCAGGCCCTGAGTTGACTCCAAGTACCAGTTACCACCCACAGATAGATGGCCAGACAAAGATTGTGAACAAATGGGTGGAAGGCTACCTCCGGAATTATGTAGCCAGACAACAAAGAGCATGGGTTCGATGGTTGTATTTGGGAGATTTTTGCTACAACTCCACCTATCACATGACTATTGGCATGTCATCATTTCAGGCTCTCTATGGTAGTAAGTCACTTTCTTTTATACAGTTGGCTCTACAGGACAGTAGGGCTCCGATTGCGAGAGATTAGTTATAGGATCATCAGGATATTCTTAGGTCTCTCAGGGAGAACATTCAGAGAGCACAAAATCAACAAAAAATGTATGCTAATCGACATAGGACAGAGTGAAGCTTTGATGCAGGGGATATGGTTTACCTTCATCTTTAGCCATACAGACAGAGTTCGCTCAAGAAGAGTGTGTCAGAGAAGCTCAAGCCATGGTTTTATGGTCTCTTGCATTTCTAGGAGATTTGGCGAGGTAGCTTACGATCTCGAGCTCTTGGCAAACAACATAATCTATAATGTTTTTCACGTGTCTTGCCTCAAGAAGGTGATTGAGCAGCAAATGGTCCCTTCAGATGGATTACCCCCATTTGATGAGGAAGGTAAATTGGTTTTGGTTCCAGCTAAGGTGATTCAGATCAGAGAAAGAAAACTACGGAACAAGGCTATCTGAGAGTACTTGATTCGATGGCAGGACTTATTGATCGAGGATGCCACATGGGAGGGTGAGTCTATTTTGCAGCACCCTACATTGAGAATGCTTGAGGGAAAGTAATCCCAGGAAGGGAGGACTGTAATGTCCCCTTCTCCGTAGTAGGCCATTTTTGGCACCTGATTAGTCTATCTTCCCATCTGGATAGGCTAATGGCTTCTTTTAGAGGATGTCAGCCAATCACAAGCTTCAGTGGGCGAATATTTACATTTTTGGGCTCCTTTTCTAAAGTTAAATCACTTTATTTTATAAAGCGATATTATAAGGTCACTTTATGACTTAAAGTTAATTTATTTTATAAAAGTGACTTAAGTGAGCTCTTTTATCCCACATGGCTTAGTTTTTAGTGTTTTCCCTCACTTCAAGGTTATAAAAGAAAAAGGTACACCTTGGGAAAAGCACCGTCAGATATTATAAACAAAGAAAAGTAATTATTTGGTTGCATTTGTGACTAGTCTTTCTTGAGGACGTAGCCCCTCGAGAAGATTGAGACCTTGGATGTAGCCCCAGCATCTCTAACTTGGTGGGATCACACAGATTTCACATTAGAATTCAATGAAATAGAGCACAATTACCCAGCACATGAAAATGAGATGACTGTCATTGTTCACTATTTGAGAACTTGGCGGCACTACTTGTTGGGCATGCCTTTTGTGGTGCGGACTGACAACGTAAGTTCAACATATTTTAAGGCCCGGGCTAAGCTAACCCCAAAGCAAGCAAGATGATAGGAACCTATGGCTGAGCTCGATTTTGAACTTGAGTACAACCCAGGTCACCATAATGTCATTGCAAATGCGGTAAGCTGAAAGGCACAACTCGGAGCTGTTGTGGGATAGGTAGAATTGGGGTCGAGTGAGATTGATCTTGCAAAACATGTTGTTGATTGGATTAAGGAAGGCCTTGAGGCCGACTTACAAGCTCATCAGATCGTCTTGCAAGTCCTAGCTGGCAGGACGTGGTGATTTACAATCAAGAATGATTTTCTCTACTTTGTAGATACAAGGGTGTATACTCCAAAGTAGAAAGAGCTGACAAAAGAGTTGATGCAAGAATGTCACAATTTTGTGTGGGCCAGTCACAAAAGGACACTTGCACTCTCGGAGAAAGATCTTTCTTGGCTGAACATGCGCCATGATGTAGAACTGTATGTGAAGACGTGCTTGGTCTGCCAACAAGACAAGCCATTGCCACAGTTGTCGGGAGGACTTTTGCAACCGCTACCAATACCAGTGCGTCCCTGGGCTAGCGTATCTTTAGATTTCATCTCTCAGATGTCAGTAGTCAACAGATTCGACAGTATTATGGTTATGGTAGATCGGTTCAGTAAGTATGGTGTTTTCATTCCTTGTCAACCTCCATGCCATGCCGAGCTAGTAGCGAAGTATTTCTTCAATAATGTGGTTAAGTATTTCAGTGTTCCACTAAGCATTACTTTTGACTGTGATCCTCGCTTTACATCAAGGTTCTAGATCGAGTTGTTTAAGTTGGTTGGAACAAGGTTTCTTATGAGCACAAGCTATCATCCTCAAACAGATGGGCAAACCGAGAGGATTAATGCAGTACTAGAAGACTATTTGAGACATTATGTGGACGACGACCAGTCCAATTGGCCGAGTTTGTTGGATGCGGCACAATTCAGCTATAACTTGCAGAAAAGTGGCTCAAGTCAATATTCTCCATTTGAGCTAACTTCTGGACAACAACCTTTAGCCCTTGATACTGTACTAAGCGAGTATAGTAGTGGAGACACAAGTGCAAGTGAAGTCTTGAAGGTATGGAACGAGCAAGTGGATTTGGCTAGGTATCACTTGACCGAGGTGAGTGATAGGATGAAGAAATTTGCAGATGCGAGACGTTGCACTATTGAATTTAAGGTTGGCAATAAGGTATTGCTAAGGATGAACCTGAACCAGTTCAAGGTTCTGAGGGGATTAGTGGCTCATTGGTTTGTCATTGGGACAACCCATTTCAAGTCATGCAGAAAGTAGGCCAAGTCACGTACAAGTTAAACTTACCTCTGCATTTAAAGGTTCATCCAATCTTCCATGCGTCATAGTTGAGACCGCACAATCTAGATCTGGAAGATCTGGCTCAGAACGTTCCTTCTTGGGGTCCTGCTAATGAGATGGACAACCCGAATCGATGTGTGAATAAGGTGTTGGTGATGTGATTGAGAGGGATCAGCAAGAAAGCATTCTGAGAGTTTCTGATCGTTTGGGAGGGAACAGATGAGGGGAAAGCGACTTGGAAGCACTCTGAAGTTCTTTGGCGAGACGAGGAGAAGATGCTCGAGTTCCTTAATGGGAGATTAGATCAGTAGGGATGAAGAATTGAAGTGCAAAACTCCGTGTGGTTCTAGAATGGGGGAAAATTGCACCGGCGTTAGGGACATCGCTTGATTTAGGTGGGGGAGAATGTCATGTCCATTCAATTCATTCTTTGTCAGTTTGATGGTAATGTAAATAAAGACCCCCGAGCACTGTTGTTGAGCTTGACAATGAGCATACTTGGATGCACAATGATCCAATGTAGCACACAAATCCTGATCGGACGAACTACATGTGAAGTTACCAACTCGGTTCGATCCGCAGGGATCGTGCGACTTGTATCACTTAAGTGCCGAATGAAACCGTTAGCGCAATTTGCAGGCAGCTCAGCTTTCCAATTGGTTCCTACAACGAGCCTCAGATTGACGACTTGCTAGCATTGTAGTCATTGGATTAATGCGGAGGTAGAGATCTCTAAGTTGGTAAAGATTCAGATCAACGACTTGTTTATATAGACCCTTTAGGGATTGTAACAAGGATCCAGCATTCCAATATAGGGATTGTAACAAGGATCCAACATTCCAGTATTGCATTGTTGACAAGGTGAGTAGAGTGATATTTGCCTAAGTGCAGTTTTGTATTCTAGACTAGTGTTGTGAGATGGGGATGAGCTCGAGTATGAGTTTTGTGCATTGTAATTGGTTTGCATTGTAAGGGTTTCTGAGTTAGCTAGAGGATTTCTGAGCTAAGGATTTGGTACTCATTGTTGGGCATTGTATTTGAGTAATTCTCTGTTTACACGGTTGCAGGCATTATAGGTGTTAGCCGACTTGCATTCAGCATAAGTGGCTTTATGTTCTTGATCAATATCTAAATGGTAAAGGAATTGCGTTGCCTAAATCGTGTTGTCTATTTGCATTGTTGTATCTTACATGTTCTTGTTACTGGTTCTTTGAATTACTGTTGCATTCTTGATTAGCTGAGTTAGCCGCTTTACATAATTTTGCATTGGTTTCTTTGGAGGCGTAGTCCTCTCTAGTCTTCATTTTAAGTTAGGTGAGCTAGAGTCAGTGTCACACGGGGGTTCTACTCTAACCCCGTGGCATATGGAGACTTAAAGGAAAAACAAGATATGTTCTCAACATTTTCTTATTATTAAGTCCTTGTGCTTTTTTATGGCAGTTCATTTTATAGTTAAATAGTTGTCATACTCCTAATGCCTTGAATTGTTGCAAACATCTTATATATCTAGAAATATCAGTTTCCACAGATAAAAATGCAAGTAAAGGAAAAAGATCATCTTCACAAGACAACTCTAAAGAGATGGTCTTCTTTCAAAGGATTGTTAAAAGTCAAAACAAAAATATAGCAACATATTACTATTTGTGTGATGTTCACCAATCACATGAGTTCAATTGGTTATTTAAAATCAAAGTAATTGATGAATGGTGACTTATGATTGATGAGAGCATAAGTGTCAATGATGAACATATGATACGCTGGTGAAAATGTGCTTTTGTTAAAAAACTTCAAGAAGGAAAAGAAAATTTGTCAAAAATGACCACCATTCATCTCTTCATAGCCCAAATCTGCAAGATTGGGTTAGATGTATCTTGTGAATTTTACGCTACAAGAAATGCAAGATCATTCAACAATCTACAACTTGTCTACATACCATGAAAATAAGACATCAGATTACAAACACTATTATTGAGGTGAGTATACACTTGATATTCAAGAGGAAATTCAAGATTTATAAATTGATGTAACGTTTATGTTGGATGCAGTAAATACAAGAGACTTGATCAAAGAAAGTTGTGGTTCAATGCAAGCAGTTAGCTGTCATCTATGCCTAAGATGAAGGTTGACCCAAAAACATATGTTCTTATGATAGATTACGAACCTCGTTTGGACAGGTACTCTGAGATGAGTAACTTGAAAAAGAGCACCTCTAGTAGTTGTTTCCAATGAAGATGAGGGGGGTGAATCAGAGTTAGGACAATTGGGACCGGTTGTTGCATCTTGAAGTGACTTGTAACTAGAAGAGTGTATCTTTGAGGGTCACTGGTAGCACCTTAGATTTATGATATGCTTGGTTTGCACCTAGCCAGGGGAGAAGATTAGACATGTTAGCAACCACATTTGGCTCTTTTCTCTCCCTTTTTCTCTAGCACTCAAGTTTGGAAGCCTTCTTTTGTGCATGGAAATCTCCTTTTGTGTTGCAGAGAGTTCAGTATCATTAAGACTTGAAAATCCTCCTACAATGTTTTCCAATATTTCATAAACTTTGCTAGACTATATATTCACTACTTGAAGTCGGACAAAAGTATATCTTCTAGTTTGAATAGGGTGCTTATGTTGCCATGATTGAGTAAAGGTTGCAGTTGATTTTGTAGATTTATTGGGTTGGTTCAACATTGCCCTTATGGATTTACCTATTTAAAATAGAAACAAGGCTCTAGAATATTGAAGAGAGATCGAGAAGACCGTGCTACTTAAGATGATACAATATATTAAAACCTTTAAGAATTTTCAAAACTAATGTGCAACAAATAACACAAGAAACATGTCATCATAACTCAAATATTTTTCAGTGTTCGATTAGTACAATTTTTATTTTTAGTTTAATTCTCCAAGCCTTGGATACCATATACAATTTGTTGGCCAAATCATAACCCATTAGAAAGAACAAAATCTATAGAAAAGCCCTTAATTTCTCTAAATCGTATTAATTAGTTTGCATAAAGGCAACCAATTAACCATAAATTCTGGCACCTCCCAATTTTTAAAGACAGCTTTATTCCACCCACATGGCCTTTGGTCTCAAAGAGCACTTAAAGTTAGAACGAAAAAGAAAGAAACCCATTAAAACAGCACAGAGGGAAAGTCAAAACATTAATTTCAACAGACAAGAACATCAAAATTAATCAAGATGTTAGATAGCAATGTTTATTTCATACAAAATGCATGCTGAAGGCATCACTTGCACTTTAGATTCTTGTGGGTATTAATGCCGAAATTCTCACCATCTTTAATGGTAAAATGAAAATGAATAACTCTGATAATGCCTTAGGAATTTGTGTTCGGGATAATGTCTTCAAGGACCTGCCGCTTCAAAAAAATTCCAGTGTTTATTGCATCCCTACCCTCTATGAACTAACGCAATACACTTCTAATAAGATGGTGAAGCTATCACTTTGTCATCCAAAACAGTTATCCTTACAACCAAGAAGTATAAGAGAGTATAAAGAGAGGCTTAGAAATTCCTCCGAATATATTCTCCAATATAGAGAAGTGACTGGAGGAAGCCAGAGATGAAAGCTCAATCAATGAAACAAAATGAAAACTGACAAAAGGAAAACTTGTATTCCTTTCAAAGATTATAGCAAAGGGATCAAATATTATATTACAAATTTATTTCATCTATTTCTGATGAAGCATGAATTCTTAAGTCCTTTGAGTTGTTCTCTGCATGAGAATTCAGAACACACATCTCAATCTCATTATCATCTTCAGAGTCAAGATTGTCTGCATCTGAATCACTTGAAATTTCTATGCTATTATCAAATTCTGTAGAGTTTTTTTCAGCCATGCTAATTGAATCCTCTGCAGATCTATCTACAGATGGTGTGTTCAAGTTTGTACAAGATGTCGATTCATTATTATTACCACCAGTGGTACAAGATGTTCTGACAGGATAAGAACAAACTTATAAGACATCTTAGATAGTTGCACAGAAGCTGACCAGCTAAACAACATTACAGAAAAAGCATCCAATAAATGTTGTCGAAAATGATTAAAAGGATCTGAAGTTTGTTCTCATGAAAAACAATTGAAGCTAACCTTATCAATAATTCTGACTGTTGGTCTGGAGAGCAGTTTGCCACATTCAATTCAGCATGACAGTCAGTACAATACATCTGCTTGTACCATTTCAACAATGTTCTTACACCAATATTTTGATGGCGGAACCATACCTGTTGAAGAGAAACAGAAATATGATACACAATTTTCAAAAATTCTCATTTCAAAGTCAACAGATAAATGGAGGTAAGCTCACATTTGATGTTGGCCTTTTAATTGGAGCAAGGAAAAGTCGGCGTGGCTCAGTCTCAAGAGGCTTTGGTGGAAGACTCATGAAATATTTATCAAAACAGTTCACTAGATCTTTTTCTCCACAGCATTTTATTTCTCGAAATGAAGTTTTATTCTTGTATTTCATTGCTCGTCTCTCATCATATCTGCACATACATGAATTTTATACAAATTTGTATGGGCTCAAATAGGAAATGAGAAAAAGAAAAAGAAGTGAATCCTCAACTTCAAGGCAAAATCTATAATGAGATGACCGCTTAAAATTACTTAATCTAGCATCTAAATGCTTAACATGATGAATACAAAACAATTCACTCAAGAAAAAAGAATCTTAAACTAAGCAAATAATTCTACACACGGTAAAAAAAAAACCTTCGGGTCAGGAAAAACCAGGCAAGCCAAAATTTTGAATTAGGCTCCCCACGATAACTGGGGCGTAAAACTTACATAGTCAATAAAATAAACTCAAATAATATGCAAAAGACCGACTTCAGAGAGCTCGTTGATATCTTTCTAGTAATTTTAGACCAAACGAGGAGCACAGTGCATATCATTGTGTCATATATGATATGATGATTGATCATCTATCATAATCATATAAATTCATAAATCCATAAATATTTTATATCTTTTTCCTCTAACTAAAGCTCCTCAATGGTGGTGCCCTCAAACTCAATGGTGAAGATTCCTCCTTAGGAACTACATCATTCTTAAGTATATCATGATCATTGATCCATATTTTCCATCAAAACAAGATAGAAACTAAGGAATAAAGAAAATAGTTTGCTATTCTATTTGGAAATCCAAATGACAGTATTAATATGGAGGAATTAAAGAGCTGTTCACAAAGAAATGAAGTGCTGAAATAAAAATAAGCAAAATAAACCATAGTTACAAGACTCAAAATTGACACAGATTTGGTGATGAAACAAAACTGTAATATATATAAAATTATAAATATTCTAATTGTTTTAAGGTGTACAAAACTCAGTGATTATAATACCCATAGCATCAAAACAATAATCAGAAGTACAACTACGGTTGAAATAAGCTTGCATCACTCAAACCTAACATCTATAGCTCTATGGTGGCTCATGTGCTCACATTGGAGATAGGTCCTTGATGCTGATGCAACCATTATATCTGCATGCATATTAACAACATCAACATCCAAGGGATCTAATTGTGCTATCCTATGCCATGGTTATCACCTCTACCTCAAGATCAACTAGATCAACCTACACAAAGTCAACCTTAGGATTTTATCGATCATCCTCTAATAAAATGAAGGATAAATCTGAGTTTTAGGATTTGTTTGCAATAAATAAGAAAGTTGTATTGAACGTGGACAAGATCATTCCACATTTGAAGTAACAATCTATCATGCCTCTTGAAGTATATGTGCTCAAGATACTCCAATTAAACTAATCTCTTGAAGCATTGCATGGTTACCTCAAGACACATATGACAATCCCCTCAAGATTTGGCACCTTTGCACCAAACATCTTCCACAATGCATATAAAAGGAAAAAAAAAAAGAAAGAAAAGAAAAGGATCTCAACTTCATTGTTCAACTAAAACATTAACACCAAACATCTTCCATGATGCATATAAAAGGGAAAAAAAAAAAGGTACTCAATTTCATTGTTCAACAAAAACATTAAAAATGTAAAGAATTTAAACTTTTTAACTAACCTTAATCATAACTTGGCCAGCTGCAAGGTTGTTTGAATTGCCTTATATCTCACGCAAAAAGATCCCCTTGCACAAATCTAAAGATCTCCATCTCAAAAATGATCCTTTCTCTAGAGTGAGAATCTACTTCCATCCACTCTATGACCATGTAAAGCTCACTTAAAATCTTGTTATTGACCTTGATATTCGAGTGAAATCAGAACAATAGTTCAAAGCTAATCAGTTACATGTAAGGGCATCTCATTAACATATAAAAATGTAAATATTTAAACTTAAAGCATGATGATAGAGCCCATCTACAATGTTGTTTGAGTTGCCTTAATATGTTTCACAGAGAGGTGTTAGCACTATAAGTTGTCATTAGTGAAGATAGTTGCAAACACCATTCCCATTGGTAGAGGCCCACCGGTAGTTCACCTATCTTAGTGTATATAAACCTGTAGACTAGAAACAAAGTATATGCACCAGTAGATTAAATAGAGGTAATACACCGGTAGACCGAACAAAGTACATTGTACCGGTCTTGTCTTACATACAGGGATGGACCGGGTATAAAAGTATACCGGTCAAAACTGCATAAAGATCCGCACCGAATTCTGCAGAGCAGTTTGAGTTAAAACCGGAATATGCGGAGCATCCACCGATCAAAATTGATGTTATCTTTTTAACAGGAGTTAGCTTTATTTCTACGCAGATGTTTTCAAGGTAAACTCCAGATCAGAATGCAAAACTTTACTGATAGTTGCATGATTTATTGTTGAGTTTACAGCTTGGCGGTTCTATGAGTTAAGGGTTTCATTAAGATGAACTCTTGTATAAATACAAGTCATAGGATGCAAGAAATAAGGTTGTTGAGAGTTGTTGAATAGAGAGAGCAGAGAAGAGAGAGATTACAGTCACCGGAGGTGAAAGGCAAAGAGGCAAAAAAGATTCAACAGCTAGGCAAACCGGGGAAGAGATCAATGGGTATGATCTAATCAGACAATTAGTGTCAATTGAGATCATTGCTTTTATAAAGTGTGAAAGCATATTGAAATCCCTTTATCAGGGTGAACCCTAATCGGTTCTTTGTAAAAATCCTTTAACTGGGTAACATCTTTATTGATGTTGAAAATCCTCTAACCGGGCAACTCCTAACAGAGTTAAGATCTTAACCGATCTTCTATCAAATCCCTTAACCGGGTAGCACCTTCAAAAGTGCTTTGTAAGCTCCTAACAGGGCGTCTTTATTTCTGCAAAAGTGAAGTTGTGAACTCTGTCTCACCGTGGTTTTTTCCTTCTAACCGAGGGTTTCCACGTATACATCATGTGTTGATCTGTGTATTTCTATTTATGCTTGTGAATGATTGTTTATATTCTACTTATCTTGGAAGAATAATTAAACAAGTGTTGAATTATAATAGAAATAGTATTTACTGATTCACCCCCTCCCCCCCTCTCAATAACCGGTTAGGAATAACAATTGGTATTAGAGCTTTGTTCTCTAATATATAAAGCTTAACCGCTTGAGAAAAAGATCATGAAGGGTTACAAGTATCAGAAAAAGCTTGAGGAAGCCAATGACATCGTTGCCTCTCTGGAGAATAGGCTGAGAAGATCACTTGCTAAAAGGAATGAGCTGGCTCTGCAGTTGAGTGAGAGCAATGAAACTATTGATGAACTCTCTGGGCAGAGTGGATCTGATGAAGCTGAGGAGGCAGTCTCTGAGCTCATGGAGAGGAACCAAATCCTAACTGATCAGATCTCCAACCTTAAGAGGGAGCAAGAAGATAATGCCCTAAGGATGACTGAACTGATTGAGAAAAAGAGGAAAGATGAAGATGAAAGAAACACAGCAGTCAAGTCATTAACAGCCTCTGAAAGAGCAAGGAACCTGGCAAAGGAAGTTGTAGGGGCAAATGATCTTGTCATTCTGCAACTTCAAGAAGATGTGCAAATTGTCACCCAAGAAAATGCCGACATGCAAAAGGGTTGGCATGATAGAAATGAAGCATGCAAAAGACTAGCATTAGAGTTGTATCAATTGAAGGAACAGATGAAAGAACTTGACGAAAGAAATAAAACCCTAAGAAGATACAACGAGAGCTCGATCAAGCTTGATGAGCAACTCAAAGCTCAAAGAAAGCACAAAGATCCCACAGGTCTTGGTTTCACCGGTAAAGACACCAAAGAGACTGGTGAGTCTTCAAGAGCTAAGACAAGCCAGAAGGATAAGAAGAAGCCGCTGACACAAAAAGGTAAGAAGACTTTTAACACCTCTTGCAATCATTGTGGGAAACTGGGTCATAGAGAAAATGACTGCAGGAATGCACCAGTAAAGCCAAACAACAGTTACTGCAAAAACTGTTGCAAATATGGCCACAAGACCAATGAATGTTGGTCAAGCCCCACAACTGTGTCCAGTGGAAGCAGGGGAAGCTTCAAGGGCTACTGCTATGCATGCAATAAGTTTGGACACAAAGCTGATGAATGCAGATCAAAGACAATGGCATTCAGATCCCCAAGACCGGTATTCACCAAGAGAAACAAGAACCGGAGCACAACCAACTGTGCAAACTGTGGGACGCACAGTCACAATGACTCCTAGTGCAAATCACCCAATAGTAGAAGAGTGAATCCATGGAAGGCAACCGGGATAGTCTGTTACTCCTGCAACAAAGTAGGACACCTAGCGAAAGAGTGCAGGAACCGGTCAATGAGAAAAAGGAAAGAATCGATCAAACCAGTGGAGCAGACCTCATCCTCAAATGAGAAGATCAATAAGGAAGAGAAGACTGAGAAAACAGTCAGGCAGATTTGGTTCAAAAAGGAATCAAAGAGCTCCGCTAAGGAGAAGACAGAGGAAAGATCATCATCGGCCGATGGTGATATCTCTTCAGTTAACTGAGCCTATAGGGCTTAGGGGGAACCGGTAGCTCATCTACCATTCTCGGTAGGACTGGTGAGAGTCAGACTCACTCAATCTACAAGGTTAACCGGTCAAGTAACCATTAATCAACTGGGATAAACACAACCGAAAAAGCCAGAATACCGGTTTGCGAAAACGGAAAGAAAGGTTAGGTAAGGCAATTAATGCTATAGCCGTTTAACAATAGTTACCATTTGGTAATTATCGTTATACCCTAACTCTATAAAAGAAAGGAGAATTACTCATTAGTTTTACTTTGCGATCTTTGTGATTCACGAATTTTTATGCTGAGTAATATTCTTGCACTTTGATCATCATGAGCTATTGTCTGTTAGACCGATCAAGCTTCTTTCTCTTAACAGATTGTTAGCAATGGAATCATCATCCTCTACTACCAAGTTGATCAAGGGGAATCAAGCGGACCGACCTGCATATGATATTATGGCGGTTCAAAATAGAGAAATCGACATGGTTGGTGCGCTTTCGTCTGTGCCAAATGGAGTCCTCATCACTGAAGACGTCACGGCGTTCATTCACACTAAACAGGAAGAATTGAGCGAAACTTATATTCAAAGCGAGTACCTCGAGCTATGTGAAGGGAGACTTCCTGATAAGTATGCAAAGCTAGTATCATCTAGACTTAACAATGGAGTATGCTACCCGACCGTCTTCCAGGAAGATTGCATTCGACTGGTTCTCAATCGTCTTCATAAACCGGGTTTTTGGCTCAATAAAGGTGTATGCAATCCAATCACTAAAGAGGATCTACATAGAGTGACTGGATACAATGACCGAGGGGAAGCACTAACCCTAAGGACTATCTCCAATGCCGTCGTCACTAAACTGACAAAGTCAAGATCTGATGGTCGACTTATGACCGTGAATGACATTGAGGATGGAGTCTGCTTTGCATCTCTTGTGATTGGCTACAAGGTTTACCAGTCAAGCAATCTAAATAGCATACCGGGTGGAGCAATTCACGCCGCACACTGGATAATGCACGATAATGGTCAATACGACATCTGTTCAATGCTTCGAGGGAAAATCTTTGAAAACATGAAGAAGCTCAGAGTTGTCAAGAAGAAATCCATGAAGTATGGAACCCTGCTGATATGTCTGTACTTCTATTTAAATTTCTTCCCGGGAATCGGAAAAGTAACTTGGGGAACCGATAGACCGGTGATTAATCAAATAAGTGAGATGGCATTCCAACTGCGAATGCATGCAATGGAGAGGATACTATACACCATTGTTGAAACATACAAAGATGAGATATGCTTTCAAGTTACCACTAATAATTGCATAATTCAAGTCGTTGAACCGAGAAATGTGTACGCTCCTAAATTGGGTTATGAGATCACCACCAAGAATGCAAAGGCATATGCTAATGCCCTAACTAAAGCTAATCTAGATCTCTCTGCCCACTGGTTCGGCACATTCGAAGAGATTCAGGAGAATCTGAAGAAGAGGGCACCAATTAAAAATGTCTACACCAAAAGGGCCCCCACACCAAAGAAGAAACTGGTGACAGAGAAACCCAAGACTCAAAGGAAAAGAGCACAATGATATTACTAAACCGATTACTAAGAGGGAGAGTGAATCAGTAAATACTTTTCTTATACTGTAATTCAAAACTTGTTTAATTATCCTTTATTGATAAGCAGACTAAAACAACTATTCACAAGCATAAAAGAATCACACAAATCAACACAACTATTTATACGTGGAAACCCTCGGTTAGAAGGAAAAACCACGGTGAGACAGAGCTCACAGCTTCACTACTGTAGAATGAAGGCGCCCGGTTAGGAGCTTACAAAGCACTGGTTAAGGTGCTACCCGGTTAAGGGATTTTACAAAAAATCTATTAAGATCTTAACCTTGTTAAGAGTCGCCTGGCTAGAGGACTTTTAATATCAGTAAAGATATTACCTTGTTAAAGGATTTTACAAAGAACCGATTAGGTCCACCCTAATGGAGGGATTTCAACTTGCTTTCACACCTTATAAAAGCAATGATCTTCTATGACACTGAATGTCTGATCAGATCATACCTGTTGATCTCTTCCTCGATTTGCCTGGCTATTGATCTCTACTCTCTTTCACCTCTGTGACTGGAGCGCTTCTCTCAAAAGAGATTTCTCCTCTACTCTATGCAATCACCAACAATCAACAACTCATCTTGCTTCCTATGACCTATATTTATACTGACCTATAGAACCGCCAGGGTGTAAACTCATCCATAAATTATGCAACACATAAAAGCTATGCATTCTGAACTGGAGTTTACCTTGAAATCATCCGCAGAAATAAAGTTAACTCCTGCTAAAAAGCTAATCTTCAGATCTGAGCGGTGGATGCTCTGTATGTACCGATTGCTCCGCAATATCCAATTTTTCCTCCAACTACTCCGCAGATTCTGGTGCGGATCTTTATGCAGTTATGACCAGTTGTGACTGGTATCTATCTCATACCCAGTACACCACTGTTATGTAATATAAGATCGGTATAATGTACTTATTTCAGTCTGCCGGTGTATATATATTGTTTCTATTCTACCGGTGCCTTTAAAGTAACGTGAGTAAACTATCGACGAACCTTTACTGGTGAGAATGGTGTTTGTGAAATACATTAATGACAACTTATATTGCTAACAATCTTTCCCTTTGTCATTGGTGGCAAAACCATACACAAAACCACACTCGTCATATTTTGTACCTTGTCCTGAGGACTCCATTTTCCTTTTCTTTGTCCTTTGGTGGCATACTTCCTCTGTTCTAGACTTCCTCTATTCTAGGCTTCCCCTATGCAAATGCTTCCCCTAGACGGACTGTTGTCGGTCATCTCTTCTGCTTAGTGCTTAGTCTTCTTATCTTCCCCTTTTTGCCTCTAGCTTACAAAGGGTTTAAATTGGCATCTTGGCAAAAATATCTTTGTAAATGACTTTGGTAGATGGAAGAAAAGTGTGCCACTGACCGATTACATGCTCTAAATTTGATTGAGCTGCTTGTAGAGAGACAATGATGTTCTCCATATCTTCAATAGTCTTATGTTCTGGTTCTTTGATGAGATTCTCAACATCCTTTGCAGATTTTTGCATTAAATCTAGTGTAGGAGCCAGATACAACTGAAATCCAATGATGTCTTGGATTCTCTTAGTCTTCTCCTCAGAAGTTTTTCTCAGAATGAGAGCAAGACTTGTCACTTCTCTGCTGAAGCTTGTTGCAGACTTTTTCTTGATGTCATACTGAGAAAACAAAGCTCTTATGTCTTTTGTAGCCTTTGTTGACCTTTCTGTCAGATCTTGCATGAATGTATTAAAATTTGTAGTGATCATCAAATTATTGCCAACTTGTAACTGCTGATGAAGAATACTTAGAATGGTTGATACTGTTACCTTTGAATTTGTAATCAGTTTATTGAGAATTTCAATTCTCTTTTTCTCATAATGATCAATTGCCACTGTTTCTAGATCGGTCAGATCATCACCAACTGCTGTTGCCAATGCTTCTAGCTGATCAATGACCGGTTCATCTTCATCAATGTCAACATCCGGTACAAAGTTGTACAGGATGTCCTTTACTTTGGTTAGAACCATATCCTGTTTTCTTTTAGTTAGCTCCTTCAGCTGCCTTGTTGACATTTTGCTGATGTCAACTATTGTATCAGTTGCTTTACTTCTTTTGGCTTCTGATTCTTCAAAAAATGAGAGCTTTCTTTTGGATGAGCTTGGAAGAGTTTCCAGTTCATTTTGGCTAGGCGCTTGTTCCTGTTGACCTTGCTCATTCTGTCTAGGTAACTGTTGTTCCTGTTCCTACTCTTTTCCCTATTTTTGTTCCTTCAAAACTTGCTCATTTCCTCTTTGGTCTTGTTCTTCCGGTATTTTTACCTTTTCCGGTCTTGCTTTCAATAGTTGAACTTCCCCTTCTTGTTGCACTTCTATTTCAGCCATAGCATCTTCCTCTTGATGCGAGTGCACTCCCGGTGGGGCTTGTGTTTGTTGCTGTTCTTCAGCCGTATGTAGATCACCCACAACAATTCCTCCATCATCTTCAACTAATCTGTCAGTGAGAATATTCACAAAAGATTTTCCCAAATTGACCGGTTCACCAGAAGTGAACATTTCTGTGGGAACTTCCTGTTCACCAGTTATTGGAGCTTGAGTTGCAGTGAACTAAATAGGTGGATCATTTAGTGTTGATGTTTGATCCTGAGGACCTGTTGCTTCAAGAGAATTGAAGTCAAATTGCTGTCAAAAATCTAAAGTCTCTTTGTAGACTTCATTCTAATATCCATTGAGAATCTTAGCAACTCTGTAATTTGTATCCAAGTTCATAGATGCTTCTTCTAATAGAAGCTTTATTCTTTCTTCACTTAGACCAGGTCTAACTTTTACCAATGCTTCCCTATTGATCTTTGAGTTTATTCCTAGACCGGTCCTCCATTTTGTTTGAAACTTACTATTTAACTCTGGAGGAAACTTGCCCCTATAATCCCTGGAAGTTCTATTGAAATCTAATAAACTTTCAACAAGGGCTTTTATAATTTTCTATTTGTCCTCCTCAGCTAATACACTATACCATTTAGCTGCATTATCTATTTCTCCAAAATTTGTGACTTCAGCTACAATATCATTGACAGTCATTGTGTGAGCCTTGCCTTTTTCTAGACACTAGAAGTGTTGAATTGGTTGGTTCATCACTTATGTCAACAATGACCGGTTTCTCTATTCCGAGTACACCTTTTCCTTTCCCGGTGTCGGGAACTGGTGGAACTGTAGTCCTTTGGCGTGCTTCCTCTGCTTGCTGCTGAGTCTAGAGAAGTTTGGTCCAGGTAGACACACCTTCTTGATGAACTTTATCTACCTCTCCAATAAGCACTTGACTGATCCTCTTCCTTGTTAGAAAATTTTATTTGTGCAGATCAACTTGTTGAGTAGCTTCCTCCAAAGTGAGGTGATTGTGCACTTCCAACAAAGCTTGTATTAGAAGCTCTTTTTTCTTGTCCATTGAGGCTTCCCACCTGGCCTTAAGTATCTCATATAGATCTTTTGGTACAATCTTTTGAATCTCAGAAGGAGAAAAATTAAACTTGTAAATGCAGAAAACTATACCTTCTTCAATTATTCTTCTATCTTCGTCATTGCTTATTTCATACCTTCTGCCCACTTGTCCTAACCTTCCTGTATCCTTTATTCCTGCTACAAATTCATCAATATTTTGTCTTTTTGGTCTTGCTTCAGCCTCCTTTACCGGTTTCCTTGAACCCCTCTTCCTTTTGATTAAAGGAATTGTGTCCTCGGTTTCCCAAGATTCTTCTTCTTGAGTGTTTGTTACTGGTTCAGCTTTCTTCTTTTGTGCCCTTGGTGGTGCTGTCACTGGTTTCTTCTTCGGTGTAGGGGTCCTTTTGGTGTAGACGTTTTTGATTGGTGCCTCCTTTTTAAGATTTTCTTGAATTTTGGCGAATGTACCAAACCGGTTGGCAAATAGATCCAAATTTGTTTCATTTAGAGCATCAGCATATGCTTTAGCAATTTTGGCAGTGATCTCGTATCCTAGCTCAGGAGCATATACTTCTCTTGGTTCCACTGCTTGAATGATGCAGTGATTGGTGGAAACGAGAAAACATATGTCATATTTGTATGCTTCAACAATTGCAAATGACACCCGCTCTCTTGCATGCATCTTTAGTTGAAAGGCATCAAAATATTCATTCATAATCTTAGCTAACTGGTTTCCCAGTCGGTTAGCCAAATCAGCTATTTGGTGCATGACCGGTTTGTTGGTCTTCCATGTTACTTTGCCAATTCCAGGAAAGAAATTTTCATAATAGAAGTAAAGACATACCAGTAAGGTTCCGTACTTCATAGATTTCTTTCTGACAATACCGAGATTCTTCATGTTTTCAAATATTTGCCCTTGGAGCATTCCGCAGATATCATAAGTGGAGTTATCATGCATTATCCGGTGTGTGGCATGTATGGCTCCACCCGGTATGCTGTTGAGATTACTAGACTGATAGATTTTATAACCTATCACTGCGGACGCAAACCGAACCCCATCTTCTTCGATGTCATTCACTGTCATGAGACGACCATCGTATTTGGATTTCGTCAGCTTTGTGACAATTGTATTTGCGATTGTTCGCAGCGTCAAGGCTCCCCCTACCTGACTGTATCCAGTTACACGATGTAAATCCTCCTTGGTTATTTCTGTAACAACACCCTTTTGGAGCCAAAACCCTGGATCGTGTACTCTACTGAGGACCAGTCGGATCCAGTCTTGTCGGAAGATGGCCGGATAGGTGACTCCGTTGATAAGACCAAATGACACCAACTTCACATATTTGTCTTGCAGTCTTCCATCCTCACACAGAGAGAGGTACTCGCCCTGAAATGTAAGTTTCGCCAAGTTCTTCCTGTTTGGCGTGGATGAATGCAATCACGTCTTCAGTCATAAAGACTCCCTCCGGTACTGTTGACAAGGCTCCAGCCATATCAGTTGCTCGATTCTGTATCGCCGCAATGTCATATGAAGGACGATCGACTTAATTTCCCTCGATCAACTTCACAGTAGCGGATGATGAGGCCATTGCGAACAGTTTGATTCACAGAAAGAAGCTTTGATCGGTCTTAACAGATAATCACTCACGATGATCAAAGCGCAAGAATATTACTCACAAAAAAAAAATCGTTAATCTCAATGAAAGCAAAGGTAATGAGTAATACTTCTTTCTTTTATAGGGTTAGATCATAACGCTAATTACCAAATGGTAACTATTTGTTAAACGGCTACAATAATAAATGCCTTACCTAACTTTTCTTTCTGTTTTTCCCAACTGGTGATCCAGCTTTTTCGGTTTGGCAAACCCCAGTTTATTACCTCTTACCTGTCTGGTTCTCCTTGTAGACTGAGTGAGTTCGATTCTCACTAGTCTTACCCAGAACGGTAGATGGTCTATCGGTTCCCTCTAAGCCTTTACGGCTCAGTTTGCTGAAGAAATATCACCTTTTGCAGATGATGATCTTTCCTCTGTCTTCTCCTCAGCGGAGCTCTTTAATTCCTTTTTGAACCAAATTTGTCTGATTGTTTTTCCAGTCTTCTCTTCCTTATTGATCTTCTCATTTGAGGATGAGATCTTCTCCACCGGTTTGACTAATTCTTTCCTTTTGATAGACGACTAGTTCCTGCAATTCTTGGCTAGGTGTCCAACATTCTTACAGTGATAGCAGACTATTCTGGTTGCCTTCCATGGGTTCACCCTTCTTGTTCGGGATGATTTGCTCCGAGAGTCATTGTGACTATGCATTCCACAATTTGTATAGTTGGTTGTGCTCCGGTTCTTGTTTTTCTTGGTGAATACCAGTCTTGGGGATCTAAATGCCATTGTCTTCAATCTGCATTCTTTAGCCTTGTGTCCAAACTTGTTGCATGCATAACAGTAGCCCTTGAAGCTTCCCCTGCTTCCACTGGACACCGATGTGGGGCTGGACCAGCATTCATTGGTTTTGTGGCCATATTTGCAACAGTTCTTGCAATAACTATTGTTGGGTCTTACAGGTGCATTTTTGTAGTCATTTGTTTTATGACCCAGTTTCCCACAATGATTGCAAGATGCGTTAAAGGTCTTCTTACCTTTTTGTGCCAATGGCTTCTTTTCTTTCTTGTTTGTCTTGGTTCCAAAAGATTCACCATTCTCTTTGGTGACTTCACCGGTGAATCCAAGACCGGTTTGATCTTTATGCTTTTTTTGAGCTTTAAGTTGCTCATCAAGCTCGACTGAACTTTCATTATATCTTCTTATGGTTTCATTCCTTTCTTCAAGTACTTTCTTTTGTTCCTTGAGTTGATACACCTCGATCGTCAGTCTCTTGCATGCATCATCCCTATCATGCCATGCCTTGTGCATATTGGCGTTTTCTTGGGTGACAATTAGCATGTCTTCTTGGAGTTGCAAAATGATAAGTTCATTTGCCCCTACAGCTTCCTCTGCCCGGTTCCTTGCTTTTTCAGAGGCTGTTAATGACTTGACTGTTGTGTTTCTTTCATCTTCAGTTTTTGTTTTTTTTTCAATCAGTTCAATCATCCTCAAGGCGTTCTCTTCTTGCTCCCTTTTGAAATTAGCAATCAAACCGGTTAGGATCTTGTTCTTTTCCATAAGTTCAGAGACTACTTCAGTTTCATCAGATCCGCTTTGACCGGAGACCTCGTCAATAGTTTCATTGCTCTCACTGAGCTGTATAGCCAGCTCCTTTCTTTTCGCAAGGGATCTCCTCAGTCTATTCTCTAGAGAGGCAATGATGTCGTTGGCTTCCTCCAGTTGTTTCTGGTACCGGTAACCCTCCATGATCTTTCTCTCAAGCGGTTAAGCTTTATATATGAGAGCCACAGGCTCTGATACCAATTGATATTACTAAACCGATTACTGAGAGGGGGGTGAATCAGTAAATACTTTTCTTCTACTGTAATTCAAAACTTGTTTAATTATCCTTTACTGATAAGCAGAATAAAACAACTATTCACAAGCATAAAAGAATCACATAGATCAACACAAGTATTTATACATGGAAACCCTCGGTTAGAAGGAAAAACCACGGTGAGACAGAGCTCACAACTTCACTACTATAGAATGAAGGCGCCTGGTTAGGAGCTTACAAAGCACTAGTTAAGGTGCTACCCGGTTAAGGGATTTTACAAAAGATCTGTTAAGATCTTAACCTTGTTAAAAGTCACCTGGCTAGAGGACTTTTAATATCAGTAAAGATATTACCCTGTTAAAGGATTTTACAAAGAACCGATTAGGTCCACCCTAATGGAGGGATTTCAACTTGCTTTCACACCTTATAAAAGCAATGATCTTCTATGACACTGAATGTCTGATCAGATCATACCTGTTGATCTCTTCCCCGGTTTGCCTCGCTATTGATCTCTACTCTCTTTCACCTCTGTGACTGTAGCACTTCTCTCAGAAGAGATTTCTCCTTTGCTCTATGCAATCACCAGCAATCAACAACAACTCATCTTGCGTCCTATGACCTATAGAACCGCCAAGGTGTAAACTCATCCATAAATTATGCAACACATAAAAGCTATGCGTTCTGAACTGGAGTTTACCTTGAAATCATCCGCAGAAATAAAGTTAACTCCTGTTAATAAGCTAATCTTCAGATTTGAGCGGTGGATGCTCCGTATGTACCAATTGCTCCACAATATCCAATTTTTCCTCCAATTGCTCCACAGATTCCGGTGCGGATCTTTATGCAGTTATGACCGGTTGTGACCGGTATCTATCTCATACCCGGTCCACCACTGTTATGTAATATAAGATTGATACAATGTACTTATTCCAGTCTACCGGTGTATATATTTTGTTTCTATTCTACCGGTGCCTTTAAAGTAACGTGAGTAAACTACCGGTGAACCTTTACCGGTTAGAATGGTGTTTGTGAAATACACTAATGACAACTTCTATTGCTAACACAAAACCGGTAGCTAGCACTCAAGAGGAAGATCCAGAGGAAACAGAAACTAAAGACATTGTTCCTCTAATCAGAAAGAGGAAATCAGGTAAACTAGTAAAGGAGGATCCACCGAGAAGAGGCAAGCCCACAACTGATGAATTTGTGGCAGGATTGAAGGAAACTGGTGGAATGGGATCAGTAAGCAGAAGATATCAATTAGCAAACGATGAAGACAGGAGAAAGATTGAAGAAGCAGTAGTTTACTGCATTCATAAGTATACTCCGCATCCTACCGAACTTCACAAGGTTGTACCTGATGATCTCCTACAAATTCTTGAAGCTAGATGGAAAGCTTCAATGGATAGAGAAAAGGAGCTGAGGATATGAGCTCTGCTAGAGGTTCAAAACCACCTCACTCTGGAAGAAGCCACTGAACAAGCTGAACTGCATCGGCAAGATTTCCTAACAAAGAGGAGGATCAGTCGGATGCTTATAGGTGAAGCCGATAAGGTTCATGAGGAAGGAGTAGCCATATGGACCAAACTTCTTCAGACTCAGCAACAAGCAGAGGAAGCATGCCAAAGGACCACAATTCCATTGGTCCCTGACACCGGTAAAGGAAAATGAGTGCTTGGAGCTGATGCGCCGGTCAAAGAAAGGAATCCTACAGAACTAGTAATTGTAGATATCCTTAATGAACAAGGCAGTGATCCAGCTCGTCCAACTGTTCTAACTTCTCCGGAGAAAGGTAAGCCTCAAACTATGACTGTAGATGAAATAGTTGATGACGTGATGGATTTTGGAATAACAGATAATGCCTCTAAATGGTATAGCGTGCTAGGAGAAGAGGATAAACAGTCAGTTATAATCGCCATAGTGGAAACTTTTATGGACTACAACAGAACTCCAAGGGACTATAGGGCCAAGTTTTCCCCAAAATTAAATTCTAGGCTTCAGACCAAATGGAGAACCGGTCTAGGCACCAACACTAGAATCAATAAGGAGACATTGTCTAAAGTTAGACCCGGTCTGAGTGAAGAAAGAATCAAGCTTCTACTAGAAGAAGCATCAATGAACTTGGATACCAAGTGTAGAGTTGCCAAGATTCTCAATGGATTTGAAAACGAAGTCTATAAAGAGACTTTAGACTTCTCGCAGCAGTAAAATTTCAATGCACTAGAAAGAGCAGGTCCACAAGATCAACCTGAACTTGTACAAGCACCATTGGTTCAATTCACTACTTGTGAAGAACCTACAACCGGTAAGATAAATGTTCAAATAGTAGAGTTCACATCTGGTGAACAAGTAAATGTTGAACAGGTAGTCCCACTAGCAGAACAAGAGCTAGGAAATGATATACCTATGGGAGAATTACATACAGCTGAAGAGTAGCACAAGGAAGAAGTCCCACCGGAAGAACAAATCCCACAAGAAGAGGATGCACAACTAGAAATTGATGTGCAACCGGAGGTGGTAGCACAAAATAAGGAAGAAGTGCTCGCAAAAGAAGTCCATCTAGAAGAGAAGGCACAATCGGAAAATGAGGCATTATCGGAGGAGGTAGCCCAATCGATAAATAATGAAAACAAGGAAGAATAGCAGAAAGAACAAGAACAAGAGTTACCTGTACACACTGAGAAAGGACTACCGGTACAAGAGCCAACGCAAAAGGAACAAGCAGATATTCCAAGCTCCTCCTCATCTAAAAGAAATTTATCATTCGCTGAGGACATAGAAGCCAAAAGGAGCAAGGCCACCGATATTGTAGTTGACATCAACAAAATGTCAACAAGGCAGCTAAAGCAGAGAGGAAACAGGACATGGTCCTGACCACTGTCAAGAATATTTTATGCAACTTCGTACCTGATGCTGACATAGATGAAGATGAACCTATTATAGATCAGCTAGAAGTATTGGCACAAGCAATCAGTGATGACCTAACAGATCCAAAAACTGTAGCAATAGATCACTATGAAAAGAAGAGAATAGAGATTCTCCACAAACAAGTTGAAGATATAAAGGTACATGTGTCAACCAACTTAGCAGTTCTTCAACAACAGATCCAAGTGGCAGGAAGTTTGATGACAAGAACTTCAAATTTTGACATATTCTTGCAAGATCTGACAGAGAAGTCAACAAAGACTTCAGAAGATATAAGAGCCTTGTCTTCTCAGTTTGACATCAAGAATAAGTCTGCAAGAAACTTCAGCAAAGAAATGACAAGTCTTGCTCTTATTCTAAGAAAGACTGCTGAAGAGAAGACTAAGAGACTCCAAGACATCATTGGATTTCAATTATTTCTAGCCCCCACATTTGATGCAATGCAACAAACTGCATCATCAGCTGAGAATCTGCTCGGTGAACCTACTTACAAAACTATGGAGGACATGGAGTACATTATTGTTTCTCTAAAAGCGACACAGATAAACATCGAGCATGTAACTGGTCAATGGGCACCGTTTCTTCATTCTGCAAAGAATATATACAAGGATATCTTCACAAAGCTCCAAATGTAAAATATTGAGTGAAGCACAACCCTTTGTCCTATGGAGGCAAAAATGGGGAAGCAGAATAAGCAGAACAGAGGAAGCATCTGTAGAGGGGAAGCAACAGTCAAGGGGAAGTCTGCAAACAAAAGAGAGAAGAGCTGAAGTGTACAGTAATAGGGTAGCAATCTACAGATCAAGGTAAATTGTGATAAGTGAAATTAGTGAATAATGGTTTTGGCACCAATGACAAAGGGGAAGATTGTTAGCAATATAAGTTGTCATTAGTGAAGATAGTTGCAAACCGGTAGAGGCCCACCGGTAGTTCACTTATCTTAGTGTATATAAACCGGTAGACTAGAAACAGAGTATATGCACCGGTAGATTAAATAGAGGTAATACATTGGTAGACCGAACAAAGTACATTGTACCGGTCTTGTATTACATACAAGGATGGACCGGGTATAAGAGTATACTGATCAAAACTGCATTAAGATCCGCACCAGATTCTACGGAGCAGTTTGAGTTAAAACCAGAATATGCGGAGCATCCACCGATCAGAACTGATGTTAGCTTTTTAACAAGAGTTAGCTTTATACGCGGATGTTTTCAAGGTAAACTCCAGATTAGAACGCAAAGCTTTACTACTAGTTGCATGATTTATTGTTGAGTTTACAGCTTGGCGGTTCTATGAGTTAAGGGTTTCATTAAGATGAACTCTTGTATAAATACAGGTCATAGGACGCAAGAAATAAGATTGTTGAGAGTTGTTGAATAGAGAGAGCAGAGAAGAGAGAGATTACAGTCACTAGAGGTGAAAGACAAAGAAGCAGAAAAGATTCAACAGCCAGGCAAACCGAGGAAGAGATCAACATGTATGATCTAATCAGACAATCAGTGTCAATTGAGTCATTGCTTTTATAAAGTGTGAAAGTATATTGAAATCCCTTTATCAGGGTGAACCCTAATCGGTTCTTTGTAAAAATCCTTTAACCGGGTAACATCTTTATTGATGTTGAAAGTCCTCTAACCAGGCAACTCCTAACAGAGTTAAGATCTTAACCGATCTTCTATCAAATCCCTTAACCGGGTAGCACCTTCACAAGTGCTTTGTAAGCTCCTAGCAGGGCATCTTTATTTCTGCAAAAGTGAAGTTGTGAACTCTGTCTCACCGTGGTTTTTTCTTTCTAACCGAGGGTTTCCACGTATACATCATGTGTTGATCTGTTTATTTCTATTTATGCTAGTGATTGTTTATATTCTGCTTATCTTGGAAGAATAATTAAACAAGTGTTGAATTGTAATAGAAATAGTATTTACTAATTCACCCCCCCCCCTCTCAGTAACCGGTTAGGAGTAACAAGAGGTACCCTTACACAACTCTAAAGATTTTAATCTCAAAGATGATCTTTGTCTAAGCTGAGAATTCGATTCCATTTTCTCTATGACCATGTAGAGCCCACTCAAAAACCTTGTCATTGGCCTTAAACTCTGAGCAAAAGCAGAACACTAGACTTACAAAATACTAAATAAACAGTGTCAAATAAGAGCCTATGAAGTTGATGGTACTATCATAAATCAATGATATCTGATATGGGACGATATTTCTCATCAACCCACCATTTAGATCTATACATAGCTCATTGCAAGCTTCTCCCCATTAGCAACACAAAGGAGGACAACTAAAGGCTTTCTGAACTAAAATCAAACAATAACATAAATATGTAGCTAGATAATACATTGAAGAAATGAACATTAACTTATAAACAAATATAAATACCATAAATGATAAAGTAGTAAACTAAGAAAATAAAATGATATAAGGACCTAAATCTATGATCTATTTCATTGCAAGCTGTAATTTTTGTTCATTTAAACCCCACTCAACCATGTGTTCCAAAGCAGCCTTTGACCAAAGCAAAGACTGTGATTTGATAAAGCTCATTGCAAAACAAGTTATACAAAGACAAGTCAACTCCTTGTTTGTGTATTGCCCGATTAAGTTGAAAGCCCAGGCATGGTTATATGTATCTTTGCAAATGTTTATACCGTGCTCCACAAATCCTTTGATCTGTGAGAGTTTGCCAAGATCCTTCAACATAAAGTCAATGAAATAACCTAAACATGAAGTTGAAAATATAGATAGGTTCTTCTCCATGAAATGTTTCCCTATAGCAACATAATTTGCTACATTGTCTACGATGATTTGCACAACATTTGCCTCGCCCACCTCAACCACAATCCCCTAAAAAATTTAACAAAGAAAATCTATATATTTTTACGTTCCCTAAAACATCATTGTTGTTTAGAAAATCAGTACCTCTTGAGGAAGAAACATGGAAATTCAATAGCATCACATTTCTCCTATTTATCCAACCATCAAACATGATAATACAACCCTTCCTCTATATATCACATTGTTCATCAATAGTGGAGCTTTTTCACTAAAAATGGTGTCCTCAATCTCATTGTTAGGGACTTTGGACGCTACCCTACCAACAACAAAAAAGTCTACTATATTTCATCACTAAGGAGAACAACACAAAAAAAAAATTAAAAAGTAATCTAAAATTTGGAATCTAAATTCAAACAACTCTTAAATTTTAAAATTCAAGCTATGTTGTCGAGTACACCTTCACCAAATCCTGATACCATACTAAACTGGTCTCAGCACCAATCTTACAACAAGAGCAGCTTGAGTTTGATCAGGGTCTCGCCAAGGCAAATCATGTTCCGTACAGGCTAATACTCAAAGTGAACCCAAGGGGACCCAATGGACACAAAATAAAATATTCATTTTTATCAACAAAAAAGGTGTAAAATACCTAATTTCACCCTCAATTGATAATATTGGGAAATGGCATGCACCATTAGGGTGTCCACTCTTAGGCCCCCACTAATTATTGGGATCTTGTGGCACATAAGAAATTTGATTACAATGAGGGAGTGACAAGGAATTGAGATTAACTCTTGAATGTGTTGACTTTCACGTTATTCTCATAGAACTTGTCGAAATTCTCTTTGGATGAGGCAACTTCTACATATAGCATGGCTAGGAAGTGGCACTATAACTATTTAAAATTGAACCAATGTTGACATTGATACTTGCAATGAAGAGCAATATGAAGATTATTGAATATTGATTGTAATTTTCATTGTGCATTGACATCTAAGAGGTCATTGAAATATGAATTTGGGTCTTCTTTTCTTGGCAAATCATGGGATATTTAAATGTTTTGTTTATTGGTAATTATGAATATCACTATTTTTAGATTTTATAATTTTACAATTTTTAATTAAAAAGAAAAATGAAGAAAAAAAAATGCAGAAAGGTATGCCAAATGAAAAAAATAAAATCATTAAAAAAATTGTCAGTTGCGGTTGAGCTTGTCTACTTTTGGATCCAATAACTCACACTTTACTTCTTGGAGACGTTTTTATCTCACAAAAGCTTATGTTTGGGATATAAGAGATTCTACCCCCATATGATGCAGGGACAACATGCTATAGATTACTCAATGAGTCTCTGAGTACTCATAAATTCTTCACTCATGAGTTTTCTCATGATAAACTTGCCAAAATTCATGCCTGGTTTGCTGAATTCCCACCACACCAAGGTAAGGAACATGCACAAGATGTGAAAAAGATAGAAAATGTGTGAAAATGCACAAAAAATGTGCTTTTTCGTCTTCAAAACCTCTATTCATCCATTTTTAACACAAGAAAAAGAAAGAATTCTAGAGCAAATTAGGACAATTTTTTAGGGGATTTGAAGATCATTTTTTTGGAATTTCAAATTTGCATCAATTTATTTCATTTTTTTCTTTTTCTTTCAAGCATAGAAATTTATAAATCATTTCTAGTTTTCTAAGCATGTAACATTTACATATTTAATTCACTGAAATAACTCAATTTATGCAAATTTGTTTGTCAATTAAATTTTAAACTATTTACATTGACTTCTTTCAATTTTTTAATTTTTTCAAATATAAGATTTACTTTTCAAGGTTTAAAAATGTTAATTTTTTCAAATTTGCTAATTCAATTATCATGTAAAATTTAAATGCATTTGCAATTTTTTCAAATGTATTTAAATTTTACTTAATTTTTTTATAAAATTCATGTTCAAATTGCTACATTTTCTATAGCACTTTTTTTCTTATCGATAATGCAAGTTAATATACATTTTGCATCAAGTTTAGAGTCAACAAGTGGAAACCATCGCATTGGAATTATACCCCCTAGAAGTCATGACCCCACTTAACAATATATTATAATGAAACTAATAGTAGAGACTATGATTTGTACCTACCACTCGAAGAAGCTTAGTGTAGACATCAATCACCTCAAATACCATCCTACAAGCATTCTTAATCACACTTCTGAAATGAGAAATAATGGCACTTCTTGCAGCACCAGATGAAATAAATTTGAGATTCAAGGCCCAAGTAGCCATTGCCCCTAAGTTGGCAACAAAATCTGATATAGATACAATAGGCATTGTGGGCTCTAGCCGCACTCCATGCAAACGTGGCACATCCATCTCAAATAGTCCTAGTAGAGAGCTCATTTGCAAGGGTTTTGTGCCTAGACACATACAAGGAGCACAACCTTCATTGGAAGCTATACGGTGGAACAAGGAGGCACACAAAGAAGCAAATAAGACATGCAATTTTTTATTATTACAACCTTCCCTTCAACATAGCAAGGAGTCAATATTGGGAGTATTTGGTGACAACATTGACAATTGTAGGGAAAGGGTACAAGACACCATCTCCAAGAGAGAATTAAGTGGCAAATTGCTCCAAGATATTATTGTAAATGAAAACATTATGGAAGATCAAAAAAGACAATTTGTTGGTTTTGGTATGGGATCGGTTATGGAAATGAGATTCTGGTTGAGCAAAAAAATTCTTGGGTACAATGCGTTTGGTTACGACCATATATTATATAATATGTATATGCAACAAAAAAATATAAAAAACACAATCGTGAATACATTTTGATTTAATAGTATGATGCTTCATCATTGATTAATGGTAGTGATAAAGATAAATGCCAATTTATAGTTAAAATTTTCAATATTATGTCATATATCATATATCATATATGTCTAGGATGATTCAAATGAAAATCATTACAATTACGAAAATTGAAATAAATACAATTAAAAATTGTATGATTGTCTTCAATCTTCATTAAAAGAATCTAGATCAAGGTCATAATTTGGTTCTTTATCATTTGAACCACAAGCAAATGGAGTGCCACTCCTACTAGGTACATCATGTGTAAGTGTCTCACGGTTCACCATCTTCTTCATATTGATCTCGAAGAGCACAAATACTATGTTATTTTCTTGAGATGAACTTGACAAACTCTTTCCTAACATTATCCACCATTTTTGGATATGAGAAGATTCTTCGAAATGCCAACTTGTACTCATTAGCAACTTCACTCACTATATGGTGCAGTTCTCCTTAGAAAAGAAAGTATCTCTATGCTATAGTATCTTGTTCCAACAATTATGAATGATTTTTTCCACACTTCAAAAAAATATTTCTAGGTTATTTTCTTTTTGTGCTATTATGTCCTTTATTTTTTCTATCATTGAGTCAATACCATCATAGATTTCCTCTAAACATGGCATATTTGTAGCAACAAACTTGATCATACTTATGATAGGCTCAATGAAACTCAATAGGTAGTCCACATTGTTATTCCTAACCGGTTACTGAGAGGGGGGGGTGAATCAATAATTACAATTTCTTCTACTCTTTCTAAACAGATATTCTTACTTAGAAATTAAAGAATATTACAATATCCATAAACATAAATTGAATACACAGGTCAACACAACATATGTACGTGGAAACCCTCAATTAGAAGAAAAAAACCACAGTGAGACAGAACCCACAACTTCACTACTGCAGTAATAAAGATGCCTTGTTAGAGGCTTACAAAGCACTGGTAAGAGAGCTACCCGGTTAAGGGATTTCATAGAAGACCTGTTAGGATCTTGACCCTATTAGGAGTCGCCTTGTAAGAGAACTTAGAACACCAATAAAGATGTTACCCGGTAAAGGGATTTATACAAAGAACCTATTAGGGTTCACTCTGATTGAGGGATTTAAATATGCTTATCAATTTAAAGAAATGATCTTATGATGACACTTTCTGTCGAATCAGATCATACCAGTTACCCTTTCCTCTCCTTGGCTATTGAACCTTTCTCTTCCTTTCACCTCTTGTGACTGTGACTCCTCTCAGAAAATTCAGCTCTCCTACTCTTTTTCGCTCTATGCTCTTGATATTCAACAACACTTTTATGTCCTCTGACCTGTATTTATAAGAAACTAATCTTATTAAAAATACATCTCATAGTTTCGCCAAGTTGTAAACTCTCTCATAAATCATGCATGCAAACAAAACTTGTAAACTGATCTTGAGTTTACCTCGAAAGGCTCACAGATAAAACAAAGCTAACTTCAGTTCCACTGAAAAAGCTAACTCCAGTTTAACTGAAAACGCTCCGCACAATCCGGTTCGGATTATCATGCACTTAACCGGTGAAGAGCTTGTACCCAGTTAGTCATCTGTTCCCTATGTATCCCATGACTGGTTGGAAAAACTTGGACCGGTATAAGCGTGACCGATTAAAGTACACCGCTTTCTTGTTTAGTCTATCGGTTCACAATTATGAGTATCAATGTTCCGGTGGGATTGATGTTTGCCTATGACTACCAATGACAACTAAGTTTATGTCAACAATCTTCCCAAGTTTATGTCAACAATCTTCCCCTTTGGCATTGGTGGCAAAATATATCAATACATCACTTGTAGATTTCCCCTGTAGATCTCCTTGTCTACCTGTAGCATATTCTGACACACACTATCATCTCTCTCTTCTCTATTATTTCATCTGCGTTGATTTTCTCATCTGTATCTGTATTACATTTCTTCCCCTTTTTGCCTCCATAGGTCAAAGGGTTGATACTCCTTACACGTTTACATATTATATTTGTAACTTATTGAAGATATCCTTATAAACAACCATTTGCATATCATGATCTCAAATCAAACTAGGGCAATGATTTCATAGTTGGAAAATTGATTCATCCAATTTCGTACATTCACATACATCTGATTTTGTGGCTTCTCCTAATATCCCTAGATGCTTTTAATTATTCCAATGATTTGGAGATCACGATGTAGTATTGTCATAACCTTTCTGAGCTACACTTCCTTTTGAGAGGAACACATTAGACAAGGGTTTGGCATAAATAGGTGTCTCACTACCATTTATTCCAAATAAATGGGTGGAGAGATTGCAAAGTTCAATTTTCATTTTTTCTAGGAAATACATTTTTATTACACTACGACCAAGGGCCTCATGATTGAGTGGTTCAGAAGCAAATATGAACATGTGCCAAAAATAGAAGATTATCAGAACAACTATGATTATAAGTTTGAGGTCAAGAGACGAGAGCATAGTGGTACAACTATAAATCAACTCACATCACTAAAAAGGATGTACTTGAGTAGCTTTCACAATTAGAATCAAGATTCTTTCTTGTAGATTTCTTGAGGCACTTTCACATTTAGAATTGAAGATTTTTTCTTGTTGATTCTTGAGGCAGATATAGATCTGCAACGTTTACCTTTGGTAGACTAGTTGGTGAAGGAGACAACCTCAATTCATGGAAAAACCAAGTTAATGATGGATTGAAGAATGAACTTGTTGAAATATGTTAGCTTCGATCAAATATAGAAATGATGATCGATTTGATAATATGTGTGTGCATATATATGTCAGTATGTACTGACATATGTATACACATGTAAAGAGTCTGCCTGGCTCTTAGCTGAAAATATTATTTTTTTCTGAATTTGCTTGCCAAATTTGTGTTTTTTCTCTTAACAATAATTAACTTATTGAAATTTCCCAAAATTGAGTAATATAGAAAATAATTAATTTCAAATTTCAACACTTCACTGTAATGATCACATTCATCAAATTTATTTTAATTCAATTGCCATACATCATAAAAATTAACCAAAATGAATGAACACCTTTTGTGACAAGATAATCAACTAGAGTTGAAACACAGCCTCCTAGGAATGCATGTTGGCTGTCAAGGAGTAAACACAGCCCTCTAAACATGTGCGTGGGCTGCCAGGAAGAAACGCAGCCACCTAAAGATGATGCGCAGGTTGCTAAGGAAGTCGCGCAACTACTTGATGAAGCACAAGCTGGCTGAAAAGAATTGCACCAACCTCCAAATACAAAACGCAGCTTCCTTTGAATTAAAATCTGCAACTTTAATACCTTGCACTGCCTTCTCTTTAAATCAGTAATTGTTCAAATCTCCTCAAATTTGATATACTTCAACATCAAATTTGAATTCACGGAGCCAACAATGAAATTTCCAGAATTCAGAAGCAAAATTCATCATCAATCAGTGATGATTCAAATTGCAAAAATTAGGAATCAGTCCTCAAACCCTAGCCATATTTCTCCACTTCCAATTTTCACAAAAAACAAGTCCATGAATGAATTCCTTTTTGCCCAAAGCATTGCTTTTATAATAAAAGATGTCTTCTCCCACACACTTTTCACTTACAAAAGACTTTGCTTTATGTGCACATTTGAAATATAATAAACTATTATATTTCTCTTCACTTTAATGCTAAAAATGACCTTTTTATTAAAATAATGCTATTCTGACACATAGGGTCCATATTTTATGAGCTCAGGATTTAAAACTTCTCAACCCGATTCCAACGAGCTATAACACTAAGATGCCCAGAATACATTCCCAATAAAAATGGCAACCTTATCCGATTTAATTAAATAATAATCATAATTCACCCATCTTGCAAAAACAACTGAGGAAGCATCAGAATCAAAATCTGACATCACAAGAGTGATCCTGATGATGAAAGATGATGAATGAACTTGACGGGGTGACTTACTAAAAATTGATGCTCCCTCCAAGAATCTTGGAGTCCAAACCGAAAGCCGGAAATAAAATCTGAAAGCATCATATAACTCCTCTAAATCCTCTAAGCTCAGTAGAACCATAACTTGACTTACTATAAATAGTAAGTCCCTCAAAAAGGGGCCAAAACCCACAACAGGGTCCTCTAATCACTAGTATTAGCCTACAAGGACCCAATGATAGGCTAAATCCACTAACTCCAATGCTAGCTCAAAATGGGGACATTACAACACACATATATATTAAATTGTAATAATATTTATGTCATCATTTTCAATAAATTCTGGAAATCAATGATCACTTATATAGCTGATCGAGATCTACTATATTCCAAGTATATTATCGATCTGCATTTAGAGGTTATTACTTGTAGATTATTGGCATTTCATGTTTCATTTAGGATCCCGATCGAGCATCATTATCGGTGATCATTTCCAAATTGGATATTATTTATTTGTGCAAGATAAATACAGATCGAACTTGGTAAGCATTTATGCTTATTAACTAACAAACCCTGATTAGAGATCGAGTGTTTAGTTAAGATGAAAAGGCACAATTCATGAGACATCTCATGAACGGACATACCTCCACTTTGTGAAGACATGTTCACTCATGGGAAGTGTCTCTTCCTTATATATTTAATGCAGATCCAATCCATGATTGGAGACATCGAAATCAATAAATGTTCTGCTCTTGTAGATCGAATCAGTGTTCCTAAACTCGGACTTGCCTCAGACTCGGCAAGGTGGATTTAGGCTCAGACTCGGACTCGGCAAGGACTCGACAAATTGAAAAACCAAGAAATTCAAAGATTTTTAAGGATTTAAATCTTTTTTCAAGCATCATTCAATCAATTAACATCAAATACACAATAATTGACATAAATAGAAGCTACTTTGCATACATAGACAAGTTTACATCGATCACATAAGTATACATGCAAAGCGAATTACTGAAGGAAATAAGTTAACTGTTAAACAACTTAAACTAGTTACTAAATAACACCATTAGAAATCTGAAATATAATATTATAAATAGTGTCACTGTCAAAGACTCAAAAGTCTACAATATCATGGAATATGAAATCCATGAAATCAAAAGTTCAAAACATATATCAAAATAAAAGGCCCTATGTCTTCCTGCGTGTACGCCGAAGATAGGTCATGGAAGATTCTACAGCCATCTTCTGTCCCTGTGTTTGAGGCTCAACCTCAATGGCATCCTCATCATCCTCACCATCCTCACCCTCCTCATAATCATTATCATCCTTAGATCCGTCACTCTCAGCCTCAAGGTCCTCCACTGGGTCTCCTCGCGCTCTAGCCTCCTCCTGTGACATTGCTACTACCTCTGCCTCTCGATCCACCTCATCAACCCAGTCCAAGTCTTTATCACTAAAGACAGGATCATCAATCTCAGTGTTCCACTCTGCTGGTGGATCAACCTCCTCTAAAATGATAGGAGATGTGTCAGTGCCCAAGATCTGTCTATGACGAAGGCGAAGGTTATAATGCACAAACACAAGATCATTCAACCTTTTCACTGCCAACCTATTGCGCTTCTTCGAGTGTATATGCTCGAACATACTCCAATTCCGTTTGCATCCTGAAGCACTACATGGATGGCTCAAGATACGAACTGCAATCTTCTGTAAATTTGGCACTGAATTACCAAACATCTCCCACCATGCATTTGAAACAAGATATTTTAAAAATCAATTCTATAACTTTGACTTTATCAATGTAAAATGGTAATAGAATTAGAAATTAGAATTTAGATTTTAGAATTATAGATTTTTACCTGGCATCAATAGTGTCTGATTTTTCTTGCATAATTCTTGTGAGAAAAAGTCTCCTTGTGCAGTCCTAAACATTTCTATCTCACAGACTACACGTGTTCCAACTAATTCATCTAGTGACATTCTCTCTACAACATCATAAAGCCCACTCCACACCTCATCATCTAACTTAAAACTTGGGCTGAATTGGTATGCTGGATTAAGGAAGTGGGCAGCTGCATGTATAAGCCTATGAAGTAGATTATGCCATCGTCAATCAATGACAGCCCATATGGGACCATATTTATCCCGATTCCCTGCAAAATAATTTCTAATGGCCTCTTTCACCCTATCCATGCCCTCATAGATATATCCCATTGCGGGCTTCTCCCCATCAGCAATTCGTAGGAGAACAATAAGAGGCTCTATGAACTACAATCATTGTGAAAGTATAAAGTTAGAAACATTAAGCTTTAAGCTAACTCTAAAAATGAGCAATGAACATAAAGTTAAACAAGTGTGAACAAAAATGATGAAATGAAATGGAAATGATGACAAAAAGGAAAATTACCTCCACCATATCCTTGGCCGGTTGCCAAAAGCCACTCTCATCAAAAATAGAATTAGCTGTCTCTATCCCCGCATTGCTCTTTGCATATGATGATGAAATCCACTCCTCACTTACAAACATGCATCTCAAAGCACCCTTAGATTTACGCAAAGATTGCAACGTGATAAAATTTGTTGCAAAGCGGGTGACCCCTGGACGAACCAACTCTTTTTGTTTTGTGAACTGCCTCATAAGGTTGAGGACCCAAGTATGATTATATATGAATTTATAAATATTCCTTCCTTGCTCTACACATATTTTTATCCATGGAAGTTTGCCAAGATCCTTCAACATGAGGTCAATGCAATGAGCAACACAAGGGGTCCAAAACAAGTGGGGGTGCCTCTCCATAAGAAGTTTACCTGCAGCAACATAATTTGTTGCATTATCTGTGACTATCTGAACCACATTCTCCTCACCCACCTCCTTCAACGCGTCCTCAATCACCCCACAAAGATACTCAGCATTTTTTGTTTTCCCTGAAGCATCAATTGATTTCAAAAACACTGTGGCACCTAAGGAAAAAAAAGCAATTTAGTATAATCATAATTTAAATTTTAAATCAAGTAATCACTAAATCAATAGTTTACTACTAATAAGTAGTAGTACTAGTAATAACAAGTACAAGTTCTACAATTACCTGATGAAGAGACAAGAAAATTAAGCAGTGTTCTATTTCTTCTGTCGGTCCAACCATCAGTCATGATTGTGCAACTCTTCCTCCTCCATATGTCACACTGCTCCTCAATTGCAACTTTTACATCAGCCACCTTTTGGGTCAAAATAGGACCTTTTAGCTCCTCATGAGTAGGGGCTTTGAACCCTGGACCACAAACAGTAACAGAATCTATTGCAATTTGCCAATAAGGAGACCTAAAACAAATTAAAAAAACACAATAAGTATACTAGTAAGGTTTACTTTCAAGTTTCAATTTTCAAAATTAATATAATGAATATGGCATAGTCTTGAGTCTTAAAAGTTAAAAGCAAGAAAACTAAGACATAGAAAGTAAAATAATACGTACTTTGCTGTATTGAATGAAATGTTGTTGTAGAAAAACAAATCTCCAAATGCCATCTTGGCAGCCTCATGTTTCTCCTTATTCCAAGCCATGCTCTCAAGCGATGGTTGGGCACCCGAAGTCGTGCATGGAACAAACATGGAATCTAGTGTGGATTTCTTCTTACAAATCCGAGGCCCAATGGTCATACTTGCACTTGCAGTACCACTACTAGATGGAGGTAATGGCGAACGAAAACTTGAAGAGCTCTCTCCACCTAAGCTTGCCATTTCTTGATGTTGCTTCTTTCTTAATTCTTTCTTCTCTTCATGGGCCTCTAAACGAGCTTGCATTTCATGAATAAACTCCGGTGATGCTTTTTGGCATGGTTTAGCATCATGCCTTGATATATGTGCAAGATGGTATTTCAGCCTATTAATACCTCCCCCATTATATTTAACAAGACACTTCCAACATGTAACTACTTTTTTTGGGCCTGGGATTGCATATTTCCAGGCCTTATCCCTTGCTACACGAATAGGGTCTGCATCTAGGTTAACTGAAGGCCTAGACGAACTACTCTCATGCTGAGACATGCTGCAATATATCATAAATAAATAAAATAAGCATCTACAATAATAAAAATCAAAGACTATGGCCTCTTACTTATCAAGTTTTTTCATCAACATAAAATGTAGGAAATCTAAGATTCTAAGGACAAACAAATGTAAACACAATGAAAATATGAAGTTTGAATGTAAAAAATTCATAAAACAACACAAAAATGCAACTTACCTCTTCAAAATTGCTCCCAAAATGAAGAAATGCAGCTCAAATTTATAGAGGCCTCCTCCAAATGCTTCGTTCAGCTCCTTGCAATGTGTGCATACAAGCTAGAAACTATCACAAGCAATCAGCAATCAACGTATGAGAGCCAATCGATTTGCTGATTTTTTGTCTAAAACCCCTATGTTCTTCTCTCAAGCCTTTTTCCTCTCTTTCTAGCCTTTCAAAATGATAGAATGACCTTTTTAGGTCGAATAGAAGACATATATGCCAAAAAGAATATTTAAAACCTTTTATTCTTTTAAGTTTTTATGTTTTTTAACGTGGCTGGACGCACAGAGTCCAGACCACGGGACTCTGTGAGTCCGCAGAGTCCAAGGACTCGGCGAGTCCTACAGACTCACCCAGGACTCGGTCGAGTCCTTGAGCTGGGTCAGCTAGCCTCGGCGAGCCTGGCTCGACTCGGAACTCGCAGAGTCCCGGAACATTGGATCGAATACCATTAAGGAAAAATTCAGACTTGTGAATTCATGATCAGTATTTCTAAATATTGATTTGGCATCAACTTCATATTTATCAAGTTCAATATTCAGATTATAATCTACAAGAAAGTACAGTGATTGTAAGAATCATATTCTGCAAATAGAAAAGCCATAAATAGATCAAATCTTAAAGAAATTTAATCATATTTAACATGGTATCAGAGCCTTGCTAAGGAAGATCCAATTAGATTTGAGAGTTCAGATTACTTAAAATATAAAGTCTATCTTGAAAGTACAAGAATAGGCATGTAAAATATTTTACAAAATGTCCGAAAACAATGATTTGGAAGCATGTGCAAGGCATTTCAAATGTTAGATAAAATGTATCATATGGCACCTCATGGAGATTGTAGTGCATATAGAATGTGGATATGTTGAGATAATTTTAATCAAACATAATCGACAGGATAGGTTACAAGTCTCCCGGAAATGAGTTTGATCGGAAAGATATAGGCTATCAATGAAAGGCTGAAATGTTTCTTTGAATACACGTCCAAACCGATAATGATAGAAATCAAATAGCGATAACTTTGAATGTTTTTTTAAAATTTTGACAGTCACGACACTCATTTGTAATTGCACAAGATAAAACCATTCAAAGAATAATTAGTATTGCTAGCGCTCATATTTATAATTGAGCATAATAAAAACATTCGAAGAAAGATTTAGTGGCCTCCGTTCTATGTTAGTTATTGCCACCTATCAGAGATCAAACACTTGTTATCTTCAGAAGTTCGATAGCATTGTTTTAGTCTGTATCTATCACCATTCTAAATGGAACAATTGTCAGTTGCTTATGGGAGATGGTATTTGTTCATAACAATACAACTGGAAAAAAAACTTGTGTTGAGACATTCCATATATACATATGCCTTCAGGACAAATAAGGATGGTGAATATTTATAAAAATAACTTGATAATCGTATATAGGAACTGATAATTCTAGATATAAAACCATTTATATGCAAGGTTGTTGATATGATCTGTATATACTTCAACAATGAGGAATGTTGATGTCGAGATGAAAAGTGTGAACAATTGAGAGATTGTGATCTCGTATTTCAGTAACATGGAAACTTGAAGACAAGAACATTGGCCTGTGAATTCAAAAAATATCTTTTGATACTACAACAGTATTAAAGATTAATATATGCATGAATATATTCCTAAAAATGAAGACGCAGATATAACATATTAATAGCAATCAGGACTAGCGGTGACTCAAGATCATACCATAGCCGAGTATGAGAACAGTTTGGGAGTCGTTAAAGGCATATGTTTGCAATAAGTACATCTACGAAAATAGGAGATTGATTCAAGTATTGTCGGGATTCTTGATATGCAAATCACTACTGGTCAAGCATGGATAGCTATTGATTTTCAGCATTGCATTTGTGTGTGGGTTCATTCACAGGGACTGATCATGATTAAAGAATCTTGAGGCTTAAAGTTGATATATTGATATGAGTTTACAATATTCCTGGCTCTAATGACTGACATTGGAAATATTATTGGTAGACAGTGGTCAAGGCATCAAAGGAATTTCTACTTCAGTGTGAATCTCTTCTAGGAGTATGAGCATCAATTCAGTATTCATTACAGACCTTACCCATTAGTGTTGGGCACTAGATAAGTTTGTGGATATTAGCACCGGACACTGTGTAAAGAGCCTGACTGGCTCTTGGCTCCAGGTAATTAAATTCTTAAAAAAATTTACACTTCCACAGAATTTTAACAAGAGATTATGTAACTTAGAAATTCTTCACAAATAGACTACCATAAATTCAAACAATCCATTTACAATTAAAAACTCACGAATCTGAATGCTTTAATAATTGGTAATTTAAATTCTGGAAATGAACATTTAAAGATATTGGCACCCGGCAAAGTATGCAATATTCCCAATGTGATAATCCCACAAACCGAGACACAGCCTTGAATAAATATCGCCACCTTTCAGCAATCACGTGGCAGCATGTAATAAAAAAAACGTGACTGTTCTAAGTTTCACGCAGGGTCCTGGCAACATTGAACGGCTCACTTGGCAAACACGTAGGCTGTTGTAAGGGTGTTGTAGACTCTCAACCCTCACGCAGCCTATTTAGACTCCTATACAGCACTCACGTGAGAAATATGAGTGCTATAAAAACATTCGCAGGGCATTCCCAAAACAAAACGCAGCCAATTAAATTCAGTATTCAGCTTTCCCAATAAATCGCAGCATGAAATTACATCAACCTTTCAACTTGAAATTCTTCACCTCAGCATGAAAAATAAATAAAACCCTTGGAATGCAATCATCTGTCTCCAGATAAACACTTCTCAGAATTCCAGTATACCTCAGCACTGGATTATGATCTCAGGATCAGTTGCAAAATTCACCATCAATCTGTAATGGCTCAAATTGCCAAAAGAGGAATCAGTCCTCAAAACCCTAGCCGGGTAGTCTCTCTCACCACTTCAATAAAATCATAATTCAACAATGGGTAATGAAGTGCTTTTTCGAAATGAATATATAGCTTTTTCGGAAAAAGCACAATTTCACTTTTTTCATTAAAAAGGCTTTTAAATGATAACTTCACTTTATAACATTAAAGTTATAAAGTAATAAAGTTATTAAATTAAAATAATTTAATTTAATAACGATAACCTTTAAAACAAAAGCCACTGAATCACACTGACTGTGACAAACTCATTTTTGACACCAGAGCCTCAAACGCCAACTGACCTGCTAGAAATAACCCACTGCCAAAAATAGCCAACTACTAAAAATAGACTTACTAAAAATAGTAAGTCTCTCAAACTGGAGATTCCCTGAAACTCAATCCTGGCACATCTGACACTCCGTGCAGACACCTTGCTAATCCTGGCCATACCCAAAATACCACTTACTAAAAATAGTAAGTTTACCAAATTGACCTAAATGAAGAGCAAAATTGGTAAACTGAACCTCCAGAATGGAATCCCAACACTGTCTCCACCATCTAACCCCCTCTGATCACTTGATTAGCCTATGAGGGTCGCCAAAACAAGCTAATCCCAAAGTCTGAAAAACGGGGACATTACACACTGCCTTGTTTTGGAGGATATATTAGATCAGATTTGGAAGCTCTAATGTTTGATCTGAAGCTGTAAAGTCTCTTATTTCTGGTGAGCAAGAAATTTGTTTTCATTCAGAAAGTTGTTTTCTTGACAGCAACATGAAGGTGTTGATTGTGGACAAAGATGAAGGTTATAGAAACAACTCTCTGTCATTAAGCTGCCAACTTACATATTACTGTTCGATTCTGCAAGATCAAGTTTTAAGAGAGTAGGTCCAAGGTTGTCTTGGATCTAGCGCTCTCAATCGTATGTGGATGTTGTTTGAATGTTCAGCTGCGGTTGTATTCTTAAGTGCCAATATGGATCAGATTTCCAGTGGTATAATCACAGAGTATGAAGCAGCTCGGAAGGGATATTACAACATAACTTCTCATGCTGAAGAATGGTTCGAGTTCATGCTTGAAGGAAGTAATGAATTGCAAATTAGAATGTATGCTCAATTTTAATTGTGTATGACCTCCAAATGCCTGTGACTACAACCTCTATATATACCAATCTAGAAGTATGATACATGAAGGAAATATGTGTTCTCCGATATGTGATGTGCACTGTATAATGAGTTGTGTATGATGATCCCATGATGTCATCTGTTTGCAAAGGATGTTCGATGACAAGGAACAAAAGTTGCAATGGTAATGGAAATACATATCATATGTTTATGCTCTGTTGGCTCAAGGTACGTGATGTGGCCTTGAACCCCGTGGAACATCCTCGTGATGGAGGAAACCACCAACATATAGGACCTTCATTGGAGCAACTTGCATCTGCTCGTGAATAATGAGATAAATACTTTTATTATCTTTTGAATAGTATGTCTATTATAGTCACTCTCTTATATGTATTAATAAGAGCTATTTGCCTTGATCTTTTCCTTTGTCTTCGGGGATGTTTTGGTAGGAAAAGAAGAATGTTGCATTAGTCATTGTGCAAGACTCGATCTTATAACAATAGCTCCAAAATGATCTTGGATCTATTACTTTCATGTCATATATGGATCATGCTAGATGATGTGAGTCTTTTGGAGAAAGATATCTTCTATGATTGGGATCATGTAAGAAGGGTATCCTTTTGTGACAAATGAAGCAACTAGAAGATTTGTTTAAATTGACTATCAAGGATTATAGTGGTTTAGAGGGAGAAGATCATGTCAAGATGACTTCTCTAATGACCAAAAAACTGTAGCAATCTAGAAGGAGCAGATAGTAGATATGAAATACATGGTTGTGACATTTTTGGTGCTTTGCAAGCTAGCAAAGAAAGAACCTTACTATAGTCTTGTGACCCAGCTCTAGACTAGCTCTATGATGTACCAACATAAGAGATAAGTATTTCATACCCTTGAATAATGTTCATTAGTTCATGCTATAACATTGGGATGAAAAACCTTGTATGCTTCTATGATTGGTATTTTCCTTCAGGATAGTTTAGTCTCATCAACTATTTGTAATCTCTCTTTGGAATGCCTTCAGGACGGATCAAGAAGCATAAGAAATTGCATTCAAGGGAAATAAAACTTGATACTTGCAATTATGAAACTGAATTGAAGATGGACATCAGATTTAGAGGGAAACTACCAATCTATCAAAGGAAAACTTGGATGAAGAGGTCAAAAGGTTGATATCACATTCAGAAGAAGTCTGACATTTCATCTAAGGCAACCTTGGACAAGAAGGTCAAGAGGTTGATGCATGTACTTAGAGCTTCAAATGGAAGCCACATTATCATGAATGTTTGGTGTTGCTAAGCCTGAGGATAAATCCACAATTTATTACATTCACTCATGTTACTATGGAATCAGACAAGTACATTTGTGTGCGAGAAACTACTCCTACGAATAATGTTGTGATCAAAATTTTAAACATGGTGTACATGATCATGTAGTAGATGATGAGTCACTTGGAGCAAGACATTTTCATGATTAAGACCATGCATGCTTCCATAACATAGGAAGTTGCTAGAGGATCTTCCAAATTGATCTTTGAGGATTTTGATCATAGTGATTCAGAGGGAGTAGACCATGGAGAGACGGTTTCTTTAGTATTTAGACAAGGTACATTATCACTGAAGAACGGACGACCAATATTCTCGCCAAGCCTCCTGCCAAAGTAAAGTTTGTGCCTTTTGAGACTAGCTTGGAGTTATGGAGAACGAAGCCCTTCCTAAGAGGGAGTCTTAGCATTAGTGATTTCTTGAAATGTACTTTATTGGATTCTTCTCTATAAGAGAGAAGTTTAAAGTGAAAGCCTTGTTCCCCCCTCTGGGAGTAGCCATGGTGGATCCACCTCCTGATATGGTTCTTGGTAGTTGTCATGTGTGTGACTCCATGACTTTATGGGGCCCCCTATGTACAATATTGAAAGGTGATGATCTTTCTGATAATGAACACTTGTATTTGACATTGTAAGGTGACAACTTTACAATGATTAGTTTCACTATCATGATGGATATCATGTGACTTGATATCGACATGATATCCGTGGATATGTAATGATAGTATCTCTTGGACATTTTGATAGATATCATGAGACTTGATATTAATTGAAGATCATTATGATCCTTATGAGATAATCATGATGGATCCTTAGATATGCAATGATTTATTATGGTAGACATCATGAGACTTGATGTCAGTGCACATACCATAATGAAGATGTGTTATGAAGAATGTCATGTGACTTGACACTCTTAAAAGCATACCATATCTTCTGATATCACGAGTAAGATGATATCACTATATACTTCGTTAGTTTTATCTTCACTAGCTAAGAGGGAGTGTTGAAATATGGTAGCTTCGGTCAGATATAGAAATGATGATCGATTTGATAATACGTGTGTGTATATATGTCAGTATGTACTGACATATGTATACACACATATATTAAATTGTATAAATATTCATGTCATCATTTGCAATAAATTCTGGAAATCGATGATCACTTATATAACTGATCGAAATCTACTATATTCCAAGTATATTATCAATCTGCATTTAGAGGTTATTACTTGCAGAGCATTTTATGTACTGACATATGTATACACACATATATTAAATTGTATAAATATTCATGTCATCATTTGCAATAAATTCTGGAAATCGATGATCACTTATATAACTGATTGAAATCTACTATATTCCAAGTATATTATCAATCTGCATTTAGAGGTTATTACTTGCAGATTATTGGCATTTCATGTTTCATTTAGGATCCGAATCGAGCATCATTATCGGTGCTCATTTCCATATTGGATATTATTTATTTGTGCAAGATAAATACAGATCGAACTTGGTAAGCATTTATGTTTATTAAGTAACAAACCCCAATTAGAGATCAGGTGTTTAGTTAAGATGAAAAGGCACAATTCATGAGACATCTCATGAACGGACATGCCTCCACTTTGTGGAGACATGTCCGCTCATGGGATGTGTCTCTTCCTTATATATTTAATGCAGATCCGATCCACAATTGGAGACATCGAAATCAATAAATGTTCTGCTCTTGTAGATTGAATACCATTAAGGAAAAATTCAGACTTGTGAATTCATGATCAGTATTTCTAAATATTGATTTGGCATCAACTTCATATTTATCAAGTTCAATATTCAGATTATAATCTGCAAGAAAGTACAGTGATTGTAAGAATCATATTCTGCAAATAGAAAAGCCATAAATAGATCAAATCTGAAAGAAATTTAATCATATTTAACAAAAATATCTGCATGGGAAGATTTCAATGAGAAATTCACAAACCTCCAAGAGCACAAATCAGAAATCAGCTAGTACATCTCAGCCAGTCAGGAGAGGACAGTGCCTACTTCCGCTTCACATACAATGGCATGTTAAATAGTTGCTGTTGGAAACGAAAGGGATACAGAAGAAAGAAAGAAGAAAGTTAAAGCCCTCATGAGAGGGATGAAGCTTTGCGAATCAGAAAATTCAGATTGGTGACAGCAAAAAGTGAGGGATCTCCTCTATGTATGTAGCTGAATCCTAAGCTGCCTTGCATTACTTCTCCAATCCCCTACCTACCACTTCTCCTCCTTCCAAGTCTTCTTCTAAGACACATTCCTATCACCCTGTAAAGTTCCCCTTTGAACAACCTTAGGAAATAGATGATTTTCCAACAATGTGCAAGATGAAATGATGGACCTATACCAAATGTGGATGTCAAACCCTATTAAAATTAATGTTAATCAGAAAAGTATCAAACTTCCAAAACTCTTATCAATAAAAAGGCACAACTACCAACTTCTCACAAGCTGCCATGGATTTTGTTGCCCTCAAATGATGAATATATATGACAAAGTACTGGTATGGGATGTACAACAGTTAATAGAATGCATGAAACCCTAAAGTACACCTCCACATGAATCATAGATAAATCAGCTATTCTCACTTACAATCGCATGTACCACCTATAAAAGGTAAATCCCTCAATAAAAGATGCCAATGAAGTTGTACATGAATGCCAAGGGTGTAATCAGGTCTGCAACTCTCCTCCAACAGCTATAGATGACTGGTTACAGTAATTCTATATCCTGAAACCTTGAAAACTCAGCAATGTAATGTTGTATGGTGGCAATGATGTTATGTTTTAGCAGATCCAACAGCCAAAATGCCTCATAAATAGAAGCAACACTGAAAACCTCCTAAAAAAAAGAAAAACCCAAGCTATAGGATGGCACTAGCATTGGAATGAAGGATTGAAAACAACCAATCAATGACTAAAAGTCCCCACAAACAGCAATAATACATAAAATCTCTTCAAAATCAATAAATCTAACCCTTTCACACTGTAGTGGCACTGTGGCAACTGAAAATGACTTCAAATACTTAATCAATCTTGAACAAATCAGCATAAGCATGATTCCCGGGTAGAATCACCTCTCATGAACAAGAGGGTTTTTGTCTCCAAATCAAAATATGGAAACCAAAGGGTTTTCATTCTTCGGCTCTACTACACCAAGGTTTTTTGCCCTTGAATGCTTCAAACTCCAGAATGGAAGGAATAATGAAATGACAAAATACAAATAATTTTCTTTGAGAATATGTAATTTTTTTATAATTGTCTTTTGGGCCCTCCACTTAATTTACCTTTTCCCTCCAAGTGTTTAAAAATACTTTTTAAATTACAAAAAAACCTTTTTTGTACATATTTAATTGTGTTTAAAACACTCTAATATCACATAGGCCCTATAATAATATTTAAGTTGTCTTTTCAAATTAAAGTGATGGGGTCCTCTCAAAACTTTTATAATTATTTCTCTTATTTTATCACTTAGCCTATGGAAAAGAAAAATAGACTTTGGGTCTTCCACTAATTCCTTTATTTCTGAAAAGGGGGACGTGACACCCTTCACCCCTATCACCAAAAGCTATTTCATCTCATCTACCTCCAATATCCTTTCTATGTCTCATTCTTCTCCACCTCTTTCACAAGACCTTTCTTCACCAATCCCCACATTCATCTTTCTCCCAAACAATCTATTTTCATCTTCTCATCTCCTAATCCTCTTAGGAAGCAAGCACAAGTTGGAGAACCACCAAATTAGGTTAGAATCAAGGTTTCCAAGAAGAGAAAGATTGTACCAAGTTAAATCCCTTTCTTGAAGACTTTTCAAATAACCGTAGTAATTGTTTCATGGGAAGTATGAAGTTATTGATTTAATTATGAGGATTATGGAAATAATGAAGTTAATGGATTTAATTAAGAGGTTTATGGAAATAATGAGGTTATTGATTTAATTATGAGGTTTATGAATTAATGATGAATATGGAAATTAATTTTCAAAGATGAATAGTGTTATATATTGATGTGATAATCTAGATGATTATGTTAGTTAAATGTTATTTTGGAAAAATGTATGGCTAATTTCGTCTTATGTCAATGGATGTAGGAGAACACCCTCATGACAAGAGGGAGAGTATCGTCAAAGAGAGTGCAGGTGGGTGGAGGAAGGTCAGAATTGCCATCCAAGCAGGAACCTACAGCTAAGTATCTTGGTCATCAAGTCACTGGGTTAGGGTTTTGTTAGCCTTAGTCTCCTATGGTCATGGTGGGGTTTGGAAGTAATTTCATTATCCTTGGTCTAATTAAAGAATTAATAATTCCTTGTAAATAAGAATGTTTCATTGAGATCTTCCTAACTGATTCAATGGGACAACCTTATCCCTCTCTCCATTTAATATATATATATATATATATATATATATATATATATGCATGAATATGCAAATGTTATATATATATATAGACACACACGTATACATATATATATATATATCTATATATATATATATATATGCATTGTATGCCAAATATCATATGTGCATATAGAAAAATTGATAAGAACTATACGTGCATACATACATATAATTGTAAAATAGTAAACGATTATACTTATAGGCATGTATCTACGATGTGTTTGGACATCTGAATACATGGATGTAAATATTGGCACTAAATAATATGAAAACACATGCGTTATATATGTGTGTGTGTGTGTGTGTGTGTGTAACACTTGGACACTCTCGTTGATATATTTGAAGGTAATATCTATCATCAAAATCATATTCAAAAGCATTATAGTGGCAAGTTTATTATTTCCACCAAGGTAGTGAAGGTGACTCGTTGCCACCAAGGTGACAATGAGTTCCTCTTCTTGTCCTTGATGGGAAACCGCTCCTTCTAGTGGAGGGTGTTTGTCTTTTATTGTTTTTGATCTTCATTATTGAAAACACTTTTTCCGTGTTGGGAGATGAGGGAATGCTAAGATTGCATTTCATCTGAAGTTTCATCATTTTGTAATTTTCGTGTATCGAGCTACTATGTGATTCACATATACAAACAGTAGCGTTTATAGAAATGAGGTGCTGATAGACTTTCTTTAGCAATCTATATCTCCATTGTTTCGAGCTGTGAGAGCTTCAACTCGGCAGCTTGAGTCTTCTCTAAGATCACTTTCTGTTCTTCACTTTCATCAAGTCAAGCAATTCTTTCTTGAATCGAAGATTCTTTTCATTGCATGGATTAGATGATTCATCATTAGTGTTCATATTTATTGAACATATTCTCGGTGCATATGAATAAGAATCTGTCGTAAATTATTGTGATGCATAAGTTTACATCCCAAAAGAAAATAGATTCATGTTTATATAGATTTGTGTTTATATAGAGAATCGTCTTGCTGCTAAGAATATCATTATGATTAACAAAGCAATCAAATATAGTTCTGATTTGTCAGTATCGTATGGCATTGAAAAACAATCATTGATGCATATTGATATTAATAGTAATACTTTCGTGTATGAATCATGAAAAGGATTGATTTCAATAGCTACTTATTAAAAGAAAAGATTTTACCTTAAGGATTGATTCATCTCAATCTGCAGTTAGTAGGAAATCTAAGAAAATATACCAAGAAACAAATTTACCTGAATGCAGAAAGCATCATAGAGGAAATCTTTTAAGTTAACCTGCATATCTGCTAAATCAATATCATCGGTACATCAGTGCTTGAATTCTTCATGAGCAATCAGGTTAGGAAAAACCTGTATATCTAATAACACTTTTTCATTCAACAATTAATCTGGTTAAACTAGGAAGGTCTTATTCTTCCCATAGTTAATGCTCCTTAACCAAAAGCAAAAAGGGTAAAGGTTGAAAAGGGACATCCTGGTGGATTAAGAAATGTGTATATTTTCCTTATGTCAAGGAGACACTATATATGCCATGTTGGACAGCAAGACCTATTAAGGTCAGAGAAGACCAAAAGAGTCTCTTGGACTCATTATATGAGTATAGTGGTGATACTAACAGCACGAAGTAAAGTGCTTGCAAATGTAAACCTCGGTCAAGGTGGTGCTATGCAATGGTGTAGTAACTGTTAGTCGCTTGAACGAGTAGTGCACATCTAGTCAGGAAGGTCATTCTCATATGCATGGAATTCTATAGGGCATGGCCAACTAAGATGGTTGTGGGTTCTAAACACCAAGACTTGGATGGCATGTAGGGTCAGGCCACTTCTGAAAGGAAGTTGTGCCAGAGACCAAAAGGTCAATGGTTGGGAGGTAAAACCTCTAATGATACTCACCCCCTCCTAGATGTGATCAAGATCAATAACAGAAAAAGGAACAAGAATCAGACACTTCCACCCTTACAGGTTATTTAATATCATGTATTGTTTGTTAATTCAGTTATTAAATTACTTTCTTTTCGAGTTAAACAGCAATTCATTTGTTGGTTTTTTCCTTGTCATGTGAAGGTAGTTATATATATATATATATATATATATAACAGAAAAAGGAACAAGAATCAGACACTTCCACCCTTACAGGTTATTTAATATCATGTATTGTTTGTTAATTCAGTTATTAAGTTACTTTCTTTTCGAGTTAAACAGCAATTGATTTGTTAGTTATTTCCTTGACATGTGAAGGTAGTTATATATATATATATAATGTATTATCTTTTATATTGAATTTGGCTAAATGAACTTTAGAAGTTATCATGTTCATGTGAAAAGGAAAACAGTTTCTTTTTGTTAAGTTGGTTAAATGAAAGCTTTTTTCCCTATGAATTGTTCATTACTTATTATATTTAGTAGTTAGGTTTAGCATGTTGCATACCATCTCTGATTCCCAAACATTATAGCTCTTTCTTCTCTTCTAGTGAAGTCGGCTCTAAAGAAGTTGAATAAGAAGGCATATTTGATAAGTCCCAAGTGTCATATGATAGTTGACACAACAATATCCTCCTACGGAAAAGGCCTCGCATGAATAACGGGCCTCTACATTTATATTTTATAGATGGATTTGAACCCATACTTGAGGCAAGCAGATTTGCATTTTTTGTAGATAGCATCAAATAATATCAAGGAGGATCCTCAATGATGGTGACAACAAGGCTGGAAAAATAGAATTAAATGAGTTTATTGCACACTTGATACAACTTATCCCTCCGTCAACTTCAAAGTCAATTCCAAGAGTATTGTCCTCGTGATCAACTCATTGCATATGGTAGAATGGTGCAAGAATGAATTGGCAAAAGTATACAACCAAAGTATGTAGGCATTTGATCAAGTACATGGCTTATTAGGCAAGGTATGCAAGATTTAGATAGATATTTCTGATAGAGAACTTGTTATGCTTAATGACATGTCCACATACAAGTAATTCTAAAGAATTTTGATCACATGCATTCCACTGGTATGATGAAGTTGTTGGATACGGGAGTTATAGTGGATTTGAAAGAAGATTGTGCCTTTGAATAGGCAAAAGAGTACAAGCTCATTACTCAACACCATAAGGATACAATAAAATTATAAAAGCATTCAAGGAACAAAATATTAAAATAATATTGTAATGTTTCTATAATGGTCATCTTAGTTTACTCGGTTTCTAATTCTGGTTTCAGTTTACGATTGTTTCATTTAGAAAGATTGTCTTTTAACCTATTATAAATAGCACCTTTTGTCTCTATTGTACATGTCAATTTATAAGAACATGGTACCAGAGCAAGTTGATGGGGTTTTTTAAGGTTTGCCGAGTTTTTTTTTTTTTAAATGTGACTTCCTACCTAGAATTTCCTCCAAAAATTTTTAATTGATTTTTTTATGAAAAAAATCGTCGGAGTTTATTTCGAGTTTATTGCAAGGGTTTTGTTAGTTCTCAAAACCATAGATTGGAAATCCACGAGCTTGCGAATTCTCCAATAGGATTCCAAATCAGTTCTGGCCAACGAACGGAAATAATCCAAATTCCCCTGCACTTCAGGCTTCGCTACACCTAGGCGGGTAAACCTTCACCTCGAACCTGATTACTTTATTCAAGGCTTTTCTATATCGAATTTAAGCTTGTGAGTTCTCCGGTTAGCAAAAAACCTCAAAATCGATCAATATAAAGTTATGTGATTACTTGAAATGATTTGAATGTTTGTGTAAGGTTTATCAATAATTGATTAGATGCGTGCAAGAAGGAAGTATATAGATTTATGACTTCAATTAATAACTCCAATAATTATATTCCAGTGATTTTTAAATGACCAGTGCCTTTGTTTATCCGGCCGATAGAGTCAACTATAACAAGGATTATTACGTACAACTTTATGAGACAATATTTATAAAAATATCATCAATTACTCCTAAGCTCTGCAAAAGACAAATCTTATATGCAATTCTCCATTAGTCCAAAAGGAATTTAACTTCTCCGGCCAGAAGTCCAGTTAGACAGAGATAAGGAAACACATATTTTTCACACTATCCTGATTGTCGAACAAAGAATGCAGGAAAATATCCAATGCAAAAATAAAACTCTGTCGGAATAATTCAATAATCTATTTATTGATCACAAAGGACAAATCCACATTTCAATTGCAATCTCTTTGCCTTGAAAAAGGGACCTTTTATTTATTATTAAAATATAATATTGAAATTTATATTAAAGTCATGCTTTAATATTTACATCTTCCCTTACAAATATTCTTCTTCTAATTGCTTATTTGAATATGTCCCTCTCTCTACATTTTACATTATGTATATATATGTGTTTGAGTGGCTTTCACACCTCTTTAGGGTGAAAAGACACAACCTTTATTAAAAATTATTTTGAAAAACAATAAACTAACTAAAAAATAACTACCTAACTTTCGAATTTGGGTCTGGTCGAAAAACCAAAACACCTCGTGGAAAGCTAAGATTTTTATTGGAGATGGATAATTTGATTTCCCGAATTGGGTCGTTTTTAGATTTTTAAAATGCGACCATCTTTAGGCTCTGTCGGCATCATCTTTGCAGCAGGTCAAAACTCCAGCATTTTCTAAAGGCTTCGATTAGTTGGTTCTATTTATTTGTGTCCTAAAGCTTCCTTCCTTTGATTTTTTTAGTATGGAGAAACTTGCTAATTGATAATGGATTTGGACTCTCACAATTTAGGGTACCACCAGTGGCTCTTTCTGGGGACGTATGCTCTCTATGAGCATAGCAAGATTTCAGCTATCTCTGGAGAAGCAGACCAAGTATCCATACTTAATCTAATGCGAAGTAAAATTGGGTGGCCCCAGGCCCCCCAAAATTGAACATTGATCCTTTCCTCTATCGAACACTTGATTCTGATCATGTAACACTTTGGATCTCTTGAATATGATGCCATCATTTTTGTGAACAATACTTGTTGGTTTATCAATGCAGTTTTTGGTATCTTTTTTTTGTTTTGCCTTTGAGAAATCATCAGATGCACTTTGGTCCTTGCTGAACAGAAGATCCCTATCATCATGCATGTGATCAATCATATAAGCATTAGAATAAATCTTCTTTGCGTGATTGTCCTTTTGTATACAATTTTCTATGTCTCCACATTTAGAATGCAGATTATGTTTGTCTAACCCAATCTTTTCTTCAGGCCTATGGTGCAGCACTTGTTCATATAATGGTTTTAAAGATGGTTCATATCTAGGAGACACTTCTTCACATATACCAAAGCTATGGTCAAGTGTGATATTTGAGCAATCTTCAAGACTATCCTTTAATCTATTTCCCCCATCATGCTTGGCTGATTCCATCTCATCTTCACATATCTGGTGTACCTCCGGCTCAAGGATGAACTGAAAGATCTCTCACCCTCCGAATGCACTTTACGAGTTCCATCAACTTTAAAATCAGGACTGCTATCTTTATTATAATGTTGATGGATTCCATTGCATAAAGGATCCTCTTCAAACAACGGATTTGAGAACATAGAGAACTCAGACATATCTTCATTTGCTTCCTCTTCAAACAACGGATTCAAGAACATAGAGAATTCAGGCATGCTTTCCTGAGAGCTTTCATTTGGATCATCAAGTGTTTCATCAACAAGACTAATATCTTCATTGACATTATCTCCCGAAGCGTCCTCCTGTTCATACACCATATGCAATTCTATTTCATCTTCACTATTTGATTCTTGGAAATTATCATATCCTTCATCTAGTACCCCCTGAATATGTATTGATTCATTAACTTGTCTACTGTGGTGGATTGAGAAAAAATTTGGACCGTTTCTCTCAATATGTTTATGATATTCTATGTCTAACAAGGCTGAAATCTCTTCCACACTCAGATAATCCTCTTCCTCATTTTCACATTCCCTGATATTTGCTCTCTTATCATGGGTAGTTTCTTCTCCAACCTGGTCCAAAATTTCTTCTATATTTGGATCTAAAACATCATTTGTATGTTTCACATTGCATTCATTATATTCTTTTACTTTCTGAAAAAGGAGCTTCAAATCAAGGTCATCTAAAGAGACCCCCAAATCATAAAGCCTTCTTAGAAATTCCCTACTTGAAGGTGTGATATCTGATGGTATCTCCAAATAGAAACCCATCATCCTTATGAACAAACAGGCTATGGACTCAACCCTCTTGTCTTTCCAAATTGAGAAATTCATTCAGAGGGGATATATAAAATTCTTCATCCATATAGCTTTCTTCTTGTTCATAAACATTTTATATCCATTTCCACACAAGTCTCATCTTGGACGGAATCTTCTTCCATCTGATTCAAACTTTCTTCTTCATCAGAATCCAGGGGCTCATCTCTTGTATGTTTCATGTTGTATTCATTATCTTCTGCCTTTATTTCATCATATATATACTTTAGAAAACTACATGACCGAGAGTCATGAGCAATCCCTAATTCATATATTTTATTGCATATTTCATGAGATGAAGGTTTGACCTCTGAAGGTATCTCCTGATAAATATCACACATCCTCATGAACAACTGTATCGTAGATTCACCTTCATACCTTTCCAAATTGAAAAAGGCATTCAGGTGGAGACATGCTAAGATCCTCCTCCATGCTGCAGCTTTGGTCTTCACACTGTTCATAACACATGTTATCCTCATCGCTTGCATCATGGAATTCATATAGGAACCATTGTTCAAATTCTTTCCAAGATGAAATACTTTGTGTAAGTAATGATTCATATGCTTGTCTTGCATTGTCTTTTAATGTCCTAACAAATAGCTTCATTACCTGATCCTCTGCACAAATTTCACAATCCTCTATAAATGTATAAAACTCATCCAAATGTCGAAGTGCTGATTCATCCCATACTCCATGGAACTTTGGTACAAGTTTTGAAACTTGTGGGGATAACTTGCTAGGTTCATTATCAAAATTGCTAAAATCCAATGGCCTGATGCCATTTGGAATAAAAGGCTTTCTTTGAAATGATCAATACATTTGAAAAAGCTATCTACGATTTCCTTCTGAGTCTTCTCCCTTAGTAGAGTTACCAACTGACATCTTATTGAATAGAGTCGCCACCTTCTTCATAAGGACAAAATCATAAAACTGATTATGAGTTATGTCTCCAGTAGAGTCTAACTCTCTGATCACCAGAAATTCTGAATAATGTTGTCACAACAACTCCCCAGTAGAGTCGCCAATATGTTGGTTCCCAAAACCACAGATTGGAAATCCAAGAGCCTGCCAATTCTCCAATAGGATTCCAAATCAGTTCTGGCCAACGAACGGAAATAATCCAAATTCCTCTGCACTTTAGGCTTCGCTACACCTAGGCGAGTAAACCTTCACCTCGAACCTGATCACTTTATTCAAGGCTTTTCTATAGCGAATTTAAGCTTGTGAGTTCTCTGGTTGGCAAAAATCCTCAAACTCGATCAGTATAAAGTTATGTGATTACTTGAAATGATTTGAATGTTTGTGTAAGGTTTATCAATAATTGATTAGGAGCTTGCAAGAAGGAAGTATATAGATTTATGACTTCAATTAATAACTCCAATAATTATATTCCAATGATTTTTAAATGACCAGTGCCTTTGTTTATCCGGCCGATAGAGTCAACTATAACAAGGATTATTACGTACAACTTTATGAGACAATATTTATAAAAATATCATCAATTAATCCTAAGCTCTGCAAAAGACAAATCTTATATGCAATTCACTGTTAGTCCAAAAGGAATTTGACTTCTCTGGCTAGAAGTCCGATTAGACAAAGATAAGGAAACACATATTTTTCACACTATCCTGATTGTCGAACAAAGAATGCAGGAAAATATCCAATGCAAAAATAACTCTGTTGAAATAATTCAATAATCTATTTATTGATCAGAAAGGACGAATCCACATATTAATTGCAATCTCTTGGACTTGAAAAAGGTACCTTCTATTTATTATTAAAATATAATATTGAAATTTATATTAAAGTCATGCTTTAATATTTACATCTTCCCTTACAAATATTCTTCTTCTAATTGTTTATTTGAATATGTCCCTCTCTCTACATTTTACATTATGTATATATGTGTCTGAGTGGCTTTCACACCTCTTTAGGGTGAAAAGACACAACCCTTATTACAAATTATTTTGAAAAACAATAAACTAACTAAAAAATAACTACCTAACTTTCGGATTTGGGTTTGGTCGAAAAACCAAAACACCTCGTGGAAAGCTGAGTTTTACTAGAGATAGAAAATTTGATTTCTCGAACTAGGTCGTTTTTAGATTTTTAAAATGCGACCATCTTTAGGCTCTGTCGACATCATCTAATTTGTAGCACGTCGAAATTTCAGCATTTTTTGAAGGCTTCGATTAGTTAGTTCTATTTATTTGTGTCATAAAGCTTCCTTCCTTTGATTTTTTTAGTATGGAGAAACTTGCTTATTGATAATGGATTTGGACTCTCAAAATTTAGGGTACCACCAGGTTTATCAACCCGTTTTTGTCTACTTGTGGTTCGTGGATGACTGAAGGAATTTGGCAGCGATTTCTGTAAGGTTGTGAGTTTTTTCCTAAGAATTTTCGCGTTTTTATCTGCATTCTCGATGCAAATGATTGTTTGTTATTGAGCCCCGAAGATAGTTCTTCAACCTACGCAACCTTCATCTTGAGGTTTTCAACCCACAACCATGAAGATTTATTGGCCCGCGTGTTTTGGACCGATGTGTTTTCTCCTGTGCGTGTGCATTCTCTCATGTGTATGTGTCATTTTTTTGTTGCTCAGCCCACACGTGTTTTGGGTTTCTGCCGTGTTTTTTCCAAAACTTGAGTATTTTTGCATCGTCTTTTGCAAAGGCCACTCTTCTATCTGTGCTCGCACTTTCTCAACCCGCACACTATGGCTCGTGACGAGACTTTGGAGATTTTTGAGCTCACGACAAGATTTCCTCTCTCTATGGCATTGTCATCTCTGCAAGCTTGTGTCGTTTCTAGGTCTTTCGCCCACATGACGGCTTTCGCACACCTACGATGAGATCATCAATTCAGCTCACAACAAGGAAAAATACTTGTTGCATCAGGCTCTTTCAAACTCACGTTGTCTTTGAGGTTTTGCATCATCTTCAATAGCTTTTTGCTTGAGTTTGTTGAAAGGATTCTCTGAGAATGGCAGATTTATTTCTCTATATGCCTAGGGTTGCATTTTTTGACCTAGGATTTTTGCAAAAATGAAGGTTTATGTCTAGGTTTTACCTGATTTTCTCCAAAAAAATCATGACTAATGTTCTAGGTTTTATAATTAATTTTCCTACAAATTACTATTAGGTTTTATAATTTTTTTCCTAAAAAATTACTGCTAGGTTTTATAATTTTTTCCTAAAAAAAGTTATTGTTGGGTTTTATAATTTTTTCCTAAAAAATTGTCTGGGTTTTTCCAAATTTTTCCTTAAAAATTGTGTCTAGGTTTACTTATTTTTTCTGAAAAAAATCACTACTGGTGTTGCTAGTCTCAAGGTTTTTTCAAGTTTTTTTGAAAAAAATTGTTGGAGGGTTTTGACGATTTTTTCCACATAAATTGTGGTTTCTTGCAATCACTTTTTGGGTCGTAGTGCTCATCTACAAAAGTTTTTGACAGTTTTTTTAAATCATGGCTACTTTTTTTGTACTAGAGGGTTTGCCAGTTTTTCCTCAAAATTGTGGTTTCAGTTTGAGAAGTTGATCTCAGTGTCTCTGGCTATAGGGAGAGACACCTTTGTTACCCAACATCAAGTTGGAAGGATTGTGGTTATCATGGTCACATCCAGAAGTTTTGTAGAATCAAGGAGGGTCTCAGCAGCAAGCTCATGTCACAAAGCATTCTAAAGAGAGAGGACAGTCTTCTATACATTTGTGACCAAAAGACATGCAGATGTCTTTTGTAAGGTAGTTAGCACAATGACCATTAAGGGAGGGTATTAAAATAATATTGTAATATTTCTATAATGGTCATCTTAGTTAGTTTAGTTAGTTTCTAATTCTAGCTTCAATTTACGATTGTTTCATTTAGAAACATCGTCTTGTAATCTATTATAAATAGAGCCTTTTGCTTCTATTGTACATATCAATTTATAATAACACAAAGAGCATGTTTGATTATGCTGAGTAGGAAATCTCTTCCTTCATCTCTACTATTCCATGTGCCTTCCATGATGAGAACATGCAGTAAATTGAACATGTTGACGGGAGAACCCAATTTCATAGGTTGGTAAAGGAGAAGCTTAAAGGACCTCAAACTTTGAGTAAAGAGAACATAGATAAGTTGGTGGGCATCTCCAGGCACATCCGGAAAGTAGAAAAGTGTGAAGAGCCCAACTGGCTCTCTATTGCATCTAAGCTCTTTGCTCAATTTTAATTGCAATTTGCTTATATTTTCAACACATAAATGACTTTTGATAACTTCAGCAAATTCAATACAGCATTTCCAAAGAGTATGCAATTTCTTTTAATTCAATTACTTGCATTAATGCGGAGATAATAACAGAACAATTAATTGTCTTTCCAAAATTCACAAAAAACAATTTGATTGCTTGCCAAATTAGTGAACAATACATGAATTAATATGGCACCTTATTATCAAAACGTGGCTGCTGAAGATAATATCTAAACAGTGACTGCAGAAGATTGTGAGACAGCCTGAGAAGAGTTGACACCAGCTATCCCAAATGATCATAATTAACAACCATTAAACTTCCACCAAATATAGTTGTTGATAGTGCCCAAACACCACACTTCCTCACACTCAAAGCCAAGTCCGTACAACAGCAAATATCAGGTCCGTATGGCAGCAAATATGAAGTCCGTATGGCTATCACAAAGATCAGAATTTAAATAAATTTACTCACTTCTAGCCAATGCAAATTCTGTTTTAATTCCACTCTGCAACCAGGCAATGAATTCAATGTTTTCTCCAAAGCTGAAGACCAAACATTAACCAGATCTGTACCGCCCTTGCATTTAATGTACGACATCTCCAATAAATGCTAATAAATTCTAACCAGCAACACATAAAAATTCTGATCATTTACCATTCAATGCTCATGTAAAATTGAATGAGTTCTCTCCAAATCTGAAGACCAAACTCACAAAACTGATTCTCAATAATAGTAAACACAGTAGAGAAGCAAACTCAATTTGCTCTACTTCAGCAGCAAATAGGTGCAATACACCTCTTAGAAAATCAGACCCTTATACCATAGCAAGGGTTTAGAAATCAAAAAACTCAGAAACTCCTCAAAGGCAACCAAAGTAAATAAATATTCAAGTGTGTTTTCTCCAATGAAATGAGCTCATATTTATAATGCTTTGTTGATAAAAGTTTCCAAAAGAACTCAACTTCTGAAATTGTGAAAGTTTCCCAAATGATCTCCACTCAACACAACTCCCTTTTAACAACTACCTTTAAAACATTATTATAATAAGATATCATTATAATAATGCGACTTGGGTTTAATAATCAATTAAATAATGGCCCTTTCCAATGATGACTTAACCCTCAACTTAAGTGAAATTATAAAGTTAGATTATAACTTTATAATAAGCCATTTAATAATTTAATAATAATTTGACCACTAAAAATGTAATAACTCCTAAAATACTCATCATTTAAATATGTCGTGTGAAGGAGTTATACCTATTATTTCTCCTTGTGACCAAATGCACTTTCCAAAAATAGAAAGGGTCCATCTCAATCAACACCCAACTTACCACAAATAGTAAGTACACAAATCTAAGCCCAAATGAAGTCCAATCTGAGCCAAACGAAGACCAACCTGTATCTTATTGAATTGTGGAGAAGACAAAACCCTCCCAAGCCAAGCCACTGCCTTAGAAGACCCTCTATCCACAATAATTAGCCTACGAGGATCAAAATAATAGGCTAATCCTTGAAACACCAATGCTGGCAAAATTGGGGACATTACAAAAAGGGCAAATTCAAGTTGACAAATGTTTCATAAGCAATCTTAGATTACCAAAAGGGTTTCATAACTTAAAAGTTTGGTGGATAGAATTCAAGTGGTACAGAGTACCAAGAATGTTGTGCCAAAATTACAAGTTGAGGTTTCACAATGGCTAATTTTAGCCACTATTATTTTTCAAAGATCTAAAATCTTGAGGAGTTCTGCAACCGTACGACTCCCGAGGCTGAGGTGTTGCTTGCTTCTGCCGTCGTACCCTGTGCAGGCCCCATGGCTCTCCCTTGTTCTCCTGCGTGCTTTCATTTGTTTTCGTGGCCTTGTTCCCCTACGTTTCTATGGTCTCATTTTTGCTTTGTGGTTTAGTTTCTTTTGTTCAGTTTTTCTTTGTGTTCTTTGGTGTGGTTAGGGTTAGGAAAGGATGCCTTCGGAGTCAGGTCCTCTCGGCTCCCAGCCTAGTTCGACCGTGTGTGTGTCCGAAGAGGTTCAGAAAGATGATAGTAAAGTATTAACTATGGATATTGATGAGGGGTGTCTGAATAATAATGCTCAAACGTGCCAGGGAAAGCCCACAAAAGTTGATAATGGTAAGATGGCAGATAAACCGTCATACAAAGAAGTGTTATCGGAACATTCACGACCTGAATGCCCTTTGTCAGCCGCGTTCAATGGAGTCTTCCACAACCGAGATGAAATCCTTCGATGGCTTGCAGCCGATGGAGATAGACTGGATGGGGGTGTCGCCAAGGGTAATTCGGTCGAGGGAAAAGAATGTAGAACTGGTAAGTCTGCTCCCCATGATCTTCGAACTATCTCTCTTTCCCCTAATGAGGACATGGTAAAAGCCATTAGGAAAGAACAGTTACGGCTTAAAGAGATTGCATTTTTTTTTGTTTTCTTAGACAAGGATTCTCTGCCTGCAAGGAAGTTCTTTGATGATTGGATAGCTAATATTTGGGGGAAGAAATTAGGAATTCAAGTTAGGTTTTGCAGAATGATTCAGAAAGGATTATTTGTTTTTTTTTTAAGACACCTGCTATGCAGGAAAGAGTGCTTAAGAAGAAACATTGGAATGTGGGTCGCTCCATTTTTAGGGCCTTCCAGTGGTCGGCCAAAGGGAAAGTAGAACAGGTTGTGGCTCGTTCTGTACCCACTGGATTGAAATTAAAAATCTCCAACCTAAGTTCTGGCCTTTTATTTCCCATATTGTTCAACCCCTCGGTTTTGTTCTGCAGATTGAGGAACCTAGATACACTTTGCCTCACCTGAACGCAAGAATTTTGCTAGCTCTTGAGCCCGAAATTGATTTTCCAAACATCATTTCTATGGACTTAGAGGATGAAAAATTCTCTTGGGAAATTTCACTGCTAGGAGATTTAGGGTTGTGTTTTCATTGTAAGAAGAACGAACATTCAAAAAAGGATTGCCCGGCCTTGAGGGACTCTCAAAACCCCAAATTTGTTAGTAATATGAAAACTAATGGTAAAGATATCAGACCAGAGAATAACCATCCCAAAATTGGAAAAGATGCTAATGAATCTAGGGTTAAAATTGTGGATACAGGTAATGGTAAAGAATCCTGTCAAGAACTGAACGTGAGTTCCTTAATTATTCTCTCCCTTTCCTGTATGGAAACTACATGCAACATGTCTTCAATTGCTTTATTTCTTATTGTTTCATCCTCTGACTGTGCTAACTATTTTCTGATCCCCAACTTGCTATACAGGGCTTTTGGTATACTTCCTTCTATTTCCAGTAGATTCTTTTTATAAATTAGTAGGTGCTCAATCACTATGTCCTCTATAACTGACTGATTTCAGAGTCATACCTCTCATAGTACCTGTTTAGTGTCTTTAAGTTTCCATCTCTTATTATTCTTTTCTGTAACATTTTTATGTCTGGCTTCCACAAATTCTCTATTTTCTTTCATTCTTCCTTTTCTTCTTTCTTCTCAGTTACCTTGTCCTCTTTCTTCTTTGTTTCTACTTCGACCTTTTGTTTCTTAGGGCTAATAGGTATCTTTGATCTTGTAGATCTCCTAGGAGTGCTCACAAGTACATCTTCTTTTGCTATTTTCTTAGGGGTGATTGATAAATCAATTACATCAGAAGTAGGACTTGCTATCTTTTTTGCTTCAGAAGGAGGAGGTGCTTTAATTGCCATAATGATGCCAGACATGATAAACCGGATAATGATGTTTTTGTTAGTGTGAACAACCCTCTATTTGAAGATGAATTTATAGTGAGACCAGCCATAGCTAGTGGTGTTCATGATTCCCTAGCCAATTGCCAACCAGGTAACAGTCTTGAAAAGACTAATGTCAAGGGTGATGAAAAATCCTTGCCACCCCCCAAGCCAAATGCCCAACAACTTGCTCTTAGTTCTATTAATGATAAAGCTGTGAGTATTAGAAGGAACTCTAATGAACCCCTGAATAGAGAGAAGGGCACGCCAGGAACCCTTAAAATAGACAATAGACACAAAAATGGTGATGAGATAGCAAAGACTTTGACTAAGGAGCCATTTACTGAGGTTACCTCAAGAACATTAAAAAAGAAGAGGAATATTGTTGAAAGGCAATCCCTATCTAATGACAGTAGGAACTCTGGGAAGAAGATGCCAGAATGCTTCAATAAGCTATACAATAATTCCAAAATATTACCCCAATAATGCACATACACAGCTGGAATGTGAGAGGGCTCGAGATGTCTGATAGAAAATATATGGTGAGAAAATGGTGTAACAATCTTAGTGCAAAAGATATAGTATGCCTGCAAGAGATTAAGGTAGTTGGATTCCAAGCCTTTACCATAATGAAATTCATCTGGGATAAGGCCATTGGTTTTCATTCTAATCACCCTAGAGGTAAAGGAGGCACTGCCATTCTGGTAGGGCCTCACTAGGCTGATAAAATTAACTCTAATGGGTCTTCTCCCTGTCATAGAGCTCTATGGGTTACATTTAAACATAAGGATGCTCTAATAGGTGTTCGCAACATCTATGCCCCTAATGACTATAGGGAACGTGCTGCCTTATGGGAATGGTTATCTAATGGCCTACCTAAAGCACATTGGATTTTTGTTGGGGATTTCAACATGGTGGAAAATAGAGAGGATAAATGTGGGGGTAATGCCCATTGCTAGAAAGGGAATGAAATGTTCTTTTGGTCCAATTTTAAGAGGAAATTCAGGGTTGAGGACCCCCTCAGGCTTAAAAGAATTCCTTCTCAGATATATGGTTCACATGGTGCAACAATCAAGCTGGTCAACAGAGGGTCTACTGTAGGTTGGACAGGATTTATGCAGAAGAATCTATTTTCTCCTTTAAAAAGCAGAATGGTCAGGCCCCTGTGTGTGTCTCCCCTTCATCTATGTCAAACCATCATCCAATTTATGCAAAAATTTCATTGGATAGTGATGATGATGCCCGTCTCACTAAGAAGAAAACTAGCTTTAAACTAAACAACTCGCTTCTTAACGATGAAGATACTGATGATGCTATCAGAATGGTCACTAGTTTATGTAAATTTTGTAATCAGGGACTGAACCAAGTGGATATGTGGAGTCACCTAGTGGAATCATGGAGGAAGATGTATCAGATTGTAGGGAAGTAAAAGGCTATTGTCAGAAATCAGGAAGAACATGCCCTACAATGTGCTCTCAATTATACTAAAAAAGAGCTACAGAACAAGGGATCTGACCCCCAATTGGAGGAAAAGATTAAGGAAGTCAAATATCAACTAAGGAGCATTGAGCAGTATAAGATTAATGGCCAGAAGACCAGAGCTAGGATGAATTGGTTGAAGGGTGGTGATAAGGGATCCAAATATTTCTTCAACATCATTAGAGCCAAACAGAAGAGAGAACGTATTGAGGGTATACAAATCAAAGGAGACATATCTATGGATCCAAATAGCATTAAAGAAGCCTTTTATAGCTTCTATAAAGAATTATTTACTTCAGAATTTAATGAGCATAACATGAGGAAAATGGAGGACTGTCTTAAAATAATCCCAAAGAAGATTCAGGATAGGGAGGCAAGGAGGCTTGATCTGTCGATATCTCTGGAGGAAATAGAATGTGTTGTTAAGTCTCTTGCTAATGACAAAGCCCCCGGGCTAGACGGCCTCCCTGCTGAGTTTTATAAGCACAACTTGGATTGGATTGGGCCGGAACTATTGGAACTCTATGAAGAAGCCTTCAGGCAAGGATCACTTGGTGCTGACATCAACAAGGGTGTTATTAAATTGCTTCCTAAGGATGGTGATAAGTCCCTAGTTAAAAACTGGAGACCCATCACATTACCGAATCTATCTTATAAGGTGACAGCTAACGTTCTTGCCAGGAGAATTAGGGGTCTACTGAATGAGTTTATATCCCTAACCCAGACAGGATTCATTAGAGGGAGATTCATCCTTGAGAACTTGATTACCAGCTGGAAAGCAATGCATTGGGCCAGGAGTGAAGATCAGAATGCAGTTATGGTTTTGCTAGACTTTGAGAAAGCATATGACAAGATTGAGTGGCCATTCGTTATGGGAATGTTGTAAGCATTTGGTTTCCCTCCATACTTCTGTCAATGGATTGATATTTTGCTCAAGGATTCCTCTACAGTTATTGATGTAAATGGTGAGCTCTCTGAAAATATCACTCTCCAAAGATCCATTAGGAAGGGATGTCCAATTGCACCAGCCTTCTTTGTAATTGTTGTTGATGCCCTATTTTATATTCTTAGAGCTCCCCAGCTAGGCCCCCCTGTTAGAGGTATTACTCTCCCTAATAAGGAGCCTTTGCTTAATGCGCAGTTTGCAGATGATACTACTCTGTTTATTATCATGGATAAAGATAACTTTGATAACATGCTTAATAGGCTTCAATTCTTTTGTGATATCTCGGGGGCCAAAGTAGCTCCTCATAAATCCTCAGTCATTGGGTGGTCTCCCTCTCCCCCAAAATGGCTAGAAAGAAAAGGATCGAAGTGGGTGGGGCCCAATGAGATTGTCTGGTATTTGGGCATTCCCTTCTCTATTGACCCATCTCTCAAAGAGATGTGGAGCTGGTTATACTCCAAGATTAAGAAGAAATACATCAAATGGCAAACACATATGCTATCCTTGGCTGGGAGGGTCCAAATTGTGCAAAAAGTCTTGTCAGCTCACCACATATACTTCTCTTCGGCATGGTTATTCTCCAATTATCAGGCTGGGAAGACAGAGAAAATTATGAGAGATTTTCTATGGTCAGATGGACTCGGGAATAAGAAGAGGCACTGTGTAAAATGGGAGTGGTGCTGCATGCCTAAAAATAAAGGGGGTCTGGGCATAAAGGACCTAAAGGCCCAAGGTATAGCGTTGGCTTCTAAGTGGATTACACAAGCTGTGACAGGTGATGAACCATGGAAGGTGTTGATCAAAAACAATATCAATAGATCAGGTATTAAGAAAGGTAAAGGGTGGAAAAATGTACCTCTTTGTGATAAGATGATGGGAAATATGAATCTTTCAGTTTTTGGCTCCAAGGTTTTTCAGTCCGTATGGAAAGCATGGGTTCAGGTGAGGGATCTTCTCCTATTCAGGGGAGCCAGTGGTGGTCCTCCTACGTACTCTGTGTTGGACAAGTCTATTTGGTGGGGGTGGAGGCTAATGGCAAACCCCTGGCATTAACTCAAAATTGCTCTGCAAAAAACTGGGCAAAGTATGGCATTTCCCTTATACAAGATGTTATGATTGACAATCGGCTAGGGCTTTGGGATGAACTATCTGCTAAGTATAACATCCCTAGCACTCAGAAAAAGACATATTCTATTATATCTAAAGTTGTTGGTCATTTCTTTCCTGGTAGATGTATGAACACCACACAATTCATGCAATGGATTAAATGGAAGGATGGTAGTGAATTTAATAAGATATCTACAAAGCAGATTTACAATATGCTGAAAGATAAGTTTGATATTTTTGAGAGGGTGAACCTTGGCTGGGGGCTGGATATCCCGATCTCCAAATGGCAAATCTTTTTTAACTTTTTCTGGCACTCTCCGTGTGAACCAAAGAAAACCTGTTTTCGGTGGCTATTGCTCTTGAAAAAACTAGTTGTTGGTAACACTCTGCCCCATAATTTGGGAGAGCCTATTTGGTGTGATTTTTGTTCTGTTCTTGAGTCTTTTGAGCATTTGTTCTTTAATTGTGATTTTTCCCAAAGTATTTGGTCTATTTTCTTTGGGTCTCCTATTGATTGGAATAGTAAACCTGGCCTATCCTGGTTTGAAATATTAGCTGGTTATGTTGAGTCTTTTGATCTGAAAATGAAAACTTTTTGGTCTGTCCTTACATGTGAGATTCTTTGGTTTTTGTGGAAGGAACGGAATGGAGAGATCTTTCAGAAGAGAAGGAGACAGCTTACTGAGTTTGGATGTAAACTCACTCATTTTCATATCATGTCACAAGTTGCTGCTGCTTTAGAGATTTCCAAGGACAGATTTATGACTCATGAGGGAGGGCCAACTGTTGATCCACAAAGAGGATATTATATCATGCTAGTACTTCTCCATGCACAAATACATGCTCCGACAGAGGGAGCTTGAGAATCTGAACCAGTTCATCAAAGATCTACACCTTGAAGACAGAAAGTTACCAAGGCCAAGTACACACAGCTAACAAGGGGAATTGTTTCTTTTGCTAATATCCTTTTTGTCTAGAAGAGGCTCCGATAACTATGCTACAGATATGTAAAGGGAATTATGTCTATGCTGTTCTTTTTTTGTATTAACAAGCATAAGCGGTGATATGTAATGTAATATCAAAAACTCTGTGATTGTATATGTAAAGAGATGATACTGTCCGGATACTATGCAAAGTTATGATGTAACCCAGTTATTGAACTATGTTAATACAAAAAAAATGGCTATGCTTAGATGAACCTCTAGAAGATTTCTCTTCAGACTTTATATTAAGATGAAATCTACTTGAATATTTCCTTGTTTTAGAGGTTTTATGAAAGACAATTTTGTATTTAGAGCTTGCTTTGTGTGCAAGCATTCTATTATCAACTTTGTATGCTTATACAATTATGTTTGGATTGTAGTTTTCATTGAAGCAATTAGTTGAGCTTTGTATGCAATTTCCTTTATTAGGTTTGCACAAAACTTGTATTTGTTTCCAATTCAATTGTGATGTCCCGTACGGCCCCTTCACTACCTAGAGCTTTTGTACAACCACTTTTGGTCTAACCTCGTATGGAAATCCCACACTCGACGACACTTCCCCTGTATGGTCAATGCCACCACTGTATAGTCAACACAAGACCACCACCTTACGACCAACTTTGGCCCTCCATCGTATGCCCTTCCCTTAACCGCACGCCTTCAATCACTGTACGCCCTCTTCAACCAACTCTGTACAGAAAGAACTCCCTACTCCGTATGGTCTATGCACTTATCTGCACGTATACACCTTCCTTCACACTTGCACAACAATATGTCCATACAACTATTTTACTAGTTCCCTAAATCAGTAAAGTCGTCTCCTTCAGAGCTTAACTATTGTCACTTGATATTAATGTTGTGATATTCAATAAAGTATTACACATATGTAAGAATTGAATCCACAAAGCATCCACCAACAACGAATGAATCATCAACATGAAATGTTTATATTTCCACACAATCGCAATCCGACAATGAAACACAACATGAAATATCTGAATCAATATCTCCAAAGGCAGACTAGGGTGGTTGTGTACCACCGAAACTGCAAATACAGAATAGGGAGGATCTTGCACCTCCGAAATTGCAACAGTGTTGAACTCCAACTGGAATTCGCAAATACAAAGAAACATAAAATTCACCATGCCTACAATGAATGCCAGACTCGGCCATATAAGTGGGCTCCAGGAAGTTTCCCAAAGGGTTACAAACAGGCCGACACCGACCTATTATTTTATAACTAAACTTATTAATAAAAAGGGGCCCGTGAGATATTATTAATTTCGGCGCCATACAAACAATTATTTTAATTGAGTTATTTAATTATTTCAGGGACATTACATCAATTCTATGCACTCACTTTTTCTACTCTACTAATCTTTAGTGGTTAACGGTTTGGTTAGTTTGGTAAGTACTTGAGTGATTGGTGCATGGGAAAACTAAAGGTTTTTTAAAACCCATTGTAATCTATTGGAAAAGACATCCAAGCATGTTTATTGTAGTAATATGATAACCTGTGTTTTTCTTTACAACATATGAGTGTTAAATTTCTACAAGTGGTATCAAAAGACCCAAAAGATAATGTGGTTGGTTGTTTTCTATTAATTACAAAAACAGGTTTTGGAGGGACCCAAAACCCTTTATAGCCAGATTACATTAAGATATTCAAAGAAGCCCTCAAAACAAAATGTTGCCAAAAACCAGCAAACACCCAAAACCAGACCAACCTTAAAATCCAACAAAAAAAAACAAATAGCAGCAAGAACCAAAAGAAAGAGACACAGGCAACCAAAACTAGGCTAGGTCCTTGATGGTATCCGCCACCTCCACTTCAAGATCAGACATCTTCTGAATAGCAGCCTTAAGATCCATAATTTCCTTCGGAGTAGAAGGAGCTTTTTTCTTCATGCTTGCCCTTGCTCTTTTTCCAGGACTAGAGCTTTGACCAGCAACATCACCAGCATCAAAATCCACATTGACAATCGTTTTCTCATAGAAGAGACCTTCCAGTTTTTCCACCAACGTGTTAAGATTCTCAGTAGAAGCTTTGATACTCTCATGATTGTGTTGGAGGATCTTATACAGCATATTCTCCATTTTCTCCACTCTGGTACACAGACCCTCCAATCTCTCCTCCAGCGCGCTAACAGGCTTATTCTCAGCCCTAGAGTTACCACCTTGAAGACCAAACTCAATGTTCTCAAATTTAGAAGAGAGGGCTCTATACGTCAACTTAAGGCTCTTTCTCTCGTGGAAAGTCCATATGTCTAACTAAAAGAAGTACATGAGCATAGCTTTGGCCGTTTGAAGAACCCCCAAAGTGGGTTCTCTCTTATCCTTCAAATCCTCAATGAAAAGCTGAACATTTAGCTTCATCAAGGTCCCTATTCTTCATGGAAGTATGATCGCCTTTAGAAGCCTTCACGGACTCTAAAGAACCTTCAGGAGAAATCGGCATATCATGACAAACAGAGCTCACGCAATCAACTAGGATAGGAACCTTCTCTTCCAGCTTACTCTTCAATTTATCCTTAAAGCCCGTAAACTCAAGGCTCTTATTCTTCACCGAAGCACCGGGCTAGCTCTTTAGCTTTCTCATTAGCAGGCTCCTGCAAAGCTACAACATTCCCAAGAAGATCAGGTCCTAGCTCCCGGTTCTCAAGACACAACATCTTGCCCATACCCTGACAATCATCAACATTGCCAGGAATACCCAAAACCAAATTCTCTTCAATCTGCTCTTCCTCATCCTTCTCATCTTCATCTTCTTCTGTGTCCATACCCTCTGTCTCTTCAATTTTTTATTGACAGGGGGATCAATTGACTTCTCCTCATCCTCATCATCGTCTTCAATATCCATATCCTAATCTTCATCAAAAAATTTCATCTCAGGGCTACATTTGGGTTTTTTGAGAGGAGTAGGGGATAGTGTTCCACTTCCCGACTCCTCGACTCTCCTTTTCCCTCTATCTTTCTTGGGTTCAACATACTTCTAACCGTATCAAGAACTTTATCACAACAATATTCATAAATCAAGTAAATAAGCCCTTCATGGAGCACCATCTTGCTAGATTTCTTCTTATGATCACTAATACTATGATTAAGGGAGCAAAGAAGAAAATTAGGAAACAAAACATACATCTTATGCCTGAAATGGTTCAACAAAACAAAATGATAACCACGAGCCCTAGTATAACGACCATCCACAATTATATACTCCATAAGGGCAATAACAACCTTCCTCCATAGTTGCTTAATATGATCCACATCAAAGAACCCAGAAGTTTTAACAAGTTTATCCCGCTCAGCATCCTCTTTAGGGAAAATATTAACAACTCTATCAAAAATCTTCCTATCCCTAAAGAAATTCATACCTCTGTGTTGCAGACCCGAAATATCCGCAATGAGCTCTTCATTTAGGGCAATTTGTTTACCACACAAAACAACAAAGCCTTCCATCCTTCCACAAACTGTCTGGTAATGTTGTTGTCAGAGCCATGGAGTCTTTCAAGATACGGAGTAATACCCCTCTTCATCAGTTTTTTCCAAACCTTAGGTTCCCTTTTCCATTTTTCACAATTTGGGGGTTCCTCGTGTTTTAACTCTCCTCCCATGATGGACTCAGAATGCAGCGAGAAAAGATTAGCTTGAATGAAGAAACTTTGAGAAAGCCAAGCAATAACAAAAACCCACAAAACGTGTCGCCACTTAATCGCCTTAAAGATATAACATCTTCCCACACAATTATATAATCTTTCACTGTACTCTAAAAGCTTGTGTTGTTGTCATAATTACTAAGAATCACTCCCTCTCTACTACTTGTCTTATCAAACCTTATGAGGGATAAAATTTCCTCATTTATTTCCTTTTCCCCTTGCCAAGCAATGATTTCAGGTGATTTGCACCCAAGTTGGCAAAAGCATCCACCACCAAATTGGCCTCTTTGTACACATGAGAGATGTAATAATTATCAAACGAGTTGATAATTGAAGTGGCTTCCATAGTAATATGATTAATCAACTAGGAAGCCTTAAACTCCCCTTTTAAACATTTAATAATGTTGTTTGAGTCGCCTTTGATCCACACATTTCTATACTGAATATTTGCACCAACTTAACAGATTGAAGGGCTCCCATGGCCTCACCTGGGTTACCCTTGGCCACGCCGTCAATGTTAACTTTGACCCAATCTTGAGGAGGAGACAACCAGACCACCCCTTCTCTTTTGTTTTTTTGAGATCTTTTCCAGCCCTCCGACACCCAATCCTTGGAGATACTGAGATAATGTGGTTGGTTGTTATGAGAGTATTGAGTATTGATTCCACATGAGGAGAACTGGGAATGATCGGGCACACATCTGATCAGTTTGGTTTTGCATTTTTTTGGCTTTGTTTTGCTGCATTTTATGGTGAGCACTATTAGGAAATCAGATCTTTGGGAATTATTATATTGTTGTTTATTTGCTGTTCTGATATATACCAATACTGTGATGCTTTTACAAATTAAGTATATATATAATGCTGTGACCGCAAGTGAAGAAGACAATGAAACTCTGTAATTGATTGCTCAACCCTGCGATCACAGCATGTATATATATGTGCTTGTGATCGGCCAAGCATTAACCAACATGCCTTTTCATAATAAACAATCATGCTGCTTAATGAACAGTCACGTCCAAGCCGCCGCTTGGTATTAATGTTAGCGACTGTTATTAACAGTCGCTAACACTAATACAAGCAGTGTCTTGTACTTAGTGTAGTCGGCTGTATGAATACCGAGCATGGCGTCGTTTATGCTTTCGACTTAATACTCGATACTTATCATTTATAAGGTTATCGAACATAGTTTGATTAATAACAATGTGAATATATTACTATGTTATTATTATATCTCATCAATATAATAATAATAATAAGATAGTAATAGTATAATCACAACTCTTCTTTATCATTTGTATACTATAATATATATATATATATAATACGAATGAAGCTATATCTTAACACTCCCTCTTAGCGAGTGAGTATTAAATATCAAAAGTCTATCATGACATCTGCCAACTCGGGACACAAAAGTTAATGTAGTCTCATCATGAAAATAGACTTGAATATCATGATCTCCGCACAGTCGGGACACACAATTACGTAGTCTATCATGATATGGTTTCGTTATTACACATCCAGTAATAACAAGAGTCAAGATCTCCGCACAATCGGGACACACAATTAAGTAGTCTATCTTGACACTTTGGTTAACTATTTACAAGATCGTCACCTTGAAATGTTAACCTACACACAAATAATCATTTTACACAATATTGCAATATACACATTTTATATTTATTCATGAATTAAAAAACTTATAATTAAGAGGAATTTAAACCATACATCACAACTTGATCATGCCAAGTTTGTTTCTGAAGTATTCTATCTTCAGCTTTGCAAGTGGCTTAGTGAAAATATCAGCACTCTGTTCTTCAGTACTAATGTACTCTAGCTTTATGATATTTCTCTCTACCATATCTCTTATGTAATGATATGGAATCTCAATATGTTTGGACCTGTTATGGAAAACTGGATTAACAGATAACTTGATACAACTTTGATTGTCACAGTGAATCACAGTTGGATCTAGAGATTTTCCAAACAATCCAAATAATAGCTTTCTTAACCATATAGCTTCACGTGCTCCCATGGATGCCGTCATGTATTTAGCTTCAGTGGAGCTTAATGCTACTGCTGACTGTTTTCGACTGAACCAAGAGATCATAGCTGACCCAAGACTAAAACAACACCCTGTAGTGCTTTTTCGATCGGTAGTACTTCCAACCCAATCAAAATCAAAATACCCTTGAAGATTGATTTCTACCTTTTCATACTTTAGCCCTAATCCAATAGAGCCTCATACATATCTCAAAATATGCTTGGCTGCCATTAAGTGTATCTTCTTGGGTTCACACATAAAGTGACTCACTACATTAGTTGCATAGCAGATGTCAGGTCTAGTATTCACCAAGTGCATGAGAGATCCAACAATTTCTCTATATAATGTAGGATCAATGGGTTCAGACTCTTCTGCTTCAATTTTGAGTTTGTGCAAATTTGTTTCCATAGGTGTGGATAAAGGCTTGCATTCCATCATTCCAAACCTAGATAGTATATCAATAGTGTACTTTTGTTGATTTAGCAAAATATAATCTTTCTTTTGAAAAACTTCCAAACCTAAGAAATAATGTAAGAGCCCTAAATCCTTCATGTCAAATTCAGCAGTTAGCTCTTGCTTACATTTTGCAATAAGATGATCTTCCCCTGTTATTAAGAGATCATCTACATAAAGAACCAAAATAACCATGTTGCCATCTGATATCTTGAAGTAAATGTTAGGATCTGCATCATTTTTAGAATATCCTAACTTTGAGAGATAGTTGTTTATTCTTTCATACCAAGCTCTAGGAGCTTGTTTCAATCCATATAGTACTTTCTTAAGTTTGCAAACATATTTTGATGCTTCATCTATAATGAACCCTTCTGGCTGCTCTAAGTATACTTCTTCAATGGTGCCATTTAGGAATGTTGTTTTTACATCCATCTGGTGTATCTTCCACCCCTTAGAGGCTGCTATAACAATAATGGTTCTAACTGATGTATACCGAGCTACAGGAGCAAATATTTCTTCATAATCAATACCTGCTTTCTGTGAGAACCCTCTAGCAACAAACCGAGCTTTATGTTTTTCAATACTTCCATCAGGAGCATATTTATTTTTGAATAGCCATCTAGAAGAGACAACGGTTTTGTTTTTAGGTCTAGGTACTATGTCCCAGACATCATTCTTTATTATAGATTGATATTCTTCAATCATTGCCTCTCTCCACGCTTAATTAGATAATGCCTCCTTAGGATTTGATGGTTCTGAGTTATTGATTTATGTTATAAGGGCTGCATAACATTTATGAGTTCTTGTCCTTTTATTTTCATGAGATATTTCATTTGGTTCTACATTATTTTCTTTAATCATTTTCCTTGCCCATAATGGCCTTTTCTTATCACTGATTACATTAGTGTTTTCATTTTCAATGACTGGTAGTTCAAGTTCTTCCATATCCTCCCTCTCAATTTCAGCAGTGAGATCTTCTTCTATCTCCAGGATGTTATCCTCTTCAAAGTTTTTAAATGTGCTATGTTCATCAAATTTTACATCTCTACTCATTTCAACAGACTTTTGTCCTGGAATATAGATTCGATACCCTTTTGTGTTTTCACTATAACCAACAAGTATACCTCTCTTACCTGATGGTTCTAGTTTAGTCCTCTTTTCTTTAGGTACATGAATATATACAGGACATCCAAATATCCTGAGATGACTTAGATCTGGCTTGATCCCTGTGGATGCCTCTTCTGGTGTTATATTTTCTAGTATGGAGTGTGGACACCGATTTTGAATATATACTGCTGTATTTGAAGCTTCTGCCCAAAAAGAAGTATGAAGGTTTTGATCGAGCATCATGGCTTTTGCAGCTTCGATTATGGATCTATTCTTCCTTTCTGCTACTCCGTTTTGTTGAGGATTATATGGCACTGTATACTCCCTCTTAATCCCAACAGAATTACAAAACTCTTTAAATATGTCAGATTTGTATTCACCTCTATTATCTGATCTTAGTACTTTTATTCTTTTGTCTATTTGATTTTCTACTAATGCTTTAAATTCTCTGAATTTAGATAGTACCTCACTTGATTCTTTAACCTTAAGAAAGTATATCCAAGTTTTCCGAGAATAGTCATCAACAAGGATAATATGGTATAGTGATCCTGTTAATGAAGGTGTTGACATGGGTCCACATAAGTCAGTATGGATCAATTCTAAGATTACTTTAGATTTGTGCTTACTTGTAGGGAATGATCATTTTATATTCTTTCCTAGTGCACAACCTTTACAAATACCAGGATGATCATTTTTAAAGTGTGGAAGACCCGTAGTAATTTTGTTTATCATAGGTAGGGCATTATATCTTAGATGTCCCAACCTCTTATGCCATAATTCACTGTGGTTTGTAATTTCATGAGTTAGTGCAGCTTTCTGTTCATTTACATAGTTTGTATAAACTACCATCTCTTGTCCCTATAATTGTGGCATTTTTCATATTTAAATTTTTAGGCCATAGTAGAACTTTGTCTTCATTAAAGGTGACACGAAACCCTTGATCTACTAGTCCTGATATAGAAACTAAGTTTCTTTTGATTCCAGGTACAAATAGAACATCTTTAAGTTGTAAGGATACTCCATTCTTTATCTTGATAGTACAAGTCCCTATTCCTTTTACTGGATAGGTGGAGTTATCCCCAATAGTTACTTCTTCGGTTGAATAATTTTCAAGTGTTTCAAACTGATTTTTGAATCCGGTTATATGTCTTGATGCACCACTATCAATTATCCAAGTTCTATTATTTGAATTTAGTTCACTTGATAGAGCTGTAAAGAAAAGTGGAATTTCTTTTGCTTCAGCTACGGTGGCTTGAGTCTTTCGTCTTTCAGGACAATGTCAATGAGTGTGCCCATATTTATCACATTTGTAACATTGGATTTTAGAAAAATCTCTTTTGAAACCCCTCTTTCTTTTGAAGGATTTTCTCTTTTTGTTGTGAGATTGTGTTGAGAGCTTGTGTTTCTCCCTCTTTCTTTACACCTAGTCCTCTGGTAATGAGTCTTGATTCTTCTTGAGTGCAATCGATTTTCAGTTGATCAAATTTTGGTAATGGTGGACGAGTGCTTATACATTGAATGAAATTCTCCCAATATGTTGGTAATCCTCTTAGTGCTATTAGAGATAATTCTATGTCTTCTACATTGTTACCAATAGAGAATAGTTGATCTCGAATTTCAGCAATTCTTAGGAAATAGGATGTAACTGTTTCCCCTTTGTTCATATTTATTGACATTAGTTGTTCCTTCAAGGTTAATATTCGACTTGCATTGTTTATTTCATATGATTCTTGAATTTTCTTGAAGACCTCAAATGTTGTTGTTAATCTTGCTATACTTGGGAGAATGGAATCTTTAACTGAATCAACAATTAATTTCTTGGCTTTATTGTTCCTCCTTTTCCAAGTTGTTTTCTCTCCTTCGTCTGTAGGCATTTCTTTTTCCACTTCTATGAATGATTCTAATTCCAGTTCTTGCAATAGTGTGGTGATTCTAATTTTCCATGATAGAAAATTTGATGCTCCTTCCAATCTGTCTTCCATTCTGATTCCGGTGGTCATTTTTAATAATTTGTGATGACTCTTTACTTTTAAGTAATATTTTTATTTTGCATTCCAATCAAATAATAATTCAGAATTTAATTCCCTTTAACTCTGCTCTGATACCATGTTAGGAAATCAGATCTTTGGGAATTATTATATTGTTGTTTATTTACTGTTCTGATATATACCAATATTGTGATGCTTTTACAAATTAAGTATATATATAATGCTGTGACCGCAGGTGAAGAAGACAATGAAACTCTGTAATTGATTGCTCAACCCTGGGATCACAGCATGTATATATATGTGCTTGTGATCGGCCAAGCATTAACCAACATGCCTTTTCATAATAAACAGTCACGCTGCTTAATGAACAGTCACGTCCAAGCCGCCGCTTGCTATTAATGTTAGTGACTGTTATTAACAGTCGCTAACACTAATACAAGCGGTGTCTTGTACTTAGTGTAGTCGGCTGTATGAATACCGAGCATGGCATCGTTTATGCTTTCGACTTAATAGTCGATACTTATCATTTATAAGGTTATCGAACATAGTTCGATTAATAACAATGTGAATATATTACTATGTTATTATTATTATTATATCTCATCAATATAATAATAATAATAAGATAGTAATAGTATAATCACAACTCTTCTTTATAATCATTTGTATACTATAATATATATATATATATAATAATACGAATGAAGCTATATCTTAACAACCACAGATTCCTCTTCTGGCAAGCAATAAGGTTTCGAATTTTTTTCTTTTGCCTCAGAACACGAGTGTCCACACACAGGTTATTTAGTTGTGTCTACACAAAGGTTATTTAGTTGTATCTGCACACACGCATCACTCATATGCACGAAAGTTTGTGTTTGAAAGGTCAGAAAACATAAAAAATAATGCCTTAATATATCATGCCAGAAAATCATATACAACAGCCATTTATTCTATTTTCATGATTTCCATCGCAACTGGTTCTACTCACTAATAGATGTATGATGTATGGTAGGGGGCATGTAGCAGAAGGGGAGTGGAGAGTAGGCGAGTGGGGAGGTGCTGATGCCAAAAAAATAAATTTACCTCCACAATCATAAGCTATGCAAAATAGAGACTTTCACAGCATATCGTAGTTGTACAAAAGTACCAAAGAAGAAAGACGTGAAGAAATCATTGACCAGCTTTCTTTTTTGACAAAATTCTTTCGCATCTTCTGATTTATATGTAAGACATGAAGAAATTGTAGACCAGATTGCTTTTTTGACAACATTCTGTTGCATCTTCTGATTTATATGTTGGACATGCAGAACCTTGACCAGCTTGCTTTTTAGACAAAACTGTTTTGCATCTTCAGATTTATGTGTAATTGCTAATTTCACATTGACATATGGTAATCAATTTTTATCACTTGTTAAAGCACTTCCTTCAGGTCACCAAAGATCTTTATATGATCAACTATGCATGTATAAATTAGATATTGGATCTGAAAACTTATTGCAAGATGAACTTACTGCCAAAATACCTCGCCCTTCTCATTAAGAGTTTGCTGAAATTCAACATCAGTGGTATTATAAAGCTCCATATCTCCATTTATGTTGAATTTATGAATAACATAATAACAAATTCTTCTAGATAGTCCTTGTGGTGTTGATGGCTGATTATCTTGATGTTGTAGTATCTCTTCCTCTGACAGGCAACGGTTTTCATCAGTCCTCTTCCTCTTATTTTGATTAGCACCGTTGGCCAAGCTGTGCTTCATTGCCTCTATGCAGGCTAAACGAGCTTTTTCAAAAAGAGCATCCTTGCTTGCATCCACAATTGGACCATTGTAGCTCCCAAGCACAGCTAATCTTTTATGATGGAACTGCAGAATACGTACAAAGGCCCTAAACATTGCTTTTAAACTGCATATCAAAAAAACAAAATCAGTTCAGAATATTTACCCTCCTCCACAAGCTTATATAGATATGACATTTTTAGAAATGGTTATTTACAATGGACAACTCTACCATATGATCTATGTACCTCTCTGAAGGGAAAAGATCACCATTGCGCTTTTTAACCATGCAAAAAAAATTGACCAAGCTTTCAGCAAATTCTGGCAAAGGAAGCTCCTCAATGTCTATTTCTGGTAAGCCCTGAAATTTCCTCCATTCTAAATAATGTCGCCTGAAGATGTAAAATGAGTGTTCAAACACTCAGTAAATCAGTATAAAAAATTAGAACTTCTAAAAGCCATCTTCTAATTTGATGAAACAAAAACGCAATTCACAGAAAAACCACATTTTACATATTAGAAATGTACAAAACATACAGTAAAACCACATGCCCTCAACGAGAACTGCTGACAAAACAGTAACTAATAAGGCATTTGATATAAAGCTCAGGTAAAAGAAGCCCAAAGTAAAACTCATTCGATGATCACCTAGCCCATAGATCAGTCTTCAAGCTCCTATTTTCTCCACCTTCTTCTATCTTTGCTAGAATATCCATATCTATATCACGATACTTGCTCTTGTTGCCAGCTGATTTGATAATTTCAGTAACTGTTTCACACTCAGAACTGCAGACAGCAGAATTGCAATCCTTCAATGTACCTGCAACAATGACACTCCTTAAGATTTGTACTTGTAAAATGCTCATCTTTAAACTTTATTGAGGACACGAAATTAGTTTTGAAGCTTAGAACTATTAAAACACTGAAACAAACAAAAATAATGAAATAAAAGTTTTCATCAAAAGATTACCTTTACTTGTTTGTTTACCAATCCTTGCATAGCTATTTTGCACTGCCAATTTTAGAGATGAACCACGGATACTACCAATCTGCCGCCTTTTGCTAGATGAATGCTTCAAATGTTTGGGTGCAGATATTGAAGAGTGTGAAGGAAAAGGCTCTATTTGAGGCTGCATAGGTTCAGGAAGGGACATTTCAAAAACAGAGTTTTCTGGCATTGCCACTGAAGGGTGATCAGGAGGTAATGACTCGGAATCATGGTCTTTATCCCAGACCACTGTAGAATGATTGAGAATAGCATGTGGCCGGAAGTGTATGCCATTTGCCTTGCCTTGCACAACTGCATCTAATATTTTGGAGTTTTTCTTCTGGATCACCATTTATAAAAATCCACAGAAAAAATTCAGTTTATAGCCTTCACGTTTCAATAATCCAGCTTAAAGGTATCTTATTAGGGCTTACATCTACTTTCTAAAAGTCAAGCTTCATGACAGCCAGCTAACTTGTCGATGTGCTACAATCTACAACATCAGTCATATCCAGAAATTATCAATCATGCAGCAGCTAATGCATGTCAAGACATAGAATCAATTCATTATAGTTATTTACCTCCATATACAGTTGATATAGATTTCTACAAACCTCCTTACCCATGATAGCTAAGAAATATATGTGAATAACTCTTTTGAGCATAAGCATTGCTATAGGAATTTGACCACTGTGGAAAGCTGAAGAAAGAATGGAAGATTGAACTAACACTGATGTTCACAAATAACCAAAAGATATCAATAGGACTTCAGAAGTTCAGACTCTTGTAAATGAGAACTAGAGCACAAACACCCTAGCCTATGAAGACTGAAAAGTAACTAAAACCAGACATACAAAAGATGAAACAAGGAGAGGGGATAAGCCTAACATTGTTAAACCCCACGTATAAGATATAGTAAGAGTGAAGGACCTTTCAAAGAAATGCTGATAAATTTAAAAATCAAGTAGGAGACCATCAAAGAGGACTAACATTGTTATGTATCTGTGGTAAGGCTTAGCTTAGACTGGAAGAACCAACATCATCATCTATCACTGCGAAAGCACCCGGGCAGAATTTGAGAATGCTCATGGAATGACCAAGGCTAAGGGGACTAGGTTGAACAATCCTAGGAGGAGAAAGCCAAATACTCGCTCCAAAACCTCTTCTAAAATCCTGCGCTTATAAAACTCTGTTAGAAAATAAAAAATAAATTGATATTGTTTCTAGATTTCATTGTGTTTAAGTTTTTTCATCAATGTTTCGGATCACACTCCATGATGCATCATCAATATGCAAATGAGTGCTAGGAGATGTAGAACATAAATTGCAGACTTGGGTTTGCACAAGGCCATATTTGAAGGAGGAGAATTTGAGAAGGTGCACATAAATCAAGAAACCAAAAAATAAATATAATAAATTATAAATAACAAATGCAAGAAAAAAAAGGAAAAAGAGAAAGAGACCAAACAAATAAAGAAGTGTGAAAAGAGAAAAAGGAATGAAATAATAAATGTGTATGGATACGCATATGCATATGTTTGTGTTGGTCCCAACCAGTGCTGAGAGGGGAGGGGTTAATCAGCACCCACTAAAACTTTAAGACTCAAATCTGATATAATCTAACTAAAACTGTAAGCAGAATAGATTCTATCACAGAAATAGCTATCACACAATCAAGCAATAAACAACACCAGATTTATCACGTGGAAGCCCAAATCGAGAGAAAACCACGGTGTGAGGAAACCTCACAAATTCTCTTCTGAAGTGCACCCTGTTAGGAGCCTTCCCTGTTAAAGGATTACAAACGCACTATTAGATGCAACCCGGTTAAGGGATTTAGGAAATAAGGCCTTTTAAAGCCTACCTTGTTACAGGACTTAGAACATCTACACAAATGTCACCCGGTTAAGGGATTTAGTACAAGGGACCTGTTAATGTCCACCCAAAATACTGAGATTTTGCTATTGCAATTGTTAGAAAACAATAGAGGGTTTGATCTTTTAGAAATGGCTTTGCTGAGCCTGATAAGATCGTTGTGCTTTTCAATTGAGAATCATCACTAGTCACCACAGGTATGCTCTCCTTCTTCTGTTGTGCTTCCTTGCACACTCTTCTTTTCTTCTTCTCTTCACCTTTTCGTAGCTTCTCTTAGCATACTAGTTCACTCTTTTTCTTTGCCAGAATGAAGGCAAACAATATTCTTCACAAGCTGTAGAATATATAGTCATCTTGCCCTTCTTTTTACATGCACAACCTGCATAAAGATCTCCTTCGGATCCATCACCCAGTGGAATCTCAGTTCACTGAGGAAACATCCGATGCATGCCATGTGTTTTTCATACTTTATAAAGGAAACGACAGATGTGTGTCGCAAGCTTTCCTTTGCAAGAGATTTCTCCATGTTTTAATGCCAAAAACTTTGGCATTAAAACCTTCAATCGCGCCTTGCACTAATCTTCTTGATAACACAAAGTCATCCGGATTTTGTGCAACAAATCCCGGTCAAAGACTCACACAAGTGTTTGTCAACTGTGACTTTCCCCGGTTCATCAATCTCAATGATATCTTCACTGATCGGTTAATAACTTTAGGTTGTACACAGGTAAAATCCATCACCTGTCACTTTTTCTCTTTGTCTATACCGATTTGACTCCTTGGTTCCGATTATACATTGTTTCCGGTCATAGTCCTAAATCCTTGATTACCGGTTGCACCTTCCTTGGTTACTAGTTGCTCTAATGATGAGTTAGAGCATTATCAGTAACAGATACAATGCCTCCTCGTGCTCACTATTTGTCACTAGTCTCCAAACCAATCTCTCTTGCACTTAGCTTATTATTGTCAACTGTAACTGCTTGATTCTGATTGAACATTGTTTGCATCCTTTGACATCAATGGCAACACCTCTTTGCCATGTACCGGTTACATCCTTACCAGTTAATGCCAGCAATCTCCCCCTTTGGCATTGATGGCAAAACACAACTTACCAATTCGGTCTACGTCTTCACCAGTCATAATCTCCCCCTTTGACAATAATGCCAAAGGCTAGTCAAAAGACTACCTTCATAAAATCTGCTCCCCCTTCGAGCAACAGTCCTTTATCACCAATCCTTTTAAGATGAAACTTGAATCCTCTGTTGAAGCTCAATGGATTGATGAACACCTCAGTCTTATTACTGAAGATCAAGAAGGGCCACAACCCCTAATTTACCTCTGAGATACTCAAAGGTACTCTTCGGTAAAGGCTTTGTCAATATGTCAGCAACTTATTCTTTTGTGGGAACATATTCCAATTTCACTTCTTTATTTTGCACCTGCTCTCTCAAATAGTGATACTTTATAGCAATGTGCTTTGTTTTAGAGTGCATGACAGGATTTTTAGATATATTTATTACACTTGTACTATCACAGTAAATTGCAATCGATTAAGGTACCTGTTCTTGGATTCCTTCAAATATTTGTTTTATCCAAATCACCTGTGTGCAATTGATTGCAGCAGCAACATACTCAGCTTCTATTGTGGACTGTGAAATGCAGTTCTGCTTCTTACTCGTCCATGACACAATCCTCTCTCCAAGAAAGAATGCACCTCCACTTGTGCTCTTTCTGTCATCAATATTACCAGCCCAATCTGCATCAGTGAATACCTTTATCTCAAAACCTCCTTTGTGAGGAAACCATAGGCCATACTCCTCAGTACCCTTTAGGTATCTGAAAATTCTCTTCACTGCTATTAAATGTGTCTCTTTTGGGTTAGTAGAGAATCTGACTACAATGCCTACTACATGTGCAATACCAGGTCTGCTATGCCCAGCATACTGTAACTTGTCAATCATTGACCGATACAATGTCTCATTTACTTCTTTTGCATCATCCTCCTTTGATAACTTGAGGTTAGTTATCATTGGTGTGCCAACCGGTCTGGATTCTTCTAGCCCAAACGATTTAAGAATTTCTTTAACATACTTGGAGTGAGAAATAAAAATACCTTCTTTTAGCTGATGGACTTGCAACCAATGAAGAATTTTATGGCTCCAATCATGGACATTTCAGATTCTTTCTTCATCTCCTCAGCGAAGTCTTTGCTCATTTTGTCATCTCCTCCAAAGATGATGTCATCCACAAAAATTTCAGCAATCAGGTTCCCTTCTTTTCCAGTCTTGAGATACATATTGTTGTTATCTCATGTTCTTGTGAATCCAATGGTCAGAAGGTATGAATGTAACCTTTCATACCAAGCCCTTGGGGCTTGTTTCAGCCCATAGAGTGTTTTCTTCAATTTACAAACCATACCACTTTTCTCTGTGGACGAGAAGCCTTCTGGCTGTTCTATGTAAACTTCCTCCTCCAATATACCATTCAGAAATGCAGACTTTACATCCATTTGGTATACTTTGAACCTTTTATGAGCAGCATAAGCGAGCAAGATTCTCACTCCTAGTCTGGCCACACGTGCAAAGATTTCTCCATAATCTAGTCCTGCCTCCTGTTCATATCCTTTGCAGACTAGCCTTGCTTTATTCCTTACCACCTTTCCTTCTTCATTTAATTTGTTTCTATACACCCACTTGGTCCCAATGACATTCTTATCCTGTGGTCTAGGAACAAGAGTCCATGTTTCATTCTTCTCAATTTGCTCAATCTGTTCTTCCATTGCCTTGACCAAGTTCTCATCCTCTAGAGCCTCTCTGGTGGTTTTGGGCTCTATACTCGAAAGTAAGCATATACTTTCTCTAACCTTTCTCCTGGTCAGAATATTAGCATGTTTGTCACCAATAATGTTATCAATGGAGTGATGTGACATACCTTGGCAGAACCGATCGGTGTTCCCGGTCTATATCTTCCGGTTGAGCAATATCACCAGTGAGGTCATGAACAATTTCTTGTTCATCATCCTGAGTTGGTCTATATTCTGATCCCTTCTTGGCTCAGGTACATTACCCAGCTCCAAGGGTTTGTTTACCTATTCTTCTTCTTCATCAGCAACAATCCTTTCATTAAAGTCCAAACGATTTTCAGCATCATGATCCTGGTGACTATCTGATTTATCATGACTGATCTTTTCCTTTGGTTCTGAATATTCATCAATCTTTACATTGATACTTTCCACTATTTTTCATGTCCTCTTATTCAGACACCGGTAGGCTTTACTCTTGGTAAATAACTCAGAAATATGCCTACATCACTCTTTGGGACAAACTTGCCAGAGTACACCTCTCTTTTGATGTAACAGTTGCTACCAAAAATTCTGAAATAGCCTACAATAGGAGTGTGACCAAACCACAACTCGTAGACAGTCTTACTAGTTCCTTTCTTAACTTTAACTCGGTTCAGTGTATACACTGCAGTGTTGATTGCTTCTCTCCAGAAGTGATGGGGAAGATCCTTCTAAATCATTAGAGTTCTTGCACAATCAATCAAAGTCTTGTTTCTTCTTTCAGGGACTCCATTTTGTTGCGGGGTTCTCGGTGCAGACAACTGCCTTTTTATCCCCTGTTCCTCATAGTAGTGAGTGAACTCTTGAGAGGTGTACTCACCTCCTCTGTCTGACCTTAGACAATTCAAGCTTTTACCAGTCTCCTTCTCCACTCGAGCCTTATAGATTTTGAACATGCGAAAGGCCTCTAATTTTTCTCTAAGAAAGAGTGTGCACATCATTCTTGAATAATTACTCAATTCAAATGCAGTCAACTTACCGATTAGGGAGTCAAGAGTGACTTGAGACGTGCTCACTGATTTGAGCTCCTGTATGGCTGAGATTTTGATAGCGTATTGTGGCCTTAGCGTCCTCAGTATTTTGATTATCACATCTTCCTCACTCAATGTTCCTCCAGTGCTTTTGATGGAGTTCACTTCTTTGATTCTATTGTTGTAGTGTTCAATATCTTCTCCTTCATTCATCCTCATATCATCATATTTTCTTCTGAGGCTCTCTACCTTTGCTCTTTGAACATGTGGGTCACCACCATACATAGTTTGTAACTTGGCCCACATCTTGTAAGCAGTAATCAGATTTTCAATCTCTACATATACATGATCAGGTAGCGTGTTTGCTATCATATCCATTGCAATTGTGTGTTCACTGCTGATCTTTTGTTGATCAAGTGTCAAAGTACCGATGGGTTCAATGTAATCATGGATTACATGAGTCTAGTATTGATCTCCGATGGTTTTCATGTACAGCTTCATTCTGTTGCACCATAAAGTGAAGTTTTCCTTAGAAAACTTTGGTCCTTCCTCATCATTAGATCTTTTCCCTGTTGCGGTTAAGCAGCTTAGAAAAACAACTTGGCTCTGATACCAATTGTTGGTCCCAACCAGTGCTAAGAGGAGAAGGGTGAATCAACACCCACTAAAACTGTAAGCAGAATAGATTCTACCACAAAAATAGCTATCACACAATCAAGCAATAAAAAACACCAAATTTATCATGTGGAAACCAAAATCGGGAGAAAACTACGGTGTGAGGAAACCTCACAAATTTTGCACTCTTCTGAAGTGCGCCATGTTAGGAGCCTTCCCTATTAAAGGATTACAAACACACTGTTAGATGCGACCCGATTAATGGATTCAGGAAATAAGGCCTATTAAAACCTTCCTTGTTAGAGGACGTAGAACATCTACACACATGTCACCCGGTTAAGGGATTTAGCACAAGGGACCTGTTAATGTCCACCCAAAATACTGGGATTTTGCTATTGCAATTGTTAGAGAGCAATAGAGGGTTTGATCTTTTAGAAATGGCTTTAATGAGCTTGATAAAATCGTTGTGCTTCTCAATTGAGAGTCGTCACCAGTGACCATAGGTATGCTCTCCTTCTTTTCTTGTGCTTCCTTGCACACTCTTCTTTTCTTCTTCTCTTCACCTTTTCGTAGCTTCTCTCAGCGTACAGATTCACTCTTTTTCTTTGGCAAAATGAAGGCAAAAAATATTCTTCACAGGCTGTAGAATATATAGTCATCTTGCCCTTTTTGCTTTTTACATGCACGACTTGCATAAAAATCTCCTTCGAATCCATCACCCAGTGGAGTCTCAGTTCACTGAGGAAACATCTGATACATGTCATGTGCTTTTTCTGCTTTATAAAGGAAACGACAGATGTGTGCCACAAGTTTTCCTCTACAAGAGATTTCTTCATGTTTTAATGCCAAAAACTTTGACATTAAAACCTTCAATCACGCCTTGCACCGATCTTCTTGATAACACAAAGTCATTCGAATTTTGTGCAACAAATCTCGGTCAAAAAGTCACACAAGTGTTTGTCGACTGTGACTTTCCCTAGTTCATCAATCTCGATGATATCTTCACTAATCGGTTAATAACTTTAGGTTGTGCACAGGTAAAAGCCATCACCTATCACTTTTTCTTTCTCTGTCTATACCGGTTTGACTCCTTGGTTCCGGTTATACATTGTTTCCGGTCACAATCCTGAATCCTTGATTACCGGTTGCTCTGATGATCAGTTAGAGCATTATCAGTAACAGAGACAATGCCTCCTCTTGCTCACTATGTGTCACCGGTCTCCAAACCAGTCTCTCTTACGCTTAGCTTATTATTGTCAACTGTAACTGCTTGATTCTGATTCAACATTGTTTGCATCATTTGACATCAATGACAACACCTCTTTGCCATGTATTGGTTACATCCTTACCGGTTAATGCCAACAGTTTGCGCCTAAAGATAAATTAATTAATTAATATATGCATACTGACTATGAAGTACAAGACGAGAAAAAAAAAGAATAACCCATCACAAAGTACAATTAAATAAAAGGAATAAATCAAAAAGCCAAAATAAAAAATGATAAAAAAAGAGGAACTCTAACATGAACGTTTATCGTCTATGGTTGGGAAGGCAACAATGATTGAGTCACTACCCATTGTTAAACGAGCACACAAAAACAACAATGAAAAGGACTAAAATGAATGAGAAGAAAAATAACTAAAGTTCGAAAAATTAATAGTTATAATGCAATACAAGTAATAACAAAAGAGCAAAAAATGAGAGTGAAAGATAGTAACAAATAAAGGATAATTAAATATTTTGCAACACAACAAAATGTAAATAAAAAAGAAAAGGAAATTAGGCAATGCAACAAATAGAAATAACTAAATAAGTAAATTAACAACGCAAACAAAAAGAGATAAGGAACTAGATACAGGAAAAATCCACAAATACACAAAAATAAAAGAATAAAGAGAAACATGCCCACAAATTATCTACATTACGAAAAAGACTAGTAAATAAACAGAGAAACAAAGAAGAATTCCAAAGGAAAGTAAGACAAACACAAAAGCAGAGACAAAGGCATAAAGAATAATAAACAAAAAGGTAATAAAAGCCTCTGAAATGCAAAAAAAAAAAGGAAAACTGAAAAATACAAAGGGAAAAGAACCAAGATCTAACTAAAAATAAATTGAATTAAAAGGAGAAATAATTAAAAAAAAGATGGAAAATAATTGAAGGACCAAGAAAAGGAATGAGAAGCGAATATGCGTGCAAAAAGAAAAAGATAAAAATAAAAAGAATACAAATATATACATATATATACATATATACACACGTATATATACATATGTATAATTATGTATGTGTGTGTGTATATATATATGTGTGTGTGTTTATGTGTGTATGTATACATGCACACATATGTATATGTATATATAAGTATGTGTGTGTGTACACGTATATCTATTTATATAAATATATATGCATATAGAAAAATAAAAAGAACAAAAGAAAGGACACTCAAAGACTAAAGAGAAGAAATGGATAAATAAAAGAAACAAGGAAGAAGAAAAAGAACAGAAAAAACAAACTTAATAAAACTAGTGTCAACCCACTAAAGCAAAGAAATTAAATAAGAAGACATGAAATAACAAAGCAAACAAGAGATAGCGGAAGAGATACAAGCAAGGGAAGAAAGAGAGGGGTGGCAAGCACCGGGGGCACAAAAATAGGGGTGAGGAGATGAGAGGAGGGAAAGAGGGAGAGACAAGAAGGGGAGGAAACAGAGGGATGACAGGTGCTATGTCACAAAAATTGGGGAGAAGAAGATGCAAAGAGGAAGAGGGGGAGGCGCAATGAGGGGAAGAGACATCAAGGAGGCGGGCGATTGATGGTATTTAAGGAGGAAAGAAGAGGGTGCCAAGAGAGGCTTAAGCTCCACCCCTCATCACGGTTGAGGTTAGTGGGGTGGTTGTAAATTTCAATGGCCTACTTAAGCTTAAACTTGTAATAGTTTTCCTCCTTAAATAGGATTTGGGTGTTCTCCAAATAGATATGATGTTTGGTAGATGAAGAGTGCTCAGCTAAGGTAGATTTATGAACCTAGCCATGCTTAATATCAGCATTGTGCTCTTTGATTCTAGTGATGAAAAAGCTTCCAAGTTCGCCTTGTTGTCCGTGTTAAAATTGTGATCAGATTTAAGATAGAGGAATTTAATTTTATTTCTTATTTCCTAGATATATGATGAGCCCAATTCCTAATGATAAAACTAGAATAGCTTTTTTAGATTTATACTTCTGTCTCTTTTAAATCTAATGTGAATACTTCTATGAAGATGCAGATCTATATGAGAGAACAATGTTCAAGTATAATATCTTGCTTATATATATGAGAAGGTATGATATATGTATTTATCACTTGCTGTAACTCATAATGGCACTTATTGATTTCTGTGTTTTCCAAGTTACATTTCCAATCACTATATATATACCATGAGGAGACATGTCTCCCATAGAGACATGTCTCTACATGAACAAGGTTCATGTAGGGACATGTCTCTACGTGAGCCATGTCCCATTAACAACTTGTTAATGGCTTAATCCTTATACTGATCACTGCAGAATAAGTATAACCACAAATTAATAGTAACAGTCATTAGCAGCCAATATGAATATTGATTGACATGTTTGCAATGACGTCGACGATCATATCGACCGATATATATATAATATATATATATATATATGCAATGTCGTCGATATCTATATTGATTGTGGTAACCACATTCAATATTGATATCAACTGTGGTTACCACAGTCAATACAGATATCGACTATGATTGATAGATAATGTAATGCACAGACTATCGATGTTCATTGTTGATGATATCTTTCATTTGACTCAACTTATCAACATCATAGTCGATACACAAAAAGACATTTGGTCGATGCTTATCGACATATATTATTATCATTATTTAATAATATGTGATAAATATTTATTAGATAAATAACAGTAGTAATATATAATAATTTTTATATATATACATATATATTTATATATTAATATGATACATCTCATATATATATATATAATAAATATTAATCATATATATAATATTTAATAATGCTTCATAACAATAAGATAGAAAAGGAGAGATATCAAATGCTTAAGGCTGATAGGCCACTTAAGCATTTGATTTCATCGATTGGATTTATTCGACCGAAGCTACAAATCATTAGCAGTCTGCAACTTTGTATTCGCAAAATTTGGGCAACACTACGCAATTTTTCATGAATTCGTAGTTTAAACTCTCTAAGATAGGCATCATCAAGACGTTTTTCGAAGGCAATTGGTTACACTTTGAACCGCCCTAAGTTTATCGTCCTACAAATATACCATTTTCAGGGTTTTCGTTGAGTTTCTTTGTCTTTCTTGCAATTTCAGGTTTTTCTTTCCTGATTGCAGGTCCTTGATATTTGGAAATCTCAAGTCTTTGTTTGAGTTTTCTTGTTTATTTTGTTTGTTTTTATTTCTCTTGTTGTCCTAGGTCTTTTTCTTTTCAAATCCCGGTCGTTTTGATCTATTGCAGGCTTAATTACATGCTATATTCAAAGAGATAATAGAGAATGAAGTTATTTGCAATTGGGCTTTTAAAACCCGATTGCAAGTCATCATTCCTTGTTTAAAAACTTGCAATATCTGATCAAAAGGTCAAAAGTTTCTTAAGTCATATGTCAGGCTTTTTCATAGCTATTACAAGTTGTTTACAAAAGAACATATGTACTTGTAATGGAAAAGATGAACCCCAACATTGCATTTGAAATATTGTTTTAAGGAAGGCGAGTTCATTTTAAAAGTCATTCTATATGTAATCAAGCTTTTAAAGCTCGATTACATGTCATCCTTAAACATAAACGCTTGCAAATGATGATTTAAACCCAAACTATGTTCATAGTCGTCGTATTTTAAGTGAAATGCAAGTGTTTTAAAACAATGCCTATGATGTAATTGGGCTTTTAAAAACCTGACTACATAATATTGGTTTGAACTTAAAACATTAAAAGAACTCATGCAATGCGACTTCAAAACCGTGACATCCTTTATGTCTAATTGTTTTGGTTTGAAGATTGCAAGTCAACTTGCAACGAGGGATGGAAAGCCCGACATTGCCTTAGTATTCATCAATCGCAAGTAAAGTGCTTTTAAAAAGGCTTTTATATATGTCGTCGGGCTTTTAAAGCCAACATCATTGCTTTGTTTTTATTTTAAACATTAACACTTGCGATCACGGGCTTAAAGCCCGATATGAGCTTAGACATCTCTTTAAAAATTCATTTTCTTTAAGAATTCATCGTTTTTTATTGAAAGTCTTTGACCAAACCTTGCAACGTTGGGGATAAAGCCCGATAGGGCATTGCATGCTTGCTAAACCGAATATAAAGCCCAATGTGAGTGAAAGGGCAGATTCAAATCAAAGACATCTTGCAACGCGGTAGGAAATATCTGATGTCGCTTGGAGTCTTATCATTATCAAAGGAAAATGACTTGTAAAAAGATGTTTTATATGTAGTGGGGCTTTTAAAGCCCGACTACATCATTTTTCCTTCATTTTAAAAAGTTCATCAATGACTTGTAAATGCAGATACGAAGCCCGACGTCGGGTGTTTAGGGCATACTTTCCAAGTCAATTTTGCTTGCAACATTGAATACAAAAAACATTTTTGCCTTGGTGATTGCCATTTTTGGCTGGGAATGCATTTGCGCTTGTAAATGCAAACATTTACCCCGATTTGAAGAGTTGAATCAGTCCTTGGAGAACAAAAACGACCTTGAATCTTGCCTGCAAAATAGAGCATTTCTGCCATTTCTCAAGAGGCATTTCAAGACTGCAAATTGCATTAATGGAGAAGGTGTTTTGATTTGATTTGAGTTGGCTTTCTAAATGCTTATAACAATGCTCGCATGGGTGGATTTTTAGCATCTTTTGTAGCAATTTTGTTCCCCATATAGGCGTTTTGAGAAAGATTTCGGATTTCTTTATCTCCTTCAAGTTAAAAACGGCATATAGAGAGGTATGATGTGTTATTGTTTTCCATTTTGCTGCAAGTCATTTTTAGGCATTTGTCTTCATTTTGATAACACCTAGGGCTTTTATATCTCTTGTTTATGTTTGGTTTGATCTTCTCATTTGTCTCCATGATTTTAAATGCATTTTTCAGATTTGTATATAAAGTTTTGGGCTTTGAAAGATTGAATGTATTGTTCCAATAACAATGCAAGTTCTTCCCACAAAGAAAGATGCAAGTTTTTTTCCCCAAAACAAGAGCTTCAAAATGCATGTTCTTCCCCACTTGCAATCGGATTTCAAAACCCCGATTGTAAGTCCATTTGGCCAATAAGAGACTAAGTCATTCCCCTACTTGCAATCCGATTTCAAAACCCCGATTGCAAGTGTTTCTCAAGCATAAAATGAAGACTCTTTCCTATTCGCAGTCAAGCAAAATACCTTCCCAAATGCACTTATAATTGGATTTAAAAACCCTGATTACAAGTAATAAAGACCTTCCCTTGTATATATATGCATTTGCGCATCATTTTGACACTAAGTGCTTATGTTTCATCCACTTGCAAAGCTTAGAAAAACCCCCACAATTCATCATTTTCCCCATTTTAAAAGTCGATTCCTTCCATTTTCCCTCAAGGTTTGATTGTCCAACATGCATACTCCAGATATGCAAAAGTTCTAGCTTGGAAGAAAGATTCATGGCTTCTCTTGTTTGCACGTATGATCTACCCAATCAACATATCATAGCATTAGTCTTATTTTGCAAACAGATTCCAAGACTAAAGAGTGACAAGAGGCAAAAACAACAACATGATGGAGTCATACAAAGAAAGGGATGAGCGATGGAATGATTGTGGGCATAGAATGTTTTAATGACAGAGATGGAAAGAAATGTTGAAAGGATGTTTTTCCAATAAAGGCTTTTGTGATGCGGAATGATCCAAAATGAAGGTTCCTGTTCCCATTCAAGATATTTCCACCAAACCTGAACACATCAATCATGGAGCATCCTGTAGCAGTTTAAAGACTGACAAAGGATGATGTAGTGGGAGTCATGTCTTTTTAGACACTTTGTTTATTTTCATCATGCATTTTGTAATTGACAAATTACATGTAATTGGGAAACAAGTTGTAATTGCAAGTGACCTTTTCACCTATAAAGTCATTGCATGTAATCAAATTGCAAGTCAAATACATTAGGACTTGTAATTTGAATAAATCAAAGTTAGTTAAGGAATAAGTCTCGATTAGTTGGGTTTCTCCCACTTTTCGCTCAAAGCCCCTCACCTATAAATAAAGGAGGGTGCTCTTTGTAAATTTATCTTTTGGGCAAAGCAAGAAAACTCTGCCAGTTTGTATATGCACTTTAAGACTTTGAGCTTGGATATAAATTAAATTGTTTTCAATAAAAGAGGCAACTTGCTTACAAACTTTGTGTTGATTCAAGGTGTGATGTGACGACATTTTCTAGATATTGATTGTGAGTTTTGTGCTTTTGTTCAAGAGGGATTTGTACCCAATATTGCACACTTTGAGCTGCATATTCCATTCAAAGTTATAATTTGGTTTCAGGTTTGATTTTAAAGACTTTGGGTTGTTTATCAAATCTGAGATTAACATAGGACACCCAAGAAAGAGAATTGCTTGCAGACTTTGTGCTGCTTCGTTTTCTCCATTTGTGCATGCAAGGTAAAATACATGTTGGAGACATTGAGTAGCACATGTGTTTTTTTCTTGTTCTCAAAATCTCATAAGGAGCCATGGAAAGACTACGAGTTTTCATGAGTTTCTTGGCTACATAAAATGCTAGTCTAATGAAGATTATTCTTATGTCTAATCTTCTGTTTATCCGAATTATTGCTCCAATAGATACTTTGTAAGTGAGTTACACTTTTGCTTAAAGATTGTATTGTAATAGTAACGTCTATTCTGAAATAAGAGAATAGGATGAATGTCCAGCCCTGATTTAGCTCAGTGTAAATAGTAGTTAAGTGTTTTGTTGATTCCAATAGCAATAAGAGGAGGGAGCCTTCCCTTGGAAGTAGGAGAGACTGCATCTCACATGTTGTGGCTAGAACCACTATTTTGCAATTGATCCTTAAAAACTGTTGATTGCAAAATATCCACCCAACACGCCTATGTAGGGTGCCCCACAAAAAAACACAACCTTGTAGACTCCTGAGTCCTAAAAGAGCATCCTTGGAGACTTTGAGAGGGGGGAATCCATTTTTTTAACAAACCGAAGGGTTTGAAGGCACATCGAAGGCCTTTTTTAATGAGGATTTTGGAGATTTTATGGGAAATATCATCAACAAAAGGAAGGGAAGCAAAGAGCACTGGGAAGAATTGGTATTGGGGATGGACAGGAAGTACGATTTGGCATGTTTAAGGGATGTCATGTCCCCAACTAGGACCTTACTTCATTTACTCTAAAATTCCCTATTAGAGTTTGGATTGCACTTGGGAATGCTAACTTGTAATGTTCCCTACTAGGGAATGGCAATTCCCAATGATTAACATACAACACTATGCATTTAAATAAAGTTGAATTAAGAAACAATCATTGATCCATCATACATACTTAATCCCTAATTCCTTACTTCTTTCCTAATCCTCATGGAGGATGGGGAATTACTATCATAGGGCACTGAAACCACCTCCATAATTAAGCCCAAGAGTTTCATGAACATCCGTCAATACCACCACTTAGGAGTCACCTAACTTGTGATAGAATTACTCGCCCCTCCCTATACAAACCAACCAATCCTTCCATTGATATTAATGAAAGATTTAAGATTAGGCCAACATAGTTTTAATTGTGTTGATATGAACATATATTAATATGTTGACTTTTGATTATCTCTAATAAGGATACATACATACATACATACATATATATGTATATATATATATATATATATATATATATTTCAAGTTTATTTTATCAGCATTACATATCTATGATTATCCTAATCATTTAATATAACCAGATTTAATCATATATATAACCCATGTATTGCATGGTGGTTTTTATCTTAATTCATAGTGAACAACATAAATATAATAATTAATATTGCTATTAAGAATTTATATTAATACGCAACGATCATCTATAATTTATATTACCTAACAATCCTCTATTATTAATCATCCTGTGCTAATCCATGCTGGAAGTGGTTAGATCATTCCCTTTTTGTATTTGGAAGAGACAAGGGATGTGTCTCTTGTTATGAACCAATGCCCCTACTCCCCTTTGGACATACCTCTTCAAACCATTAATTGCTTCTTTAAGACACGTCCACAAACTCGGTGATGCTGAGTCTGAATCTCAGGTAAGCCAAGAACTAGATCCTCCCGAACAAGTTGAGCAAGATAGTGAATGTATAGGAGGTCATACCGCTAATTCCAAAGACTATTGATGGAAGATGATTTGGTTGCAAAAGCATGCTCAAGAGAATCACCCGAATCTACAAGTCTGTATAGACCATGATCCTCAATGCCAACAACCATAGTGGTAGTGCAAGTCGCACGATCAACAATCAAACACTTGTGTGAAGTGAAAACCACATCAAGCTAAGGAGAATGCCACATGATCTGGCTCACTGAGAGAAGATTTAGTTCCATACCAGGAATGTAGTATACATTGAGGAATATGAGATTCCTCCCACCAGACTGTATCTGCATGTTGCCTTTGTCGACAATAGTATACTCTTCTCCTCCACCAAAAATGACTAAATCAGTGAAAGGTAAGAAGTCTATGAACAAATCACATCGATGAGTCAAATGTCGAGAAGCATCGGAGTCTATGTACTAGGCAAAAGACTTCACATGATCTGCAGAGCGTTACGCCATGAGAGCATAAAACGCAGATTCTTTCTACTCTGCGACATTGGCCTTAGGCTAAGACCCTCCCTACTTCAAGCCGATTCTGACAGTCCTTTATCAAGTGACCAAATTTGTGGCAATAGTTACACTGAACTTTCTTCTTTGAGCTATCCTGAGGATAACTGGAGCCTTTTTGCTAAGAGGATTGAGTTTTGCCTTTATCCTTGTGAACAGATTTGGCTCCAAAGGCTTCTTCTGAAGAGGACGAAGTTGCACTACTACCAAACTGTTATTTCCAACGATCTTGTTGTAGAAGTTTGGTGCACAGATCTGAAAACTTTAAGTCAACATTAGTTGCAGTAATGTTGAGCATTTCTATGAAGTGCTCATAGGATTTAGAGTTATGACTACCATAACTCTATAGAGTTATGACTACCATATCCTCTTCCTCCATATTCGACCAATGGCCTCAAGTTGGTGTTGAATGTCCTTAATCTTTGTCAAATGCTCTTGTAAGGACATACACTCATCCGTCATGATAGAAAATAGTTGGTTCTTCAAAAAGAACACACGGCTCTTATCTGATGTCTCATGGAGATCCTTCAAAATAGTCCAAATCTCCGCAACTGTCTTGTCAGATGGCATTTGAGGCAACTGTTCATCAGCAATTGAAAGCTTTATAAGCATGACCGCTTCTCAGTTGCGCTCATCAAACTTATCTTGCTCTTGTAGCATGAGACTGTTTACCCAAAACAAGCTCATCAAGGCGACGATACTCGAAAATAGTCATCATCTACCCCTTCCAAGTGTTGTAATTTTTGTTGATTAATCGTTGATTGCCTTCCAACATTATGTTGGTCAAAGATGTCGTATGCATGCTTTCCAAGGTGCAAAAAAAAGAAATTCTTAAGAGGTAACAAATAGAGTCTAGAATTTGAGGCACAAATCACAATGCAAAAACAAAGGCAAATTCAAGTACAAACTTCAAAGAATATGAAGTACAACTAGCACAAATCCAAGGTGCAAACTCAAAAAAATTGACAAAGGCCTAGAAATCCTTCAAAAACCCACAAGGAATATGTAGATTAAAATGAAATCCAACCAAAAAAAAAGAGGATTTTGTACAAACCCTAGTTGGCTGAAAAGAAAAAAACCTAGGCCGTTACAAAGATCAACATGCACAAAAAATGGTGAAAACTAGACAATAGAAGGGCGCGGAGTTGAGAAAAGCCCTAGTTGAGTTGTACAAACTGAAAAATCATGGATAAAAACCTTGCTTTTGCAGTGGTATGGTATTTTAAGAAACGTGGATCTAGAGAGCCGAAAAAATCAGAAAATGGTTGGAAATCCATTTGAGAAATAAGCCCTATTTTCACCAAAAAAAGACCACAAAGAGGGTTGTGTGAGCTTCAAAACGCAAAATCGAGTCGTGAAAATCTGTAAAAGGTTAGCTAAAGAAATAAGAACCCATTTGCAAAATGACCACGAACTAAAATAAAAATGTGAAATCAGGTTTCAATAGATCGCATTTTTCATTAAAAATTGTCGACGATGATGAAAATTGTAGACAAGTTTTAGAACTACCCACGAGTTATAGATGAAGAAGCAACTTGAAAAACCTAGCTTATGATTTTTCACTAGAGAAAAACCTATGCACGTAGAAAAACAAACTTGTTTTCCAAAAACTAAAATAAAAATCATTCAAAATTTTTAAGAAAACAAAAAATCGTATTTTAGCTCTGATACCATATTTCGCAAGTAATTGGTAAAATCACAGTTCCTTGACTCGCCATGAGTCAGGCGAGTCGCCGAGTAGAGTTATTCTCGGCAAGTCAAGAATACCCTGACTCAGAATCAACTGAATCAAACACCTGACTCGCTGAGTCCAAGCCTCCTGACTCAACCAATGGAAAGCTTGACATGAGCAATAAAAAACAAAAAAACCTTAAGTTTTTGAAAAAATTTTGACTTATTTCTTCCTTGCAACCCTAAAAATATTCAATTTGAGATGCAAAAATCACGTCTAGAATCTGAGTGGATCACTGAGTTTCAATAACATCGTCATATAGAAGCTACATGAACACCACCCTTCCCTACGACAACTGCAATTCTTTGAGTTCTTGTGCTTTGTTCGACAAATAAGAGATTTGGCAGGAACAGATTTGGAAATTGCATTTTTGGGCTTTATCAATACTGTTTTTGGCATCTTAAAAATTCAAGAAAGTGATGCACGCTATTGAGTTTTATGTGGTTCTGAAGGTGCTAAGGGAGCTGCCCCCGAACAAATGGCAAGGAGCACGCCTAGGGCACTGCCCCCTAACAAATGGTAGGGAGGGCACCTAGGGCATTGCCCCCAGACCCCGTGAGGGGCGCTACCCCTTGATCCCGCTAGGGGTCATTATGAGCATCCAATGGACGGAGACTCTTGACGAGTACACACAGAGCTTCAAGCGAATGCAGTTCTCCTTTAAAGTTGATGGTAAAAAGGTTGTTCTGAGAGGAATGGAAAATGATGGGCTGAAGGAGATATCAGCACAATGGATGGAGGCTATCTTCCGACATGATGACGTTTCTTGGGCAATGCATTGCTTGGTATCAACAAAGCCCATAAAGGAGCAACAAACAGATGATGAGCTTCAAGCCGTATTGAATAAGCATGATATGGTTTTCTCTGACATTCCACCTAGCATACCTCCACACTATTGAATAGGAGGATGGCGCCAAACCCGTCATCATTGCACCATACCATCATCCCAAGAAGTTAAAGGATGAGATTGTAAAGACAATTCAGAAGCTTCTCGACAAGGGATGGACCCGACCTAGTTCTAGCCCTTTTGCATCATCGGTGGTTCTAGTGAAGAAGGATGGGACTTTACGAATGTGTGTGAACTACCGGGAGCTGCACAAGAAAACAATCAAGAACAGATACCCCATCCCCAGGATTGATGAATTGCTAGATGAGTTGCATGGCGCAGTCTATTTTTCCAAAATAGACCTTCGTTCCGGATATCATCAAATTCGCATGAGAGAACAAGATGTAAAGAAGACGGCTTTCCGATGTCACTATGGACATTATGAGCTTTTGGTCATGCCATTTGGGGTAATGAATGCACCAGCCGCATTCCAATCCTCCATGAAACGCATATTCAACAAACAGTTGCGTAAGTTCCTATTGGTATTTTTTTATGACATCCTCATTTATAGTAAAACATGGGAAGAGCAATTGAAGCATTTGGATGACGTCCTCGGGATTATGGAGAAGCAGTCGTTTGCCAAACGATCGAAGTGCGAATTCGATTCAGGATGACAAAGATATTATACCTGGGGCATGTTGTCAGTAGATATGGAGTTTAGGTTCACCAAGAAAAGATTCAAGCTATCCTAGACTGGCCGCCGCCCAAAACTCTCTCGAAATTGTGGGCATTTTTTGGGTTGTGCAGTTACTATAGAAGGTTTGTGAAAGGTTTCTCTCAGCTCAGCGCACCATTGACGGATGTAACGAGGAAGGGATCTTTTTAGTGGACTGAACAAGCACAATACACCTTCAATAAATTGAAGGAAGCTATGAGTGCCTATCTGGTTCTTGCATTACCAAATTTTACTCGACCTTTCATCTTGGAATGTGATGCCTTCAGTGAGGGCATTGGTGCAATGTTGATGCAGGATCGTCACCCGATAGGTTTTGAGAGCCAGAAACTCACACAGGCTGAGTGGTTATACTCTATCTATGATAAGGAAATGCTGGCTATCATGCATGCCTTGACCAAGTTTCGACAAACCCTGGTTGGAGCCAAGTTTGTCGTCCATACCGATCACAACCTAAGACATTTTCTAGAGCAAAGGGATCTGAATGAGACAGCAAAAATGGGTAAGCAAGATTCAAGCATTCGACTTTGATATCGAATATATAAAAGGGAAGAATAATGTCGTGGCAGATGACCTATCAAGAAAACCCACCATCTGCTCATTATCCCAGATCTCAGCCGATTGGAAGGCATACTTGTTGGTGGAATACACCAAGAACACTTTTGCATGTAAACTAATGGATGGCGACATCCAAGACGATCAATACAGAGTGGTTGACGACATCATCTACTATAAGGATAGGATTTACTTGGTGCCCGAATCCACAGTGAAACAAAATTTTTTGAAGGAAATTCACAACTCGTCGTTGGCCTGACACTCGGGCTTCCTCAAGACCTACAAGCAGATCAAGGACAGATTTTCATGGCAGGGGCTGAAGAATGATGTTTTGCACTACGATCGGGAATGTGCTATGTGTCAGCAAAACAAACCTAATAAAACCGGTCTTGGATATTTTGAAGAAAAATTCTCAAAGAAAACTTAAGAATGTAAAGAACCACATCCAGAAATTCAACAACCTAAGAACAAAGAACAAGAAAAACAAAACAAAGTTGAGTCTAACCAATCTGAAGATGTACCTACGCAATCTAAGCAAGATGAATCACCTAAAGAAATGCGAAGTGAATTTAAAGGTAGATGTATACATGCAATTCATTTGGACACATGAAAAGGGACTATAAAGGTAAGCAATTCAAACCTATCTCTGGTTATTGTTATAATTGTCATGGTTTTGGTCATAGAGCTATTGATTGTAGAAAACCTAGATCTAATAATAAAGATAATAGTAGAATGTTTAGAAATACTAACCCTGCGGATAAATTACCTACTGGAGCAACAACAATATAAGAAATGGAGTTGTGTGTTATAGATGCAACAATTTTGGACATATTGCCAGAAATTGCAGATCACAGATCAGTCAGTCAGGACCGAGATATGGAAACAATGTCATAGTTTGTCAGATTTGTAACAACAGGGGTCACACAGCAAGATATTGCAAAATGAACATGAGGAATCCTAATCCTAGAAGAAATATGAACTACACCAGAAGAAATATGGATAACAGCAACACTCAAAAGGGAAATAGCAGTAACATGGAAGAAGTTATATTTGTCAAAGATACAAAACAAGCAAGTGCATCCACAATATCAGGAAGTCACTCAAGTGAAGCATTTGAAAGTAAGTTGGAATCAATTATGAACCCATCTCAAACTGATTGAGCATCAAATTTCATTAATTAAGCATCAAAACAGCATAGAATTTAGCAGAACTTGAATCAAGCCTTGCGAAGTTAATATTTGATAGTACGTGATGTAAGGAACCTATGGTTAAGAGCCCATAAGATTCTGAGCATGTATGAGAGCACACGAAGTGAAAGAAGTTTACTGATAATCAGAGACAGCTTTTTGGCATGAACACACTTATGCAATTAATGCGACGACAATGTTTTGAAGGATTTGATGGATAAAAGCGGTTTATTGGATATCATTCGATCATTCATTAGTTTACAAGAGTTTTAGAGAGCAAGCCAATGAAGATTGAAAGCAGTTTGAGGGATTTGGAGACAGATTTTCACTAGATCTACGCGGAAGCCCTAAATCGCGATATTAAGGTATTTTACTAAGAGCTTACTGTTAAAGAAACTATTTTTCAGTACAATCATGGATGTATCCCTAGTTCACAACATTAAGAATACCCCTAGACCGAAGGTGAGAAGAGATCCGGTAGAGCCTACTAAGGATGATCCTAGTTTAGCTTTACCGTCTACACTAGACGGAGTATTGCATTTGGAAGATGTAAAAGGATATTTGAAGTGCAAATTTGAGACTGTAGGAGACAGCAGCATGACTGAAGAATATGATAAAATCTACAACCAGGACATGACTTATAAGGAAGGTTATAGTCATTTAGGTCAATTGGATATTGTCAGGTATATGTTTCACTATGAGTTTCAGAATGATGAATGGAATAAGATTATTTTGAGAAAAATTCATGATGGAAAATTTTGGTTGGATGATAGAGTGATAGATATCACTGCTAATTTAATTCATGAATTAACAAGTCTATCCAACAAAGGTGCAATTCCACTAAATGAGAAGAATGTTAAGAAAACAGTCCTAGATAGCACTAAGTCTTCATACAATAGAAGAGGAATTGTAATAAGTAAAATTGAGCAAAATGATGTTAGATATGTTTGCAAGATAATGGCTACCAAGTTATGTGCTAGTTCTAGAGAAGATGATATAGCAACAAGTATGGTACAAGCGGCCTATCTTATGTGTGTTGAGAAAGTTGATGTTGATATGAGTGAAATTCTGAGGATACAACTGATTGAAAACCTTGAGAAGATCAAAAAGACAAAGAATTCACAATTCAGATTTTCATCTTTAATCACCTATATGGTTTTCCACATTTTGAGAAGATTTCCTTATACTATAGGAGCTGATTGGAATGATGAGAGATGTAAGAATTAACAAAGTGTATCTTAGACACCCTTATTGATAAAGTAAATGAGAGTGCAACACTAGTTATCAAGACTTTTCAGAATGAAATGAAGAAAAGATCAAGAATTCCACCTTCTATGGTTGAGAAATACAAAAAAGAGTTACTTTTTGGTTGACACAGACTTTACATACATTGAAGTGGTAGAACCTAGAGTTGAATTCATAGATCCTATAGATTATGAAGTGTCTGAAGAAGCAATTGAAGGCTATGCAAGCAGAATTCTTAAATGCAGATTAGATTCTAAAAGTCCCAAATTTGGAACATTTGAAGAAATTTCAAGCACAACACATCAAACTCAGTTACAGAAGTCAGCTAAGAAAAGAGCAGACACGGCTACAAAGAAGATCTTAAAGGAAACAAGAATGACTGAAGATGAGTTTAATATTGCAAAGCAGACAGCAATAGCAATGAGAGATATTGGTCAGGACGAGGTATTAACTGAACCACCTTTCGCAGCCAAAGCAACCTCTACACCAGATATTCAGATATTGATGAAGATATTGACAGTCCTAACCGGTGTTGAGAGGGGAGGGGTGAATCAGCACCTCTTTAAACTTTTTCCTTTTAATCCGGTGAAGTAAACTTACAGCAGACAAGCAAGTAGATTTAAGCAAATAATAACAGTAAGCAAACAATCACACAGTGACACCAGATTTATCACGTGGAAACCCGGTTAGGGTGAAAACCACGGTGTGAGGAGACCTCACAAATTTTGTACTCTTCTAGAGTACGCTCTGTTAAGAGCCTTCCTGGTTAAAGGATAAAAACGCACTTGTTAGATGCGACCCGGTCAAGGGATTTATTACAATAAGGCCAGTTAGTGCCTGCCTTGTTAGAGGACTTTGAGCACCTTACAAGATGTCACCCAGTTAAGGGATTTGATACAAGGGACCTGTTAGAGTCCACCGAAAATACTGGGATTTAACTATTGTAGTTGGTATAAAACAATAGAGATTGACCTTTTACAATTGGCTTTGCATAGCCTGATAAGATCTATGTTTGTGCTCAGCTAAGAATCGTCACCGGTCGCAACAGGTGAGTTCTCCACTACTATTGTGCTTCTCTGCACACTTCTTTCTCTACTTATCTTTCTGATTTACCCTAGCTTCTTTTAAGCTTTTCAAGTTCACTCTTTTCTCTAGCAAAATGAAGGCAACTTCTATTTGCCATAGGCAGAAGAATATATAGGGTTCAAACCCTAATTGTGTTCATTATGCATGACATAATTTCAGATCCTTATCGGATTCATCACTTAGTAAAGTGTCAGTTAACTAAGGAAACATCCGATGCATCCCCTTGCTTTATCTGTCCAATGAAGAAAACAGTAGTTGCGTGTCATACAACTTTCCTTCATTGGAGATAACACTTTGATCTAAAGCCATTGACGCCGGCTTTAGATCCTTCAGTCGCGCCTCAAAAAGCCATTGATTCCAGCTTTAAATCCTTCAACTGCGCCTCAGACCGATCACCAAGATAACTCAAAGTCACCCGGATTTACTGCAATAAATCCCGGTCAAAAGTGTTGGTTGGAACAGATAATTGATTGTGACTTCCTCGGTTCATACTGGAATCTCATAAAATATCGGTTACAGTTGAGTTCAGTTCTTCGTGCTATGAACAAGTAAGAGTCCCTGTTCCTGTTCCTTCCTTAGTTTACCAGTCGCACCATCCTCGGTTGCTGTCCCTTACGTAGCTTACCAGTTGCTTCATCCTCGGTTGTATTTGTTGATCTGTACTTGTACTGGTTGTAGCATGGTCCTTAGCTGATGTTGGACTCCTCTTTTCCTTTGCTGTGTACATACCCCGGTGGTTAAGGCTTTGTGTTGTGATCCTTCTTTCATATAGATCTTCTTGGTTCCAGAGGTGATAGGTCTCTATACACTCTTTGCCAATCAATGACAACACTAGTACCAGTAGCAGGCTTACCGGTTATCATTGCTTAATGCCAACAGATATCACTCAGCCTAGTGAAATGAGTATATCATTTGATAAGCCACCAACAGCAGCCACAAGAAAATCCACAAGATCTACTTCCACTACACCTACTAAGAGAGTAAAAGAAATGGCTAGTGGACCAAGAAAGAGGCAGAAAACTATTTTTACTCCTGTGGAAAGAAAAAGGGTACAAGAAGAATCCACACCTATCAAGAGGATGAGAGGACAAGTGCAAAGCCAATCACAAGGAGAAGAAGAGGTAGGCAATAGCAAGAAGAAACAATGGAAGCCTAAGATTGAAAAAGTAAATCCTTTAATCATTAATGATGGAGATTTCACCAAATTGAACAAATATTATCATATGTATAACAATTTTGAGAAGTTAAATCTTGACAATGCAGTTGTCAAGTACATGATCCTTGCAGATAAGAAATTTGAAAATATCAAAGATAAAATACCAAGTGATCTATATGATAAACTGATAAACAGGAACAAGAGAGCAATTGAAGAAGATAAAAGTATAAGAGAGAGATTTGTAAGAAAACTCTGTGAAATTAAGGATGAAGACCACTTCAAGGAGATAATGAAGAGTCTTGGCACCCATCTGAGGAGAAAAAGAAGAATTGTTCTAATCATGGGAGGAAATTATGAGGAAGTTAATAGGGAAACAAAGGAAGCAGTTGTCAAAGTGATGACATCAGTACTAGGAGAAACCTTAAGTGAGTCAGAATAGGACACCCTAATCTCAAAAGAAGCTACACGGATAAAAGAGACATTACCCCTGAAAGAAACCACAAATATCCCACCAACCATATTAATTGATGATGAAACCATGCAAGTAGAACGCACTAGCATCACCATTGATAGAGAAGGAGATCCTTTCGAAGACCAAGGAGAGGATGTTGGCAATTTGGGAGAGATAGTGAATAAGGGAGAAGATAAGGAAGAAGGAACAAATGCATTAGAGGAGACACCAACAGAAATTAATGTAGAATTGCAAAAGAAATGGAAATTAGTTGAGCAAGAAGTCACTTTAACCTTACCGAGGTTGAAGCATGTTGAAATTGAACAAGAAGTGCAAGAGGAACAAGGAAAAGAAAAAGAAGTGAAACCTACAGAGATTATACCACAGCACATTCAGTTAGACACACCGTAGAAGGCCACAACAGCAAGTACATCAAAGTCGCCTATTGAATCAGTGCTAGCAAATTTGGGAGCTAAAGTTGATGATGATGATCAAATAGAGTTGATCTCATCTTTAAAAAAGATCATTGGAAAGAACAAGAAAGTAAAGAGCTTGGAGGGATCACTACTTGAGGTAACAAATAAGCTTCAAAATGTTATATCCACACAGGTTAGTGAAGTTGATCCACAAGCTAAGGAAAAGGAAGTAATTAAAGCTTTTGACAGTGAATGCACTACATTATCAAACATTGCATCAGTGAAAGCACAAACGCTTCATGATGCACAATTATTTCAATCCACTTGTCAAAATATTAAGAATGATTTAGATAACCTTGATGTTTGCATTAAGGAGTTGAGAAAATGTTTGGAGAAAGGAAGAGCATTGTATGGTTAGTGTGCCTTTTCACACAATCATATCTCAGACATTACAGAAAAGTTGAAGAATAAAGAAGCAGAATTACAAGTCACAGTGAATGAGTTACAGAATCCTAACATGAAGATCACTGATATTGAGAAGAAAATTACCAAGATACATGATGAAATAAGATTATTAGAGAATGAAAAAGAAAGGAAGTTGAAAAAATTTGCACTACTTAGAGAGCATTTAACATTGAAGATCAATAATGTGCAGAATCAACTGGAAGAATGTCTTTCCTCAAAGACATCATATGGTAAATTTTCTTATCCTAATCTTAGAGCAGTTGAGATGGCATCTTATGGGCTATGTGCACTACTCAGTGTATTAGACTCAGTTAAGGCTACATGGGATAAAGAGATTGCAAATTTGAAGGCAAACTTTACAAATTGCATTCCAAGCCTTCCACCTCTATAGAATTGAAAACAAAGAGGTATAGCAGAAATTTTGACCTGTATATATACATATTTTCACACCTTTGTCATTGTTGTCAAAAGGGGAGTAATAGTATGAGAAAATTGTTTAAGGTATAGACATATGTGGAAAGGATATAGTATAGTCAAAGGGGGAATATCCCTATGATGGAATGAGATAAGTATGTATGATCCACAGACTTTTGCAAATCTTGTAATGGCCATGTAACACAATGTTACAGAATGTTGCAAGTTTGTTTTTTTTTAGTTTTGTTGTAAAGTTTTGGGACTTAGCCAATTTTCCCATATATTGTCATCAATGACAAAGGGGGAGATTGTTGGCAATTTGGCTAAGTAGGACATCATGATGTTGTCATTATGGCAACATATATTCAGTATTAAGTCAGCATGATCCAAGGATAAAGTTTTGGATGAGAACTTAAGGAAATTGTCTAAGTACAACAGTGTTTATCTGTTTGCACAGAGACTATTTTTATCAGCGAAGTTCACAAAGGTATTTCCAGCACATGCGAACTTGAGCAAAAATTATATGAGGTATATTGAAGCTACATCTAAGAGCGCAAGACTATACGGCATGTACGGACAGAGATATTAATGTTTTACTGAACAGTGTTGAGCTGACCAGAACAGAGCAGTGACTAGTAAATGATCGTTTTGAGTTAAGGGACGACATCCTAGATGTTAACCCTAAGGCAGCAAGAATTAATATTATGTTTTGGTAACATGCAAACCGACTGGAAAGATATATTTGTGATAGCTTGTATACAAGAAAGTATTTTGTAATGCGAAGTTGTAAGAACGATATTGTATTGATGTATAATGTTGTGTTATGTGAAATCTGATATATGCTCAGAGCAGTGCGAATTGATAGCAAGTTTTGTGAAGAGCCTACAAGCTAGATCAGAATATTGGATATATTCAGCAGCATTAAAAGGTTTTTGTATTCTATCTTTTGTATTGAAGATTATCATTGTATATTGCATGTTTGGGTAGTGGGCTCATCTTGCATACATTCATATTTTGTAATACCAACCCCTAACAGGGTTGAGCCTTCTAACAAGGCCTAAGTCCTCTAACAAGGACCGAGACACTATACCGATGTAATAGACTCCTAACAGGGTCAATATCTTTAACCGGATACTTTTGATTAGTGGACCATTTGTGGGTACCATCCCCACCGGGGTTTTCCCTTGGCCAGGGTTTCCTCGAGAACAAACATGGTGTTATGAGTTCTTTTATTTTATGGTTGTGTTTGTTATTCTATTTATTCAGTTTAGTTTATTATGCAAGTTAAAAGTTAATTATATATATCCATAAGTGGGCAAACGCAAAAGTTTGTGAAATACTGATTCACCCCCGCTCTCTGTATTTCCTATTTCTAACAGTCATTTGTTAATCCTAACCGGTTACTGAGAGGGGGGGGTGAATCAAAAAATACAATTTCTATTCCAATTTATCCTTATAAATTTATTCTTGCTGAATTAAAAAAATATAATCAATCACTCATAAACAAAAATAGAAATACACAGGTCAACACAGCATATATACGTGGAAACCCTCGATTAGAAGGAGAAAACCACGGTGGGACAGAACCCACAACTTTACTACTGCAGTAAAAAAGGTGCCCAGTTAAAAGCTTACAAAGCACTTGTACGAGTGCTACCCGGTAAAGGGATTTGGTAGAAGACTTGTTAGGATCTTGACCTGTTAGGAGTCACCTTGTTAAAGGACTTTCAACACCAATAAAGCCATTACCCGATGAAGGGATTTATACAAGAACCTGTTAGGGTTCACCCTGATTGAGGGATTTGAATCTGCTCTTACAATTCAAAGCAATGATCTATTATGACACCTTATCTCTAATCAAATCATACATGTTACCCTTTTGCTCTGCTTGGCTAATGAACCCTTCTTTGTCTTTCACTTATCCTGCTTGTAGCTCCTATCAGAAGATATCTCTCCTACTCTAAATATTCAACAACACCTCGTGTGTATTCTCTGACCTGTATTTATAAGAAATTAATCTTATTAAAATACTTCTCATAGTTCCGCCAAGCCGTAAACTCACCTATAAATCATGCATGCAAAAAATCTTGCAAAATGATCTTGAGTTTACCTTGAAATACCCATAGAAATAAAGCTAACTCCAGTTAAAAAGCTAACTTCAGTTTCAACTGTGAATGCTCCGTATAATCCAGTTTTAACTGAGACTACTCCGCATAATCCGGTTCGGATTATCATGCAGTCAACCAGTAATAACCTTGTACCCGGTTGGTCATACCTTCCCTGTATGTCTCATAAGACCGGTTGAAAACACTCTGTTTGGTCTACTGGTGCATACTAAAGAGTACCGGTGCGAGATTAGTCTAGCGGTGCTCCGATGGGATTGATGTTTGCCTCTAGCTTAACCAATGACAACTTAAATATGTAAACAATCTTCCCCTTTGGCATTGGTGCCAAAACATCACCTTACATTCCCTATCTTGTAGACTTCCCTTTTAAACACAGTTGTCTGCATCTTCTTCTTCTTTCTTCCTCTGTATCGCCTCCAATATCTACTTACCGACCAGTATTCTGATCTTCTCTAAGTCTTGATCTTCTTCCCCTTTTTGCCTCCATAGGACAAAGGGGTGTTACAACTTGAATGACTCGTTTTATATCTGTAACTTTGTGAAGATATCCTTATACACTTTCTTCACTAAATGAAGAAATGGATTCCATAGACCGGTGACATGCTCCAAGTTTTTTTGTGCTGCTTGCAGTGATACAATTATGTTTTCTATCTTCTACTGCTTTGTAGTCTGGTTCCTTGATCAGGTTTTCTGCCTCAGTTGCAGTCATTTGCATGAGATCAAATGTAGGGGCAAGAATAATTGGAATCCAATGAGATCTTGAATTCGTTTTGCTCTTTCTTCAGATGCCTTTCTCAGAATGAGAGAAAGGCTTGTCATTTCCCTGCTATATTCTGTTGCAAATGTGTTGTTTACATCGAACTTGGATGAAAGAACTCTTATTTCTTCTGAAGTTTCGGATGTCTTCTCAGTGATATCCTGAACAAAGTCTTCAAAGTTTGTAGTCCTTTTGATTAGACTTCCTGCATCCTGTATATGTTGCTGGAGTACTCTTGTATTTGTAGATACAGTTGTCTTTAACTCTACAACCTGTTTGTGTAGAATTTCTACTCGATTTTTCTCATAGTGATCAATGGCTATTGTCTCCAGATCGGTGACATCTTCACCAATTGCTTGTGCCAATATTTCTAATTGATTAATAACAGGTTTGTCTTCGTCAATGTCTGCATCCAGTACAAAATTGTACAAGATGTTCCTTACACTAGAGAGGACCATGTCCTGTTTCCTCTTAGTGAGCTCTTTGAGTTGTCTAGTTGACATCTTTCTTATGTCAACCACAATTTCACTAACTTTTCTTTTCTGAGCTTCATTTTCAGTTGCAAAAGTTAGTTTCCTCTTTGATGAAGATGAGCTGGGAACATCTACCGGTTTCTTCTATTTCTTCTCTTGTTCCGATTGGTTCTTCCGTGGGCTTTTCCTGTTCAGTGTTGACAAGTACTTCTTGTTGTTGTGGTATATTATCTTGTTGTACCTCTTGTTGTTGATGCACTTTTCCCTCTAGTTGAACTTCTTCCTCTGGATGTACCTCTTCTTCTGGACGTACTTCTTGTGGATGAGCTTCTTCTTCCGGATGAACTTCCTCTTCAGTATGTACTTAGTCTTCCGGTGGAGGCTCTGTGTGCTGCTCCTCAACTGCATGTTGCTTATCCACAGCAATTTCTTCCTCATTTGTCCCTTTTTCAGTAGTCATCTTGTCTAATGACTCTCCCAGTACTTGTTCTTCTGGTAGAACTTGTTCTCCCAGATTCACTTGTTCACTGGTTGTGAACGTTTCTTTTGGAACTTGTTGCTCACCGGTTTGTTCATGAGCAGTGAATTGAACCAGTGGTTCCAATACTTTCTCAGGTTCATCCTGTGGACCTGTTGTCTTCAGAGTACTGAAGTCATAAGTCTGCCAGAATTCAAGTGTCTCTTGATATACATCCTTTTCATATCCATTGATTATCTTGGTGACCCTGTTCTTTGTGTCCAAATTCATTGACACTTCCTCCATTAGAAGTTTGGTTGTTTCCTCACTAAGACCTAGTTTTACCTGTGTCAATGTTTCCTTTGCAATTCTATTGTTGGCTGCCAGACCGGTTCTCCATTTAACCATAATTCTTTGATTCAGTTCTAGAGGAAATTTAGCTCTATAATCTCTAGGACTTCTATTGAAATCTAAGAAAGTGTCCAACAAGGAAACCTCTATTTTCTGTTTATCCTCTTCTACTAACACACTGAACCATTTGGCTACATTGGACACTTCGCCATAATCTATAACTTCATCTACTATGTTGTCTACAGTTAAGGTTCTAGCCTTACCTTTTATTGGGGAAGCAAGCAGAGTTGGTGGAGTCAGATCATCAGCTTTATCATCGATTATGTCAAAAATTACCGGTTCTTTTGCAGGTTAGCCCTTGACCGAAGTCTCAGCTCCCAATATACCTTTTCCTTTCTCGATATCTTTCACCGGTGGCTCTGTGGTTTTCTAGCATTCTTCTTCTCCCTAGTGTTGTCGCTAAAGAAGATTTGTCCAAGTAGCAACACCTTCTTCATGCACCTTGTCCACATCTCCAATAAGCACTTGACTTATCCTTTTTCCTATCAAGAAACTTTGCTTGTGCAGATCCGCTTGTTGGGTTGCTTCGTCCAGAGTTAGATGATTTTGAACTTCTAGAAGAGCTTTTATCCTTAGCTCTTTCTCCTTGTCAATTGAAGACTTCCATCTTCCTTCTATGATCTCTAGTAAATCATCTGGTATTATTGTGTGAAGCTCAATTGGAGTGTAGCTGAACTTGTAGAGACAGTGAACTACAGCTTCTTCTATTTTTCTTTTGTCCTCTTCGTTGCTTAGACCATATCTCCTTCCAATTGTCCCCAATCCACCTCATTCCTTAACTCCTTCAACAAATTCTTCAATAGTTGGTTTTCTTCCTCTCGGTGCATCCTCTTTCACCGGTTTCGCAAATTTCCTCTTTCGGTGAAGAGTAATTGTCTTCGGTCTCTGTTTCTTCCTGTTCTTCTCCTTGCTTGTTGGACACCTGTTGTGCTCTTTTCCTTTGAACCTTCTATTACTGGTTTCTTCTTCTTCGGTGTGGGAGACCTCTTCACATATACCTTTTTAGGTTCTTTTACTAAAGACTTCTTCAGATTTTCCAGAATTTCTTCATAAGTCCCAAACCGGTATGAAGAGAGATCTAGATCACTCTCTTGCAATGCTTCTGCATAAGCCTTGGCTACCTTGGTAGAGTCTTCATAACCGAGCTCCAGTGCGTACTCAGTTCCTGGCTCCACAGCCTGAATTATGCAGTGATCAGTGGTGACAAGAAAACACACCTCATCCTTGTATAAATCAACAATAGTCGAGGGAATTCTTTCCCTGGCATGCATTCTCAGCTGGAAGGCCTCAAAGTAATCGGTCATTACTTTAGTAAACTGATTTCCTAGTTTGTTCGCCATTTCTCCTATTTGAATCATAACCGGTTTATTTGCTAACCAAGTTACTTTTCCTACGCCCGGAAAGAAATTTTGATAATAAAAGAACAAACATACCAGTAGAGTTCCATATTTCAAAAACTTTTTCTTCACAAGACCTAGCTTTTTCAGATTTTCAAAAATTTTCCCTCAGCGTGGCGCAAATATCATATTGTGCGTTGTCATGCATGATCCGATGTGCGGCATATATAGCTCCGCTCGGTACACTGTTGAGGTTGCTCAACTAATAGATTTTGTACCCTATCACCGCAGATGCAAACCGAACGCCTTTGTCCTCTATATCGTTGACAGTCATCAACCGACTGTCGGATTTCGACTTTGTTAACCTTGCGACTATAGCATTTGCAATGGTTCTAAGGGTAAGAGCTTCCCCTTTGTCGTTGTAACCAAGAACCCTTCGTAGATCCTCCTTAGTGATCGATGTGACTGCGCCTTTCGCTAGCCACATCCCTGGTTCGTGCACCCGACTTAGAACCAATCATATCCAATCTGGTCAAAATACGGTTGGATACCAAACCCCATTAATCAATCCTGAAGTTACAAGCTTTGCAAACTTATCCTAAAGCTTTTAATCCTTGCAAAGTGAAAGATACTCGCTTTGTGTGATGTCCCCGTCATTAAATGACTAATAAAACTATTGTATTTGGGTCCCGATCGATTTAGTTTATCTCGGACCCATTCTTTTATTTGGCGTAGTGTAGTTGTCGCCGTCGGCTCTTTTGTGCACCCTCAGGAAGTTTTCTCTGACGGGTATTTATGTACAGCGTGTAGATTAGTTTTCATATGTTGAGATTTATTTTTTTTTGTATTTGCGAATTCCTATTGGGAATCTGATGTTCACCATTTCGGAGGTGAAAGACCCTCCCTATTTGGTTTGTTGCAGTTTCAGTGGGATTCAACCCTCACCCTACTCTGCTTGTTCTGCTTGTATCGGATCTGGCAAATCTGAAGTTCCATCAATAAATTCAATAAGATCTTTTTGGCAATCATATTAGTTGGTGTATTACTCTGTGTTTGCAAATTCATATCTAATTATTTGCGAAGGAGAAGTGGACTTCAATCGGGCGTCTGGAAGGCATCATCCGTCATCCGTTCCCACTATACGACTTCCATCACCTCAACCGTATGGCTCGAGCAACTTCCTCAACAATTTACCATCAAGACAGAATTCACCGTCGGGATAGAATTTACCGTCGGGACAGAATTTACCATCGGGACAGAATTTACCGCCGAACAAAATTCACCACCGGGACAGAATTCACCGCCGAGACATAATCACCGTCGGGACAGAATTTACCGCCGGGACATAATTCACCTCCGGACGGAATTCACCATCGGAACAGAATTCACCGTCGGGACAAAATTCACCGCCAAGACATAATCACCGCCGGGACATAATTCACCTCCGGACGGGATTCACCACTAGGACAGAATTTATGCCAAGACAGAATTTACTGCTGGGACATAATTCACCGTCGGGACATAATTTACTTCCGGACATAATTTACTTCCGGACAGAATTTACCGTCGGGACAGAATTTACCATCGGAACAGAATTTACCGCCAGGACAAAATTCACTGCTGGGACATAATTTACCTCCAGACAAAATTCACTGCCGAGACAGAATTCACCTCCGGACTGAAATCTCCTTCGGGACATTACAGTGGTATCAGAGCTAGTGATTCTGCCAGCTTGTGGGTATTGAATGAGAGTTTATTCAAGGAAAAGGAGCAAATCTCACTCAGTCTGTAGGATGGGCGATCCCCAAGACCCTACGGCCGAAGTCATGACTCTTCTAAGAGAGCTTACTAAGAACCAGGTACAAATAAATGACACTCAACGCCTCATGGAAGAAACACTGCAAAAATTGGCCGAAAGCAAGATATCCACAGAACAAAGCGACAATTCTGTCTCGGGACGGGCAAATCCACAACCCGTACGCTCTCGACCATCAATGCCAACATTCCCTCCACGGACAAAAGAATGGCAAGGAGAGCAACCAACCTTCCAAGAAATACAAGATCAACTTCGGGACGATTGGAGGAATGCAAATATGGAAGGAGATATATCCTACAAAGATTATGCTAAGCTAAGAATGAGGTACTCTGGCGGAAACAAGCCTGGCTATTATAATGACGATCTGAGATGGAAGATGGGCAAGGTTAATCTATCATCCTTTGATGGATCTGGAACTATCACAGCTTGAGCATGGGTGCAAAAAGCAGACACATATTTCCAGCTCAACCCTATGCCGGAAGATGAAGCCATCAAATTTGCAGCACTGCATCTCAAAGGGATAGCCCACAAATGGTGGCATCATGGCATGGTTACTCTCGGCCACGACCAAATAAATTCCTACGCTGAATTCACCGAGAAGTTGATAAACCATTTCGATGGAAGAGATCCAGAACTGAATTTCAAAGAATTGGCTCAGTTAAAGCAATCTGGCAAAGTTGATAGTTACATAACAAAATTTCAAAGAATGTCTGTCTTGGTGACTGATATTTCAAAAAAAAAAATTGGTGGTACTATTCATGGATGGTCTAGCGGAACCCTTGAAAGGGTGGGTGAAAGGATTCAACCCCATCACACTCACAGAAGCAATTAAGAAGGCACGCGACATGGCGACATTGTCTTCTTCGTCCACCAAATATTACTCGCAGCCCAAACCACCTCTCGCTCCACGGGATAGAGACAACAGACCTCCACCCAGGAGGCCTTCGTTCGATGAGGAAACTAGGTAGGAACTCAGGAGGAAGAAACTCTGTTTCAACTGTAAGGAGCCATGGGTACTGGAACATCGATGCCTTGGCAAAGGAAAAATCCATTAAATTGAGGTTTCATCTGACGGAGAGGAACAAACACCCGAAGCCGAAGCAGCAGAACAACAAACTTCGGGGGAGGTAAACCTCAATCGCGCGAAAAGACTTGCCACACTCTTCAAAAGAGGAGGCACTTTTGCTGCTCTGGCAGGAACTCTGAGATGCACTGTGTTCCGGATCCGGGGTACCCTTCAAGGACAACGAGTCGTGGTCATGCTTGACAACGGAGCTACACTCAACTTCATTAACTCATCACTAGTGAACCGGCGGAGTCTGTGTACAGAGGCACACCAGGGATTTGACGTCAAAGTAGCAGGAGGAAACCTGTTAAAATGCACTCATCTGGTTCCGCAACTGAGCATAACCATGGGAAACCACACAGTGACAGATGATTTCTTCATGGTGGATTTGGACGACATGGAAGTCATTCTCGGCATTCAGTGGATGGAGACATTGGATGAATACACATAGAGTTTCAAGCAAATGGAGTTCTCCTTTGAGGTAAACGGCAAAAAGGTTGTGCTGAGAGGAATGTCAAATGGAGGACCGAAGGAAGTTTCAGCCCAACGGATGGAAGCAATCTTCAGACACGACGATGTGGTTTGGGCCGCACACTGTTTTGCCTCGACAGAACCCACACAGAGACAAAAGACAGACCGCCAAGATAAAGAACTTCAAAGGGTTTTTGATAGTTATCACCAAGTCTTCACCAACATACCGCCAGGCATACCGCCACAGAGGGTTTGAACATACAATTGAGATGGAAACTAGCACCAAACCGGTTATCACTGTGCCATACTACCACCCTAAGAGGCTAAAAGATGAAATTGAAAAAACAATTCAGGAACTCCTTGACAAAGGTTGGATCAGACCCAGCGCCAGTCCCTTTGCATCATCAGTAGTGCTGGTTAAAAAGGACGGAACGATGCGAATGTATGTGGACTACCACGCGCTGAACAAAAAAACCATCAAGAACAGATACCCATTCCCAGGATCGATGAATTGCTGGATGAGCTACACGGCGCCGTTTATTTCTCCAAAATAGATCTGCGTTCGGGGTATCACCAAATCCGTATGAGAGAGCAGGATGTGGAGAAAACAGCATTCCGTTGCCATTATGGGCATTACGAATTTCTGGTCATGCCGTTCGGATTGACCAACGCCCCTACTACATTCCAATCTTGCATGAATCACATTTTCAACAAACAGCTGCGTAAGTTCCTATTGGTATTCTTCGATGATATACTAATCTACAGCAAGACATGGGAAGAGCACTTAAGGCATTTGGAAGAAGTGCTCGAGATTATGAAGTCACAACTGTTGTTCGCCAAACAATCCAAATGTCAATTCGGGATGACGAAGATATTATATTTGGGGCACATTGTAAGTAGTCGGGGAGTTCAAGTGCATCAGGAAAAGATTTAGGCTATCTTGGATTGGCCACCCCCGAAGACTCTCTCAGAACTACATGGATTCTTTGGGTTGTGTAGTTACTATAGACAGTTCGTGAAGGGCTTCTCACAGCTCAGTGCACCCCTCACCGACCTAACAAAGGGATCTTTTCAGTGGAATGAACGTGCACATCAAACCTTTGAGAAACTCAAGGAGACTATGAGTTCTTGTCCAGTCCTTGCATTGCCAGACTTCAGTCGTCCTTTCATCCTGGAGTGTGATGCCTCTGGAGAGGGTATCGGGGCCGTCTTAATGCAAGACCGCCACCCTATTGCTTTCGAAAGTCGGAAGCTCTCAGGGGCCGAAAGGTTGTATTCTATATACGACAAAGAAATGCTGGCCATCATGCATGCCTTGACAAAGTTTCGGCAGTACCTCGTCGGAGCCAAGTTCGTTGTCCGTACAGATCATAACAGCCTCAGGCATTTTCTGGAATAGCAAGAGTTGAATGAGCGACAACAGAAATGGGTAAGTAAAGTTCAGGCTTTTGACTTTGACATTGAATATGTAAAAGGAAAAAAAATGTAGTGGCTGATGCTTTGTCAAGAAAGCCGGCCATCTGTTCCTTATCTCAAATATCAGCAGATTGGAAAGAACATTTGTTGGTTGAATACTCCAAGGACATGTTCACATGCCAACTCTTAGACAAAGAAATACAGGACGACAGGTATAAGGTGGTCGATGATATTATTTTCTACAAGGACAGAATTTACCTGGTGCCTGAATCAAAGTTGAAGAAAAAAGTTTTGAAAGAAATGCACGATTCACCGCTAGCCGGGCATCAAGGGTACTTGAAGACCTACCGATAGATTAGGGAAAGATTTTCATGGAAGGGCCTAAAAAGTGATATATTACAGTACGTCCGGGAATGTTCCATCTGCCAACAAAATAAATCCGAACACACTCTACCGGCGGGATTGCTGCAGTCATTATCGATACCAGAGAGGAAGTGGGATAGTATATCAATGGATTTCATCTCCGGGCTCCCTAAGGCACAGGGGAAGGACTGCATCTTTGTGGTAGTTGACAAACTAACCAAGTATGCACATTTCTTCGCTATTCCAACAGAGTTTTCTACTTTACAAGTAGCAGACTTATTCTTCCGAGAGGTGTTCCATCTGCATGGACTCCCTCGAAACATAGTGAGCGACAGAGACAATCGCTTCCTTAGTAACTTCTGGAAAGAATTGTTTCGATTGGCAAGGACAGAGTTGTCACCAAGCACCAGTTACCACCTGCAAACCGATGGACAAACAGAAATTGTGAATAAGTGGTTGGAGGGTTACCTCAGAAATTATGTTTCAGCACAACAAAGAGCATGGGTTAAATGGCTACACCTGAGAGAGTACTGTTACAATACCACTTTCCATATGTCCATTGGAATGAAACCCTTCAAAGCATTGTACGGATATGAACCCCCTTCATTTGTGGACTTGGCTCTTTGTGACAGTTACACGCCGAAGGCAAAGGATTGGTTGCAGGAAGGAGTAGATATTTTAAAGTCTCTGAAAGAAAATCTCCAGCAGGCTCAGAATCAGCAGAAAATGTACACAGACAGGCACCGAATCGAGAGAAGTTTTGAAGTAGGGGATCTGGTATACCTCCGACTTCAACCATACAGACAATCTTCTCTGAAGGATTCCAGAAAGGAAAAGTTGAGACCGCGTTTCTACGGACCCTACCGTGTGACAAGGAGAGTGGGCGAAGTTGCATACAAACTGGACCTACCTGAAGGGAGCCGAATCCACAACGTCTTCCACGTTTCTTGTCTGAAGAAAGTCGTGGGCCAGTAAGTGTCAGTCTCTACAGACCTACCCCCCTTGGACGATAGAGGAAAGTTAGTACTGGAACCAGCGGAAATCCTCGACAGTCAGGAGAGAAGTTTGAGGACTCGCACTATCAAGGAATTTCTTGTGCGCTGGAAGGATCTACCACTTGAAGATGCCACCTGGGAAGGAGAAGAGATTCTGGAACACCCCAGCTTGAAATTGCTTGAGGACAAGCAATCTTTGGGACGGGAGGACTGTGATGTCCCCATCATTAAATGACTAATAAAACTATTGTATTTGGCTCCCAATCGATTTAGTTTATCTCAGGCCCATTCTTTTATTTGGCGTAGTGTAGTTGTCGCCGTCGGCTCTTTTGTGCACTCTCTGAAAGTTTTCCCTGACGGGTATTTATGTACAGCGTGTAGGTTAGTTTTCATATGTTGAGATTTTTATATTTTTTTGTATTTGCAAATTCCTATTGCGATTCTATTGTTCGCCATTTCGGAGGTGAAAGACCCTCCCTATTTGGTTTGTTGCAGTTTTGATGGGATTCAACCCTCACCCTACTCTGCTTGTTCTGCTTGTATCGGATCTAGCAAATCCGAAGTTCCGTCAATAAATTCAATAAGATCTTTCCAGCAATCATATTAGTTGGTGTATTACTCTGTGTTTGCAAATTCATATCTAATTATCTGCGAAGGAGAAGTGGACTTCAATCGGGCGTCTGGAAGGCATCATCCCTCATCCATTCCCACTGTACAACTTCCATCACCTCAACTGTACGGCCCGAGCAACTTCCTCAACAATTTACCGTCGGGACAAAATTCACCGTCGGGACATAATTCACCGTCGGGATAGAATTTACCATCAAGACAGAATTTACCGCCGGACAGAATTCACCACCGGGACAGAATTCACTGCTGGGACATAATCACCATTGGAACAGAATTTATCGCCGGGACATAATTCACCTCCAGACGGAATTCACCGTCGGGACATAATTCACCATCGGGACAGAATTTACCGCCGGGACAGAATTCACCGCCAGGACAAAATTCACCGCCGAGACATAATTCACCTCTGGACGGAATTCACCGCCGAGACATAATTCACCTCTGGACGGAATTCACCGCAGAGACAAAATTTACCACCGGGATAGAATTTACCATCGAGACATAATTCACCGTCGGGACATAATTTACCTCCGGACAGAATTTACCGTCGGGACAGAATTTACCGTCGGACAAAATTCACCACCGGGACATAATTTACCTCCAGACAGAATTCACCACCAAGACAAAATTCACCTCCGGACCGAAATCTCCTTCGGGACATTACACTTTGGATGAAGGTTTCACCCAGTTCTTACTTGGCGTGAATGAAAGCAGTAACATCTTCAGCCAACAGAACTCCATCAGGCACCGTTGATAGCACACCTGTCATGTCGTTCTCTCTATTCTGCACTGGCATGATGTCATAAACAGGTTTGTCGAATTGGTTCCCTTGAATTAGATTGACGACAGAGGATGATGATGCCATCGTATCTTGACCAGTTTACAGAGAGAACTCTTGATAGGATTTACAAAGATTACTTAGCAAAGACCGTAAATCAAAGCAAGAGAAGATTACTCAATCATAAGAAATCAAAAATCACAATTTGCAAAGTAAAGTGAAATGAGTAATCTTCCTTCCCTTATATAGATTTAGGGTATAACGGTAATTACCAAACGGTAACAATTGTTAACGGCTATAGCATTAATTACCTTACCTAATCTTTTCTTCGACAACTGGTTTTCATGTATTTACCTGTTGATCAAACCTCAATTGATATGTCAGCACTTACTTATCCAGTTCACATGATAGACCGGTGACTTCTTCCGATTGCACTTTTTGATTGTGTGATTTTATTGCTCACTATTTCTACAAGGAACAGTAGGCTGACTACCAGTTCCCTCTAAGCCCTCAGACTTAGTTTGTTGAAGAGATATCACCATCAGCAGATGATGATCTTCCTTCTGTCTTGTCCTCAACGAAGCTCTTTGACTCCTTTTTTAACCAAATCTTCTTGACTTCTTTCTCAGTCTATTTTCCCTTGTTGCCCTTTTGGTTGGGAGATAGGGTCTTATTCACCGATTTGACCGGTCCTCTTCTTTTGTTCATTGCCCGGTTCCTGCATTCCTTGGCCAGATGCCCGATCTTGTTACAATTGTAACAAGTCATCCCGGTTACTCTTCATGGATTTACCCTTCTATTCTTAGGTGAATGACACCAAGAGTTATTATGGCCATGTATGCCACAGCACAGTTGGTTGTGCTCTAATTCACATTCCTCTTAGGGAATATCGGTCTCGGTGGGGATCTGAATGCCATAGTTTTAGATCTGCATTCATCAGCCTTGTGTCCAAACTTGTTGCATGCATAGCAGTAACCTTTGAAGCTTCCCTTGCTTCCACTGGACACACTGTTGGGACGAGACCTACATTCAGAAGTCTTGTGGCCATACTTGTAACAGTTTCTGCAGTAACTATTAGAAGTAATTGGTTTTACCGGTGCATTTCTACAGTCATTTGTTGTATAACCCGGTTTACCACAGTGATGGCAAGACATTTTGAAGGTCTTCTTACCTTTGTCTTCCGTTGATTTCTTCTTCTTTTTCATCTTGCCTTTCTTGACTCTAGATGACTCACCGGTTTCCTTGCTGCTTTGACCGGTGAACCCAAGTCCTGTGGGATCCTTGTGCTTTCTTTGAGCCCTCAGTTGCTCATCAAGCTTTTATGAGCTCTCATTGTATCTTCTAAGTGTCTCATTTCTTTCTTCGAGAACTTTCATCTATTCCTTTAGTTGATACAATTCAATAGCCAGCCTTTTGCATGCATCAGCTTTATCATGCCAATTCTTTTGCATTTTTGCATTTTCTTGTGTAATTATCTGCATGTCTTCTTGAAGTTGAAGAACAACAAGATCACTTTCCCTTACTACGTCTTCTGCCAGATTTCTTGCTCTTTCAGAGGCTGCCAATGATTTCACGGCACTGTTCTTTTCATCTTCATCTTTCCTCTTTTCCTCAATGATTTCAGTCATTTTTAGATCATTATTTTCCTGTTCCCTTTTGAGATTTGAGATTTGATCATTTAGACTCTAATTTCTCTCCATAAGCTCAAAGACTACCTCCTCTGCTTCATCAGATCCACTTTACCCAGAGAGTTCCTCAATTGTTTCATTGCTCTCGCTCAGTTGCAGAACCAGCTCCTTTCTTTTTGCAAGGGACATCCTCAGTCTATTCTCAAGAGAGGCAATTAAACCATTTGCTTCCTCAAGCTGTTTCTGATACCTGTAACCCTCTATGATCTTTCCTCAAGCGGTTAAGCTTTTTATTTTTGAGAACCTAGAGCTCTGATACCAATTGTTAATCCCAACCGGTTACTGAGAGGGGGAGGTGAATCAGTAAATACAATTTCTATTCCAATTTATCCTTGTAAATTTATTCTTGTAGAATTAAAAGAATATAATCAATAACTCATAAACAGAAATAGAAATACACAGGTCAACACAGCATATATATATGGAAACCCTTGGTTAGAAAGAGAAAACTATGGTGGGACAGAATCCACAACTTTACTACTGTAGTAATAAAGGTGCCCTGTTAAAGGCTTACTTGTAAGAGTGCTACTCGGTAAAGGGATTTGGTAGAAGACCTGTTAGGATCTTGACCCTGTTAGGAGTCGCCTTGTTAAAGTACTTTCAACACCAATAAAGATGTTACCCAGTGACGGGATTTATACAAGAACCTATTTGGGTTCACCCTGATTGAGGGATTTGAATCTGCTCTTACAATTCAAAGCAATGATCTATTATGACACATTTTGTCTGATTAGATCATACCTGTTACCCTTTTGCTCTGCTTGGCTGATGAACCCTTCTTTGTCTTTCACTTCTCATGACTGTAGCTCCTATCAGAAGATATCTCTCTCCTGCCCTAAATATTCAACAACACCTCTTGTGTATTCTCTGACCTATATTTATAAGAAATTAATCTTCTTAAAATACTTCTCATAGTTCCGCCAAGCTGTAAACTCACCCATAAATCATGCATGCAAAAAGCTTGCAAAATGATCTTGAGTTTACCTTGAAACACCCGTAGAAATAAAGCTAACTCCAGTTAAAAAGCTAACTTCAGTTTCAACTGTGAATGCTCCGTATAATCCGGTTTTAACTGAGACTGCTCTGCGTAATCCGGTTCGGATTATCATGCACGCAACCGGTAATAACCTTGTACCCGGTTGTTCATACCTTCCCTGTATGTCTCATAAGACCGGTTGAAAACACTCTGTTTGGTCTACTGGTGCATACTAAAGAGTATCGGTGCGAGATTAGTCTACCGATGCTCCGGTGGGATTGATGTTTGCCTATAACTTAACCAATGACAACTTAAATATGTCAACATCATTGTGTTGAAAAATAACCCACAAGGCTCTATGACAAGGGGAGGATCCATTAGAAATAACCTTCTCAGCCCATTGTGGCCCAACTAAAATAGTAGTGCCTCCTTTACCAACAGGATGGTTAGAATAGTAACCAATAGATTGGTCCCATATAAATTTCAAAATGGTATATGCTTGGAAACCCACAATCTTAATTTCTTGCAAGCATATAATGTCGTTTAATTTAAGGTTATTGCACCATTTTCTAACCATATATTTTCTATCTGACATCTCAAGACCTCTTACATTCCAACTGTATATGTGCATCATTTGGATTGTTGAGATTTAGAGTTATTATACAACCTGTTAAAACAATCGGAATATCTTTTCCATAATTTCTACTATCATTAGAGAGAGATTGTCTCTCAATAATTTTCCTCTTTTTCTTAGAGGCTTTATTAGTTACTTTAGTAAATGGTTCCTCATTCATTGAATCTACTATGTTATTGGTGTTCTTTTGAACAACAACTGATTTTAGGGTCTCGGTTAGTTCCTTCACTCTATTCAGGGGTCCATTAGAGGTCCTAATATTCTCAGCTTTTTCATTAATGGTGTTAAAAGCAAGTTGTTGAGCATTAAGCTTGGGGGGGAGTGAAGATTTTTCATTAACCCCAGCATTGACCTCTTCAATTCTAGTAGCTGGTTGACAATCGGATAGAGTATTAGTGACACCAGTACCTGAGGTTGGCATCACTTCAAAATCATCTTCAAACAGAGGATTATTCGGGCTAACATATTTACCACTATCAGTAGTTTCCTTTATAGCAACATTAGTCATGGTTTTATTCGGATCCTTGAGAGAATCCTTGATATCACCCACTTTAACAACCCTAGAAGAATCAGTTACATAATTATCATTCTTTTTGGTCCGATCCAACTTACCACCTTCCTTAGAGTTAGATTGACATTACTCACCCACTTTAACAACCCTGGAAGAATCATTTACATAATTATCATTCTTTTTGGTCCGATCCAACTTACCACCTTCCTTAGAGTTAGATTGACATTACTATCAAATCTAGGGTTTTGGAAATTACTAAGGGTTGGACACTCTTTTTTAGTGTCCATTCTTTTTACAATGAAAGCAAGACCCTAGATTTCCTAATAGGGAAACTTCCCAAGTAAATTTTTCTTCCTCTAGTTCCATCAAAATGATATCCAGGAATTCTATATCAAGCGCAAGGGCAAGCAAAATTCTAGCATTTAAGTGAGGTAAAGTATATCTGGCATCCTCAATTTGCAAAACTGAACCAAGAGGTTCCATAATCTATGAAATAAAAGGCCAAAATTCTGGTTGTAAATTTTTAATTTCAATCCAGTGCGGGTGGAACAAGCCACAACTTGTTCAACCTTACCTTTGGCCAACCACTGAAAAGCCCTAAACAGTGAACGACCCACATTCCAGTAGTTCTTTTTTAATACTCTTTCATGCATTCCATGTGTTTTAAAAAAGACCACAAATAACCCTTTTTGAATCATTCTGCAAAAACTTACTAGAATCCCTAATTTTCTTCCCCGTATGTTAGCAATCCAATCATCAAAGAATTTGCGCGAAGGCAAAGATTCCTTATCTAAACAAACAAAGAAAATAGCAATGTCTTTCAAACACATCTGCTCTTTCCTAATAGCCTTAACCATGTCCTCGTTGGGAGAAAGAAAGAGAATTCTAAAGTCATGGGGAGCAGGCTTACCATCTTGACATTTTATGTCGGCTCCACCCTCGGTTGCTCTCCCATCCAATCTATCTCCATCGGTTGTGGGTCCTCCAAAATCACACCCATTCTTGCAGAAAACTCCATTAAAGGCAGCCGATGACGGACATTCAAGTCTAGACTGATCAGAAAGCACTGACTTGTAAGAAGGCCTTGTTTCTCCTTTATCATTTTCCGTCGCTAGCTTATCATGGCACTCTTGGCAATCATGATTCAAACCCTCCTTATCAATTTCCATCCCCAACTCAGAGTTGCCATTATTCTGCATCAAGCCCGACTTACACATGAGCAAACTAGGCTAGGAGCCGAGAGGACCCAACTCCGACGACCTGAATACATAAACCCTAACCTGACACAAAGAGAACGAAAAGGTGAACTCCAAACACAGAGCCAAGGATGAAAGAAAAAAAATAACAAAGGGTGCCTAGAAATCACGCAAACCAAGAAAAAACAAGCCACTAAAAGAAAAGCAAGGAAGCCACGAGGTCTACACTGTGTACGGCTACAGACAAGTTACACCTCACCCTCGGGAGCCATACAGTTGCAGAGCCCAAAGAATCCTTTCCAAATCCTCATATTTGATATATTTAGTTATATTATAATACTTAATTAGTATAAATTCTTATATTTCAAAATATTTGATATATTAAACTCATTTATTCTAAAATTATTATTTATTTATATAATTATATTGGGTTAACCTTTTATTATTGATTATTAATTTATAATTAGATTTTAGTATTATTTATTTAATCATTTTTCATACTTTAACATGATTATTATTATCATTAGTATTTTAAACATTTTAATCTTATAATCGTTATTTATTAATATTAGGTCTTATTCGGGAAGGGAACATGACAATCTGCCCTTCACAGAAATTGCTTGTCCTCAAGCAACTATATATTTTCAACATTCAACATGAATGTCATCAAATAAGTCTCGACACTCACCAAGAATGGTCTCTTTCAAAAATGTGTAATCTTTGCTTTGTAGTGGGGTGCCTTTAGCGGTTCTCCCTTAATCACAGTGTCATATCCCCTAGATGAAGCCCTATTGCGCTATCGACATCTCCATCTATTACATACCAACTTTGTAAAAGTCTCTAAAAAACGAAATAGCAAAGATGACAAGTCACCGAGAAAAGATTTAATAATAAATAATAATATGAAAATGTAAATTAAATCAATATAATATATTAAATATCATCATTTATTATAATACAATATAATCTATAATGTACACCATATATATCAATAAAAATATATGTATTATAATATATATATTAAACACTAAATATTTAACACCAAATATTTAATTATAAATATAAATATCAAACACTAAATATCCTTGAAAAAACTCGAATTGATTAGTGGAGCGAAAATCAGAGATATTAGCAGGCAGTCTTTTCATCATTTTCGGCAGCATCTTCATCTTTGGCAGCGACTTGATACTTAAGGACAGCGATTTGGTTTAGGCAATCAAAACCCTGAGTTGAAGACAGTTTAGAGGGCAGTTTGGAGCATAATCAAGAGCCCCAAGGCAGCATTTTGAATGAGAAGGGAGGTAGTGACTGGTCATCAGATCCGAAAATCACAAGAGAATATAAACTATAATGACTTGAGAACTAGCAGAATTTAGAGGAGCGAACTTGAATAAGGACAGGGAGCAGATCCGAAATTGGGTGTTTAGCAGCGATCTGATTGTAGGAGCAGTCTAAGAGAGCAATAAGGAAGGCCACCGAAAACTAGAGAAAGGGAGGCTGCGACTTCAAGTCTAGAGACCAGGCCCGAATTTGATAGAAGACCAGGCCTAGATCTGAATTTAGAGGGGCAGCGCCGCAGATATTTGAGTGGGGCCTGCTATTAATAGAGGCTACGAATTGGCAAAGGAAGCCCAGATCTGATATAAGGGCATCAAGGTTTGAAGAGGTCAGATTCGAATTGACATAGGGGGCAAATTTGCAACATAGAACAAGGGCAGATCTGGACAAAGGAGATACCACAATTTGACAAAGAAGAGAAGGCTACTGAATTTTTTTGCCCAGGCCTGCCATAGAAATGAACAAAATTTGCAAAACTTGATGCGATCAGAACAGCGATAATGCGAACTTACCATCGGTGAAGGAAAATTGTTCTCCACAATAGGCAGATAAACCTAGGTCTTTTTCATTCCAAACTGAGCCAGTCGAAGAACGGAGATAGGCATTACAATGAAAAAACTAGGGCAGAAATCTCCATAAAAAAGGATAAAGATCAAGGAAAGAAACAGGAATTTTCGAGTTACTATCATAATTGTTGGCTCTATGGCCACAAAAGAAAAGACTGTCGAAAAGAAGAGCAAACGCATCCATCCTATGAACACTTGGATGAATTTATAGCAAAACAAAAAGAAAAGGCGGAGAAAAATGTTGATGCAAATCTGCTCGCCATTTTCACTCATGCAACGACCCTGCCCAGACCAAATCCTCTAATAAATCTCCTAATAATCCTCTACTATCTAGGAAGATGGAGGAAGGATCACGGAAAGAAGAGCATAAGGTTTCAGCTAGGGTTTCGAATTTGGGCACAGAACCAAAGGAAAATCAGATTATCCCTTCATGGAGCAGGGAATCAAGGCAAAAGGTATTTTCAGTCCAATCTTTGGACAAGCAACTAAGAATTTTTGCAAAGACCAAGTATGCTAAACCGATCTTAGGCTACGGGATCGCTAAGGCAGATAATACTAGGCATTTGTTACAATGCAAAACCAATGATCCCCTATCTGCTAAGGGGGAAGGCAGGACCTTATCTGCCCAAGCGCCTCCCGTGAGCACATTTAAGCAAGATCATACATGGCAAACGGTTAAAGGTAAGAATAAGGTATTAAGGCCCTCGCCAGTTCATAGCACTTTCAGTTTATCTTTGAAAAATTCTTTTGAATTGCTTAGTAAGAAAGGAAATAGCAGGTATATATACTCACCCCCACACAAAAGGAATGGGGTTTTGGGGGATAAGGGCTATAGGGCCCGACAGCACAAAATGGAGGTGAATTACTCCAAAGCTGTAAAGCCCTACCCCTATCTCTCCAAAACCCCACCCTTTTGTGGGGGGAAATCTAAACAAATAGGCAGAGATTGCTGCACCGATGACTTAATGATTAGCAATACAAAATACTGCCCTCCTCACCTTAGAAAGATGGAAAGGAAATCATCATTTTTAGATAGCAATAACAAGATGAATAATGATTGTAACAATGATTTATTCCATAAAGCTTTAAAGTCTGCAGCTTATTCGCCTCCACATAGAAGAAGTACTCAACAGAAAACAGGTAAGATCAATCATGTCCGGTACTTTGAAACTATCTTTTTGCATAATAATACCATTTTGCAGCAACAGAAGCACCTAGCAGAAATGGGTGTGATCTATATCTGGAATGGCTCGGGAGTACATGTTAATGATTTGATGGCAGAACTATCACTACAATTACCGAAGGAGGTAAGTATATCACACCTTTTGGATTATTTCATGTACATAGATTGCAAAAAAAAGGAACTGAAGAATAGCATTATGGAAAAGAAGGATATAAAATTTAGAAACATTCATTTTTCTCTGTTTGACTGGAAGCCTTTGTTTAATCCAATGCACCTAAAGAATTTTAGAGTAGAAAAGGCAGTCTCTCTAAAAAATCTACCTTTGGAATTATCCAGTAAGGGAAACATAAGTACAATAGGCAATAAAATCGGGAAGTTCATCAGGATTGTTGAGTCAGCACTTAATCAAGTTGAAAAAATAATCATTGTGGAAATGGACTTCCATCAAAAATACATCTCACCCATACAATTAAATTTTGGCTCTAACTCTGTTATAATCAGTCCCACAATCTTAGAAAATTTTATCGAAGTTAAAGCTAATTCCCAGAAATCACTCAAAAACATAAACCTCTTAACCCAACTTACTAAAGAAATGGAGGTTGAGTTTTGCAAGGATAAAGGTGGATTATCTATTATTCCTATAAGGAATCATGGATTAGATAGGCCCTTCCCATTAGCACTATCTGACACATGTAAAAACAACTCAGTATCCACTCATTCTCAGAATAATAAGGAGAATTCTACCTTTTTTATCTCTAAAACAGGTTTGGATAAGGACAAAAATTTTACTGATATCTATAAAGATAAAGGTAATTCTGAAAGCATAGTCCAAGTACTTGAAAGTACCCCTGCCCCCTCTCTGCCACCCAGCAATGCATTCAGCCCGTCACAGAAAGTTGTATTTCCAGCAATACCTAATGAAAACCTAGATAATCCTCAAACAGATGATGCTTCATCCCCAATAACTAATAAGACATCAAGCATTATTAGGTATGAATCCAATACTAAGGGAATTGAACCAGAATGCATTGAGCTAGAAGATAATAATAAAATATGTATACAACACGAAAGTAATAGGACTGATTTACAAACAAAACAGTCTATAAAACCTGAATGTGCTAAGATATTAGAACTAGTGGATCAGGTTAATAAAACTGAACAAGACGTAAACCAAAAAATTAATTACTTAGGAGAATCATTAACGGATGAAGTAATGGACCTGTTTTTGGATGAGATTTGTAATTTTGATGAATTAAAACTTCAAAAGGAAATCCTAATAAAACAAATTCAAGAATGTATCATAGAAGAAAATAAGGATGAGGACAATAGTCTAAACCTGCCTTCCTCACCCCCAGTAAAGGAAGTATATGAAAATAACCCTCTGGGTAATCCGGATCAATATTCGAACCAATCAGATAAAAAAACCAAAGGAAAAATTATAGATAGGCATAATATAAGAGAGAATGATATAATTACAAAGCATAAGGAAAATATAATAAAAAATGATCCAATCATCGATGAGGGGAAGGAACACGCTGTTTCAATCCCTCTAGAAATAGAATCTTTAAATCTGGATTTATCAGGGAAAGCTGAAGATGTAATGGAAATTTTTGGTGAGGAGATTATAGATAGAATTGAACCCTTAGCTCATACTATTAATGAGCAAATAAGCCCGGATAATCGGGCCAATTCATTAATAGAATCTTCTGGTAATTCAACACTAATTAAAGAAGCAATTGAAGGTCTCTTCGGAATAACTAATGAAAACAGAGAATTGGGCATAGCCTTAACCAGAGGTAGTCTAAGCACACCTAATATCAATAAACTCAAAAAGAAAAGAGGTAGGAAATCAGCCGTAGAACTGAGATCTCTAGATGGCAATGCAGGCAACCAAAAAAAGATAGCTGATATTGTGAACACAGGGAAGGGGAAGTTCCTTCCCCAGGTGCAATGAAAGTCACTACTTGGAATGTTAGGGGTCTCAATGCCCCTAACAAACAAAGATTAATCAAAAGATACTTAAAAAATTTTGATTCCGAGATCATTTTATTACAGGAAACTAAGCTAAACAAAGAGGATAGCTGTAAATTTAATAAAAGATTAGGTATTTGGAAATCAGAATATGCCTAGGCAGCAGGCCATTCAGGCGGACTGGCAGTCCTATGGGACCCTCGTAAAGTGATGGCTTTACCCTCTCTTACTAAAGATAACTGGATGGTACTAACAATTAAGAGCCTAAAATCAGATTTAAAATTTAACCTGATCAATGTATATGGGCCAATTCCAAATGAAGAAAAAAGAAGAGTGTGGCAAGAGATACATAACTTTTTATCAAATAATCAAGAACACCCCTTTGTCATTGGAGGGGATTTTAATGCTATTATAAATCTAGAAGAAAAGTATGGGGGTTCTCAATACATATCACAAGCCCATAAAGATTTTAGCAAGTGGGCTGCGGATAATCATCTAATAAGCATCAATACAATTAATGGAGTTTATACATGGAATAACAGAAGAGCCGGTTTCAGCTACATAGCTGAAAAGCTAGATAGATTCTTTATTAGAACAAACCCCGATAACTTTAATCAGATAGTCAGTGCACAGATCCTCCCAGAAGCAGGATTGGATCACTTCCCTGTCAGACTTACCATTACAGAGAATTCCAAACCATCGAGAAATCCATTTAAGTTTGAATTTATGTGGTTCCAAAACCCTGAATTCATAAACCTCTTAGAGGACTGGTGGAAACAAATCTCGGTTAAAGGGTCGAAAATGTTCTACTTAACAGCAAAGTAAAAAATCATTAAAAATAAAGCGTTAGATTGGAACAAGAACAATTTTAAAAATATATTCGAAGAGAAAACTCAGTTAGAACAAGAAATAACTGACTTAAACAATATAGTAATAGAACAAGGTATAAACGATCTTAGTTACTACAAGGAAAAAGAGCTGATGGCTAAATACAATGATATCCTCCTCAAAGAAGAAATTTTCTGGAAACAGAAATCCAAGGAGTCATGGCTTAAGGAGGGCGACAGTAACACTAAATTCTTTCATAATACAACTAACTATAAAAGGAGTATTAACAGAATAGCCAAAATCAAGACTACCGAGGGACTTATCACTGAAGATCCGGTTCAAATCTCAAATGTTCTTACAATTTTTTATAAAACCCTTCTCAATAACACAAAGGCAATAGACATTAATGCCCAAAATGAAATGCTTAAAGCCATTCCTAAGTTGATTACTGAGTCGGACAACAAAATATTGAACAATAAGCTATCTCTAGAGGAGGTTAAAGCTGCTGTGTTTCAACTCCATCCAGATAAAGCCCCAGGACCAGATGGTTTCCAAGCCGGCTTCTTCCAAAAATGTTGGCATTTTGTCGGAGTAGAGGTTTGGCAAGCAGTAGAAGCAACTAGAAATTCGGGTTCTTTACTAAGTGAAATTAACAACACCTTTTTTACCTTAATTCCGAAAAAGAATGGAAGTACGGATCCAAGGGATTTTAGACCTATCTCCCTATGTAACACCATATATAAGATTCTTTCCAAATGCTTAGCAAATAGACTAAAAACTTTTCTTCCTACTATTATTTCGGAAGAACAGATGGGATTTGTAGCAAACAGATCTATTTTGGACGGAATTATTATAGCGCAAGAAATAGTTCATACTGCCCAATTAACTAAGGAACCTAGTATGCTAATGAAAGTTGATATTCAAAAAGCGTATGATAAAGTAGACTGGAGATTCCTGTGTAAATGCTTGGAAGCCTTTGGCTTCTCTAAACAATGGGTTAACCTTATCTTTAACTGCATCTCGACTCCCAAACTTTCTATTCTTATCAATGGCTCCCCGGAAGGATTTTTTAGTATCTCCAGGGGCATCAGGCAAGGGGATCCGCTTTCCCCTTTTCTCTATGTCATTATGGCGGAAGCATTAGGTAGAACAATTACAAAGAAACAAGAGGAAGGGAGAATCCTGGGTTTGAAGGCTTCGGAAAACATACCTAATATCACTCACCAACAATTCGCAGATGACACGATTCTACCAGGATATGCTAACAGACAAGAAGCGAGAGCCTTCAAAGAAGTTCTAAACCTCTACACGAAAGCTTCAGGGCAATGTGTTAATCCTACCAAATCGGAAATTTTCTTTATTAATACGTGCCCGAAAATTGAAAAGGAAATTTGTAGCATGATGGGGTACAAAATTGGCAAATTCCCATGCAAATACTTAGGAATAGACCTCGATAAAGGTCTCCTATCATCCAAACTTTGGCAACAAGTCATAACCAAAGTTCAAAATAAAAAAAGCTCTTGGAAAGGTAAATGGTTAACTAAAGCGGGTAGGTCGACAATGATCAAATCTATCCTTTCTGCCATACCCACGTATCATCTGTCTATCCTACCCCTTCCGATAAAAGTTAAAAAGGAATTAGATAAAATGTTTCGAGAATTTTATTGGCAGGGTCCATCTAAAGACAAAAAACTTGCCCTGATTAAATGGGACACCCTATGCAAACCAATAGCAAAAGGGGGTCTAGGCATCAAAAACCTACTATGGCAAAATCAAGCACTTGGGGCTAAACTTATATGGAGAATGTACAAAGAATCAAGCAGTAAATGGGCTTCCATATTATTACACAAGTACATCCCTGACTTGGATCCCATCAATATCTTCAGGTCACACTCACATGTGAAAGGATTGCAGATATGGAATTTTATTAAGGATTGCAAAGGGATTATTAGCAAATATCTCTCTTGGGATGTAGGTGCAGGTGATCAAGCCTTATTCTGGGATGATTCGTGGGCAGGCCTGACTCCCCTCAACAAACTAGGTTTCTCCAAGGAATTCATGGAAGAATGCAAGAGAGGCATAGGTTTACATCTTAAGGATTACCTGTGTAAGAAGGAAGCTACTAATTGGAGTGATCTGAAAGAAATAAAGGATGTATGGCATGAAAAGCAAATCCTTTTGGCATTATTGAAAGATAGAGAGATAACACTTAAAAATAGACAGGATACCTTAATATGGGCAGGATCAAATAACGGTAACTACTCTGTCAAGGAGGGTTACAATTCAATTATTAGGGATCAAAATATGGATAATATAGACATTCCTTTGAATCTGTGCTGGAATAAAGCCTGCCTCCCTAAAGCGGGCATGTTTCTCTGGGCAGCTCTGCAAAATAGAATTCTTACAGCAGACAGGCTCAATAGATTGGGATTTGAAGGGCCATCGAGATGCCCTTTATGTGAAAACCAGTCCGAGGATGTCAACCATCTCCTTCTTAATTGTCCTTTCTCACAAAAATGTTGGAATTGGTTACATCAAAGTTTAGGATGGAAATCTGCTCAACACTGTGATCTAATCAGCAACCTTAAAGCTTGGCCTTCTCCTTATAAAGATAACTTATTTAAAGATATATGGATAATAGCACCTTCAATAGTAGCATGGGAAATATGGAAAGAAAGAAACAGAAGGATTTTTACAGATCAAAAATTAACTTGGAATTCAGTTACAAACAAGATAGAAGCGTCGATCTTGGAAATTATTAACAGCAAACTCAGGGACAAACTGAGCTACGAGGATTCATTCAAGAGCTGGGATAACAAGATCAAGAGTAAATGGCCAAAATTAGCAATCCCTCCCCTTTATGGTAAGGGGGGTCCCAAAACTAAAACTGACAGAGCCTCTTGTAAATGGGTACCGCTGAAAGTAGGATGGTACAAACTCAATTTTGATGGAGCGTCGCGAGGTAATCCAGGGGAAGCAGGTATTGGAGGGATCATTCGCAACTGGAAGTCAGAAGTTGTCGCTAGATTTTCTAAACCCATCAGTCTTACGACAAACAATATGGCTGAGTGTATAGCGGCACTAGAAGGGCTTAAATTATGTAAGAAACTCAACATTACAAAAGTAATTATTGAAGGAGATTCTTAAATTATCGTCAATGCCATTCGCACTAAAAAAACTCCCAACTGGATGTTGAACGCTAAAATAGAAGAGGTTAATTTATTAATGGAAAGTATTACAAAGTATGAAATCAGACATACTTTCAGAGAAGGCAACTCAGAGGCGGACAAATTAGCTAATCTAGGGGCTAATGGAGTGGTAACAATGGATCAATATATCTAAAGAGTTTTTAAAGGATAAGCCAATGTAAGAATAGGACTAAGAACATCTCTTTTTGCACGGTCTTTGGTTTATTCCATTTAGAAATTCTGTGAAAGTGAGACAAGTCTTAAATTGAAAATCTAAATACTTAGGAATAGATTGCAACCTTGTGTTATTTGACCACACATATTGCTGGTCACAATCTAAACATGGAAGGTGCCCATCACTTTCTAGGAAATCCTTGGGGAAGGTAGCAAGACAAATTATTATATCTTCTAATAGCAACAGCACTTTTAATTATCAACAGCCAAGTAGACCCAATTTCATTCCCATGATCTTATTCTAGGAGTTTAATCCCCATGGTTTTCCATGGTGGTAAACACTCATTATCATTTGCATTATATATGTATTGGAGGTAAATTATATGAATGAATGAGTGAAATATTTTATTAACATTCATGAGATAAAGATTTTATGGCAATAGTGTTCTTATAACAGCATAATTGGTTCTGTACTTTTTAAGATCTTCAATTGCATTAAGGTGTCTCTTTTGATATGGTAATACCCTGTTCTTGAGAAAAGTATGGATTTGAACTTTCAAGATAATTTGCAGTACCAATGAGGACCTGTAAATGAAGGTAATCGCTGGTTTTTGTTATGAGAACTCTCTATGTATATAGATTTATATATACGATTTTTTAGTATATATATATCTATGTATTGATGTACATTTTGAAAATGTATAAGACAAGCAAAGATCATAAACAGGGAAGTATATATAATTCGATTTGCTGATGTACATTTCGAAATTGTATAGACAGGCAAGTTCTTAATCAGGGAATATCGAACCTATTCTCTTCAGATTAATATATATAAATACAGATATGTCGATTATATTAGACCTGTATTTATATATATTAGACTGATTTATTTATGTAAATATTGCAATCCTGAAACATCTGTGAATGGCATTGAGAAAAGTCTGAGCAATTGGCCAATTGCAGACACCCCGGTGTATTAATAAATGGTACTGTGGTGAACCAATCTTAATAGACCTACAATTCGTCCAAACCCAACGGTTCTTACTGACAATATGCTAGGCCTGAAGTGTAAATAAGACAGAGCATTTTAAGAACTAGGGAGAGCAGCCTCTCACCAATGGCAATTTTTCTCAAATAATGTCCCGAGTATGATTTGACTGATCTATCAGTATATATATATATATATATATATATATATATATATATATATATATATATATATAATAGTCCTCAGTTTGGTTTATGGGCATGAATATAGGTTTATATCCTTCCTATTATGATATTAATGGACAGAGGTAAATCAAGATAGCAGTAGAATTAATGTTCTGAATATTTAGTGATAATTGTATTTGAATGGACTAATTTATAGTTTACACATGGATATAAAGGTTGAGAATACAAATAGAATTAGTTATGTATTTTGATTGGGTTCAAACTACTTTTCAGAAATACTCATTATCATAACATAAAAATCCAAAATATAAATGCTCAATTGGAGGATATATCTATATAAGTGGATGTAAGATAACCATTGTAGATGGAAGTGGTGTTCATTTTATGATACAGGTACTAAAATTCGTAAGGAGAAAGGGATTCCAGCTAATTAAAGATTTAAAGAACAGAGTGAGGAAATCAAAGAGGCTTAATATCTATAGAGCAACTGATGCATCCGGCCATTGCAGATTCGAGAACGATATTTTACGAAATCATTGTATAAAGGGTAGAGACAGCTCAGTAAAAGCAACATTTGTAAGATTTTACAAAAAGGTGGGTATGCCCACTAAAAGAGTGTAATTGTAATAATTTATAGGAAATCATTAAGCAGTGGGATTGCCCACGAAATTTATGTATCTATCATTTCCATAAATCTCGACAAATGTCGAGACGTGGGTATGCCCATGGTATTTATGTATCCAACAAATCTTGGCTACTGTCGAGTCGTGGGTATGCCCACGTAATTATGTATAAGTACAGGACCACTGGTCCCGGGCAAGGCTGGAGGTTTTCTCAACCCTGCTCTTTCCTACCAGCACCTGCAGCGAGCACAGTCACACTGTAAAATTTATTTATATTAATAAAAAACTTTCAGGGCTTCGGCCTTTTACCGATCAAAAAAAAAAAACACTAAATATCCTTAATACTGAGATATCATATTATAAAACTGAAATATATATATTAATAAATATTAAAAATATATATTTAATATTTGTAATATCAAATAAACAATTAATCTTGCAGCTAATGAAGACGCAATGCTTGAAAAATCTCGACTGTTTGAAAGGTTGCCTTCCCCACCCTTCCACACGGGTATAAGTTGGGGGAAGTAAAACTGCAAGAGGGAAGGACCAATGACTCAGTCAGCACATAAATAAACCCAGTCAGCAGCTAAACAGTATGAAGCTAGCATAAGACAAACTTGGATCTGTCAGCAAAAGACCCAGTCAGCACTTATAATTCTAGTCATTTTAGGAAATCTGCAGCAAGCTACGGTAAGGGACAGGGAAGTCTTTAGGGGTTCCACTAAAAGGAACACCGGACAGAGGAAGGTAAGAATAATACGTCTAGCTCTTAACACAGATTATTAGATATTTATACTTACTATTGTATATATATGGGTTGCACCATTTCTAAATAATTTGGTGTAAACTAATTCAGTCAATCTAATACTGGATAAAATGCATAAATATTAATATGTATCTATACAGCATTATATTTAAGTTTATATAATGGAAATAAAATAGAATTATACTTATATATATATGATAATAGAAGTTAAATCAGAATTATATTTATGTATATATATAATGGAAGTAAAAATATAATAATACTTATATATATGTTAATAGGAGTTAAATAAGGATTATATTATGTATATTTAATGAAATCAGAATATATATATATAGAAGTGAAATCAGAATTACTTTTATGTTTATATATAAACATAAATATTTCTGCCATATATATATATATATATATATATTTCTGCCATAAATATATGGCTGCAGATTATTAATATAGAGATGTATATATTTGTCATGTCCCCTTTCTAGAGACATGTTCGTTCATGACGGGTTTGCCTATCATCGACTCTCGTAGGCAAATAGTTTGGAGAGAGAGTCATTGTGTGAATCATTTGATTGCTTATTGCTGACAGAGCCTACATTCGGCAGAGCTTACATCCAGTTTGTGGCCTACATGCAGTTGTAGTGGAGCCTACGTCCAGAAGCGAGCCTACATCCAGTTCGAGCCTACATTCAGTCTAGTTGGGCCTTCATTCGGTTATGAGACATCTTGGCCTACATTGTTATATTTTTGAGTTGAGAAATGTACTTTATTATTATAATGTTATTTTATTATAAAGTACATTATAATTAGATGTTTCTAGAAGTTCTAGTAACTTCTCAAGAAAAAGAATAAATAGGGGGCTTGGGCTATCATTTCTACATGCTTGGATTTGGGATTTCTTCTACTTCTTCATTGTGAAGCAATTTGTAGCCTTGTGGTCTGCAAATACTATTCGATCTTTGGGAATGAATCACTCCCCTAGATTGGCATAACTGAGGTAGTGAAATATCTACTGAAGGGTTGCAAGTTTGGAAGTGGTATTCAGCCATTTCAAGTTGAGCTTATTTGGAATCCTCAGATTTACCTGAGGGTTTGAGTTTTGGTTGCAAGAGGAAAAAAGCAGTCCGAAAAAGCAGATTCGAAAAAGCAATCCGAAAAAGCAGATCCGAAAAAGTAGATCCGAAAAAGCAATCCGAAAAAGCAAATCCGAAAAAGCTGTCCGAAAAAGCAGATCCGAAAAAGCAGTCCGAAAAATTATTGCAGCCATCTACAATCAGGTTCCTCATTTCTCATTTGGCATTTGGCATATTTTCTGAGAAATGTATGTTTTCAGCTGAGTACAAAATATAGCTTCAGCACTTTACTATTTTACATTGTACTTGTCTTTGTTTGCCATTTGGCATTATTGGTAACAAAGGAAGGCTAGGATTTTGCAAATGAAAGGGCATTGTAATTTTCAGTCTATCTATATTGCAAACCTAGGGTTTGATGATCATATTATTAACTGAAAAATGTATGGCATTGTTGCAAATTGTTGATATATGAATGGCATATGGTTTTGAGCAAATTCCTATATCATTGATAGTGTTTTAGATGGTATTTGGTTGCTATCTATTATTCTGAAATTTTGGGACAGCGAACTCATATATTGCAAAATAATTTCCTATATTCAGTATTTTTCTTTCAGCAGTGTATTCAGTGCATGCCAACTGTTTGACGAATTTTCTCAGTTCAGTATTAGTGGTTTTTAGTGGCCTTTATAGTAAGGGTCATTACAGTGGTATCAGAGCGGTGTTCTTGCCATCCTATTGGGTAAGAAACCTATATGCATCCTTCAGCATTTGGGCATCACAGGTACTACACACGAAAAAGAGCAGCACTAGAGGGTGAACAGGACTTCGGAGATACTCTTACCATGGGTGAGAGATAGTCACAGAGCCCACCTAGAATTCCTGATGATGAGAGGGAATTCTTTCGGATTATGACTACGGGACAGCAGGAGATGGTCCAGTACTTGCGTAATTTGACCACTATGATGGAGAGAGTGGTTCAGCCCAGAGCACAGGAACAGGTTAGAGGTACACTTGATCATGATAATAGGAGCGTGGCAAGTTCACAGGGTGCTCCTAGGCACAGGTCTTGGACAGCAGATAGACCTACTCGTCCTACTTTCTTTAGAGAGGAGGCTCAGGAAGCAGGAGAGGGTGATGTACAAGATGAGTTTCAGGATGATCTTAGAGCTGCTACTGTAGAATGGCAGGTATTACCACCACATGTGCGTGAGTTACTTAACTTTGATCGCTACTTGAACCAGAGGAGAGAGCACATGAGGAATACTCGGCAGAACAGGAGACCTAGAGGAGGCCATGACAGTGAGTTGCAGCGAGTTGCTAGCAAGCTCATTTTACCTTCTTTTGATGGTAGTGGACAGATGACAGCACAGGCATGGATACATAAGTTGGATACTTTCTTAGCATTGAGACCCATGTCAGAGATAGATGCCATCAGATATGCCACCTTGCATTTGGAGGGCGCAGCTCATGACTGGTGGTCACATGGTATGGTTACCTTGCAGCACAACCAGGTGACATCGTACCAGGATTTTGTGGATAGGCTGGTGGAGCGTTTTGACAGGAAGGATCCAGAGATCTTCTTCCGTGGTCTTGCACAGTTGAGACAGACAGGCAGCTTAGAGACTTATATCAATGAGTTTCAGAGGTTGTCAGTTATGGTCCAGGATGTATCGGAGAGGCGGTTGGTTATCCTATTCACTGAGGGATTGTCCGAACCCCTCAAGGGTTGGATCAAGGCATTTGATCCATCGACACTATAGGAGGCCATGAGGAAAGCTCGTAGTATGGAGCTTACAGCACCTTCTAGTAGATTCACCCCTAGGAGTTCTACTTCTTTCAGAGATAATAAGAAGTTTGATAAGGGGAAGGGGAAGAAGGTTGATACCAAGGGGAAATCCACTCCACCCTTGGATACTGAGGCACTTAATGACCTACGCAGGAAGAAGCTATGCTTCTATTGCAAAGGTCCATGTGATAGGGATCATGACTGTCCTTTGAGGCCTAAGGGGAAGGCCAATAGAGTTATGTGGGCATACTATGAGGACTCAGATTCAGATAGCACAGCACATGAGGATGAGCATAGTGACACAGAGCCTGAGGTAGAGGCAGAGGCTTCAGAGCCTAAGGTGGAGCCGGAGCTACATTTGCAGCAGGCACGCTTATCTAGTATTTAGCAGGAGGGGTCCTTTAAATTGCATGGAGTTCTAGCAGGACAGAAGGTGATTACCCTAGTTGATACAGGTGCTATGCATAATTTCATTGATGCGCGTTTGGTTGAGCGCCGTGGCATTGAGACAGAAGAATTTGAGGGTCTCCGAGTACAGGTTGCTGATGGTTACACTCTTAAGTGTAACAGGATGATCAGAGATATGCCCTTACGCTTGAGCAATTATGAGTTCAAAGCGGATTACCATGTAGTTAACATGGGCGACCTAGATATTGTATTGGGGATGACTTGGTTGCATTCATTGGGCGAGGTCACTTTCAGACTCAGGGACATGGAGATCAAGTTTGAGGCAGATGGTAGGCAGCATGTCTTAAGGGCTATCAGAAATAGTGATATTAGGACTATTTCTTTCAGGCGCATGGAGAGGATGGTTAGACACGATGGGATCGGATGGGCAGCCATGTGTACTCTCATGCCTACACAGGAGGAGCATCAGATGATAGAGTATCACCCTGATATTCAGAGATTGAAAGAGCAGTATGATAGGGTGTTCAGTGACATTCCACCTGGCGCACCACCTGATAGAGGGATTGAGCACATCATTGAGTTAGAGGAGGGTGCTAAACCAGTGATGATCACACCATACAGGCATCCTAAGAGGCTCAAGGATGAGATAGAGAAAACCATCAAGGAGCTACTTGAGATGGGGCACATTAGACCGAGCAAGTCTCCTTTTGCTTCTTCGTTAGTTTTGGTGAAGAAGAAGGATGGTTCAATGCGGATGTGCATTGATTATCGGATGCTGAATAAGAGGACTATTAAGAATAGGTATCCCATCCCTCGGATTGATGAGTTGATAGACGAGCTACATGGAGCATGCTACTTCAGCAAGATTGATTTGAGATCCGGCTATCACCAGATCAGAGTCAGAGAGCAAGATGTGGAGAAGACTGCATTTAGATGCCATTGTGGGCACTTTGAGTTTGTGGTCATGCCATTTGGGTTGACCAATACACCAACTACTTTCCAGTCCACGATGAATAAGGTCTTCCATCATCAGTTGAGGAAGTTTGTGTTGGTATTCTTCGATGATATCTTGGTATACAGTCGGACATGGCAGGAGCATGTAGCACATTTGGAGATTGTATTGAGTATATTGCAGACGGAGTCCTTGTATGCCAAGGAGTCCAAATGTGATCTGGGTATGACTGAGCTTTTGTATTTGGGACACATTATCAGTGCAGAGGGAGTACGGATGGATCCTGATAAGATCCGTGCTATAGTGGAGTGGCCTATTCCAGAGAACCTGACACAGTTGAGAGGGTTCCTAGGCCTATGTGGATTCTACCACAGATTTGTGAGTGGGTATTCACGTCATGCAGCCCCTATGACAGATTTGCTGAAGAAGGGGGCCTTTGTTTGGACACTAGAGGCGCAGGTTTGCTTTGACAGGTTCAAGGAGATCATGACTTCATGTCCGGTGTTAGCTTTGCCTGATTTCTCAAAGCCATTTGAGCTTTAATGTGATGCATCCGGAGAGGGTATAGGTGTTGTGTTGATGCAGGACAAGCACCCTATTGCATATGAGAGCAGGAAACTCCGTGGACCTGAGAGATCTTTCAACATTTACGATAAGGAGATGTTAGCCATCATGCATGCGTTGGCTAAGTTTAGACAGTATCTAGTGGGTGGTAACTTTTGCATTAAAACTGACCACAACAGTTTGAGGCATTTCCTTAGTCAGAGAGATCTCAACGATAGGCAGCAGAAGTGGGTAAGTAAGTTACAGGCTTACGATTTTGATATATCATATGTGAGAGGGACTCAGAATGTGGTAGCAGATGCATTGTCACGTAGACCACATCTCAGTGCATTGATTGAGATATCAGAGGATTGGCGACATATGATAGTGGCAGAGTATGCTAGAGACCCATGGGCGTCAGGGATAGTTGATGGGTCAGTTGTTGATACCCGGTATACACTTGTAGATGATTTGATTATCTACAAGAGCAGGATCTTTCTAGCCCCAGGATCGAAGGTGAAGCGATCTATATTGAGAGCTCTTCATGATTCACCTATAGCTGGTCACCCTGGGTACTTCAAGACATATAGACAGGTGCGGGAGCGGTTCACTTGGAAAGGACTGAAGACAGATGTATTGCAGTATGTTCGTGAGTGCCCTGTTTGTCAGCAAAACAAACAAGAGCACACCTTTCCAGCCAGGCTCCTACAGCCACTTCCCATTCCTGATCAGAAGTGGGAGTGCATATCCATGGATTTCATTATGGGCTTGCCCAAGGCCCAAGGGCGTGATTGTATCTACGTGGTGGTGGATAGACTGACGAAGTATGCACACTTCTTTCCCATCACTACTACTTACACAGCAGTACAGGTAGCTGAGGTCTTCTTCAGAGAGGTCTTCAGATTGCATGGGATACCCCGAAGCATAGTGAGTGACAGGGACAGCAGATTTTTGAGTCACTTTTGGCAGGAGGTATTCAGACTTTGTGGCACTGAGCTTACACCTAGCACCAGTTATCACCCGCAGACGGATGGACAAACAGAGATAGTCAATAAGTGGGTGGAGGGCTATTTGAGGAACTATGTGGCTGGTCAGCAAAGGGCATGGGTGAGATGGATACATTTGTGTGAGTATTGTTACAATACCACATTTCACATGTCGATTCAGATGTCACCTTTCAGGGCTCTATATGGGTATGATGCGCCTAGCTTCATTGATTTGCTTATGTCTGATATTAGAGTTCCACGTGCCGGAGATTTGCTTCAGGAGAGCAAGGACATTGTTGATGCTCTCAAGGAAAATATAGCCAAGGCACAGAATCAGTACAAGCAGTATGCAGATCAGAAGCGGATTGAAAGGAGCTTTGAGGTTGATGATATGGTTTACCTCATGCTTCAGCCATACAGACAGTCTACTCTCAAGAAGAGTGGGTCGGAGAAGCTTAAACCGAGATATTATGGGCCTTTCAGGATCATTAGGCATGTTGGTGAGTTGGCTTATGAGCTTGAGCTTCCAGCTGATAGTAGAGTGCATAATGTGTTTCATGTGTCGCGCCTCAAGAAGGCATTAGGGCAGCATGTTGTGCCTTCTACAGTGTTACCACCCTTGGATGATGAAAGGAAGTTGGTTTTGGTGCCAGAGTCTATCTTGGATAGCAGGGAGAAACAGCTTCGCAGAAGAGTTATCAGGGAGTATTTGGTGAAGTGGAGAGATCTTCCTGTTGAGGATGCTACTTGGGAGTCTGAGGAGATTTTGCAGCATCCAGCTTTGAGATTGCTTGAGGGCAAGCAATTTCAGGAGGGGCGGACTGTCATGTCCCCTTTCTAGAGACATGTTCGTTCATGACGGGTTTGCCTATCATCGACTCTCGTAGGCAAATAGTTTGGAGAGAGAGTCATTGTGTGGATCATTTGATTGCTTATTGCTGACAGAGCCTACATTCGGCAGAACCTACATCCAGTTTGAGGCCTACATGTAGTTGTAGTGGAGCCTACGTCCAGAAGCGAGCCTACATCCAGTTCGAGCCTACATTCAGTCTAGTTGGGCCTACATTCGGTTATGAGACATCTTGGCCTACATTGTTATATTTTTGAGTTGAGAAATGTACTTTATTATTATAATGTTATTTTATTATAAAGTACATTATAATTAGATGTTTCTAGAAGTTCTAGTAACTTCTCAAGAAAAAGAATAAATAGGGGGCTTGGGCTATCATTTCTACATGCTTGGATTTGGGATTTCTTCTACTTCTTCATTGTGAAGCAATTTGTAGCCTTGTGGTCTGCAAATACTATTCGATCTTTGGGAACGAATCACTCCCCTAGATTGGCATAACTAAGGTAGTGAAATATCTACTGAAGGGTTGCAAGTTTGGAAGTGGTATTTAGCCATTTCAAATTGAGCTTATTTGGAATCCTCAGATTTACCTGAGGGTTTGAGTTTTGGTTGCAAGAGGAAAAAAACAGTCTGAAAAAGCAAATTCGAAAAAGCAGTCCGAAAAAGCAAATCCGAAAAAGTAGATCCGAAAAAGCAATCCGAAAATGCAGATCCGAAAAAGCTGTCCAAAAAAGCAAATCCGAAAAAGCAGTCCGAAAAATTATTGTAGCCATCTACAATCAGGTTCCTCATTTCTCATTTGGCATTTGGCATATTTTCTGAAAAATGTATGTTTTCAGTTGAGTACAAAATATAGCTTCAGCACTTTACTATTTTACATTGTACTTGTCTTTGTTTGCCATTTGGCATTATTGGTAACAAAGGAAGGCTAGGATTTTGCAAATGAAAGGGCATTGTAATTTTCAGTCTATCTATATTGCAAACCTAGGGTTTGATGATCATATTATTAACTGAAAAATGTATGGCATTGTTGCAAATTGTTGATATATGAATGGCATATGGTTTTGAGCAAATTCCTACATCATTGATAGTGTTTTAGATGGTATTTGGTTGCTATCTATTATTCTGAAATTTTGGGACAGCGAACTCATATATTGCAAAATAATTTCCTATATTCAGTATTTTTCTTTCAGCAGTGTATTCAGTGCATGCCAACTGTTTGACGAATTTTCTCAGTTCAGTATTAGTGGTTTTTAGTGGCCTTTATAGTAAGGGTCATTACAATATTTCAATTATATACACATATATCTGCATCTTATTAATGTAAGCATCAGAATTACTTAATCTTATACATATATACTTGATATATACACACACATATATATAATTACTGATATATGCACTACATTGATTATACTAATGACATGTTATTTCTATTACACATTACATTGATTATATGCTAATCTTACATTAAACTGACTGCATCAATCTATGTTATCTTAATACGAATAGAAGACTGTCACTCTAATTAGGCTCTGTATATTTTAATTGCAATATGTATTTACATGATGTAAAACATATTCATCAGTTGACAATATATAGCCATATAAGAATGTGTGACTTAGGCAGATTATATTACACTAACAATATAGCTAGATTGTATATATATGCACTTGTTCCTTATTGATGATTGCAGGACACAAATCAGGATTTACCTTGTAAAAGGCATTTTAATTGGTACAGTTATCTCTCTAACCATCTTACATTTCTTATTTTAATGGAATTTGTGATTCTAAGGTGAAAATTAGGGCAATCGCAAATAGGGGAAAATCTGATAACAACTTCTGAAAATTGTTATTTTTGTCAAATCTGGGTTTATCTTTTTAATTGCAGTCTGATTCTAACCCTATTGCAGGCCTTTTGGGCATCATTTGGCACCATTTTGCAACCATTCTAAAGTCTAAAGACACAAGTTTCAGACCTAGGTCTGCAGACTTCTATAACAGAGGCTATTTTTAAGAAAATCCTCATAATTCACCTTTTCATCCAATCACAAAAGAAGTTGCTGCTGAGTCATTGGAGGGTTATTTTGCATCTAAATCATCAAGTTTGAGGACTGAATTCACCCAGAACAAGGTAAGTTGCAAACATGTATTCAAAAAATCAGAATTATGACAAAGGGTTTTATCCGAGCTAAATTAGTTCATGCCTTCATTAAACTCAAAAGTGCTGATTGGGTCTTATCTAGATTGGTGTTTGGACTAATGTTTGCATGATTTTCAAACCTATCCATGGATTGTCTTCAGAAAACCATAACTTTGCTACGGTCTGATTTTATTATTATAAGTGATGGATCATTGTTCTAACACATGGATAAGTACAATCTTAGGTTCCAAACTCTCATTTTAGTCATTGTAAGTAGAATTTAAGCATTGTTTAAATTAATTATAACTCATTTTCAGACTTGTCCTCAAAAAATTTTAAGTCAAGGTTGGATTTTGTGCATGGATTGTAATGATCCTTACTATAAAGGCCACTAAAAACCCCCAAATCTGAACTGAGACAATTTGTCAAACACTTGGCATGCACTGAATTGTTCTGTTTGTAATGAGTGTTTCAATGTGATAGTTGTTTTGAGCATCAAGTACAATTGAGATAACAATACCAATATTGAAATGTAATATAATGAGCAACAATGAAACTCTAAATATCAATGCAAAGACCCCAATGCCAATGTATCATGAACTACCCAAATTCTGATTGCAATGTTCAGAAGATTGATTTTCTATAAATGTATGACAGTTACAAACTCTTACCCTTGAGCACTGAATTATGACAAGAGAATGTATGAACTATCACATATGACAATGAACTCTGACATGACCCTGCAATGCACTTCTCTACTATATCAATCCAACTACAATATTGCAATGTCTGATTACAATGGACTGTTTTTTCTGAATCAAAACTATAGCAAAGACATTCAATACCATGATATTTCAATTACAATTGATGACAACGACTGATTTAGACTGCTGTGAAAGTGACTGTTGACAAGTACTGGACTGTATTGACAATGTCTGAATACATGCAAACTTATACAATTTCTTGACATTCAAACAATACATAAAAACCTGGAAATCGCTCCTTGAATTCTGATGACAAAATGCAGATGTGATGATGACTGGACCTGTCCTTTGTTCCCTGTCGTACTACCTCCAGCTGCTGGCCGTACCAGGGCCGTACTGTACGACTGTTGTATTAAATTCAGAGCTGGGTGTTGGGTGCCGAAAAGGATGGTAATGGAATCGCCTAGGGTTAGATAATAACCCTTCCAAAGCATAAAAATTATCTCCAGGTAGATTGAGAGATATGAACAAAAATGTAAGTCCAGGGCCTGATATGAGCTGAACTGAAAATGCACCAAAAAGATCCCCAACCTCCACCAAAATGATTCACCAATGCAATGATGAATTCAAAACCCTTATTCAATCTAATACATGCCCTCAAATCAATCTCCAAATGAAATCCAATATGAATTGGCTGAGTACCAACTCCAATAATGCAACCCTTCAGTAGATATTTCACTACCTCAGTTATGCCAATCTAGGGGAGTTATCGTTCCCAAAGATCAAATGATATTTGCAGACCAAAGACTACAAATTGCTCCACAATGGAAGAAGTAGAAGAAATCCCAAATCCAAGCATGTCCAAATGAAAGCCCAAGCCCTCTATTTATTCACTTTTCTAAGAAGTTACTAAGAACTTCTAGAAGCATCCATTATAAAATCTCATTATAATGCACTTTATAATAAAATAACATTATAATATAAAAGTACATTTCTCAACTCAAAATTATAACAATATAGGCTCAAACTAAACGTAGGCTCTACTACAACTGAATGTAGGCTCGGACTGGATGTAGGCTCCAACTGCAATAAGCAATCAATTGATCAACAAAATGACTCTCTCTCCAAACCATTTGCCTACGAGAGTCGATGATAGGCAAATCCGTCATGGAAGAACATGTCTCTAGAAAGGGGACATGACATGAATTGCTTCACAATTTTAACTCATAGTGTGCATATGAATCCATGGATCCTGATGTGTGCGGACTTAGTGAAATGTTAGGACTTATTTTGATTTGTTTTCAGACTTATCATAAGTTATCTTCAAAAAATCAGAATTCTCCCTTTATTGGTAGAAGTCTAATTTTATCATTCAAGTGGTTAAGTTTGATCATTTGATTGTCCTAAGATTCTCCTCCAAATGCTTATTCAATCCACAACCTTATTTGGATAGAATTTTTTTATTCATTGCATTGAATTCAAGGACTAATTCAAGGATTTAAAAGTCTGAAATTTATTATTTTGTTTAAGTCCCTTAAGACCATTCTGACTTTAAACTTTGTACCAGGAATCTTGTTCGGATCAAAGGCAAGGATTGTTGCAAAGAAGTGAACAAAGGAAGGTGGAAGACAAGTTCAAGCTCAAGACCAAGGATAGCAATGAAAGAAGACTAACTTAAACAGTCAAGATCAAAGGAAGACACCACTTCAAGATCGTGTGTTTGCCCGCTGGGGTAAACTTAGTATTGCACAGACATAGTACAGGAAATATAATAAACACAGAGTATATCAGAGAATAATAGATGCTTTCATTAATCATTCCAACGTATGAGTACATTCACATAATAATCCATAATAATTCCTTCACCCGTAGGTGGTACATATTTATCTACCCGAAAGAGGTGTGACCAAACGTCGTCACCCGTTCCCAACCGTCGGCAACATAACTAACACCCGTCGACAAACTAACACCCGAGGGCAACATAAACTTTACAGCTAACATCATCCCCCCCAAAAAAGAAAGTCGTCTCCGGCAACTCACAACAAAAGGGAGATGGAATACACTATATAGAATAAGAAAAATCATTGAGAAGAAGGGGCAGAGGGGCATCCCTGAAAAAGCTGAAGTGCCACCCTCCCCATCAATGTTGCTTCCAATAGGTCTTTTCCCGTCACATCACATTCCTCTTGTGCCTGCACCAACCCTGTCTCCAAAACACTCTTTTCAACTATAGCCTCTGTTATTCTCTTGTTCAAACAATATTGTCTCCCTAACCAATCTGACCTCGATAGCCACCATCGCCACTTCCAACTCTTGGGTACGCTGAGCCAAGTGTCGCTCTACTTCCTCCAACTGGTGGTCATCTCCTCCTGAGCTCTCTATGCATCCACCAAGACAGCCTCACATCCAGCCAACACCTACTCTGAGTGCCTCAAAGCGTAGTACCCCTCTCGAAAGGCTTGCTCCAGTGCTCTCTCCACCTCCGACATGCAGACACTCCATGCCTACAGCAACTCCGAGTCTCATCAACTGGTCACACTCCCCAAAGGCTGATAACTGAATTGACTGGGGGTCTAGGGGGCAACGCCCCCAGCGGGGTCGAGGGGCAGCACCCCCGCCGCCAAGACCAAATTAGCACCCTCAAACCCACACAGAAGTCCATGGAACACACCATTTTCGTGATTTTCTTCGGATCCCATACTCTTTCTGCCAACCGCTTAGGTTTTCTTCATTAACTGCTTATGTCCTTCCTTTCGGTACCATACGTTATTCACTATGAACTGTTTTGATTTGTCATCATTTTTTATTTTTATTTTTTAGAACCTTCCCCTCACTGCTGCCACTTCTTGTCGTCAAGCATTGTCTTCCTTGTTTTGAACTGGCTTTGATGTATTATGCGTTTTCTCTTCCTTCTGGCCATACCTGTAGATTTCTGTGTCACCTACTGACAATACTTCAAACCGCACAGGCTTCCCTTTTAACGCCCCTCCTATGCTGAGGCCGTACAGTAATAGGAAGCCGAGTACGAGCTGCTTGTGGCCGTACGGTACATATGGAAGCCTCCTTGCCTTTACCGTTCAAAAATGCTTGCCTTTACCGCAAGTGACGGGATGCTTGTGCTTGGGGCCGTACGAACATTTCTCACCATGCAAGTTGCTGTGCTTGGGGCCGTACGGGCACACTCCCTATTTCTCCTTGCCTCTTCTTCGCCGTACGGTGTTATCCTTCTAACGCTGGCTCTGGTGGTTGCATTTTTTTTTCTAAGTGTCGTGCTACTTTATACCGTACTGCCCTTTTATTTTCCTGTTGTGTGGCATGTGCGATATTGTCCTGCTGTACGAAGATACCTCTCACCGTACGGAAGTCCTCGATAATCCATGTCATGGTCGTATAGTGTGGTGACTGCTTTTGCCGTACAGTCATTAGATATCGTACGATCACTTTGTCATACGGTGTTTTATATACTATGCTCTTTTGCCGTACAATGGCTTCTTCTTTTCTTTTTTTAATTTTTATTTTTATTTTTTTCCCTTTTTCCACCGTACGGTCATGCATAGCCGTACGGGTTTTTTCAATTTACGGTCGGGATGCTTGTGCTCGTACAAACGGCTCTCGGGTCACCTGCCTGACCGCTCGAGTCCCTTTCCATCCTGTCGAGTGCTCTGTCCCTTCTCTCGGGTCCATCCTCTCCAAGTAAGGTTTCAATTTGGACCCGTTGATGGCCTCATGTATCTCCAGTCCGTCGAGAGTCCACAACCTAATAGCCTCATCGTAGCCGACTTCTCGAAATTTTCCTTGCTTAATCTCATTGTGCAGTCGTTCCCTCAAGCTTTCTCTGTTGCCAAGTCTGTTTTCAATGGCGATCCAAAAGCTTGGAACCATAAATTCTACAGGGACCACGGTCTCTTGCCCGTACATAAGGAGAATAAAAATTTTGAAGGCTACGGTCTTCCACCCAGGATTCCAATCGTTGTCGGCACAAATGATCTTAGGTTCCTCTTCCTTGCCCAGATCCATTGCTCTGACATCGTGTACTTCAAAGCTGGGACAAAGGAAAGAAAACTCAAGGATCCAAATGAAAGAATTATCTCAAGATCAAGCATTCATCAAGGATATGGGACAAGTCTGGATTTAAAGGAGTCCACGGACAAGTTCAAAGATTCAATACATGGACATGCATATGTCCCTATGCAAGTCAGCTTTCACTTAAATAAATAAGGACTATCTTTAAAGGAGATCAATTTGATCCTATTCACATCAATTTCCATAAGGAAAAAACAAATACACAAAGGAATTTTTGAGGATGATTCTAACACCAAAGTTAGCATTGGAACATGAACAAGGACATAAGGACAAGTTTGAGGTCTCGAGCAAGAAAGAGTTCAAGGACAAGATTCCCATCAAGGGAATGATCCTAATGATGATCAAGTCATCCAAGGAAATGAATTGAGGAAGATTTAATATGCCAAGGAAGATGTTCATGTGTACAAGGGATTGCCACAAGGATCAAGTCCAAAGGACGAAGAAGAATTCCAACAATGAAGGTGGAAATACCAAGGGTTCAAAGCATTACAAAGTCCAGCCATCCAAGAGAAAGATGTCCAAGAATGATGAAGAATTCCTAAGGATAGGGAAATGAAATTAAGATAAAGATTGCAAGAAGCTTCCCTAGTATTGACATGAAGGAACTTAGTGAAATTTTACTTAAGTTCATTAGTTTAGCTAAAAGGGAGAAAGAGAAAAGAGGCATGCATGTTCATAATGATGAGTTGTATGATGACTAGGCGACTTCCTTGCTTCTTATTGGTCCTCAAGCCTTTGAATTTTCTCATTGGCTCTTTTTGGTGGTGTTTCATTCTCATTGGCTACTTTCAGTTGCCCTAATTAGGGTTTGTAATGGATTAATCTGGGCCATCGATTTCAAATCAATCTTGGTCGTTCATTGTAATTAGGGCTCCTATATAAACCCCGCCTCTCTCATTTGTAAAGCAGGACTTGTTGGAGAATTGTTGCTAAGATAATGCCAAGTTTGCTCTACTTTTCATTGGCGTGTCTTGCATGATGAATTGTTGTGATCAAGTTTGTATTATTGCATGGTGATCCACATTCCTCGCTTAGATTAGGATTTCATTTCATGTTGTTTAGAAGTAGTTAGTTAGATGAAAGTAATTGTGAATGTTTACTTGATTGACTCGACAAATCCAGGCCACTAGCCTCTTGCTGATGGTAGGAGTGCCTTGTGTGGTAAGCCAATGAATCAAAGCACTTAATTTCAATTGATATTGAATCTTTAGTTTGCATCCATTTGATGGGATTGGAGAGGAGATATTGATTCGAAAACCATTCGAGTGTTCCTTAGAAGCTTGCACTAGATGGGTGGAGTCACTGGCGAGATTGCATCTAGTAGAGTCCAAGTCCATCCACGATTCCTTGCATTCATAGTAAGAAGTAGAAGTAGCAATAGAAGTTAGGTTTAAGTTTGAGTTGAAGTGGAAAGGTTGGCAAATCAAACCATATTTTCATTACACATTGTAAAGCAAAATCATTAGAAGTGCGAGTAGTTGGCAAATCTTGAACAAACTAGCGTAAGTCCCCTTAGTGATCCAGCAAATCACATCATTTCAACTGAGCGAGTATCCACAGTAAAAGAACTTTGAAGTCGCCTTGTGATCTTACTTTGCAGGTTTAGCATAAGAAGTGACCTTATATCAAGAGAGAGTTGAATATTTAATGTTTCACTCTGAAACATTGAGTGTTTGATTTTGCGTGTTGTAGTGGACTAAAACTCACATCAACAGTATCTATACAGCATTATATTTATGTATATATAATGGAAATAAAAATAGAATTATACTTATATATATATGGTAATAGAAGTTAAATCAGAATTATATTTATGTATATATATAATGGAAGTAAAAATATAATTATACTTATATATATGTTAATAGGAGTTAAATCAGGATTATATTATGTATATATAATGAAATCAGAATATATATATATATATAGAAGTGAACTCAGAATTACTTTTATGTTTATATATAAATATAAATATTTCTGCCATAAATATATGGCTGCGGACTATTAATATAGAGATATGTATATATTTCGATTATATACACATATATCTACAGCTTATTAATATAAGTATCAGAATTACTTAATCTTATACATATATACTTGATACACACACACACACACACACACACATATATATATATATATAATTACTGATATATGCACTACATTGATTATACTAATGACATGTTATTTCTATTAAGCATTACATCGATTATATGCTAATCTTACATTAAACTGACTGCATCAATCTATGTTATCTTAATACGAATAGAAGACTGTCACTCTAATTAGGCTCTGTATATTTTAATTGCAATATGTATTTACATGATGTAAAACATATTCATCAATTGACAATATATAGCCATATAAGAATGTGTGACTTAGGCAGATTATATTATGCTAACAATATAGCTAGATTGTATATATATGCACTTGTTCCTTATTGATGATTGCAGGACCTAAATCAGGATTTACCTTGTAAAAGGCATTTTAATTGGTAAAGTTATATCTCTAACCATCTTACATTTCTTATTTTAATGGAATTTGTGATTCTAAGGCGAAAATTAGGGCAATCGCAAATAGGGGACATCACACACAGTGCAGTAGGGTGCCCTAATAGCAATTATCCCTTAACTTTTACTACAATAGGGTGCCCTTAGGATTCTCCCTTAATTATCTCTACAACAAGGTGCCTCTAGCAGTTCTCACTTAATCACAACACAATAGGGTGCCCTTATAGCAGTTCTTCCTTAACTGCTACTGCAATAAGGTGCCCTTAGTGGCTCTCCCTTAACTACTTCTTTAATAGGGTGCCCTTAGCAATTCTCCCTTAATCACAACACAGTAGAGTGCTCTTATAGCCGTCCTCCCTTAACTGTCACTACAATAGGGTGCCTTTAGCAGTTCTCCCTTATCTAATTCTACAATAGGTTGCCCTTAGCGGTTCTCTCTTAATCACAACACAGTAGGGTGCCTTATAGCAGATCTCTCTTAACTTCCACTGCAATAGGGTGCCTTTTGTGATTCTCCTTTGATTGCAGCTTGGAAAAGGTGCTAACAATAGGGTGCCCTTAGCGGTTCTCTCTTAATCACAGCACAATAGGGTGCCTTATAGCAGATCTCTCTTAACTTCCACTGCAATAGGGTGCCTTTTGTGATTCTCCTTTGATTGCAGCTTGGAAAAGGTGCTAACAATAGGGTGCCCTTAGCGGTTCTCCCTTAACTGCCACTGCAATAGAGTGCCCTTCGCGATTCTCCCTTGATTGCAGCCTAAAAAAAGTGTTGACAATAGGGTGTCCTTAGCAGTTATCCCTTAATCACAACACAGTAGGGTGCCCTTATAACGCTTCTCCCTTGACTGCTACTGCAATAGAGTTCCCTTCGCAATTCTTCCTTAATTGCAGCCCATTTCCCCTTAATTAAATCATATCTTAAATGTTTAATAATAATCAAAATTACATTGTAGAGTACATAAATAGGTTAATCATTATTTCTACATTACCGATTAAAACAAACTTCCAAATTATTGTCACAACTAGGGTTGAACCTCCTTGAAGCTCCATTGGTTTTCTACTGCATTCTTTGACTAGATGTTGTTGAGATCCCCTTTATCATATCTTATTTTCTTATGCAATGTGCCTTCTTTTTCTTCATTGAGTTCCACTTCTATTCTATGGACTTGACTCCTTTTCCCACACTTATGCCTTGGTTCCCATAGTTCTTTGCATCTGAAACATAACTTCTGCCTTCTTAGGTCTTCTCACTTTTTTTGGGCATTCTCATCTTGGCATACATGTCCACGTTCAAAGCTCTCATCGCAATGGAAGCATTTTCTTTTTGGGAGTTCCTTCTTATGCTTTTCATCCTCGCCATGGAATTGTTTGGTATGGTTGATGGAGGGACTATTATTTGTTGACAAAACTTCTAGCCTCAAAGTTGTTTCAATGGCATCTTCGAGGGACGTGGGTTTGAGGGCACTTACCATTCCCTTAAGTGAGTCTCTTAACCCTTCCACAAATAGGTAATTTTGTCATCATCTACCCCTTAAACTCGAACAGAGAGTTTTTGGAATTCAGCAATATAACCTTTGATTGTTCCTTGTTGCTTGATTTAAGTCAGCATTTTAAAGTCTTCTTGGGGGTGCTTTCTATCAAACCTTCTAATAAGTTTCTGTGAAAACTCTTCATAGGATGTGATAGTTTGATGGCCTTGGTTGTGGATCCCATGGCACCACCATTCATGTGCCAATCCTTCTAAATGGAGAATCACAAATTGAAGTGCATCCTCTTCTGTCATTGGACTAAGGATGAGATAAGTGTTCAATTTTTGCAGCAAAGCATGAGCTGTAACTTTTCCCAATCCATCAAAATTTGGAAGTGTTACTTTATTCACTTTATGTTTTAAATCCTTGTTTGGGTGTAATCTTCCCCTTCTTGGTGTCTCATGTTGTTGGGCTTCACAAAACTCTCTAAATGCTATGAGTTCTTTGATTTCTGGCTCAAGGCTGGCACAGGCTCTAGCATTGTCTACGGTACTGTTTGTAGGCAGGTCTATTCCTTCTTCCTCCCTCGACATATCTTCCCTAGGTAGGAAAGGTGGTTTTGGTACCCTAGAAGATGATGAACTATTATGATTCTCAAAGTGGTTGGAATTAATGTCCCTCCCATTTGAAGAACTATTCTTAAGGTTATTGATTGAGTTTCCCATATTTTGTAATGCCTCGAGGAGTGCTTGATTTGATTTTCCATTTGTCTTATAAGGGTTTGATTGGTTTGTTCCATGCAAGCTCTCATTTCATTAGCGATTTGTTCATTAATATTGGCTTTACTCCTTTTTCTTTGATATGTTTGCATGAACTTTCCTCACAGGTTGAGAGGGATTATGCTCTAATACCAATTGTAATGTCCCTAACTTGAACCGTACTTAATTTGCTCTCAAATTCCTAATTAGGATTTGGATTGCACTTGGGATTAGTAACTTGTAACATTCCCTACTAGAAGGATGCCAACTCCCAATGATTAACATACAACACTATGCATTTAAATCAGATTATATTAAGAATAATCTGTAATGTCCCTTGTGTAATCTATCAATGCTTATGCTGGTGAAACAAGATTGATCTATGTAGTGATCATATGACTTGTGCTGATATGACTAATAGATGATGTGAACCAACATTGATCTGACAAAGATCATACTAACCTCAATCATTGCTTGTAAGATTATTATTGCTGGATTATATTGATCAAATACAAAAATGTATATTGATCTAAAGGTTGATCCTTATCATTATATGTCCAATTATTTGCTGCTGTTAGAGACAAAGATCTTTAACTATACAATGACGGGCATATAAGTTATCTATGCAATGATAGATGCCTTTAATAACTGATTTGCCTTTTTTGATTAATGTCCTGACGTCCCCCAATGTTTGTTCTTCCTTGTTGATTTCCAGCCAATCTGAACAGGTACGACACTCAGAAAATATTAGATTGAACCGTTATTTGCCTCTCCTTGATTATTGAAGATAATGCTTCTCTTGTTCGATCAAGACAAGTGCGGTAATCACAAATTTAGTTTGAACTTGCTAATTTCATTCCCAGCTACCACCGTAGATATCTATTCCTTGATGATTAGATAATTTTTCATAGACTAGTCTTTGTCGAGAGTCTTCAATATCTAGAGACTAGAAGTAACTCCTTAGGGGGCACTTTGTGATTAAAGTCCTACGTGATAAGGAAGAAGAGACCCTTTGTTTTATCTTGCAAGTACTCTCCCCAATGTTTTGATAGAAACAAGGGATTCAATTAGTCACCACAACATATGCTGAATTCTATGCCGCAGCCCTCTTTGATCTTCTCTTCGAGCGATCTCCAATATGACTGGATAGGAAGCCCGTAATACTCTTCCTAATAGCGATGCTCAAGAGATAGACCAATATGTGTTGTTTGATGTTGATCTGAATGAAAATGATTGATTTCTGAATGTATTGCTCGTCATTCTCCTTTACTATATACCCGCATAGGGTAATGGTCACGACTATCCATTAAGTCACTTGGTTATTAATACATGTTATGAGTATTATTAATATATTTTATATATTTAGTAAGGGCTTGATTTATATGAGGATTATTTTATATGGTATTGTTAATATATTTAGAATATTTGGTATATGAATAATATATAATATTTGTATTATATAATATTTGATATTTTTAGTTATATTATAATATTTAATTAGTATAAATTCTTATATTACAAATATTTGATATATTAAACTCATTTATTGTAAAATTATTATTTATTTAATCATTTTTCATACTTTAACATGATTATTATTATCATTAGTATTTTTAATATTTTAATCTTATAATCAATATTTATTAATATTAGGTCCTATTTGGGAAGAGAACATGAAAAGTACATAGTTAATGGCAGATGAAATGTGCAGATATTTTTTGAAGGAAAATATCACATTTTTTTCAGTGTCTGATATGTCCCAAGAATGGAGATCAATTGAGTTAAATTATGCGCCATTGTCCCAATTTGGATGTTATATTTAGCAAACACAAATGCTATATTGTTGACAAGAAATACAAGAAAACCATTGATGTTGATCTTGAAGGTCATGGTTTATATTTTCTTGTTGACACTGGAGAGGTTCAGGAATGTGCATTTGGAGCCAACGGTGCATCAAACATTAGTTCATTATGATATTAATGATATAGGCACCTCTACATAACCTATCTCTATCAGTTGGCTAAGACAATTTGATAGAGGACTTACCTGATATACAACTATAGATACGAGGTGTTTGTGGAGCTTGCCAAGCATTGAAGCAACACAAAACTCCCTTTTCAAATGAACAGGCTACATGCAGTTGGAATTCCCACAAAAAACTTGATAATCTCATGCCTACATGCAATTGGAATTCCCACTCAGATTGCATAATCTGACCCTATTGCTGTTAGTTATCTCATTTAGAACCATAAGAGTGTCTTTCTTGATTACAATCTACTTTCTGACAAGATCCAGCAAACAGCACAGATCCTGCTCTACATATAGGTCTTCTTTGGCTCTTTAGCTTTTCCTTGATACTATTTACTATGAGCGGATAGCATATCTATCTTTAGTTTTTGAATCCTTTAGTCTTTGTTCATCAGATGTTCATATATAACTATCAATGGCTTACTGCAACCTCTGAAGGCTGTAATATTGTAAGAGCATTTCCATAAATATTATTTTATATTTATATTTTAATAACATATTTTATATTTCTTATTCATAATTTTATAGTATTATATCTATATTTATAAATTTGTATAAATGAATATAAAATGTGTTTCTTGTTTTATTAATATATGTATATTTTAATTACTTTTATATATTTTGTATTGTACAGCAAAAACTCCGGCCATACCAAACCCAGGAAAAAAAACATCAAACCACCAAACCCAAATGCCCTGAACCTAAACCCAAACCAGCAACATAGCAAAAAAGAAATATCTAAATGGAGTGCACAATGCAAATATTTAGGAGGGAGGAAATCTGGTTAAAGATGTTCATGATACAGATAGTTAAAAAAGTTCAGCCAAAATTGAGGGATTTGGCTTCCAAAGTGTAATTGTTTTGCTATCCTAAGTTTGTGATATGAAGTTAAGAGGAAAAAGTTCATTCAGTTAGTTAAAAACCAGCAGTTGAAGACTCTAATTACAATTTTGTCCAATTAAATTCATTGCATCATAGCATAAAACTCGATGACGGAGGTGCATTTACATTTGTTTGGCTGTTAATACTGCCAGACTACTTGTCATAACTGTCATGCAAAAAGTTTGGTACTACAACTCCAGAATTTGGAGTTGCCCAAGTCTTGCAAAACATGCTGCTTCAAATAATATTATTTGAGATAATTACTGGTTGAAATGCATTAATGAGTTTCTACCTGGGAATGTATTTTCTGAACTGCAGAGCACAACATCAACAATAAGACCCATTGTTAAATTCAAAACATTTATCTACCATTAAAACAAAATTTCACAGGAAGATGACATTGGAAAATTTATTTGGCTTCCTAGAACAGTCGTTACATAGTTTGCTTTTGTTTTTCTTTTATTGTGTAACTTTATTGACACGTGTTCGTGCAAGAGGGTAATACAAAACTGGACAAGCTTCAAAGAGAAAAATCTCAAAACCAAACTACCTAACCAAAAGTAATAAGTTGAACATAACCTTTTCATTAAAGTTTTGTTTGTTATAGATAAACTAATATTACCACTATTGTTTTTCAGTCTAAGTATTTTGTGAAAGCATTGAAAATGCATAAAATAATAGTACCTTCTCTTCATCCAAAAGCAATTCCAGCTCAGCTATATGATTGTTTGCTGTTAAGAATTCAGTGGACAAATAAAACAAAATGTCAAATATCTGAGAAGGTACAAAAGGTTACAGTAGATTTTATACATGCATTATTCCTGAAATATTAAAAGTAATACAAAAGAAAAGCAACATATATTTTACAGGTGTAAAAGCATAAGGCTTCATTCTCAGATGCAAATAAGGTGAATGATACCTATTCAACTCAAACCTTTCACACAATATATGATATGTCTGGGAAACAAATAAATACGAAAATGAGAATTATCGGATCCAAACATTCCCTCAACTGGAACCTTGTGCACTGTTTCCAGGAAATTATACAATGAACTTCCCACAAGGCATTTTTAGACACATGAACAATTTGAAGAAAAGTTGAGACAGAATTTTGATTTTGTAACAAATGACAATGTATAAGTAGAGCTCTTGCTACTAGATTAGGGCAAAAAGCTTATATATCGGCATTTCAACTCTTCTTAGCCTCTATATACCCCAACACTACAAGGTGTAGATCCAACACGCATGAAAGCTTCTAAGGATGTGTATACTTACACAATCAAAAATTTCACTGAACATGACAAGAGAACAAACATCTCTATCAAATGCCTTTGCAGCCACACAAGCCAAAAATTGTGCAACAGAAGTTGTTGAACATTGTGCCAACTATGAGTGATCTTTCACTCTTATAGTCTGCCATGGTACACAACTTTAATCAGCATGAAAAGAAGCACCAGTTTCACCATTTATAGGCCACTGTGAATCCTCATTGCTTGCTTTGTCTTACTCTGTCAATGAGTTGATTGTAACAAGAACTTTCTTGAATCTATGTAAGTCTCTCCATGACATGTACACCAGTTTCTCTAAATTTCATTTTTTCAGCTTTCACCAACATTGGTATCAAAACCAAGGCTATGAGCCCTGAGCTTCTAGGCAATGGGTCAAGGGGGAGTGTTGGAAAAATGAGCCACACCAAAACCATAAAAGGACTGGTCACAAAGTGGGCTGGTAGCTCAATGGTTGAGCACCCCAGCAGCAAATAAGAGGTCCTAGATTCGAGTCCTAGTTGGTCCAAGGAAAGTTTGAGATAGTATCAATGGATACAACATCAATTATATGAAGTTTGAAAGAGATAATGAAGAGAGCAAATCAAAAGGCAGAAAGAAAAGCAGTCATCAAATTGTGAGTTGCAAACACCAATTGAAGGGGGATTGTGGCTAAAACATTTGTGATCACATTGCTAGGGCATGGCAAGGAAATTGTGTTTTAAAGAATCGCAGACTAAAGGTCACATGGGACTCCTAAAGGACATGACATTTACCAAACACATGGCACACCAAAAAATGTAGTCGGAGGAGTTTTAATGTCTGGAAACATATTCTAAAAAAAATTGTGGGTATATTTGAGTTTTGGGGGCATGAAGGAGTCGCATGAAAGTCTACAAGAACAAGCATTCAAACAATCACAACAAAAATCACAAATTACAACAAAATGAAGGCATGATACAATTACGAGCAATAAAATCAAAGCTAGGATACACAAGAAATGCCAGAAAATCAAGGGGTTCGAAGGTCACGTGACATCAAGGTACATTATTTGCAATCATAATGGCCATCAAAACAAGTTTTTGTCAATTGCAAAATTTTATATGTATCTGTTGTGTGGTAAAACACATGCACTCCCCATTGCAAATGGGAACCCCCTCTTTTCGCTTTGGCAGTGGATTAGTTATTTCAAGTAGCCTTAGTTTGGTGGCAATTTTGGAGCCCCCAAGTCAATTGGCTAAGTTTTAACCGGTTCTGGATACAAACCCTTGCTCATTTGAAGAAATTGAGCCATAGGTTAGCAAGTCATCCAGAACTGAGCCAAGTTTTAGGAGAGTGAGCCTTAGTCAAAATATGATGTGGAAGTGGAGAATTTGACTTGAAGCCTAAAATCTGATCATTAAGAGAGAATAGAAGTCTGATTGGAGAGGATTGAGGATGTCTTATGGAGGTGAAGATGAGCAATCAACAAAGTATGAGCAAAATTTGGACATGAAAACATGAAATTTGGGCTTTGGAGTGAAAAAATGAATTCCAAGTATGGGGATTGAATTAAGAACAATGGGAATCAAGTTAGAACTTAACCAAATTCTGGAGGAGCAAGAGGAAAGTTTGATGTTTAAGTGAAAGGGAGGCAGTTAACAGCTTTGGCAACCTGTCCTAAGGTAGTGCGGATTCTGCACTCACCTTGGACAGGGCTGTCCAAGGGGAGTGCAGATTCCACACTTACCTTGGACAAGCATGTCCAAGCCTACCTGAATTTCCGCCCTTCAATAAGAGCCCAATTCCAACTTTGTGACCATTTCCACCCAGCTGTATATCCATTTTGGAGTATGATAAATCAGATCCATTACCAAAAAATCACATTCAGATCTTTAAATTCAAGATGGAAATCAAGGCATCAAAGGCCACTCCATTCAATTAAAGATGTGTAAATCTGAAAGGGAAAGAGCAAAGTAAAGTGAGATGGTTTTAGAGAAGGCATGAAACCTTAAAGGCAACTTTAGGCAAGCCTGTTCTAAGGTAGTGCGGTATCCGCACCTATCTTGGACAGGACTGTCCAAGGGAAGTGCAGAATCCACACTTACCTTGGACACTTGTGTCCAACATAACCCAAATTTCCACACTGTGGTTATGGTGAAACTTTGATACCAAGTCGGTCCCCATTGTGAATATAAGCATTTCAAGCTGTAATCAAGCCTTTACACCATGTAGATCTGATCTAAATCAACCTCCTTCGTACAAAAATGCAAAATCAGATCTTAAATCAAGGGGAATTCATGATTAAAATCTTGATTTCATAATCAAATCAATGATCCAAAGTGTGTTTCAATCTGAAAATAACGAAGTAGAATGTAAAGCTGAGTTTGTTTCATAAGCAAGGGCATGAAAAAGTTAAGAGGACGAGCTTGGATGCTGTCTAAGGAGGTGGAATCCACACCTGCCTTAGACACCATTGTCCAACACCCATCAGATTTCCACCTTAAGATGCAATCTGCCCCCAGCAAATTTGGTTTTCTCTAACAATTGCATGTTGAATTGGTTTAAAATGGGCTAGAATTAGGAATTTTCAAGTTGATTCGAGGGTGAAAATGCAAAGTTTATAATGAATTCCATATTTATTTCATGGATTTAATGCAGTTATTTTTTTGTTTTGCAAGGTAAACTATGGAGACACGAGATCCTTGGAGAACAAAAGACGATGACAAGATCAAAGCTCAAGACTTCGCGAAAAAGATCTACAAATGGTCGGCTATTCATCAAAGAAGACAAGCATAATGGTGTTCGAGGTTGAAGGCTGAAACGAAGATGTCAGCCCAGGTTCAAGATAAAGTTATCAGAATAGGATTCGAAGAGCAAGTTGCAAACGGAGGATGACCAAGTCTATAAGTGGAGAAAATCATAGTAAACTTGAATTTCCTTCAGAAATCCAAATTCAGTTTGAAAGATCCATTGACATGAAGCACCTACATCACTCCTAAAGATCGAGGCCAAGGAATCAAGATTTCAAGTAACAAGTATGTTGAAAGCCATGTTAGTGAGAAGGTTTGAGGGTGAAGAACTTCAAAGGATAGAGAAAAGTTTGTGAGGATGAAGTAATTTGAGAATATATGCCATCAAAATTAACTAAAACCTTGATAATGTTGAGTATCAAGAAATATTTTCTCATAACCAAAGAATTGATCAAGTCTATAAGATAAGCATGCTGAGATGGCATCCACTCATCTTCCACCAATAAAAAAAATCCAGTTTCACGTGTCTAAGAATATCCAATCAGATCACGCCAAGTGTACATGTGAAGTCCACGTAATACTTCTACCTAACCTATTTTCTAATTGGTCAATCAAAGCATTGCAATTTTCTCATTGGCCCACAAGGTGGTGCTTCATTGTAATTGATCAAGCATTTAAGGCTTGTAGTTGTTACTTAGATTATGGCTTTGTTGGATAAATCTTGGCCCTTCACTGTACTTGAACAACTATAAAAGGTAAGGCCTTCTCATTTATAACTCATTAGATTGAGATTAGATTAGTTAGAGTGGAGTAGAGAGAGACTTGGAGAGATTGTTGCAATAATACTACCAAATTGTTCATAACCCATTGTTGGTCTTCATGGTCGATTACTTGTATTATTCTGGAGTATTGCATGGTTTCTACATTTCCTCACTTAGATTAAGATTTTCATTTATGTTTAGTAGAAGTAGTTGAGTAGATGAATGGAAGATATTGTTGTTGGTGAATTATGGCGAAACTTATGTTCATACCTTTTGATACTTGTTGATTGCAAGTACCAGTGTAAGGTTGGTATGAACTTATTGCAAGCATTTAACTTCAATTGCAAATGTTCATTTGGATTGCGCCATCATTGGGTTTTTGAATGAGTGTTAACAATATGAAAATCATCCCAACATCCTTAGAAACAAGCACCCTCCTTTGCATAGTTGATTTGGTGAAGCAAGGACTGGTTAAAGTCTCACCTCACCATCAATATTGTCTTGTATTGTTAGATTTAGATTAGATTTCTCAACCCCTATCTATTTGCGCTTTGTTTGATAGAAGTAGTTGAAAAGCAACCATTGACAAATCTTTCATATTTGTAAAGTTGATATTCATTGAATGAACAACGAAAGGCATGTTGTGACGTTATCACACATCACCCCATTGCAAATGAGAACCCCCAATTTTTTACTTTTTAAGATTTTTTGTTTTGAAGTGTTTTTGTTTTAGTCTTCAGTCTCTTGCTAGTGTGAGGTTTACGAGTTCATTTCAAGTTCAGGAGTGTCATCAAAAGTGAAAGAGAGAAAGCATGACCAAATGAGTATTTTGATGCCACATAGGTGTTCAGGAGGGCCAAGGGACAAAGATCAAAATTGCTTGAGGTCAATTCTGACAACTTTTTAAGAAAAGTTTTTTCTGCTTTTTTCTTTTTTCGAAAGTTTCTATTTTTGGCATTTTGGGGCCAACCCAAGAGCCTTCTTTTTTGTTTTCTTTTTCTAAATTTAGAAAATTGCTTTTTGCTTTTTTGAAATTTCTATTTTTTGAAGTTTCTATTTTGGGAAGGCCAAAAGTTGTGAAATTGCCCAAATGTAAAGTTCTTGTTTTCAACTTCAAGTTCATCTAGGATTTCATGAAAAAAGCATGAAAAGTGGTGAAATGTTCCAGATTTCAAAATAAGGAAAAGCATTCAAAATTGTAGAAATTCTTGGAAAATCCTTGTTCCAATATCAAATTTATTAGAAATCTTGAAAAAAAAAGTGTGGAAAAGAACACTAACAGAACCCTGTTGATTACCGAAATTTGGTTGTCTGAAAAATTTTAGGATCTTCTGAAATCCAAAATCTCTCTTATAACTCCTAGAGATTTGAAACCACTCTCAAACATCCTAACATTATTTATATAAAATATAACATAAGTATAAGAAAGGAAAATAATGTGACTTATAATTAAATGCTATATTTTACATAAAAAATTTGCCCAAAGAGAGAAATTTCTCAAAGTTCGTTCACACATGAAAGTTCTAGAAGAAAGCACAATTGGATCGACTTAAGGAAGCTTCTAAAAGAAAACATCAAGGATCGACTTGAAGAGAATTCTAGAGGAAAGCAAGATAAGGGTCACCACATAAGAGCCTCTAGAAGAAAGCAAAAAAGAAAGCCAAATCTTAGTGAAAGAAGGAAAAAAACAAGTTTTTTTAAGATAAAGCTTCTCTAAGAGAAATTGACCGAGTTCAATAAAGGAAAGAAATTTAAAAAAAATACAAAATAAAGAAAGTTGATCCCTTTTTGATATCATCGTTTCCTATAAATACATGATCTTAGCATTGTATTCATTCACAAACAAGAAATTGCAGCTCTGGAGTTAATAGTACTTCTCAGATTTTGGAGTAAGGTGGAGATTTCGGGCTATTTTCAGATTGAATTCCATGAATATCGATGATCATTTCTTGGAGTTTTCATGTTTACAAATTAATTTATATTCAAGATTTCAATTTCTTTCAGGATTAGAGGCGATTTTCAGATCATTGCTTGGAATTTTCATGTTTGTTGTGGATTTCATTTAAAATTCCAAATTTTCTCAAGATTAGAGATGATTTTCAGAAATTTTTGAGAATTTTCAAAGGGTTTTCTAATCTAATTGATAGGTTCTAACAAGTTTATGCAGATTTGAATTAATTTTCATTCCAAACTCATGATTTCAATCTGAAAATTCTCAGAATTGGGGCAGAATCTATTAGAGTTAAATCTCTCTATTTTTGTTTCTCTCTCTTCCGTAGATTTATTTCTATTTCTAATGGTCACTCATCTTCTATGTTTCCATATTCTCTCTCTGTTCAATATGAAAACTTTCTCTTTCTCTCTTCAGAATGTTTCTATTTCTATCTCTTTGTTCATTATAGAAACATTCTTGTGTATACTTGTATATATAGATGATTTATGATCTTCGTTTTAATAACACATTCATTATTTTACCATAATATGGTATCAAAGCTATTTTTTTCGAAAAATAATAATTTCATTATTGAAATTTCCTGAGTTATTTTTCGAAATAGGTTTTGAAAATCTTTAATTTCTTCATGAAATTTTCAGACTCATAAGATTTTTGAAATCCTTTCCCTGGGTGTGTTCGATTTTTTTGTTGCAGACTTCCTACAAAACTCAACTGGGGTTTTTTGGCATCCATTTTTTGCAATTTTTTCTCGGTCGTCATCGGTTTTTGCAGAGTTTTCTTCTGCAAACAGCGGCCTTTAGTGGCTTTGATGTCTATTCTTCTGTTGTCGACCACATCTCTGGTGCCTTCTGCCATTTTTTTTGCAGGAAAGATACCCACACACAACTTGTTTTTCAGAAAAATCCTGACGTGATTCCTATGTTGTTCGACACTGCGGCTCCCATCCTTATCTCAGGCTTATTGTGCTTTTTTTCTGCCTACGACGGGACTTCTTTACAAACACCTTCTGTGATCTGCAAACACCATTTTCAACCTTGAATGGTCGTTTGTTCTGCAACTCATTTGGCTTCTTCTATGGTCAATTTTTGCTGATTTCGCGCCGTCTAGGGTTTTTATAGTGCCCTCTATCTTCTGCGGCCAGGATTTCATCCATTTTTTAACAACCATCTACAAATTTTTGAAGTTTTTTTTATGGTTAGGGTTTCCTTCGAAACTCTCATATTCTTTTCCATTTTGAAAATCTATTTGCAGATTTTTGTGGGCTTTTGCAGCTCTCAACTGGGTTGCCTTCATTTTTTTGGGTGCATCGTTTTCCGTGCCTTAATTTTTGAGATAGTGGATTTAGAATCTGACAACAAATTCCTTTTTGGTTTTTTGAGCTCTTTTCTGGGTGCCTTAATTTTTCTGGGTCTTCTATCAATCTGCCTCAAAGTTCGTGCCTTTTCAGATATTCACATTTTTTTGCATCGAAAAATGTGTCATGGCATCTCTCACCAATCTTCTATTGGAAGGCAGTCAGCGATTCAACGAAAAGAACTATAACACCTAGAAGCAAAGAAAAATGACGATCTTCGTATACCGTCACCTTGAGGTGCTTGTTTTGGGTACTGAGACTTGTCCTACTAGCCTAAGTCTGCCTTTTACGCCTTCTGAAGATCCACTTGCAGACTTTTTTTTGAAGTTAGATTGACCATTAAGGGAGGGTATTAGAGTTAAATCTCTCTATTTTTGTTTCTCTCTCTTCTATAGATTTATTTCTATTTCTAATGGTCACTATTCTTCTATGTTTCCATATTCTCTCTCTATTCAATATGGAAACATTCTCTTTCTCTCTTCAGAATGTTTCTATTTCTCTCTCTTTGTTCGTTATAGAAACATTCTTGTGTATACTTGTATATATAGATCATTTATGATCTTTGTTTGATAACACATTTCATTATTTTACCATAATAGAATCAATGTTTTCATCCTTGCTTTTTCATACTTTCAGTCATGATTCTTGATTGAAATTTCAAATTTGAAAGGATTGAAGATGAATTTTGGATGTAGGAATGCAAAGTGAAATCAAAGTAAGATTTAATTAGATTTAAGATTTCATAATTTGCATCCGCAAATTTCATGCCCTCTCCTATGTAATGTCCCCAAATTGATAGAGAATAAATTAAATAATTAATTGGTCCCAATTTAAAAGATATTATTAAGGACCTTTAATTAATTAAAAAAGGGGCTCATTTTTATTATAGTTGTCCGTAGGAATTTGTCGTGTCGGCATTCTTTTGTAAACCCTCGGGAGTTTCTCCGAAGGGGTATTTATGACCGGCATGTAGGTAGTTGTTGATATGCAATTTGGAATATTTTATTTGTGTTGTGAATTCCAATTGGAGTTTTGTTGTTCGCCATTTTGGAGGTGAAAGATCCTCCCTATTTGGTTTGTTGCAGTTTCGGTGTTTCACAACCACCCTAGTCTACCGTTGGAAATATCATTCCGATATTTCACTGTGTGCTCCAAATTTGTGAAGTCTTTTGACGAAGACAAATTTGTAATAAACAGTGATATCTGATATTTGTTCGAGAATGATTGTAATCTGAAGTGCTATCATTATTGAGTCTGAATTACTTCTAGCGTCGCTGGTGTTTTGGCGGCTATCTACCTGGTGTTCATTCTTGTGCCAAATTGTGTCAATCTGATTATATTGTTTATCTTGCATTACACCGCATAATATATTTGTGTTTCCCTTCGCACCATAACTCTAGAATAGTCTGCGCACAAAGAAAGGTCGTCGGAGGAGAATAGAAGACCCCAGATTCCGCGCAGAAGGAGACCAATTCAAGTCGTACGACCCTTGGACCGTATGCTAGGTAGGAAGAAGTGACCATACGGTCACACTCTTTTCATACGGGCACCATAGTACCACCGTACAGTGGACAAAGGAAGCCATACAGACCATGCGGTAACATCGTAGGCATGTAGTTGTGAAGTGCCAGTTGGACGAGTGTCTGGAGAGGAGCTTTGACCGTACGGCAGAGTATATCAGTCATAAATACCCCTTCGGAGAAACTCTTGAGGGTTTACAAAAGAATGCCGACATGGCAAACACCTACAGACAACAATAATAAAAATGGGCCCCTTTATTAATTAATTAAAGGTCCTTAATACTATCTTTTAAATTGGGACCAATTAATTAATTAATTTATCTCTATCAATTTGGGGACATTACATCCTAACTTAGAATTTCTTATCTTTTCAAGAAAATACAGTGAAGAAATTTCTCAAACCTAGTTGAAGTCCACCTCAATTTGGAAGGAAAATCAAGAAACAAATCAAGAGGAAAGCGAGAGGAGATGGACTTTGAGAGTTTAGAGGAAAGCAATCAGAAATGTCTAAGTGTTTTAAAATCCTTATTTCAACACAAAGTCCGCCTTGAAGAGATGAAAAAGTGTTTAAGGCATTGAAATTGCTAAGGCATGGGCATTTCCACAAGTTGACAAAAAGTCTTCTCTAACATGAAGAATTCGTCTAAGGCATGGCAAAATCCTCATCAGGGCATAAAGTTCGCTCAAGAATTCATGGAAATTTTGTTTCTAAATGAAGTTTGCTGATGGAAAATTTGTGTCTCCAAGCCAAGTCTGCCCAGCCTAGGATGATTTCAAATTTGGCTAAAGTATTGGCAAGTGTTAGGAAATCCCACAATTCTACATGAAGTCCTCCCAAGGAAAAACAAGGAAAATCCCTAATCCATGATGAAATCCGCTCTAGCAAGGAGGAAGAATATAGTTCTAAGTGTGGGAAATTCCTCAAATGTCATCAAAGTTCACCATGGGGAGAGGACTTTCAAGGGAGAAAATTTGGTTAAGTCAAGGAAATTTCTTGATCTATAGTGACCTCCGCCTAAGCAGAAGAAAAAAATCCTAATTCAAATCCATGGAAAATTCCTAATTCCAATCCATGGAAAGTTGTGAAGAATACCTGAATTTGTGAAAAAATCCTGAAAAATTCCATGGAAAGTGGTGGAAAATTCTTTAAGTTGTGAAAATTCTTGATTTCAAACAAGGAAAGTTGTTGGAAATCCACAAGCACAAGCAAAGTCCACCCATCTTAGGATGACTTCAAATTGCCAAAGTATGGGAAGTTTCTTAAAAATCAGACCTAAAAGTGCATTTACAAGGATGGGACTTCATCATTCCAAAATTCATAAGGCCATTTCTAAAGTAAAGATAAAAATGAAGGAGATGCTACAACAACCCTGGATTTCCAAAGATCAAGATCAAAGGAAGGAATTCAAGAGGTATAAGAAAAGATGACATCCATAGATGAGAAAAACAAACACAACCAAGGACTTCATCACATACGAAAAATTTCAAGACAGAAAGAAGGATGGATGGACAAGGGAAGATTTCAAGGACATCCTTCAAATTTCAAAGTTTACACCAAGAAGTCCAAAATCTTGGATTGAAGAAGAGCGTTCAAAAAGGAAAAACTTCCAAGTTCAAGAAAGTTTAAAGATGATACAATTTGAGATTTTATTTTTTTTCAAAATCTCAAATTCCCAAAATTGAAGAAGAATTGTTCAAGGCCAAAGAGATAAGCATGCTAAGGTGGCAACCACGTGTTTCCACCAATCAAATAATTTCATGACAAGGCATCAAGATAAGGGACGCTTTTTCTAGAAGAAAGCAATTGATGAGTTTATTTTTCATTAGTTCTTACTAGATAATCATTGTAAACCCTAATTAAGGTATAGTTGTCTAAATCTCGGCCGTCAATCTTAAATTGATCTGGGCCCTTCATTTGTTTTTGAACTCCTATATAAACCCCACTCCTCTCATTTATGAAGGGGAGACTCAAAGATTGTTGCATGAAAACTGCTTTAGTAAATTCATTGTTCAGTTGTTGGTGAATTTAAATATCTTTTGCAAGTTGCATGGTTTATGTCTCTCACTTAGAGTAGATTTTATTTTTTAAGTTGTTAGATTGAATAAAGGATTTGACGGGAAAGCCTTATGTGGAATGAATATGGCCATACCTTTTATAGTTGGATGATTTTCAATTATTTTGCAAGGTTAGTCTGAACACTTGAAATATACTTAACTTTTATTGTGAAAATCTTTTAAAATACCTCAGAAGATAGCACCGTCCTTGTGGAATTGTTGAATTTGGCAAAGCAGGGATAGGCTTTGGATTCCAAATCTGCAATCTTGTCTCCAGAATTCATAGAATTAGTTTAGTGTTAGAATTATCTTCTCAAACCCTCCTCTTTTGCATTTTGTTTTAGAAATCTTCATAAAATCCAGAAAATCAAAAAAAATTCAAAGTTGAAAATGAAATCTTGAGTAACTATGTAAGTCCCCTTCGAGGTTTTCAGCAAATCATCCTACTACAAGAGACTATCTTGAAAAGCAAAAATCGCACGGATTAGGAACCTTGGAGTCAACCTTTGTGATCATACAATTTGTCTGTTTAGTACATTAAAAGATTTTATCCAAGAGAGGATAGAGAACCGCTGGTATTTTATTCTGTGTTGCATGTGTCATAAAACACACACCAACAAGTCCCCAAGTGATTACCAGCAAATCACTGTTAGACATTGTCATTGATGTCAAACACACAGAAAGTGCTATATCTAAAAATGAATGTTGTTTTTCTTCTTTGGATTATATATGCCGCAGTATATGTAAATTATCAAGTTATGTGACAAAAACAAAGGAACAAATTGTTTACCTATAAGTCTGCATCGAAAGTCTGCTTCACAAAACCTATTATCGCTACATATTCAAGAAGATGGTTGGCTGTAGACAGAAGAAATATGACAATATTTAAAAGTCTTGTGCGTCTTGAACATATGCTGTCAGGACTGGCAAACAGATAATGATAGAAATCGAACTATTATAACAACGGTTTGTAATATGAAAGACAAGAAGACAAGTGTTATGGTTTACACATGTTGAACCATAATCACTAGAAGACAAGTGAACACGCATGAATAAAAATACAGCTTTACCCAGGTAATGTGTTTGGTTCTGGAAGAACAGCCTTATATTGTGCGATAGTAAGAAGTATATAAACAGCCGCAAATTCATAAGGACATTTTCGGTGCTGAGATCTCAGATTCAAGAAGTCCGTTGTTGAAAGACATAGACAAATACTATTGGTTGAACAGAGGACGAAAGTTATAAACTGATATAACTTGCCATAAATATAATGAGGGAATGTTTGTCGGGTTATATCATCAAGTTGACTATAAACGGTGGTTGTTTGTTATTCCTGTGCAAACCACCAAACATTAAAAACATTTTCTTAAGGTTGTTTAATTAAAAGGCACGATGGAGGTGGTTGGCCAGCTGTTGTCATGTTACAGTTGAAGATTGGTTGTAACTTCACAACCGATGCTTATTATATATACAAAGCTTCCATTCAATTGATGTGTGAGTGCATAACATGAAATGGAATGAATATAATTCATCATTTCTGCAAGTGGAGTTATATGAATTTATTATTTTCAGTGCACAAAATAGTGGTCAAATGCAACAAAGTTTTTGATGCTGACAAATAAGGAGAACAGGGAGTTATTTGAGTGAAGACAGTTAGCAAAGAAAGAATAAAGGTGCTGGGAGGTGCAATAAGAAAATACTCAGGTATAACAGTGACTTTGAATTGGATTGCAGTTGTGCTTTAATTCTGTTTCAACAGTACCTTATATTTGAAGTCAGTTTTGTTCTCTTCTCAATCTGTTACTACATAATTTCCAGCAGTCTGATTTTGTTGTATCAAACTTGGATAAGTCTTATGCTTCAAATATCAAGAAAGGTTACAGAGTTATTATTCAGATTGAATTCATTTTACACGGCGATTACTGAAGTTGTCTTGATCTATTTGATGCCTATCTAAAGCATACCTATTTATCTATTTTGGTCTGTAATGAGAAATGGCAAAAGATGCAATCAGTTGTAATTTGAGTTTGTATTATTATTAAGGTTGGGGCTTTGAGAATCTTGAAGTTGATACTTAGTTTGTTGAATTGTAATTTTGGATGAGTTGGTGCTCAGTTTTGATTGTATTCAGGCTGGTTGAGAACTTTCTCAAAGGTGTAAAAGTTCGAGAAAAGTTGGTGCTCTTGAACAGGGGTTTGGAGACTCCTTAAGGTTGGAGCCCTTAAAGATTTTAATTGGTTTCAAATTTGTGAGGCTTGATTAGGACAGTAGATCCTAGCAGGATTACTCACCGTGGTTTTCTCCCTTCTTGGGTTTCCATGTCATATGCTTGTGTATTGTGTTCTTATCTTGTGGTGCTTCCTTTCAAGTTTTTAAGTTAGATGATTTCTTTTCAATATTCAGATAAGAAGAATCTACAGTTAAATTGAACAAGAATTTAAGTTTTATTTACTACTGATTCAGCCCCCCTCTCAGTAGTAAATCTGTGTTCTACAATCACATCATATAATTGAGTTAAGTTCACAATAAGAAGGAACCTTAAGGTTGTCTTAGTTGATCACACAATCATATACATTGTTTAGCATCTAAGCTTCCTTATTCAAGAGAGGATTTGATATTTGGTGTTTCATCCTGCATGTTGAAGTGGTCACAAAACTCGCATCAACATTACCCTCTTTATTCTTTTGGCACATTAAATAACAATTTAAATCCAATCTAGTATAAGAGCCTAAATTATTCTATGAAAAATATCCATTTCTAGTCTGTACAAATTTTGTGAAAAAATTTGAACTTGTTAAGGATTAGGATTTTGGGAAAATTTCATTTTCTAGGTCAAATTAAAAGGGTTTTTAGAGTTTGAATATTGTATCTATATATCCCTATTGTGTAATCAGCAATACTCAGAACCTTATTCTACTAGAAATTCAAAAGCTTGCCAAGAAAACTATAATATAAGGAGTCAAAATACTCACTATCACTAAGCATCGAATGTGTGACAAAATATTGTTAAGCACGGAAACTAGAACAAACAACAATCCAAATGATTTTGACAAGCATCATAGAAAAGCCTTATTATTACTCAATTTGTCTCTGTCTAATGATTTAATCCCAAATTCCATAATGTTGTGTTTGCTAGTGCATTGTGGGATTCTTTGAAAGATAAGTATTGAGATTCTAAAAAATGGTACAAACCCACTTTTTAAAAAAATCTATTGTTTTCTACTAAATTACATGAGGGTGAATCTTTGTCAAGTGCCCCACACAATATGCCCCATTTCGCTTTGGAAAAATGTAGATCCCTTTTTTTGCTCTTTAAGTCCTGAATCAAGTGTGCTTCTAGTTGTTTCGTTTTGAGTCCTAACTTATTTTGACGGTCAAATCTATGGCATGAGATTGACTTGTGAGAGGTATATCTTTCATTTGGTTTGGGATCCACCACCGAATTCACCTAATATCTCTGTTTGCTTATAGGTGCATAGGTATATATATTGTCCCATTTGAGTTCAAAGTTTACTTCTCAAATCTAACACCTGTTGCAACTTATCATTGCTGCCCCTCAAACGCATTAGGCTCTCCACTCTCAAACCCTCACTATTTATTGAGATCTCTTGTCATATAAGCAATTTGATTACAAAGAGGGGATCAGGGGTAGAATTACACAAATGAGGTTAAAGTCATCAACTAATTTCTTCTTTTTTGAGGTGTGAGTCTATGGGTTTTCTTTGCCAAGTCCCAAGATCAAGTCAAATTTTGGGTTGCCAAGTCAAATCCAAGTCCAAGTGATGTTTACACTTCTCAATGTTTACATTTTTGACCAGTGATGTTGTTAGGAGTATTGCATTATTAGAATAATTTAATATGTTTTATGATAAAATAAATGTGAATTATAATAAAAACTCACGTAGCTAATTTAGGTTTGAAAGTAATTAGTTGGGATTCTACTATGAGTTGTTTTAAGTAGTTAACTGTTAAAACAAATCAGATATTCAGAGATTTGTTCCCTATAAAATAGGATCTAAAAAATCTTATAAATAGGTATTGAATGAATGTGAGAATCGTGAAATAGAAGAATATTATTTTGGTGTGTAAAATCTGCACCTAATTTCTCTCCCAAAATCTCTAAAATGGTATCAGAGAAGGTATGGGCTTAACTCTCTCATGAGAGGCCCAGGAACATGAAAGAGCCTTGAGTGTTGATCCTATGTAGATGAGGATTAGTGTAGAAGAGTAGATATACTGTTGTTTTTTAAGTGATTATTGGAGCATTTATTTGTCCTTTTTTTAGTTAGCAGCGAGTGCTGAAGCTACAGATACAGTAGCATAGCAGAAGGGTGAAAAACAAATAAGTAAGTGATGGCTGAGGGGAAGACAATGGATCCATTGCAAATGGCGTGGATACAATTTCTGTGTCCATTGGCTATAGTGATATAAGCTTGTCATTTTACTTGGATTCCTATGCCATCGGTGCACTAAATGATTTAAAAGGGCGTCTCTGTTTCACTTTCAACCAACAGCAGTAATCAATTTTGAAGAGAAAATCAAAGTGTACCAGGAACTCTAGTTATTGTAAAGCCAATAGGATTGACTGTGGCTTCATTATCTGTGAGAGGGCCAAACCTTGTGTTTCCAAATATTCTTAAGCCAAATTTAATCTCTCCATGTGTCAACATGTTATCAGCATATATGGGAGAAGGATATCATTTTGAGTCAACTTTGAACAAGCTTCTGTTTCCATTTCCAATAACTTACTCTTATCATTTCATTGGTGTAGTAATTGTATAGGACAATTCAAGAGGTCGGAGATCTGGATCCTGAACAGGTGCAAAGTGTTTCAAGTGGTGAGCTTCACGGAGTTCTTTCTGCACAGATTCCTACTGCAGAGACACACTGGTGGCAGAGTTATAACAAATGAAGAGGGCAAGCCAAGAGAAACATGAAGATGATTCTAAAATTCATCATCGACCTTCTCTCCTTTGAGATGATCAAGAGGAACAAGATTTTGAAAGGTTGATACAGAGAGGATATGCAGCACACTCAGATCATGTTGCATATGATGCAGAGAAAATATATGTTGAGCAGTAAGCATCATTACCATCTGTGAAGGATCCAAAGTTATGAATGGTCAGATGTGTGATGGATCATGAACATGAGACATGTAAGCGGCTTCATAATAATTATTCTCAAAGATGAAGCTTGTCCCCAAGGGTTGACCTATCAAGGATGCATTGGTACATGTGAAAATTAGAGCCTACAAAGGTGATCTGACAAAGGTCATAGATGTGGACAGTATGAGACACCGTAATAGTGATGTTTTTCCGAAGATAGATTTGCAACCCATGGTTGCAGCAAAAAGAGTAGCAGAGGAATCTGGATGTAAGTTGGGAAAGGAGGTTGGATGTGCCATCTCATTTGATTATGGTCACAGAGGGTAAAACATCTTAGATTGTAGTCAAGTTTTAATAGTTTTACAATAGTAGGTTATTATTTATTATTCAATTATCCTTTCATAAGGAGATATTTTGTGTCATAGTCAAGAGTATTTATTTGTTGACAATAGCATCCATTGTTGTGTCAAAATGTACACGTGTTAAAAATTATAAAGATCAAAAATAAAAATAAAAAAGTGTTAATTGGAATGCATGATCAGTGGTGCCCAACACTCCTTTGTCATGTCCCCATTCTGGCTGACATCGTTTAGCGTGCCGGATCAGTCTATCACAGGCTCTCGTAGAATGGTGGCGATGTGGAGAGAGTCATTTCGTAGATCAGTGGTCGTATTTGCTCTTGGAGAAGTGATTTAGAGCTTATTTTTATTATTATGAGTTATGCGGGCCCCACATGTTATAATTTTAAGTTGAGTTGCACTTTTTATTTTATAAAGTTATATTATTATAAAAGTGCATTATAATGGGATTTTATAATGGATGCTTCTAGAAGTTCTTAGTAACTTCTCAAAAAGTGAATAAATAGGGGGCTTGGGCATTCATTTGGACAAGCTGATTTGAGGATTCTTCTACTTTTCCATATTGGAGCAATTTGTAGTCATTTGGTCTACAAATTTTCATTAGATCTTTGGGAACGAAAACTCCCTTGGATTTGCATAACTGAGGAAGTGAGATATCTTCTGAAGGGTTGCACATTGGAAGTGGTATTCAGCCATTTCATGTTGAGCTTATTTGGAATCCTCAGATTTACCTGAGGGTTTGAGTTTTGGTTGCAAGAGGAAGAAAAAGCAGGTCCGAAAAAGCAATCTGAAAAAGCAAAACGAAAAAGCGGATCCGAAAAAGCAGTCCGAAAAAGCAAATCCGAAAAAGCAGTTCGAAAAAGCAGACCCGAAAAAGCAGACCTGAAAAATTGATATTGAGGGTTTGCAATTGTTTGGAATAAGGGTTTGAATTCATCATTTGCATTGATGAATTATTTTGGCAAAGATTGAAGACAATTTGGCACATTTTTAGACATTCCATACCAGGGCCTAAGACTCATATTTTCACTCATATCTCTCAAATCATTTGGAGATCGATTTTATACTTTGGGGCGGATTTGGTGTGTTTGGCAGAGGTCTTCATCAGTCTACATCAGCAGCAAAAGGGTGCATCAAATTCAGGTTCCAAATTTACTGCTTTTTGGTAAATAACAGTCATAGCAATTCTCAGAATTGGGTCTCTGTCTGCAGTCCAGATTTAGTCCAGATCTGGTCACTGTCATTAGCCTTAGGAATTGCAAGTTATTGTGTTTGAAAAAAGGGTAAATCTCTGTTATAGACAGTCCATATATTTGCTCAAAGAATAGTCTACAAAATCAGTCATCCATTGCATTGTAATCTGAATATGACTGTCACATGTCTGAAAATGGTCATTTGAAATTATACATTGTGGTTGGGTTGTTATAGTTGCCATTACCTTGGTTAGGGCATGGTCAAGGCATGGTGAAAAGATCATAGCATTGTAATCTGATTATTACATGTCACAGTTATATATACTCTGAGAATTGTAATCAGAATTGGAAGAAGTTCTTGATATGTTAGTATTGAGTTCTTGCATTGTTTAGAGATTCATTGTTGCTCATTGTATTACATTACACTATTGGTATTGTTATCTCAATTGCATTTGGTGCCCAAAACAAAATACACATTGAAACACATCATCACAACCTAAACAATTCAGTTGCGTGCCAAGTGTTTGACGAAATCACAATCCAGCAATAGTGGTTTTTAGTGGCCTTTATAGTAAGGGTCATTACAGTGGTATCAGAGCGGTTTCCTGCCAACCTGATTGGGTTATTTCAAATTGAATTCAACTGTCGGCATGGCTTTAACAGGAGACAAGGAATTGAAAGAGAGAATGCACACTGCATGGAAGAAACTAGATCGTCCATTTCCGCGAACAAAGGACCTCCTAAGAACTTTGGAGGAGTTGGAAACTTATTTAGGCAAGGTTGATCAGTCAGATTCCTATGCTATGCAAACAGCTTTATCTCCAGTATTTGGTTCTTTGGTGAAGCCCCGATTATTGAGACATCATGATGAGGTGGTAAGACTTGCAACTCTCTCTTGCATTAGTGAAATCATGAGGATAATAGCTGGCTTTAATTCTTATGATGATCAGATTATGAGAGAGGTACTTCATGCCATGGTGAAAAGCTTCGAACGATTGGATGACATCAGGGACCCTCATTTCACAAAGAGAGCAAGATTACTTGAAGTATTTGCATGGTGTAGGTTTGAAAACATTATGTTGTCAATAGGTTGTATTGATGACATTCGCAGAATGTTTAACACATTTTGGAATATTTTGGATGAGTTTCATTCCAGCGATGTATTAGCATCAATGCACTCCATCATGTTCACAATCTTGTTTGAGGAGAAGGACGAAATTTCTAAATTTTTGGCAGTAGATTTATGGCATGTTTGGACAAAAGAGAGGAATGTGTCACCTATGGCATGTACGTGGTTAAAGAGCCTGATTAATAGGCCTAAGGATCGAAGTACCTTCCCTATGACAGGCAGAAACTTGTATGATGAGTTTGACAGACATGCTGATCCGGTATTGGGAGATGTTAGCACATCTTCACGTAATGATTTATTTGCATCATCTTCACAGGCAGAAGTGGTTACAGATGTTGTACAGGTTGAGCCAGTTGCATCAGAAGGTGATATCACAGGCACACCGGATGGCATGAGTGACACTGACAGTGATTGTGGTACAGTTGGTCTTGATGATGTCACAGGTGCTCAAAATAGTAATTACAGCACAGTGGATTCAGATGATGATTGTGAGGAGGTTGTTGTGCATGATGATGAGATACCTATCAGCGATGAGCAGACATTGAGTATTCAGGACTTTGCTGATAGAGAGTATCAGGCACAGTTAGATGCTACATCACGCGAGGTTGAGGCACATAGTACTTCACATGTTTTGTCCAGTCAGCTTAGGGTAAGCGAGGATGGGATTGTGACTTCATTATCTCATCATGACAGGATGCGGGAGATGATAGAGGATCACATCCGGATGATTCAGTTACAGGACAGACATAAGGGAGTTCAAGCAGAGTCTTCTTGTGTTGACTTACACGCGATCAGGGAAGGAATGGGAGCGATGAAGATGAGTTATTTACATCTTCTTTCAGATCGTGACCATCTTCTTAGCCTTGCCAGAGATCATTTAGATGCCTTGAGGAGGAAGGAGGAAGTTGGCAGGCTTTCTCGAGTGTTCGAGGACACTCGAGCCTCTTTGTTGAGTACTCCATTGGCATTACAGGACTCAGAGAGACATGTGGATGGGTATGGCGTGGAGTCGAGTTCAGCTTCATCTTACACACTTGATACTTAGCTTTATGCGACATGCGGATCACATGTGGTTGTCGGTAGTTGTGAGAGTTCACCTTGCATCCAGGATTCAGGGATAGTGTCAATTATGGCAGACATGGATGTGGGATCAGCTGATATTGGGATTGAGCAGGCTACTCAGGTACGGATTTTGCTTGAGGTGTCAGTCGGTTCCAATTTACGGATGAGGACTCAGGATTGTTACATTGGCGTTTGGGATTCTGTTGACTGGAGATCTTTATCATCTATTGGTAGCAGTGATTGTTTGAGTGCTATCATGGATTTGATTAGCAGATTACATGGTGTTGTTCTCATTCATACCAGCAGCTTGTCAGATGTTGGTATTAGTCTTTATACACCAATGTTAGGAGTAGTGTACATTTCCAATCGACCACTCAGGGTGCAGTGGGTTTGTGATAATTTAGGCACATCTGAGGTGTTAGTGATTACAGATGAGTCCCAGGATCGCACTAGCCTTGATGACATCCAGGAGTCTACTGCGGACAGTTTTGAGGATTTAGCTTCCTCAGCAGATTCATTTGTTATAGCGGAGTTGGGCAGTGATGCTACAGTTTTTGATGCTCCGTATGTTGGTATGAGCTTTGGAGTTGATTCGCAGAGTATGGATAGTAGTACTTCAGAGATCAGTGGTTTTGAGGATACTCCCTTGGACAATGCGTCAGAGGAGGATTGTAGGAGACAGTCTAGCCAGCGCCATCACTTGTCTAGTCAGCTGAGAGTTAGTGAGCGAGACATTGCTATCGCTTGCCAGCATTTCGATGCTGCTCCTCAGTTGTTAACAGTTTACGGATGGGGTTCTCCTACTAGTGACGAGCAGGGAGGCAGTTATCTTTCCTTGACAGAGATCCACTCTTTATGGGAGGCTATCCGGATTTTGAGACAGAATTATATGCAGTTGGTAGCTGATAGAGATTATCTTATGGAGTGGGGCAGTACAGCATATGATGCATTACTAGTCAAGGAAGATTAGGTGAGTGAGCTTACTCAGCAGCTCGAGGTGACTTCTGAGATTCTTGAGAGTACACAGTTGGCTTTCGAGGAGTCACAGTTTCATTTGGCTGAGGTGACCATGGAGTTAGAGCGACTGCAGTCTTTACCAGATTCTGTACAGTCACGGGTTGTGGTGTCTGGTGATTCGAGGATGTCCATGGTCGAGATTGATAGAGGCAGTGGAGATGAGGATATATCTGTCCTCGATACTAGCATTGGCACATCGAGTTCATTTCCACTACAGTCAGGTTCAGTGGAGTTGGGCGCTGAGCATTGTGGTATGTTTGACTTGGTGGTGGTCTCTACTACTGATGGCACAGAGACTAGTGATGTTGTACCAGGCATCATGTTTGATGTTGGTGAGCCGACAGTTCGCTTGGTTCCTGTTTGTGATACTACTCCTTTGGAGGTGTCTTCGGAGGTAGTAGTTGGTTCGGGCTTGGTTAGTGATCAGTTGCAGTTAGTTTCATCTGGATTGCAGTCTGAGCCACTGACTGAGATTGACACATTCTATCGGCCTTACACTGTGAGGTATGCTCATCAGTTTACTTTTGATCCATATGTTGATGAGATGATGATACGGAGATGTACTTTGGGCTCTAGTGTTTGTCATCAGTTATGGGATGGTTTGACGCCACGAGATGAGAGTTGTGATGGGCATAACATGGCGATAGGTTATGCGGTCGATAGCTTGCGAGTACATGACTTTGAGCAGGAGTTTGGGATTGTTGCTTCAGTGGTTGTTATTGATTCTACTCCTTTGGCTATGACAACTCTTGACTTAGCTGGTGATCAGTCGCAGTGGGTTGTACTACCTGTGCATGGTGAGCTATTGACTGAGGTTGGTTCTTTTTATCAGCATTATACTGCAGGGTATGTTCATCAGTTTGCATTTGATCCTTGCATTGAGGAGTTGATGGCCGTCAGATTTGGTTTGGGTTCTAGTTCTTGCTATCTATCAAGTGATGACTATTCGCCATCAGCGGTGCATGGGAGTTATAGTTATGGGACAGTGGTCGGTGATCTGCAGAGTTGTGTTGACTGCAGGAGTTGTACAGTGTGTGGATTTTCCATACTTGGTGCAGTTTCATTCGGGAGTGTTCACCACTGTTGCAGAGTTGGATTGTGCGCTCTGCGTAGGCCAGTGGGATGCGTTGATGGTAATTACTGTGTTCGCAGTTTGAGTTGTTTTTACTTGGGTTCTGATATTTTCAGAATTGGTGTCTCGTGGGTTCCTGACTGTGGCAGTCATGGAGTTGGAGTTCAGTTGAGCAGTGGTTCACGATTCATTCATGGATTCCTCTTGGTTATATTGCAGAGGAGAATGCAGGAGCTTGCATTAGTTGACAGCAGTACAGTTCATGACTACATTTGGGATCCAGGTGGATTGATTGGTTTATTGCTCAATCATTGCTTGGGGACAAGCAATTTCAGGAAGGGCGGACTGTCATGTCCCCATTCTGGCTGACATCGTTTAGCGTGCCGGATCAATCTATCACAGGCTCTCGTAGACTGGTGGCGATGTGGAGAGTCATTTTGTAGATCAGTGGTTGTATTTGCTCTTGGAGAAGTGATTTAGAGCTTATTTTTATTATGATGAGTTATGCGGGCCCCACATGTTATAATATTAAGTTGAGTTGCACTTTTTATTTTATAAAGTTATATTATTATAAAAGTGCATTATAATGGGATTTTATAATGGATGCTTCTAGAAGTTCTTAGTAACTTCTCAAAAAGTGAATAAATAGGGGGCTTGGGCATTCATTTGGACAAGCTGATTTGAGGATTCTTCTACTTTTCCATATTGGAGCAATTTGTAGTCATTTGGTCTACAAATTTTCATTAGATCTTTGGGAACGAAAACTCCCTTGGATTTGCATAACTGAGGAAGTGAGATATCTTCTGAAGGGTTGCACATTGGAAGTGGTATTCAGCCATTTCATGTTGAGCTTATTTGGAATCCTCAGATTTACCTGAGGGTTTGAGTTTTGGTTGCAAGAGGAAGAAAAAGCAGGTCCGAAAAAGCAATCTGAAAAAGCAAAACGAAAAAGCGAATCCGAAAAAGCAGTCCGAAAAAGCAAATCCGAAAAAGCAGTTCGAAAAAGCAGACCTGAAAAAGCAGACCTGAAAAATTGATATTGAGGGTTTGCAATTGTTTGGAATAAGGGTTTGAATTCATCATTTGCATTGATGAATTATTTTGGCAAAGATTGAAGACAATTTGGCACATTTTTAGACATTCCATACCAGGGCCTAAGACTCATATTTTCACTCATATCTCTCAAATCATTTGGAGATCGATTTTATACTTTGGGGCGGATTTGGTGTGTTTGGCAGAGGTCTTCATCAGTCTACATCAGCAGCAAAAGGGTGCATCAAATTCAAGTTCCAAATTTACTGCTTTTTGGTAAATAACAGTCATAGCAATTCTCAGAATTGGGTCTCTGTCTGCAGTCCAGATTTAGTCCAGATCTGGTCACTGTCATTAGCCTTAGGAATTGCAAGTTATTGTGTTTGAAAAAAGGGTAAATCTCTGTTATAGACAGTCCATATATTTGCTCAAAGAATAGTCTACAAAATCAGTCATCCATTGCATTGTAATCTGAATATGACTGTCACATGTCTGAAAATGGTCATTTGAAATTATACATTGTGGTTGGGTTGTTATAGTTGCAATTACCTTGGTTAGGGCATGGTCAAGGCATGGTGAAAAGATCATAGCATTGTAATCTGATTATTACATGTCACAGTTATATATACTCTGAGAATTGTAATCAGAATTGGAAGAAGTTCTTGATATGTTAGTATTGAGTTCTTGCATTGTTTAGAGATTCATTGTTGCTCATTGTATTACATTACACTATTGGTATTGTTATCTCAATTGCATTTGGTGCCCAAAACAAAATACACATTGAAACACATCATCACAATCTAAACAATTCAGTTGCGTGCCAAGTGTTTGACGAAATCACAATCCAGCAATAGTGGTTTTTAGTGGCCTTTATAGTAAGGGTCATTACAGTGGTATCAGAGCGGTTTCCTGCCAACCTGATTGGGTTATTTCAGATTGAATTCAACTGTCAGCATGGCTTTAACAGGAGACAAGGAATTGAAAGAGAGAATGCACACTGCATGGAAGAAACTAGATCGTCCATTTCAGCGAACAAAGGACCTCCTAAGAACTTTGGAGGAGTTGGAAACTTATTTAGGCAAGGTTGATCAGTCAGATTCCTATGCTATGCAAACAGCTTTATCTCCAGTATTTGGTTCTTTGGTGAAGCCCCGATTATTGAGACATCATGATGAGGTGGTAAGACTTGCAACTCTCTCTTGCATTAGTGAAATCATGAGGATAATAGCTGGCTTTAATTCTTATGATGATCAGATTATGAGAGAGGTACTTCATGCCATGGTGAAAAGCTTCGAACGATTGGATGACATCAGGGACCCTCATTTCACAAAGAGAGCAAGATTACTTGAAGTATTTGCATGGTGTAGGTTTGAAAACATTATAATGTCAATAGGTTGTATTGATGACATTCGCAGAATGTTTAACACATTTTGGAATATTTTGGATGAGTTTCATTCCAGCGATGTATTAGCATCAATGCACTCCATCATGTTCACAATCTTGTTTGAGGAGAAGGATGAAATTTCTAAACTTTTGGCAGAAGATTTATGGCATGTTTGGACAAAAGAGAGGAATGTGTCACCTATGGCATGTACGTGGTTAAAGAGCCTGATTAATAGGCCTAAGGATCGAAGTACCTTCCCTATGACAGGCAGAAACTTGTATGATGAGTTTGATAGATATGCTGATCCGGTATTGGGAGATGTTAGCACATCTTCACGTAATGATTTATTTGCATCATCTTCACAGGCAGAAGTGGTTACAGATGTTGTACAGGTTGAGCCAGTTGCATCAGAAGGTGATATCACAGGCACACCGGATGGCATGAGTGACACTGACAGTGATTGTGGTACAGTTGGTCTTGATGATGTCACAGGTGCTCAAAATAGTAACTACAGCACAGTGGATTCAGATGATGATTGTGAGGAGGTTGTTGTGCATGATGATGAGATACCTATCAGCGATGAGCAGACATTGAGTATTCAGGACTTTGCTAATAGAGAGTATCAGGCACAGTTAGATGCTACATCACACGAGGTTGAGGCACATTGTACTTCACATGTTTTGTCCAGTCAGCTTAGGGTAAGCGAGGATGGTATTGTGACTTCATTATCTCATCATGACAGGATGCGGGAGATGATAGAGGATCACATCCGGATGATTCAGTTACAGGACAGACATAAGGGAGTTCAAGCAGAGTCTTCTTGTGTTGACTTACAGGCGATCAGGGAAGGAATGGGAGCGATGAAGATGAGTTATTTACATCTTCTTTCAGATCGTGACCATCTTCTTAGCCTTGTCAGAGATCATTTAGATGCCTTGAGGAGGAAGGAGGAAGTTGGCAGGCTTTCTCGAGTGTTCGAGGACACTCGAGCCTCTTTGTTGAGTACTCCATTGGCATTACAGGACTCAGAGAGACATGTGGATGGGTATGGCGTGGAGTCGAGTTCAGCTTCATCTTACACACTTGATACTCAGCTTTCTGCGACATGCGGATCACATGTGGTTGTCGGTAGTTGTGAGAGTTCACCTTGCATCCAGGATTCAGGGATAGTGTCAATTATGGCAGACATGGATGTGGGATCAGCTGATATTGGGATTGAGCAGGCTACTCAGGTACGGATTTTGCTTGAGGTGTCAGTCGGTTCCAATTTACGGATGACGACTCAGGATTGTTACATTGGCGTTTGGGATTCTGTTGACTGGAGATCTTTATCATCTATTGGTAGCAGTGATTGTTTGAGTGCTATCATGGATTTGATTAGCAGATTACACGGTGTTGTTCTCATTCATACCAACAGCTTGTCAGATGTTGGTATTAGTCTTTATACACCGATGTTAGGAGTAGTGTACATTTCCAATCGACCACTCAGGGTGCAGTGGGTTTGTGATAATTTAGGCACATCTGAGGTGTTAGTGATTACAGATGAGTCCCAAGATCGCACTGGCCTTGATGACATCCAGGAGTCTACTGCGGACAGTTTTGAGGATTTAGCTTCCTCAGCAGATTCATTTGTTATAGCGGAGTTGGGCAGTGATGCTACAGTTTTTGATGCTCCGTATGTTGGTATGAGCTTTGGAGTTGATTCGCAGAGTATGGATAGTAGTACTCCAGAGATCAGTGGTTTTGAGGATACTCCCTTGGACAATGCGTCAGAGGAGGATTGTAGGAGACAGTCTAGCCAACGCCATCACTTGTCTAGTCAGCTGAGAGTTAGTGAGCGAGACATTGCTATCGCTTGCCAGCATTTCGATGCTGCTCCTCAGTTGTTAACAGTTTACGGATGGGGTTCTACTAGTGACGAGCAGGGAGGCAGTTATCTTTCCTTGACAGAGATCCACTCTTTATGGGAGGCTATCCGGATTTTGAGACAGAATTATATGCAGTTGGTAGCTGATAGAGATTATCTTATGGAGTGGGGCAGTACAGCATATGATGCATTACTAGTCAAGGAAGATGAGGTGAGTGAGCTTACTCAGCAGCTCGAGGTGACTTCTGAGATTCTTGAGAGTACACAGTTGGCTTTCGAGGAGTCACAGTTTCATTTGGCTGAGGTGACCATGGAGTTAGAGCGACTACAGTCTTTACCAAATTCTGTACAGTCACGGGTTGTGGTGTCTGGTGATTCGAGGATGTCCATGGTCGAGATTGATAGAGGCAGTGGAGATGAGGATATATCTGTCCTCGATACTAGCATTGGCACATCGAGTTCATTTCCACTACAGTCAGGTTCAGTGGAGTTGGGCGCTGAGCATTGTGGTATGTTTGACTTGGTGGTGGTCTCTACTACTGATGGCACGGAGACTAGTGATGTTGTACCAGGGATCATGTTTGATGTTGGTGAGTCGACAGTTCGCTTGGTTCCTGTTTGTGATACTACTCCTTTGGAGGTGTCTTCGGAGGTAGTAGTTGGTTCGGGCTTGGTTAGTGATCAGTTGCAGTTAGTTTCATCTGGATTGCAGTCTGAGCCACTGACTGAGATTGACACATTCTATCGGCCTTACACTGTGAGGTATGCTCATCAGTTTACTTTTGATCCATATGTTGATGAGATGATGATACGGAGATGTACTTTGGGCTCTAGTGTTTGTCATCAGTTATGGGATGGTTTGACGCCACGAGATGAGAGTTGTGATGGGCATAACATGGCGATAGGTTATGCGGTCGATAGCTTGCGAGTACATGACTTTGAGCAGGAGTTTGGGATTGTTGCTTCAGTGGTTGTTATTGATTCTACTCCTTTGGCTATGACAACTCTTGACTTAGCTGGTGATCAGTCGCAGTGGGTTGTATTACCTGTGCATGGTGAGCTATTGACTGAGGTTGGTTCTTTTTATCAGCATTATACTGCAGGGTATGTTCATCAGTTTGCATTTGATCCTTGCATTGAGGAGTTGATGGCCGTCAGATTTGGTTTGGGTTCTAGTTCTTGCTATCTATCAAGTGATGACTATTCGCCATCAGCGGTGCATGGGAGTTATAGTTATGGGACAGTGGCCGGTGATCTGCAGAGTTGTGTTGACTGCAAGAGTTGTACAGTGTGTGGATTTTCCATACTTGGTGCAGTTTCATTCGGGAGTGTTCACCACTGTTGCAGAGTTGGATTGTGCGCTCTGCGTAGGCCAGTGGGATGCGTTGATGGTAATTACTGTGTTCGCAGTTTGAGTTGTTTTTACTTGGGTTCTGATATTTTCAGAATTGGTGTCTCGTGGGTTCCTGACTGTGGCAGTCATGGAGTTGGAGTTCAGTTGAGCAGTGGTTCACGATTCATTCATGGATTCCTCTTGGTTATATTGCAGAGGATATTGCAGGAGCTTGCATTAGTTGACAGCAATACAGTTCATGACTACATTTGGGATCCAGGTGGATTGATTGGTTTATTGCTCAATCATTGCTTGGGGACAAGCAATTTCAAAAAGGGCGGACTGTCATGTCCCCATTCTGGCTGACATCGTTTAGCGTGCCAGATCAGTCTATCACAGGCTCTCGTAGACTGGTGGCGATGTGGAGAGAGTCATTTTGTAGATCAGTGGTCGTATTTGCTCTTGGAGAAGTGATTTAGAGCTTATTTTTATTATTATGAGTTATGCGGGCCCCACATGTTATAATTTTAAGTTGAGTTGCACTTTTTATTTTATAAAGTTATATTATTATAAAAGTGCATTATAATGGGATTTTATAATGGATGCTTCTAGAAGTTCTTAGTAACTTCTCAAAAAGTGAATAAATAGGGGGCTTGGGCATTCATTTGGACAAGCTGATTTGAGGATTCTTCTACTTTTCCATATTGGAGCAATTTGTAGTCATTTGGTCTACAAATTTTCATTAGATCTTTGGGAACGAAAACTCCCTTGGATTTGCATAACTGAGGAAGTGAGATATCTTCTGAAGGGTTGCACATTGGAAGTGGTATTCAGCCATTTCATGTTGAGCTTATTTGGAATCCTCAGATTTACCTGAGGGTTTGAGTTTTGGTTGCAAGAGGAAGAAAAAGCAGGTCCGAAAAAGCAATCTGAAAAAGCAAAACGAAAAAGCGGATCCGAAAAAGCAGTCCAAAAAAGCAAATCCGAAAAAGCAGACCCGAAAAAGCAGACCTGAAAAATTGATATTGAGGGTTTGCAATTGTTTGGAATAAGGGTTTGAATTCATCATTTGCATTGATGAATTATTTTGGCAAAGATTGAAGACAATTTGGCACATTTTTAGACGTTCCATACCAGGGCCTAAGACTCATATTTTCACTCATATCTCTCAAATCATTTGGAGATCGATTTTATACTTTGGGGCGGATTTGGTGTGTTTGGCAGCGGTCTTCATCATTCTACATCAGCAGCAAAAGAGTGCATCAAATTCAGGTTCCAAATTTACTGCTTTTTGGTAAATAACAGTCATAGCAATTCTCAGAATTGGGTCTCTGTCTGCAGTCCAGATTTAGTCCAGATCTGGTCACTGTCATTAGCCTTAGGAATTGCAAGTTATTGTGTTTGAAAAAAGGGTAAATCTCTGTTATAGACAGTCCATATATTTGCTCAAAGAATAGTCTACAAAATCAGTCATCCATTGCATTGTAATCTGAATATGACTGTCACATGTCTGAAAATGGTCATTTGAAATTATACATTGTGGTTGGGTTGTTATAGTTGCAATTACCTTGGTTAGGGCATGGTCAAGGCATGGTGAAAAGATCATAGCATTGTAATCTGATTATTACATGTCACAGTTATATATACTCTGAGAATTGTAATCAGAATTGGAAGAAGTTCTTGATATGTTAGTATTGAGTTCTTGCATTGTTTAGAGATTCATTGTTGCTCATTGTATTACATTACACTATTGGTATTGTTATCTCAATTGCATTTGGTGCCCAAAACAAAATACAAATTGAAACACATCATCACAACCTAAACAATTCAGTTGCGTGCCAAGTGTTTGACGAAATCACAGTCCAGCAATAGTGGTTTTTAGTGGCCTTTATAGTAAGGGTCATTACATCCTTGTAAGAAATTCACATCAAGGAGGGATGATATATTCTTTCCTTGCAATTGACAAAATGAGCCTCAAAAGCCAATGCCAAATCAATTGGAGGATGGGGGCACAAGAGGTTGGAGGACATTGGGCAACCTCTTGTCAGTCACTAGTGACGAGGCCATGAAATTGCATTGGTGACAAATATTTGTGCCAAAATGACCTAAACCAAGATTGATTTCTAGGAGGGAGTGGCAATTATCTCATATCATTTTTTATCAGAGTGGCAATGATCTATAATGGTGGCTGCATAAGTGACAACAAGGACTTGGTTCTCAAAAATTTTATGTTGTGATTGGATGTGTTTGTCCCCAATCACAATTGTTGGTTGTTTTTTAATGGATGCATTTGTCCCCATTCACAAGATGATGTAAATGATTGGAAGTGTTTGTCCCCAGTCACATATGTTGGGTGATTATGATTTGATGTATTTGTCCCCAATCATAATTGTTGTGAACTGATGTGTGTGCCCCTATTTATAACCTTGATTTTGGATAGATGTGTTTGTCCCTATTCAAACTTGATGTAAGACCTTGGAGAGATGCATTAGTCCCTATCCTTGGTTCCATGGGTAGATGTGTATGTCCCTATCCTTGGATGAAAGTATAGTGAGACTAGTTCCACTATTGCTTCTCATGAGCAGATGTCTATGTCCCTACTCATATCTTAGGATGAACTGCTAAATGTGTTCAAGTATTAATGGTCTACTTGTCCCCATTTAGAAAATGATGCGATAAGGGGAGCGTTAGGAATATTGCATCATTAGAATAATTTAATATGTTTTATGATAAAACTAATGTGAGTTGTGGTAAAAACTCACGTAGCTAATTTATGTTTGAAATTAATTAGTTGGGATTCTATTATGAGTTGTTTTAAGTTGTTAAAACAACTCATAAATTTAGAGATTTGTTCCCCATAAAATAGGATCCAAAAAATCTTATAAATATGTATCGAACAAATGTGAGAATAGTGAAATAGAAGACTATTATTTTGGAGTGTAAAATCTGCATCTAATTTCTCTCCCAAAACCTCTAAAAGATGTTAAATCCTATCCTTGCAAAAGGAGTGTCTTCAATATTTATATAATCATGGTCTTTAATGAGGTTTGATTTCTTTTGTCTAAGTTGTAATGGAAATGGTTGCCTTGGTATTGATTTGAGATCCTCTACCTTTGTTATATGTTACGATGAGGAGGGTTTAGATTACATTAATCAAAGTTTATTTCTATGTTCTTATTGTGCCTTTAAATACCTTTAGGAGTGTTGTAAAACCTATATTGCTGGAGTGGGAGCCATCCAAGGTTAAAACTTAAGTTGTGAGCCTCTTTACAACTTAAGGTCTTAAAACCCTCCCTTGAGGTTTATAAGCCTTCCTTGACTGTTCATACCTTCTAAACAGTCCTAAATATCCTCATGACATTACAAAAAACCCTCTTGGTGCTCAAAGTTTTGAATTTTCCTTGGAGGGAATATTTGGTAAGCATAGTTTAGATTTATAACGCATATTTACATCTAGACCATTGATTATCCCTTTAGGATCATGACCTTTTAGATCTATTTTTGCATTACCTTAAGAGTTAAATTTGACAACTTCTTGTGTGGAAACCCTCCTTTGCCTATCACAGTTGATGCGTGCCATCTCCTAACAGTTAGAACCTTAAAATAGCTTGTCATTGTGGAATCTAAATGCCTACCAACCATGCTGGTGAGGCCACATGTGTGTTGTAATGTCCCCTATTTGGGATTGCCCTCATTCTTGCCAACAGTTGAACAAGAATGCTATCGCATGCAATAAGTAGCAATCTCTGATCTGATCTATGGTCTGATCACTGATATATTATGAGTTGACCTGCTCTTTATGAGCACCGATGCTAATTCAATTGATTTCCTTCATTCAATGATCTGCATATTCTACTCTTCAAATCTGCATACATATATTTCTTTAAGATCTCAATGAATTCTTCACAAGTATTTGCACATGTTCTACATATACATCTGTACTTGTACAAGGCTGCATATATTCTTAGTATAGATCTGAAAGACTCTTTGTGTTTTTTCTGCTCTTCCTATCCATGTCATTCCCCCCTATTTCCTTTCACATCATCCTTTATATGACATTCCTTGCCTCTTTAAATGGCATCTCTCCAAGAGGTCAGCCTCCCTCAGTAAAACAATTTTAATTTTATTTGCAACCATTTCACCTCTTGGCAGGTCGGCCTTCTTTAAACGATTGTTATTTATTTTTGGAGAAGTTTGTGCTCTGTTGAATGGGCTGTGCCTTGTCACCTGGTCAACCCTTCCTTTTTCTCTAATTTGGCTCTTCATTTAGAAAATCATTATTATCAGCAGAGGCTGTGATCTGAGTTGGGTGCATGAGAGTCCGCCCTTCCCAAGATCGCTTGTCCTCAAGCAATTTAAATTAGGGTGGCCAACAAGGGAGTGCTCAAGATGATCTTCAATCAGAACGGTTTGATATTTGCTACTTCTATCATTTGCTTTTCATAAAAATCTGTCATACAATTTTTTTTCGCTGTGCTATTCTGATATTCTCTCAAGTTGCAAATTCGTACCAAGATATATTCAACATAAGTCATCCAAATAATTATCAATATTACCCAAAGTTGGGAATTCCTAGGTTTGTATTCCTAAGATAATTTTTCTCTCATCTTCCAAGACAAGGAACAAGGTCATCTTTGTAATTGTATGGCATCAATTGTATTTGCAAGAAACTGATTAGTGGACATTACGTTTGCAATAATCATAGAAACTCATGGAGTAGACATACTAGAAATACATCAGGTATAAACCAAACACGGAGCATACACATAAAAACATGAAGTATACACATGAATATATGCAGACATGGAGCTTACACATAAAAACACAAAGTATACGCATGAATATATGCAAGACTTCATGTATTTTTGTTGAGTTAGGTGGCTCCACTTTGTATGCTACACCACTAATTTTGTAAAACCCAATAAGGACCACAATACTTGAGCAAAAGCTAGTTATCCTTCTTCTTTTGTTTCAAGGGCATCTACTTATATGGTTGTGATCACCTAGAAAACCGATTTCCTTCAAAATTCCTTTCATTGTAGTTTCGATCACCTTGTTGCTTTAATTTTTTTTGTAACATTGCCAAGTTCTCCCTAAGACTAAAGAGTACCTCTTGTTAGTGTTCAATGTGTTCTTCCACTACTCTAACCTTTGGTTATATCCTCAAAGCAAAGATAATGGATGGTGTATAGTAACCCTTTAGTGCCCAAAATGGAGACATTTTGGATGAAATGTGAAAAAAAGAATTTACACCAGATCAATGCAATAGAGAAACCAGATTTATGTGGAGACCCTTTTGAGAGAAAACCATGATGAAGGGCTGCTTGGATATACTACCCAAATCTAGCCTCACAAATATAAAAAAAGATCTTAGAATTTTTGCAAGCACCAACCCACTAGAGACACCAATCCCCACTTACAAAATTTGCAGGCACCAACCAACTAGAGACACCAACCCCCTCAACTGAGCACCAACTCAGCAAGAGACGCCGATCTCTTTGATCGGGCGGGTTGCTTTTTCAATAGATGATGAACAACAAAATCTCCTTCATAGCTCTACTCTACATTATCTTTACTCTACTCTGCTTCGCATTGATTTTGCTCAGCTTCTCAAATGACAGAACATTTTCATGCTTAATCACACAAACTCTCTTAGCTTATAAAAATACTTCTCCTTTGTATACCTTTTTGGGTGCCAAAAGTCAATGCAATAAATCCATAGGTCAGCCACCCTTTCCAAAATACAACTATTATAAGGACAGTCACCCTTTTCAAAATACGGTTGTTATAAGGTCAGCCAAACACATTATCCAATTTTGTCTTAAAAAATTGACTTTACAATGCTAGGTCAAGTTGTCGAGGGTTGGGGTTGCTCATACTTCATGCCAAGAACAAGACCAACCATCAACCATTGACCACGAAAGAAAAGAGAGTGTTTGACACTTGAAATTTTTGGCTTATCGGCCTATAGGGTTCAGGGTTCATTCATACTTCAATCCTACAATGTCAAACTTGCTAAAATAAACACTAGAAAGCCTTCGCAAATTTTGCAGAGTGAAGCAAGCTATGTTGGGACTAGGGAGTCGAAGGTACACCTTAACAAATAGCAAATAGAGAAGTTCTTAAGCATTAATCATGTAACCAACCACTGATGAAAGCCAAGTCATATCAGGGGTCAGAGACCGGTTGTCCCTCTCCCTCATACTGGAAATTGCATACAAACATCACATGCCAAGTCTGATCGCCAATAGGTTAGACAAATTCAGAGGTAGGAGATTGGCCCTCCACCCTACCCATGCCAAAGATGCAGTTTGCAAATGTCAAACACCAAATCCAATCACTGATGAGGAGCTAGCACAAATCGTGGGTCGGGGGTTAGATCTCCCTCATCCCTCTTTCCAAAAACGGAATTCAACAAACATCATATAGGAACCTTGACCAGCAATTAGTGTCAAGACAATTTCGGGGGGTCGAGGTTCAGCAGTACCCCATACCACATGCCAGCAACTGAGAACTCTTAAGTATTAACCAAACATGCCAACAAGAAGATAGTGCATTTTTGGGATCGACCTTACCCCCTACCTCTTTCCAAAAACTAAAAACTCACAAGTGCTTAACAATCAAATCGCTTTGACTCCAAGGACAATTTGACAAGTTTTCTCCAATCTCATCCTCGCAACAATACATCAACAACCTCTGATCTCAATGATAACAACACTCAGCAAGCTTAGACATCATTACATTAACAATCAACAATCTGTGACATCAATGATGACATTTCCAACACATTTCTTCCTTCAAACTTGGCAAACCAGTGAAAATTTTAAAAATAGATAAAGGTTACAAAAGACCTAGAATCTTAATTGTCTCCCTTTATTTTGCTGGCAAAACATGTATTCGACCACATATTTTTGGGCATCCCCATTAAGCCCTTCCTAAGAGAAATTTTGCATGATTCTATGTCAAGTCTTCAAGAATCCTAGCTAGTAATGATGAATCAGCCATTATCAGATAACTCTTATACAGATTATGAAGCAAATGGGGAATTGTTTGGGTGGAAAGAGGTTAGGCCAAGAAAGAAAAATATTAAGTTTCAATCAACAAGCCACGTAGTAACCATATTGAGAAGCAAGAAAGGAACGAGTAGTGTCTACTGACACAATGGATTGGTAGTTCCATTTGTTTACTTTTTGATAGGTGTTTCTACTTGTAGTTGAAGCACATAGAGATCCCCCTATTTTATAAAAAAAAATTTTAAAAAAAACAATTTGCACACGAATCCATACACACCCTTTTTAGGTATCTTTTGTATTTGGTGAAAGATCCCCAACCAGATTTCTATGGCAATTAACTGATGTCTGTTTGCAATCTTCTCTTTGACCAGCAAATTCAGTAAGAAGCCTAATGTTTTTTGGTTTTTGCAATTTGTGATTCTTTTATGTTTTTCTCTTTTTCTGAATTTTTTGGAATTTGATATTCAGAATGTAAATGCTAAAAGAAAAGAAGAAATACTGGAAAGAATTTAACAGCAATTGACTAACTCCAAATAAAGACTAAATACTGATTTTTATTCATCAAGTAAATCAATATCACATCCATACCAGGTCTGTACGGCCTGAAGCGGACTTGATCAGCAAATAGGATGTATACAAACAATTTTGTCCTCCCCTAATCTGTAAATGCTGATCGATTCTGAGCAGTCTAATCCACCTTGTAATTCTGATCTGCTTCCAAACCCAGACGTCAGCCCTGGAATGAAGCAGTTATAGCCTGGAGGTGGTACGACTAGCTTTGGTAGCTCAGTAAATGTTTGGAATTGCCTTCAAACCCACTGATCTGCAACTGGTAATCACTTCTGCCTTAAACCAATTCTGAAACATCTGATATTCTCTGCTAAATATGGCATTAGCCCTTGCCAGGAGCTGTACGGCCAATAAAAGTCGCCTAGAGTGTATATACTTTCACCTACAGACTCAGATCTGCAATTTTAATAATCTAATATGCACTTTTACTCAAATCTGATCCAAATTCCCCTCCAAATTTGAAGACCCTGTGATGCAAACTCTGAATGATGATGCCAACTAATGCCTGGAAGGCTGGGGTTTCGTCCAGCTCCCTCAACTCCCAAGAGTTTTTGTTCTAAGTAATCTAAACACTGCTCAAACTCTGCCCAGAGCTCAAACTGCAATAGCTCATGAAAATAATAACCTGGAATGAAGCCCAAGTCTCTTTTTATTTCTTTCCTCCTCCCTCCAAGTAGTTCGGACTTTTTAGGGTTTCCTTGATTTATTTAAATGACTTTTTATTATAATTAATTCCTCCAATGGTTCGAACTTCATGGCATTATTCATCATTATTAAAATTGGACCCTCTTTATAAAAACAACTTCTAACTTTATTCCCTAAGATGTTTTCCATGGACCTTATTATATTTATTATAATATAAAGCAATTATATAGCTTTTCTTTATTATTATTTTATTTAATCCAACTCAGGAAATAATTTAATATTTCCTAATTTATTCAAAAATTGATCATCTAAACTTAGAACTGAAATCTGACTGAATGATAACTGAATGTTGCAGGTCAACTGGCAGTCTCCCCTAAAAGATAGGGATCCTCCCTAAAAAATAGGAATTGCAACCAAAGTCTCTAGAATGATCCTAGAGGTCCCTTGATGCATTCCGGTCAACTCTCAATCAATCCCTAAAAAGTAGGAATCCCACTTAAAAACTAAGAAACTGTCCCAAACTACTCAAAACAGCTCACAAAGCTCCTGCATAGCTCCACAAGCCTCTAAATGAGTCCCCTACCCATACTGCTGACCTACGAGAACTCGGATAATAAGTCAACCATCTGCCATCTGCTGAACAATCTAAGGAAGGGACATTACATTTGGTCAGAACTAATCATTTGTGAAAACTTTGCAGACAACCCTCTTATTTCACGTCTTATGCTCTAAATGAATGTGCAAGAACAAATCTTGGAAGTTGGAAGTTTATCTCGATCATTCACAAGGTAATAATCCATTGGACTCCCAAAACAATGCCTGGTCCACCCATGGGAATAGAAAACATAGGGCAATTGATCCAATACGCTCCCATGGCATGTTTAATACTATGGCGGTATCTTGAACAACTGATTTGTTCCCCCATCAGCAATCATGACCTGAAACTGGAGCTAGTTGAATAAAACAATTTAGACTAGCACCCAACTCTCTATTGATGAAATTGTGAGTGCTTCTTGAATCTATCAACACCTAAGGTTTAGGTTAATGTTCCCTCAAGGTGAATTTGACTTTGTGTTATAGTGCTTAATAAGGAGAGCTTAATCACTAGTCATTGGCATCTCATGGGTCCAATAGGACCAATTGTAGGGGTTTCCTACGTATCTTTTCAATTTGTTTATGTTGGTCCATAGGTTCTCATCTTGTTGGTCCACTTGGCTACTGGTTCATTAGATGTAATTTGTGTAAGAAAACTAGAAACTTATCCAATACAAACAGAAAAGAGTGCCAGTATGGGAAATTAGTGACAAGTTGGCTGTCGTAACAACGAAGTTTTTGGGGGCAAAGAAGCTCTTTGTGCACAGGTTTGAGAGTACGTTTTGTTCAAGGAAGTTTCCATACCATCCTGGATTCATTTCGAGACAGCGTCCATACACTCTCAGAAAAATTATCTTGCATGCACCTGTTAATTTATTTTCAGCATTCATTCATTTCCGGCATTATCAGATATATTTTCTGGCAATCCAATATTCTGTTCTCAGCAGCAGAAATTACTAATTAGTAATAACCATTAAGGGGATACAAAATCAAAATAAGACTCATATATGATAATTTTATGTATAGCCTTGTCTGCTTCTAACAAGATCACAAACAGCTCTTGAGATTGTCTCATGATTATAAAATCATTAACCGTGGTCTAGGATCAAATTGCATGCAGACTCATTAAAAGGTTGCTAAAGATTATCAGTCCACAAGGATCCCTAGATTAAAGCCACAAAAAAGCACTTTGAAATTTTGAAGATTAAAGTCGCACAAAAATACTTTGAACTTATCAAAGATTTAAGATGAATAAGTAAGATTGATTCAATACTAACACGCAGCTGACTCCCAAAAAATACTAGTACATAGTTGACAGATTGTCTAGAGATAACAATCATATCAAAATTAAAGAGCTTGGAAGGCCCACAAATAATGTTTCATAAGGGACAACACTTGCAGGAGCTTTTGCATATGGGGTAGCACACAAGAAAACCCTGTAGTGGGGGAAACTCTGTAGTTAAGTGTATTTAAGTTAAATTCGTGTACTTCGCCCCTATAAGCATCACCTGGATGCAGATATAAAGGACAAGCTCATGAGAATGGATTCTTGTGAAATTCTTCCTATTGACACAAACTGATAGTCAAAAACATCTATGACATATTGACGTGCTGCAGAAACAACATTTAACACAAGCTGATTGTCAAGAACTGTGGCTTTCTTAACGCCAACAACTAGTTTGCACCAGAACAATAGCCTCAGCTATGTAGAGAAAAGGAAGTATTTCTCAACTGACTGGTACAAGATTCTGTATTTTATTGAGCAAATACCAAGCTATTCAAGCACAATGAGTAGTCGTCACATCACATTTGATTCTCAAGGAGCTAAGAGATAATGAGACACCTTACCTGTGTAAAAGGCCTCATAAAGATCCAATGCCAAGGCACCCACTGCATCATTTGCACTTCGACCTTTGAACAACTCCAGATGAAGGCATACATTTCTTGAAACTCCTAGAAAAGTAGCAGTTCCTTTAATCTTGGCAGATGTTGCACCTGCCTTGCAGACCAGACAAGATTTCAAACATCAGGTGAACAAATATTAAAAATCAAACCAAATTTTCTTTTTCTCATCCTATACAAATGAAATGAATAGGATTACCAACACTTAGATGATTAAAACCAAACCTTTTCCACCAACTGCACTTGCAGGACCCCCGAGTTCAATCTGTACATTGTCTGATGTAAAGGCCTTATACAAGACTTGGAGGAATGTGGATAAACTTTCATTGAACCCTAGTGTTTCTTTCTGCCCATTTAAACAGCCTGCTGGATGTAAGCCTCTTCATAATTCATGAGGAAAGCAAATGATAGCTTAATGTTGCATCGAACCAAATGAATTGAAAAATTTGGGCATAAGGAAAGCCCATGCTGAGACTATCAATCAACAAAACCTAGATACTATCAAACATCCAAGACCTTGAAATGAATTTCTTTGTGAAGAAAAACTGTGCCTTTACTTTTACATTTTAATCAAATGGAAGAAAGAATTGTAAAGCTACAATGTACACAATCCCCAAGAAAAGTTAATAGCAGAGTAATAAGCTGTCTTTCAGAAAACTGTCAATGAATTTAATAACATTAGCATATACAAGCAGGATGTAATTTTGATCCTTTACCAGAGCAGAATAAACACAAACTTAAGAAAAATAGAAATAAATGAAACTGTTTATGACCGTTGATGGAAGAAATGAACAAATTATGGGACTTGCCTACACGCAAGACCCAAGATCTTCATACAAAATAATAGTAAAATGTGGTAGCAATGTCCATGGACATAAAGCTGGCAATCTGCCAACATGTCTACATAGGAACTATGTCTAAGAAACTTTGGCGATAAGTTCATTTTTTTCGGCGATAAGTTTGCAAAATCTCGGCAATATAAATCCACGATAAAATTACGTAGTTTATCGCCACCCAAAACTTCTCGCGATAAGTTTACTTATCGCAGAGAAGTTTGCGATATTTTAATCTATGCATAATATACACATATAGAATATTTACAGAATACATAATATTTACAGACTTCTACAAATATTATGTATCGAATATTTGCAAACATAATATACATAATATTAATTTTTCTATACATTTTTCAATAATACATATTGAATATATAAATTTGATATACAGAATACAAACAAATGTAAATAGAAATTCTATACATACAGCAAATTCGATATATACAAGATAAATTCGGGAAATACTCAAGGTTACCTAGAGACGGGGAGACTTGGAGGTCTCCGGTACAACTATTTTTTAATATAATTTAATAATTTCTAAGAAATACCATAGATTCATAACATAGTGCTTTGAATACAAGAACAATGAAAAATTATAAGACGGCAAAGAATTTTTTTAATATAATTTAATAATTCCTAAGAAATACCATAGATTCATAACATAGTGCTTTGAATACAAGAACAATGGAAAGTTATAAGTATGAACATTGAACATTAAAAGTTTAAAGAGTCAAAGACTAATACTAAATAGTAATGTCATATTAATATAGAATCAAATAGATCAAAACTCACATTGTATATCTCATAGTCATATCTGATTTCTAAATATCGCATATGATCATCATCATATCAGAGTAATAATCACTGAGATTATCATTACATATTGAAATTATTATCATTACATATTGAAATTTGAAATTCAAAATAATATAGTTTGATGCTAAATCGCTGATATGAAAACAAAAAACTCAGAACTATAAAGAAAAATCAGAAATCTATCTAGTATCATCTACTCCACAAGGCTGTGATAATAATAAAAACATTAAAATGAGGGTCAAAAATTCAAAATACATAAAATGACTAAATGTTGTATTTTAAATTTGTTTTTTAATTGGGAGATGGGGGGGAGACTTCATTTTTTGGAATTGGAGACTCGGATTCTTCAGGAGACTTTGCCATGAAGTCTCTAGCCATTTTTGAAGACTCCGGAGACGCGAAAAGTCTCTGAGACGCATCTCTATCTTCAAGACGCGTCTGGAGGGGGGAGACGAGTCTCCGAGTAACACTGGAAATACTTCTTGTTGCAACACAAACAAGTAGTTTGATAAGAATAAATTTGAAGAATGCCATGAATGTTGTCCATCTCTGGTTGTCGTTTGTTTCTAGTGTGTTTGATTTCGAGTCTGTGTGCATTGTTTTTATAAGAAACGGTGGAGCTTTTTTGGCGCATTTTAGGGTTTGTGAAGACCTGTTTTGCGCAGTTTAGGGTTTTCAACTATCACAATTAAACCCAATTTAATTCAGATTTAAACTCGATTTCATTTCAATTTTTTGCCAAAAAAATGTTGACTGTCGTTGACTGATTTTGGGGGGAAAAATCGACGCTAGACCTAATTGCCAATTAATTGGGTGTAATCGGATTTTTTAGCAGATTTATGCTTCTATGATTCATATTGTTGATTGCATAGGCAAATATCAATTAACTTTTCAAGATGGAAGTCACCAAATAGTTGCCTAAGCGTGAGATCAAGTATTAGCCACATCTATGAAGTACCTAAGATCAAAATGAATTGTAGAAAATAGATTTTTTGTTTATATTCATATTGCTGATTGCGTAGGCATATATTCAGTTAACTTTTTAAGAGGGCAGTCACCAAATAGCTATCTAAGTCTAAGGTCAAATATTAGCCAAATCTATGAAGTAACTGAGATCAAAACTTATCAAACTTTTAAAGAGGGCAATCACCAAATAGTTATCTAAGTTTGAGATTAAATATTAGCTAAGTCTACAAAGTAACTGAGATCAAAATTTATCAGACATAAATCTAGCTATTGTTAGGAATTTATAAAAAGTGGAATAAATTAGAAGTGGAAACCATTTTGAAGTGATCCAAGACTTTCATTGTGATTGAGGTAAGGAGTTTTGTAGGGGTAGTTCAATATTTGAGAAAGCTTTTCAAATCATATTCCACAATTGCAAGGCTTTATATTCCATAATGGCAATTGGTAAATCCTTGATATGTGGTAGAATTCAACCAAAGACATTTGTTTGGTTGAAGTGAAAGTTTAGCAAGCCACTGGTTTTGGCAACTAGTATTGTAGGTGGAGAGCAATTTTAATGATAAAATTAAATATATTAATTATTATTTAAAAGTCATATATATATATATATATATATATATATATATATTAAAAATTGAATATATTAATTATATATGAAAAATATATATATATATATATACATTTTAAATTTTACATTATTTTTTGTTGATGAATTTAGCTTCGATCAGATAAATCACATTAATATATATACAATAATATTATTTTTTATTATTATATATATTGATCTATATATTTATTATGTATCTTATATTGATCAAATTATATTTCATTTAGTGATCGGTATGAATACTGATTTATATACTCTTAATGAGCATTATTATACATACTGATTAATATTGGTGAAGATTCATATTGAGCCCCAATTAATATCAGGTGAGTATACCGATTATTATTAGTGAAGACTCTTACTAATATCAACCCCGATTACTATCAGGTGATTATTGATTATGATTACTGAGTGTATCGGCTATGTATACCGATTGTTATTTAACAAACAGAGATTGTAATTAGAGTCAAGTAAATGGTAAGACATGACTCATCTATGAGTCACACCTTAACATTTACGTGACTCCTCTATTATGATCGCTGATATATATGATCATTGCAATGAGACTTTGATACACAGAAAAATACAGTAATTGATAAGTGTTGAGTGTATCAACAAGTACGAAGATCATTGAACAGCGATACTTCAATATAAAAGCATCACAAGAATTATAAATTGAAATTTAGAATAATAAGTTTGTCTTGCATTTACATGGTATCAGAGCTCTGGTAAAGGAAGATCCAAGAAGCTCTCAAACTTGAGATATTCAATATCAATTATTATATATCACATTTCTATGGCAAGCGCTATCAGATTTGAGGATAGACTTGAAGGAGGAAACAATTTCTCGTCATGGAAATTCCGAATTAGAATGATTCTAAAAGAAAATAAAGTCGAGTCTTTCATAAAGGAGGAGAAAGAAGAGCCAGAGAGTGATCCCGAAAAATCCATTTGGATTGAAGGAAATGAAAAGGCTATGAAGATCATAGTTGATGGTGTTAGAGACCATATAGTGCCAATCCTGACAAAATATGAGACTGCTTACCATATGTTTAAATCACTCGAAAGGACGTATGAAATAAACAATGCTAGGAGAACTCTAGCCCTGAAAAGGGAAATTAACCATATAAGTATGAAAAAAGGAGAATCCATTAATGCATACTTTATGAGAATATCCACTCTCAAGAATGAATTGACAACACTTGGATATGTAATTCAAAGAAAAGAACTAACTCTCATTGCACTAGATGGCCTACCAAACACTTGGGAAACTTTTGTTCAAGGCATTAGTGCAAGATCTAAATATCCCAACTTCGATCGACTAAGGTCTGACTGTCTTCAGGAAGAGTTGAGACAAAACAAGAAAGGGATCAAACAAAAGAACATAGATGAGGATCTACATGTGTTAAATGTAAACTGTCACAAGAGAGGAAATAAGAAACACTTTAAAAGAAGGACCATCATGAAAAGGGTTCATCTAAGAGAGATGTTTCTCGCATTCAATGTCTTAGATGTGATCAATACAGGCATTATGCAGCTAGATGCCCAAATAGAATTAAACAACAAGCTACATTTGCCAAATTGAAAAGAAATAAAAGAGAGCATGATTCAGAGAAACACGCATTCTACTCTGCCCTCTCTAATCAACTATCCAACAAATCTAATACCTGGATTATAGACAGTGGATTGTCAAGACACATCACTGGATACAGAGAACTATTGGACTCTATGATAGAAGAAATTGATGAAGAAGTAACCATCAGAGATGACTCAGAACATCCAGTAAAAGGTGTCGGGACCTACACAATTAAGTTGAAGTCAGGAATGTCTATCCAACTCACTAGAGTTCTTTTCGTTCCAGGCATGAAGAGGAACCTAGTCTCCATATTTGCACTAGAGGATAATGGGTATAGAGTAACCTTCATGGATACCAAGGTGTTGGCATGGCCAAAGAATTCTTCCATCAAGAAGGTTGTAACCCTAGGGCACAAAAATGGTTACTTATATGAGGTATGTACTAAACCTAATCTTGCTCTAATTCATGAAATTGCAAACTCTAATGAGATATGGCATAGAAGATTAGGACATTTAAACTTTCGTGCCTTATCCTCCATGGAAAAATTAGTCATTGGCTTACCTAAGTTAAAACAATATCATTCAGGTACATGTAAGGGGTGTGCCCTAGGCAAAAATACTATGGGTTCTTTTCAAAGTAGTTCTAGTAAAACGAGTAATGTTTTAGAACTAGTTCACTCTGACCTATGTGGACCCATGTCTGTACCTTTTGTGGGAGGGTTTCTATATTATGTAATATTTGTTGATGACTTCTCCAAAAAAACCTAGATCTACTTCCTCAGATGTAAAGAATCAAAAGAGATCCCTAGGAGATTTAAAGAATTCAAATCCCTTTCTGAAAACTCCTCTGGAAAGAAAATAAAAACTCTAACAACTGATAATGGGAGGGAATATACCTCTGACATTTTTAGAGAATTTTGCAAAGAAGCGGGAATTAAGAGGGAGTTCACTGTTCCTTACAATCCTCAACAAAATGGGGTTGTTGAAAGGAAAAATAGAACTATTGTAGAAGCAGCTAAAGCCATGCTCCTTGATCAAAATCTAGAAACTTATCTTTGGGCAGAAGCCTCCAACACTGTTCTATACATACAAAATAGATGTCCTCACTCTCACATTGAAGACAAAACTCCTGAAGAAGTTTTAACAAGTATAAAACCAGATATCACTCACTTAAAGATATTTGGATGCCCTGTCTATATTCATGAACCTAAAGAGAAAAGAACAAAACTATAACCTTCTGGAAGAAAAGGAATCTTTGTTGGATACAGTGAAACTTCTAAAGCATATAGAGTACTTATACCTGGACATAAAAACATTGAACTCAGTAGAGATGTAATATCTGAGAACTTAGCTTTTAAAAGGGCTAGAAATTCCTTTAAGTCTGAAAGTATCGCTCCACCTTCAAACATAGAAGAGGGTATTGCTCCTGAGTTTCAGAGGGAGTATCCTGAAGAGGATGAAGATGAAGTACAAAACTTACCTCAAGAGAATCATAAGAAAAGACCACTTTGGGCCACCAAAACAATGGAAGAATCAAAGAACTTTGCAACTCCTTCAGGGACCTTAAGAGAAAGTAAAATACCCCAAAGATTTTCCAGCTATGTGGCCTTAATGAATGATCTCTCCAAGTCTGAACCCTCCACTGCATCAGAAGCCCTCAAACACAAAGTATGGAAGGATGCCATGACAGAAGAATACCAATCCATCCTAAAAAATGATGTTTGGGAAATAGTTCCAAGGCCAAAGGAAAAATCTATTGTTTCATCCAAGTGGCTATTCAAAATCAAGTAAGCTACAAATGGCAGTATAGAGAAAAATAAAGTCAGATTTGTTGCCAGAGGTTTCTCACAAAAGGAAGGAATTGATTATGAGGAAACATTTGCACCTATTGCTAGATATACCTCAATCAGAGTAGTTCTAGCCATCGCAGCAGCCAAAGGATGGAAAGTTTATCAGATGGATGTAAAGACTGCATTCCTAAATGGGAAGATAGAGGAAGAAGTCTACCTATAGCAACCAGAAGGATTTGAGATTCAAACTGCAGAATCTCACGTGTGCAGATTAAAGAAAGCCCTCTATGGACTTAAACAAGCCCCCAGGGCATGGTATGAGAAAATCAATAGATAGCTCATGGAATTGGGATTTTCTAAGAATGATGCAGACCCAAATCTATACTTTAACAAAAATAAAGGTGATATGTTGATATTGATCTTGTATGTTGATGATTTGTAAATCACAGGAGAAGATCATCTTATTGATCAATGTAAAAAGGACCTTGCTAAAGAGTTTGAAATGAAAGATTTAGGCCTTCTACATTACTTCCTTGGATTAGAAGTCTGGCAAAACTCAAACAACATTGTGCTAAATCAAGGAAAGTACACATTGGACATATCGAAGAGATTTGGTATGATGAATTGTAGACCCATGTCTTCCCCCATGGAAACAAACCTTCATAAACTAAAGGAGGTAGCATCAGATTCTCCATTTGCAGATCCTACCCTCTACAGGCAGATAATTGGATCCTTGATGTACCTGGTTAATACCAAACCAGATATCTGTTATGTAGTACATGCTTTGAGTCAATTTATGTGTGAACCTAAGGAGATACATCTTATGGATGTGAAGCATATTATGAGATACCTTCAAGGTACTCTAAATTATGGACTCAAATATGAGAAAGTACACTTGAACCTACATAGATTCACAAATTCTGATTGGGCCGGAAGTGTAACTGATAGAAAAAGTACCTTAGGTTGTTTCTTCAATCTGGGATCCGCAATGATACTTTGGATGTGCAGAAAACAGTCTTCAGTAGCTCAGAGTTCTACAGAGGTCGAATACATTGCAGCCTCTATGGCAGCAAGAGAAGCAATATGGCTCAGGAAACTGCTTGTGGGATTATTCGATGAGCCCCTGAAACCTACAGTTATTCATTGTGATAATCAGAGTTGCATAAAGCTTTCTGTGAATCCGGTATTTCACGATAGATCCAAGCACATAGAAATTCCTTATCATTATGTGAGAGACATGGTGGATAGGAATGTGATTCAATTGGAATATATCAGTACAAGAGATCAAACAGCAGATATACTCACCAAGCCACTTGCTAGGATAAAAGTTGAACACTTCAGAAAAGGTCTTGGTATGATTGAATTATAATTTGCATTGTAATCTTTACTGATATATATATAAATAAGATGTTTAATGTGTAAACTTCTTTTGTCATATGTGTTGATATATGACTTTATGGACTCTACCCCCTATGTTCATCTCTAAAAGGTGACAATCATTTGGAAATGAACACTTGTATTCAAATATTATAAGATGATGATCTTGTAATATTGATATCATGCTGACTTGATATCATTCATGGATGTGCCATGATCTGTTATGGTGGACATTATGCGACGTAATGTCAATGCACACACCATAGCTAAGATGTATAAGGAGAATATAATATTCTCAAGCATATCATCCTCTAAGTGTCACGAGTTATGTGATACTTATCATCACGTGTTATGTGATGTTTGTCTTCACGAGATATGTGAGACTTCTTATCACGAGTTATGTGATATAATTAGTGCCACGAGTTATGTGACACCTCACAAGTTATGTGATACTTATCATCATGAATTATGTGATGTTTGTCTTCACAAGATATGTGAGACTTCTTATCACGAGTTATGTGATATACTTAGTGCCACGAGTTATGTGACACCTCACAAGTTATGTGACACTTCATATCACGAGTTATGTGATACCTCATACCATGAGATATGTGACATGAGACAAATGATTTAATTGCATGATAGTAATACTCACAAAGTTCATTGTGACTAAATTTATCTTCCCTAGCTAAGAGGGAGTGTTGATGAATATAGCTTCGATCAGATAAATCAAAATAATATATATATATATAGATATATATATCAATATATATACAATGATATTGTTTATTATTATTATATATATTGATCTATATATTTATTATGTATCTTATATTGATCAAATTATATTTCATTTAGTGATCGGTATGAATACTGATTTATATACTCTTAATGAGCATTATTATACATACCGATTAATATTGGTGAAGATTCATATTAAACCCCGATTAATATCGGGTGAGTATACCGATTATTATCGGTGAAGACTCTTACTAATATCAACCCCGATTACTATCGGGTGATTATTGATTATGATTACTGAGTGTATCAGTTATGTATACCGATTGTTATTTAACAAACAGCAATTTTAATTAGAGTCACGTAAATGGTAAGACGTGACTCATCTATGGGTCACGCCTTAACATTTACGTGACTCCTCTATTATGATCGCTGATATAGATGATCATTGCAATGAGACTTTGATACACAGAAAAATACAGTAATTGATAAGTGTTAAGTGTATCAACAAGTACGAAGATCATTGAACAGGGATACTTCAGTATAAAAGCATCACAAGAATTATAAATTGAAATTTAGAATAAAAAGTTTGTCTTGCATTTACATTTTTATTTTATAATTTATTATATAACTATTAATATATATTAATAGTCAATAATAATTTAAATTTTGAAACTACTTTATAATATTAATTATAAAGTATAGGGGTCCATTGCTTCCCCTTTAAAGGGACATCTGTAATAGTGCATAATAGTTATAATTTTAAAATTAGTGTATAATATTAATTATATATTTGATCTCATCAGAATCCATGGGGTGAGGCATGCAGAGAGCAACGGGTCATATTGAAACCGCGATTTACAATAAATTTATTAGCTACTTTGACAGTATCTCACATACCCCCCACAATTTAGGATGATTTAGGCCCTTTCAAATTTCGTTGATGACTGTCATTGCTCCTCTATTTAGGGTTTTCTAGAGGTTGGAAAGAAAATTGAAGGGACAAAATTACAAATTGTTCCCACGCTGATTCCGCGTTGACTTCACTTCCATCGTAGAACCAACCATATTCTTGAGTGTTTCATTAATTTTGTGAGTTTTTTGTAGGATTTCGTAGGTTTTGCAATGATTTTTTATATTTTTTTGTGATTTTTTACATTTTTTTGTAATTTTTTAGGGACTTAAATATGATTTTAATGTGCTTTAAATGCAAAAAGGTCATTGAAAATCAGGTCAACAATTTTTTTATGAATCAGGATTTTTTCAGGGAAAAAATCAGCTAGCTCTAGGATTTAGGATTAATCAGGTATAATCCAGATTTTTTGCAGATTTCTGCTTCTATGATAATAATATTAATAATAAAACATAAAATAAATTAATTAAAATGTAAAATAACTAAATTAAAATGTAACATAATTAAATTTAATTAAGTTTAATGAATTGTCAAAAGGCATGAAATGAAACATTGTGACTCCCTCAAACATGGGATATAAAAGGGAGAAGAGAACTTCATTTGAAAAGGGGCGAAAGGAAGAAAGGAGCATAGGAATTGAGGGAGTAAGGAAAAAGGGAAGGTGTGAAGCAAGGAAGAAATTGAAGAAGAGAAAAAAGAAATGGGAAGAAAATAAGGAAGTGACTCTTCAAAGGGAAAAAGTTATGAAGGGTTGTAACTCTTCAAAAAGGTGGTAATAATGAAGGTTTGTGACACTTTCAAAGAGGCGCAATTATGAAGGGTTGTGACTCTTTCAAATGGCATAAATGATAAAGGGTTGTGACTCATCCAACGGGTGGTAATTGTGGAAGGTTGTAACCTTTGCAAAGGGCAGCCACAATGAAGATGTGACTCTCCCCCACAATGGAAGATATAAAGGGGAGAATGATTCATTTGAGGAGGACATCCAAGGGAGAGCGATTTGAGGAATAACATATTACTCTCAAAGGAAACAATGAAAAGTGGTGACTCAATTCTAATGAAAGGTGGTGACCCTTTCACCAATAAATTATAAAGGAGATTTCATTCCAAGCAAAAAAGGAGGAGCAACAATAAATGAGTATTATTCAGATTTTGACAGCAGATTGAGCACAAGGATTCCATATGATAATGGAGATTGATCTCAGAGATCAACCTGATATGAGAAATTAGACTTCAGATATTTATACAGCTTATCTCATCTTATTCAAGTAAGAATCACATCTCTAACTACATTTTTGCTCTTGTTTCATTTTGGATTTGTGAATTTAGAGCAAAGTATAAGGTGATCCTGAAAGGAGACATTACATGGCTGTTACCAAATACCATGCCAGATTGTGATATTTCACGATTCCGTACACTCGTGTATGAAACCAATCAGCTAGAAGTTACACATAACTGGATGTCTCTCAAGGATCATGAAATGGGTGCCCAATGACTCCCATGTTGACTTGAGCTAAAATCAGCATGCCAAACTCTAGCAGTGGATAGCAGTTGAAGACAATTCCATGAATGGATTGAATCCAGTGTTTAGCTTCTATGGGTAATTTTCAAATGGCCAATAGCACCCTTCTTCCATATTGAGAGGCACCCAGTAACATACCTAAGGAAGAGCACAATCTTCACTCCATCTCCTGCCTTCAAATAGTTGATTGTTACCATTGATCATTTATTAAGAAATGTTTTCTCTCAAAATTCAGATTAAGATTGTTAGGTTAAATATGAGATGTCTTAGTATTGAACTTATTTAAATAGCATCTACCAAGTTTTATGCATTCTGATACCACTTATTTTGAGCTCTGAGGCTCAGACGTAGTCACCAGGAGATATGAGATACAGGTATGAAGACTTTAAGATGTAATTTTGTAATTAGAAAATTAACTATATGAATAAGTGTATGCCAATATTATAGTTACAACTATTGGTACAGATGCAGGAACAAGAATCACATCACTAAACCTGAGTTTCCCAGTGACTATGGACTCGGGGTTTAAAACCTACATGTATCTAGATTTTGATTTCCAAGCTCTGCTTTAGAGAAATTCAAATTATCCAAGAGGATTTCTGCACCAATAGCCCGAGGCTGCACAATCTCAGTCTTTTGAAGATTACATCTAATCCAAGAGGAATCAAACCCCCCCTTCAAATGGTAAAAGCCTTATAGCCTCTAAAGGGTATGCCTTACCCATGTACGCATTGGCTCAAATCAGAGATTTATTCCTCACAAAAGACAGATAAAATGTCCCTAAAGTTAGTTTCTTTGCTTCGGCATATGGAATTATTTCACCATGTGTGATATTTCTACACTAGCTTTCATATAAGCCCTAGCTTATCTTGATTTATTGTAAAACATATGTACCTAAAGTTAGTTTCTTCGCTTCAGCATATGGAATTATTTCACCATATAAGGCGTTTCTACGCTAGCTTTTGTACAAACTCTACCTGATATTGATCTATTGTAAAACATATGTCACTAAAATTAGTTTCTTCGCTTCAGCATATGGAATTGTTTCACCATCTGAGATGATCTACACTAGACTTCATATAAGCCCTAGCTGATATTGACATATTATTATTTACATCTCAGAATGATTGTCTTTAATTTTGAAATGGACAAAGATATGGATTCAATCCTTTCTTAGTGGCTTTTTCAATTTTTTCTGTGAGTCGAGATTGACTGACAAGTTTAAGTTTAATTCTGAGCCATTTCTTTGAGTCAAAGACAAGGAGTGCAAAAATGAATAATTCAAAAAATAAATGGAAAACAATCCCCATCAGAACAGGGGGGAGCTTCCGAAAGGGGACTATTTATATGTCACTGGGCAATGAACTACAAAACTACCCCCATCAGAACAATCCACAGTCCGGACCATGAAAATTCCATTAGCAAAGTGATGGAAAACGCTAGCAAGCTAGTGAGAAGCCCTTAGTATTGAGTCCTAGCTGTCAAAGGAAAATAACAGCATGGTAGACATCCCTTAGTATTGAGTCCTAGCTGTCAAAGGGAAATAACAGCATGATAGACATCCAATTTAAACAGTTCTACACAATCGTTGCTACAAAATTTTAGTTCACAACATTCTAAATTTAAAAAGTCAAGATAAAATCGTTTTGTGCAATCGATGGAGAAGTTTAAAAGAAAAATATGATAGTGGTGAATTGGTATTCAGGAAAAATATCCGAAACTTTTGAAAAGAACTAAGGAAAATGGAAATTGACCAGTTGATTAAGCTGATCGCAGTTGAAGAGGGCATGCCACGTATTGAAATGGAAATCCGACGTAAGCACATGCAGATGACCTGAGTCGGAAGGATGAATATGAACAAGGAATGGAAGCAGAGCAGCATTGCGAGCATGAGGCGAGGATGCCTCCAGCACGCCTTTGGCCCTGTTAAATATTGGCTTAAACTCTTGTACCATTTCTCTATATCTAGTAACTCCTTCCATTGTCAGTATTTTATACACAAGGGTTTCTAATTAATTGGGCAGGAGTTCTCTGGCGAGGGAGGATGCTCCATTTACATCTTTTCAGGTTTGGTTTTTCAGTGTTTGAACTTCCTTCAGGGTTGCATTTTTTTTCGCTTCTAAAGAAAGCATTAACCAAGAAATTTAGGCTCCCCAAATGGCATGTTCTGTAATCCCCAAATGGCATGCTCGGTAATTTAAACAGCCTGCAAGTGACTGACATATAAATGATATTTTACATCTCTTTTAGATCTATTAACAAGTTTACTATAATTTATGAATGAAAGAAAGATTTGAATGACATCCCCCTGTCTAAGTAGCTTAGGTCCTGTTTGGTTGCGGGAATTAGTGTGGAATTGGCATTTTCTAGTTCTAATTTGGTCCAATCCTTTGTTTGGGTGTGCAAAATGAATGGGTGTGCAAAATGAAAATAGAGTAGGGAGATGTAAATACTCATTTTGGCCCAAAATGAGCATTTACATCTTCCATTTGAAAAGGTGGAATTGGAATTTGAGGGCCAAATTCCACTTTTTTCAATCCCCATTTTTAAAACCCGTTGGGTCCACGTGCAAACAAAATAAAATTTTGGGGTCCGCATTAGGGCATTCTTCATTTTGGCAAAGCGGCTAAGGCAACGACATTCTTCATGCATTGGTTGAAGACAGTCTGCAAAGCGGCTAAGGCAACGACATTTTTCACTTTCCCTGCATTGGAGCAAGACTGTGTTCTCCTCCACTGGTTTTTTAAGGCAAGTGCTCTCCTAAACTATTTTTTTCTATTATCAACGCAAGGTATGCAGGATTTTTATTCATTTTTTCACAGACGAGATCGTTATTTGCTTGTTATTTTCCTATTAAACTGATTGATGTTCGGAAAAATATACATTTTACTATATGCAAGTAATCATATATTTCTAGTTCATACAAATGTTTATTCAGATCACGGTCCAAAAATTTATTGTCCAGGAAAGAAAATAATTACTTTGTTGAAGGATTTGAGAATATGTGGTTAGTAAACCAACATGTTTATGAAAATGGAAATTAGTAAACCAACAAAGTGCAATCACAGAAGCCCTAAACCCAAATGGAGGGAACCCCTTTGCAAGAAGAAAGTCAATTCCATTTAGGGTTTGATACCTCAAATTGCTACTAAAGCCCATGTGAACTGCCCATGTGGATGCGTTCAATAGGGGAGATGGAGCCTTATTTGGGCTCACAAATTTGGGATCCATTTACATCTCAGAAAAGGGTAGCCTATATCTCGAGGATGTCTAAGTCCGGCACTTTTTCAAAAACTTTAATATTAGGGTTCAAGCCTACATTGCACTGCACAAAAGGATATATATATATATATATATATATATATATATATAACGCCATCCAAGATTTACTAGGACACAATAAATTGAGCTCAATCATTGTTTACAATTTTTACAGAGCATTAAAGGCTATCTACATCATCACATATTTTTTCAGAAAAAAAGCACAAGACATTGAGTCACAGTGATTGAACTCAATTTATTGTGTCCCAGCACTTTTGACAATTTTTGCACAATGGCTTTACTTATTTCTTTATCCCTTCTCTTTTCTCTCTGACATAGAAATAATATCCAACTAACTTATTTTGCAATAGCAGCTTACAATCAACAACCTACAACCTCAGTCCCATGGACCATCTCATGTTGATAACCGTGGTTCAAGCTTGGTTTAGAATGCTTCTCATGTTCAAGATGACAGAATAGAAACCTCTCATATATGGAACCTAATGCTTCTTGTGTCCAGTGAACCTTTTCTAGTCTTGATGATAACCTAGGTTTAAGCTCAGTTCAGAATGCATCTTGTGTTCAAGCTGAGAGAATAGAAATCCTTCACTTATAGAACTTAAACAGTAAGCTCAATCGTGATATAATATTTTAAACACAATGGGATATTCCCAATGCTTTAGAGACAACAATGGGTGAGTTACAATTTATAAAACAACATCAAGAAGAGAGCTTATGAGCTAAAATGTATCATGTTGTATTTTTTGGCTAGAAACCATTTCCATGTTATAAAGAATCTCACATTGACCTCAAGGTGAAAACAAAGGGATGATTAACCTTCAACTATACATGGGAGGAAAGCACTTATCAGACATGCAACTCAGAACAAATGGATGCTAATTGACATGAGATATTGTTATTCCCCTTTCAAAAATATTGAAGAAATAAATAGCTATATTGTCATTTCAGAGAAATAAATGGCTCTATTGTCTAGTATTATGTTATGTGGTGTATATAATGTAATAATGTTTGCATAATGATCTTTATTTTCTTGATGGATTTTTGAAGAGAATGTGTGTTGTAAGTGTATCATTTCCTCACAAATTCTCCAAAATTTAATTCCCCTACTATTAACAGAGAAATTTCTACAATGGTTTTGATTAGCTAGTTGTAAGACAAAGAAAGTAGCATGACCTATGAAATAAATGCCATGTAGATTGCCTATGTAAATCTGGCCATCACCACTACAAGGAAGCATGTGGCAATTAGGATGGACAATCAAGAGAAGACAAATTTATTCACACACTGACTATCATTGGTGTTTCCTTTTGTATTTTAGTCTATGAAGTGCATGAGAGAGAATGAGCTCATCTATGTTAATCATTTAGCTTGTCTCATATTTATTTCTTTTCAAATAGATCATGAAAGGAAAAATAAAAAAAACAATCATAAGGTGGTGGTTGAAAAGGTTTCTTTTATCATTACAAAAATAATTATAAGAAGCCTTAAGATTCACTTTCCATTCAGAAAATATCTAGGTTTGATTCTACTCTCATATGAAAAATGTTCATTCTATTCTTGTACATATTTGTGACGATTTTAGGATTCCTATGGCTAATGGCATATAAAATTAGGAGGACAATATGAGAACTCAAAAACACCATATGACCATGTCTCAAACATGTGACTAGGAAGACAACATGAGAACATTCCTGGCAAGGCCTGGCCTCCTGCTATTGACAAGGGAGCTAACAAGTACATGAAAGTGAAATTCATTGTGGATAAAATAAAAAATAGAAATAAAACATTTCTCATATTCAATCCATCCTATGCCCATTAGCAAAAATGTATTGCATGAGATTGCTTGATTTAAGCACTGAATAAACCTAATATTGAAAGAAAACCCCAAGCCCCCAGCCACAAGGAGAAAAACAATAATGGTGGCAAGAAAATTGATGAAGAATGTCGTTGCCTTAGCCGCTTTGCCAAAGTAAAGAATGTCGTTATCTTGAACATGATTAATAAGAACTTATTACATAGCTATATATATGTATATGTGCATATATAAGAACCACACACACACACACACACACAGATATATATATATATATATATATATATATATATATATATATATATATATATATATATATATATATATATATATATATATATATATATATATATATATATATATATATATATATATATATATATATATATATATATATATATATATATCTATGTGTGTGTGTAATTAAGTTATTATTAATCATGATGATTATGAACACTAATATGTAGTCTTGTTGTTTATGTTCTTATTTGATCATAGCATACATATCAGATGAAAACCAATAAGTATATATATGGTGGGGTTATGATCTCCTTCATAATTTAATGGTTCGGTTATGATCTTGTTCATGAACACATGTATATATGATGCCAAGCACTAAGTAGTTGTTGGGAGCAATTTACACTCCTCCTGAAATTAGTGGGAAGGAGCGTTTCGATCCTTACTTCAAGGTAAACCCCCTAGCGCTACAAATATCTTTGCCTTAGTGTTAATCTTATTACTGCATGTTTCTTGACTATAATTTTTCTTTCTATAGGATTGTGTTGGAGTAATTGATGGAACCCATATACTAGTCACTGTTGATGTCGACTTACAAGGTAAATATCGTGATAGAAAAGGGAACTTGTCACAAAATGTTATGGTTGTCTCTTCGTTTGATTATAAGTTTCAATACATTCTTGTTATGGTGTTCTAGCTTCAGCTCTCACTAGAGTAGATCCACTTGCAGTTCCCCCTGGTATGCCATTTCACACTATATGTTTACTGAAGAAAATGATAAATGTTTTACGGTTTAACAATATATTTTATTTTGTTTATCAGCTTCTCTCTACCCAAATCAACATTTATCTTGTACATATGGTTGCTCTACTATATATGCTCTAGTATATATTTATGTTATTTTAGCCATGATGATATTGTTTTTACTGTTATTTCATGCATTATAGATTGCATTCATGATTTACTTAAAAATGAATATAGTTGTTATTCCTGCTTGTGTTTTTCTTGACTTGGTTAGCCTTGTTGCATTAGAAAATATAAATGGAATACACCAAGGAGTAACACATGATGAAGATCAATTATAGTGATAAATTATGTTGTTCTATTGCAAAGTATCAGAACTATACATTTTGAATTCTTCAAAACTGTTCCAAGAGTACTCGTATGTATGGTTGCTCTACCAAAATTTTGTGTTTTTCATATTAGTTTTTATTGTTATTTCAATTAGTATATATCACAAATTATCTTTACCTTTTGTTCCCTAATTTAGGGACAACACACCAAGTCCTTCATAAAAGCTCCCAATGATTATTTGACAATGTTCAAATTGTATAATTAAATGGAATTATATCAATTTTAGTAAAATGTCAATCATTTTTTATGCTCTCGAATATTGCCAATTGCCTCATTTGCATATGTTTTTATTTTCTGCGACTAAAAAGTGCATTCTCTCATAGTATTGATGTTCTTGCAATGTCATTGTTAGTTCACTTTTCTTCCAAAGATTTACTTTCTCAAATCTAGAGTTTTTGGACTCAAATTTAAAACCAATGGATAATGATAGAAGAAATATTAAAATTCAATTTAATCTATTGCTCATTTTGATTGTCTGGATGCTTCTATTATAGACCAGTTCATTATTCTCCATAGTCTTGAGAAAACCATTTGACATTGTTCCAAATGCCATTTCAATGTCTGGCAATTGTTTTTGATTAATTCAACCCCTATGTGATGATACTTCATGTGAGAGGTAAGAAATCCTCATATCTTCTTAGTTTTTCTTTACAATCAAATTTTGTGAATTATCAATGCTTTGTGAGATCATTCCAAGCATATTTCCATTTTGTAGAATTTAATTTGATAGATCTATGAGTTTATGTGAAGGAAATTTGGAAATGAGAGTTTTTATGGGGAAATGCTTCCCAAATTTTTATGTACCTGATGGCTTGATTGTGTTATCACGATGCCCTCATGTTGAGTGGTCTTCCTATTGTGGTGTTTGATTACCTTGCATGGTGTCATTGGTGCTATTTGGTTGCTTGTATGGTTGAGTTGTGTACCCAATTTTAGGATGTATGTTTACTGCATCATCATGCCTGCGATGTAACCTTGAATTCCCTATGGGTTTTCACGTTCAAAATTTTAGCTTTTTGGGAGATATCAATGACAGCCTGGCTTTGGGCTAGTTTTATGTTCAATTTTATGAATTGTTAAAAAAGTAGATTTAAGTGGTTTTAATGAGTTTGGCTTATGTGAATGTTAGAATTTATATATGAAATCTTGATTTGAGGACCATATGAGATCTGTATCACGAATTAGAGTCGATTAAGTGTGCATGGATTGATTGTTACCAATTTTGGAAACCCTCTTTTTGGTTAATTGGATGTGATTGATTTTGAAGGTTTAAATTATGATATGACCTTGGTTATGTTGTTGTATTGTACAAGTTAATAGGTGTATGCATGTGGTGTTATGTGAATTAATGAAGTTTATGCAACTTGTGATGGCACATGAGTAGTATATGGGATTTAATTGGATCCGCACTCTTGTTGGTAGACCAATGGAGTGTATGCCATGGGTAATGTCAACATTGTATAACGTGTTATGCGTGTAAATGTAGTGATTGAACATGTTGCATTGTGCCCTTGTGTTGTCCTTGGATGGATTTCATCTTTGTGTGTGTACTTAATGGCTTGATTGTGTTATCATGATGCCCTCATGTTGAGTGATCTTCCTATTGTGGTTTTTTATTACCTTGCATGGTGTCATTGGTGCTATTTGGTTGCTTGTATGGTTGAGTTGTGTACCCAGTTTCAAGATGTATGTTTACCACATCCTCATGCCTGTGATGTAACCTATAATTCCCTATGTGATGTGTTCATTGTGATTTGAGTATACTAGTGTTTTGATGGTGTTGTAAGACAAATTGCATGATTGGACAATGTGTGTGCACTTGGGCCATATGGTTATCTCCATCAGCACGGTGGGGAGGGCTTGAAGGTAGCTCGTGGTCAAGTAGCATGACCATTCACCATTGAGGACTGGTATATAGGAATTTGAATGATCCCAAACTATATCATACCTTCTTCATGACATGGTGATACTTGTCGATGTATTCTTGTACTTATATGCTCTTTATTGTACTTCCAATTAATGCAATTGTTATATAACTTATATTGATACAATCTAGTGTAAATGATCTTGAATTAGAGTATCTGGTACTACCCAGTGTGGAGGTAGACTTTATTTGGCCATACATTGGTGTAAGCATTTGTATTTTTGCAATTTTCAACCTTATGGGTAGTTCTATGCATATATTTGTTGCCCCTACGCATATGTTACATAAAATCTAATGTTGGTGCGGCTTGAGGATGATGGTTGTAAATTCCATTTTCTTGGAAGTCTCAATAAGTTCATTTTGTGCAAAACCTTTTGCATGTGTATTCACTAGTGGCACTGCACTTAACAGAAGTATTTCTTTTTAATTCTAAGCTATAATACTAGTCATTAAACTCAACAGCTTAATTAATCTCACTTTAAATGGTAGATGATTTTTTAAGGAATGCTCTACGTTTGAAATGGTTTGGTGTGGTTTTTCCTTATCAAGTTTAACAATTATATAATATAAAAGAAAGATTGGTCTATGAACATACAAAGTTGATTTGATTGATTTTCTATACCATGTTCTTGGAAAGGCTGAGAATAAATTAATTTTCTATATGTGGACACTTGTATTGATGTCGTCTATGTTGTTGATTCAAAGCTCTTTAAAAGGCATTTAGTGCCACTAGATTCCTCATATCATGTTTTTTGGTTTGTATGCTCTATGATAGCTTTACTTGATAGGGTTGTAAAATGTTGCAAATGCTTTTGTGGCAATCCATTCTTTAGTGTGTATAGATTCTTTGTGTAATTTATAATTTACTATTGTGATAATAAGAAATATAGGTAATTTACAATTTTGTATTCATATATAGAGAGGCTTAAGTTTTTGTAGCAATTCACAAAAACTACAAGTTGGAGTAGTTTTTGAAATAGTACTCCAACTTGTACAGATTTTGTACATTGCTCTAACACCTACTTTTTTTCTTGGCATCCTATATACATGTGTTCATGAAGAATTCAAAATGGACAGTTCTAAGATCACACATATGTTGTTCATGATTTCAACTTACAATCCATATTTCTGATGACTGCACATATTTATGATGTTACTCCTTGGTGTATTACATTTATTATGGGAACTTTGCACGGTGTGTCTTCACACCACCATTTTGTTGTTGGATTTTTTTCTTCCCCATCTTCTATCTAGGAGTATAGATGTCTTATTAGATCTTTTCAGTATAGCATACAAAGTCTCTTTAATCAACCATGGATTGTTAGAGTAGATTTGATTATGTGGAGTTTCTAAAATTTTATTAAGTGTATTTGAATGAATTTGTATGCTATAGATTGCATCATAAGACAATTCTAGGACTGCAAGATACCCTGTCAAGGGATTTGGTAAGGAAAATCTCATTACTTCTGCACCACTTCAAACTATTTGTAGTACCCAGGTAAGACAATTGTATTGTACTATGCCCTTTTCAAGCATGGAAATATAGCAGTGAGCGATCAATGGCTTCGATGTCTCTCAATTCAAGTCTAGTCAACATATAACAAGGACAAAGCATGCAGGGCAACGAAGATAGAAGAGAAGAAATTAGTTGTGTAGGAAGTGGCCATGACCAAGAAGCACAATAGTTGTAGATGATCATGCAGACAGTACTTGATTCAAGAGAAATCAAAGTCGTGGATCAAAAAATCACTATCCTTCTAGGCCCAAAAAGGGTGTAGGCTTAGACCATATCGTCTTTCCCAGGAACTTCCAATTGTTTGAAGTGGAGAAGAAGTTATGAGAGGAATTGTAAAAATGAAAATAAAAGTAGCAAGCTTGTTGAACATTCTCATGTTGCAATCTGATTTGAGATTTTGTCTACATTAGTATGTTTCTTTTTATTGAAATTATAATTAGTTCCTTGATTCCTTAGTAATTTCTTGTTATTGCATGGTTGTCTTTGGTTTGTCATTTTCTTTTGAGTGTCTAGTGATTTAAACCAAAGACTTTGACTTAGCCAAAAAATGTGCAAGTCTACATTAGTATGTTGTTTTTTTTTATTACAATTACAATTAGTATGAATGAATAAAAAATGACAATGCAATATTTGTCGATATAGCATCGATGACTTCGGTTAATGTGCTTATGTGTCAATGTGGTGTTGGCTCGTGCATGTTGAAGATGTCACACACAACAAGTAATCATGGGCATCAATTTTGGGGTTGCCCAAATAGGAAAAAGGTCTGGATATGTAATTATATTTTATGTTTAAAAATAATGTGACAACTAATCATTTTAGGAAGAACTGTTGTAGATTTGGTATTGTAGGGAAATAGTGGATGTCAATACTTTCGGTGGGTCGATGAAACCACATTTACATCTACCCCATCTACATCTATACCCGATGTAGGAAATGAGTGCAACTTGTGCAAGGCTCGAGAGGCAACTAGTGCCGCCAAGATTGCTTCAATGGCGAAAGCAAAAATCATGTTTATGTGATGTCTTCTTTGTGTAGTTTGTGCACTACTTTGTTGGGACCACATGCGTAAATGTGGTTAATAGAGGGCTATTGTAGATACTGAAACTTTTTTAGAATTTCAAGTAGATACGTTGGACATATTTTGATAAACTCATTAAATTTTTGTTGTTCATTAACTTTTTGTTGTTTATGACTTCGTTATGATTTTCAATATAAAATTAAACAAAATTAAAAATTAACCTTATTAAAAAAAAATTAAAAAATTATAACATTTTTTAAAAAATTATAATTTTCTATATAAAATAAAATAAAATAAAATAAATAAATGAAAAAATAAATTATTATATTAAAAAATATTAAAGCAATTCAAAAAATAAAAAAATCATACTCAAATTCCAATTCCAGTTTCAAAAAATGGAACCAAACGGAGGAAATACATCGTCCCACTCATATTCTGGGTCAACCAAATGGTCCAAACGATAAGCCGAAAATGAAAAATCGGATTATCAAATCCATGATTTGACCATTTCCAACATTTGATCAAATCCACCATTTCCTAATTCCCACAACCAAACGGGGCCTTAGGGAAGAACACATGCCATGTTTTAATAACGACACCCTAGGTACATCTGATAAAAAAACATATCAATAGTAGTTCATTTATAGTCCTAGTATTGGACATTTTTGAATGACTACTTAGACATTTGTACATGTTGTAGCATACGGTTGTTGAGGCATTTTTGAGTAGGTGTCAAGCGACACTTTGAAATGATCACTTTTTGACCCTTGTGCACATAACAGATTCCAGAGTGTGTTGTTACTACCTAGAAGCCAAAACAATAGATATAATCAGTTAAGTCGCATAAGTGGACAACCAAAAAAAGTGTTCAAATTTGATTTTTTATTTAGGATTTGTGGGTGTGCGAAGTTAGCTATAACGGCTATTGGTACCAAGAAAAACATCTTTGATTTATTTGCATACTCTTTTCCCTAGTAAACATCCTAAGTACTATTAATATTGACAGGGAAGTTCATACTTTCAGTATTGACAATGAGACAATGAAGCTCACCTTCTCATCCATTTTGTTGTTTTAATGCTCACAATTGTAAGATTTTTAAAAGTTTAAAATTATATTATGTGATTCAACTAGAGTGTTTGTATCAAATAAGTTCACATATGAGTGTAAATTATAATGTACAATGTCATTAATGAGTTAGTTTAGCATTCACCAACACTATTCAACCATCTTATCCAATATTTGACAATATATTTGAGTTGAAGTGTCACCCTATCATCAAAGTAGAACTTAGTTATACAATTCATGAGAAATGTTCAATCATCTTATCTAATCTCGATAATATTATATTTAAATTGGAGTGTCATTATATTGGCAAAGTATTATTTCTAGAGTGATAATAGTGTCAAATAATGTAACAATTTTTTTATATTTATATAAACAAGGTTTATTCATTGAAATTGCAGTGTCATAAATTGTGTCCTTGTATAACTTCTTGCTTACATAGCTCCCATTTTAGAAAGTGTGGCCTCCCTCATACATTTTTACTTATCACACCTTGATTTCATGCATATTTTTGACATCCTTGTTTACCAATTCAGAACCCTAATATAAGTTTGAGCATGTATTGGACAGTCAAGGGTGACTGGGTGGGTCATGAGTGACTTGGATCACCCCTGACCTAAGAGTCACTCCTGACACCGAGATTTGGCCCCAAATTTGAATCAAGCAATGGCTATTTGGTTTTAGAGGGATCTACAAATCCACATCAACTTCCTTTGAGTTTTGCACCTTGAAAAATGGCTAGGATCTAAGTATATAAGAAAGGTTACCTCCCTCATTTTGGTAAGCATCAAGAACTTAGGCATTGGATTCAAAATCAAGCAAGAAATCAAGCATTCAAGTATCAAGGCATTCAAGGAGAAAATCCTTTCAAGCATTTAAGGCATTTCATCCCACCATAGTCTTCATTGTGGTAAGCTCCAACAACCTTCATGCAAGAATGTCTTATATGATTTCCTTTTAGATTCTTGTGGAGTAATGTTATTGCATGAACACTTGTGATCACATTAAAAAAACATTGTATCATCAAGGTATAAGACATCTTATGTATCAGATCTAGTCTTTATTTTATATCAACACACTTTCCTTTCAAGTACATTTCATTTTAATTTCATGGTTGATTTCAAAACTAGGGTTTTACTTAGGAAAACCCTTTCTACAACCCTTTTCTCTCTTTTTATGTGCAGGAAACAAGTGGATTCCATGCAAAAGGATCTACGGAAAGCTCAAATCAAGAGCTATAATTTGTAGGTCATTTTGTCGAAAAGTGCTACGTCAAAGGTAAGATGACTCACCTCTGACCCTCCATTTCACCCTTGACCTAATATTTCAGGCTGAAATTCAATTTAAAAGTTAGCTATTGTTTCTCCTTCCTAGATGTAGTCCCTAGATTGCCTTCTCATTTTGTAGTCTCTTTGTGCATGCAAAAGACACCATATTTTCATTATATCTTGTCCTAGACCTTACATTCCTAAATTATATTTGCATAGTCATCTTCCATAATAGTGAAGGATCACTACATCCACTCAATGCTTGAGCCTCCTTGAGCTTGGCAGATCATCTTCCTTCCAATGTAAAAGGACATAGGCCTAAGCTTCCTAGTTTGTTCATGCATTCTAGTGGACCCTATTTCCCACCTTTCATTTTGGTGAACATGACTCCTTACATCTTAATTCTGATTTTGATGTCTAGATCTAATTTATATGCATTTCATTATCTGGTATTTACATAATATACTCACTATATTTCATGTCTTTAGACAATTAATTCAATATGCATTACATGTGTCAAAACAATAAAAAGTTTAAAATATATTTATTTATTTTCATGCATTGTTGATTACATTTCATGTATTTAGATTTTATTTGTATATATTTGTATTCATATCATTTATGTATACCTTATTTGATTATAGTGCATTATATGAATGGAGTTGCTATATCTTATTTTGCTAGTTCAATTTCAAGTTTTCTTCAAGATTTTCAAGATGATCCCTTTCATGAATATGATGTTAAAAATGAGTTCTTCATTTGATCCATAGTCATAATATGTCCTCTCCCAAAATTGATCCCACCCACGAGGACATCTTGGTGCAAGAAGAGATTATCAACACTTCTTCTAAAATTCTCCCTCCTATGGATGAACACTTAAGGAATGTTGTAGATCCTTCTCCTAAAATACATCTCCCATGTGAGGATATTTTGGAACAAGAAGAGGATATTATAAACACATTTCTTAATTTCACCTTACCTTCATTACATCTAAATGACATCTCTTCTAGAGATGAAGCATTGATGGGCACTCCCTCTCCTAAAAATGTCCTATTGCTAAGGATACCTTGAAAGAAGAGAATAATATCATTACCATTTTCCTTGATTCTCTCCCTTCTAAACATAAAACCTTCAACAACAAAGAGCCTCACCATGTCAATTCCATCCATGTTTTGGGTAGTGTGAAGCCTAAGATTGTTGTACATCTTCGTTAAGATGAAACCAATGATTGTGGTAAAATGTGCTCAACAAATTTATTATCATGTAGTAGCTCACACATACAATTCTCAAAATAACAAGTAAAATTTCAATGTTATTCCCCCTTCTCAAGCTTTTCTTCCTCCACCCCCTCATCATTTACAACAAGTTGGTAAGGAATATAATCTTATTGAATAACTTTGTGCTACTCTTACTAAGATATCCCTTTAGGAATTGATTCAGCTTTCATCCACACAACATTCTATGCTTTAGGATGCTTGATGAAATACCATTGTTCCTCCTCTTATTGGATCTAATGATGTAGAATCCTTGTCGAATTGTATGAATACAACTAATACTAACATTGTGTTCTCCCAAGATAAGTTTTCTTCTTTAGAAGTTCAAAATCAATTTGATCCTCTTATGATTACAATCCTTATTAACAAAATTACTATTAGAAGAACCTTGATTATTAATGGATCTTCTCTTAATGTATGTAGTGTAGACTTCTTGCATAAATTCAACATAGATCACAAGCTTATCCAACCCTCTAATTCTCTCTTTGTTAGTGGCTTCAGAAATGTTCTTCTAGTTATGTTGTTATTTTTTAGAATGGTTGTATTTTTCCTTTTTCTATCAATGTTTCAGATCACACTCTGCAATACATCATCAGGATAAAAGAGTTGAAAGAGAAATTGATAGATTTTAGACTAAGGAAGCAATAAAAGGAGAGGGTGAGGAGAAAGAGAGGCACAAAATTCAAGGCAAAAAAGAATAAAATAAACAAAAACTAAAAATAAATAAGAAACAACAAAGTCAAAGACAATTTAATAATAAAACCTCCAAGAATAAAAACATGAAATGCAAATAGATAAAAACAAGTGTGTGTCTATATATATATATATATATATATATATATATATATATATATATATATATATATATATATATATATATATATATCCACGACTTGGAATAAGAAAATAACAATCAGAAAATAAAAATGAATTGGTAAGACAAGTCAATAAAAATAATTAAACTAACCAAGCCTACCTACCAATAATAAAAGAAATAAATCAATCAACTATATCCAAAAACAAAAATGCAAATAGATAAATAAGCTATAAATTTTTTTATAATAAGCACTACAAAAATAAAGGAAAAAAGAAATAATATTAGTAACAATATATATGAATTTATACATATATATAAATTGATATATAGATCAATTTATATGGAACTATATATAATAGATAAGACTAAAATATAATAATATAGATCAACATATATAGAACTATATATAAATTAAAAAATACACTAAACATAAGATTAAACATGATAAGACTATGTGTGTGTGTGTGTGTGTGTGTGTGTACATACATACATATGTATACATGTGTGTGTAATTAAATATACATAAAATAATTTAAACATAACCATAAATTCATATACAGATCATGGCGATAAGTCAAGTATACGAGGATTGATTTCTCAGGAAGAATAGAAAGGGTTGCTAGAGTCAAGGATGCGAGGATTGATTTCTTAGGAAGGATAGCAAGGGTTTCCAAGAATGACTAAGGTTCCACCCTTCATCATGATTAAGGTTAGAGGTGTGGTTTTTGATTTCAATGGCTTCCTTGATTTTTCACTTGAAGAAATTCTCTTCTTTGAACAATATTTGAGCATTTTCTAAGAAAATGTGATGCTTAGTAGCAAAGGGGAGTGGTTGAATAGGGTTGAATTAAGGATTCTATCATGTTTTTTGTCAGTGCTATGCTCTTTTACCCTAGTTTTGAAAGAGCACCATGTTTCTCCTATATAAGGAGCACCACATGAGAACTTAATCTTGTAGACTCCTAATTCAATAAGAATGTCTTTGGAGTCTTTAAGAGAAGGGATGTGATGCTTCATAGTAAAGAAGGATTTGAAGGTGCACCATAAGCCATTTTAGCCAATATTTTGGAGATCTTATGGGAAACGTCATGAACAAAGGGTTAGGTGCCACTAGGTGGCGAAGAAAGTTTGGAGGCTTGGGTTGAGAATAGAAGAGGAGCTCAATTTTCTTGAGGGCCCTTGAGATATGCTAGCTAGAGTACCCATTCATTTTTAAAAATTATGTAAATGAGAAAGATCTCACCTCAAGTGCTCTTCATCATAAATGTCAAAGGACTTAATGGTTAGGGTCTTAAGGACACAAAAAATTTGACTAGAGTGGTGGTGAGAAGAGGAGTAGAGGTACAAATAAGTGTGAGTCAATTTTTAAAAGACTTAGCAACTAAGGGAGACATCTAAATTCTTGATGAGCAAGATATTGAGGAAAGCGAGTTGGTTATCTGATTCAATTTCCTTAGTGAAGGAAATACAAGGAGTAATGATATTGAGGTGTGCATGGAAGTCCTCTAATTGATCAAGACCATGGGGCCAACAAACATTGGTATCATCAACATATCATTTCCACCATCTTGGTTTCAGTGGAAAGGAATTGAGAGTGATGTCGTCAAAGTGCTCCATATTTAAGTTGGCAATGATGGGGGACAATGTGGAGCCTATAGCTACACCATCAACTTTCTCATAGATAATGTCTTGGAATGAAAAATTTGTGGACCTTAAAAAAAATCAACTAAGGTAGCTATCTCCTCATTAGTTTTGCGCTTAACAATCTTGATGGAATCATGAATAGGAACTTTGGTGAATAGTGAAACCACAACAAAGCTCACCAAAAGGTCAGTACTCTTTAAGTTTTTTTTCATGGATAAATTGAACAATATGGGAACAGTCTTTGATGAAGGAGTTTGAATTTCCAACTAAAGGGGCAATATGCTTGGTGAGGAAAGAAGCTAAATGATATGTTGGGGATCCTATGCTATCAATAATGGGTCTGATAGGAATACCCATTCTGTGAATTTTCGGAGCACCATATATGAGGGGGTGATTTCCCTTGTTGGGATGAGATGTTTTCTACTGGAATCATCCAAGGAAGAACAAGAAATAATTGTCTTAACTTTCTTTAAAATTTTGGAGCACAAGTTACTAAGTAAGATTTTGTAACTATTTACATCCAAAAGAAGGTTCAACATTTTGGCAATTTATAGTCACTCTTGTTCATGATGATAACAACATTCCTAGAAATAAAAACAAAACTTATGATAGATTGTGGAAAATTACTATCTTTATAATCTTCTTTTAGGGATACCCTGATTGCATGCTATGCACATTATCCCCTCAACTCTTCATTGCAAAGTAAAGTTCATCTATAACAATATTATTCATACCATAGAAGTTGATCATAAATTACAAAGTTGCTTACAATGGGAACATTCTACTACTTCATCACCAATACAAGTCAATACACCATTTTCTACCCCTCAAGTGAAACTCCTACAAAATGATTGGGGATCATTGGACTTTGGGCCATGTTTTGTGGGAGAATATTAAGTTGCTCAATTTAACATTGGGTCCTTGAAAGGGCCTAGTGTTTCACTTGTTCAACCTTCTTCTCCAAAAATTTCAAATCTTAAACATGGTTTGGGATGCATGCAACAAAACATTGAGACTTGTGACAAACCTACATCACACTTGCCTATGGAAGGGTTAGGTTTCCAACCTCTTCCTTTGTCTCGATAGCCTTCCTTATTGTGTAATACTTCTATGCCTCACTTCAACTAAGATAACCATTGGTTTGACCTTCTTCATGTCAAGTTAATTACCTAACCCAAATGAAAAAAGAAATATAGACAAGATCTTTAGAATCTTCCTTTTTGTATGTATCATCAATATCACGACCACTTTACTAAGGAATATAAAATTTAAAAACTCATTGATTACAATATCCTTTAAACGTAAAATGTTAATAATGGGTTGTATTTCAATTATGATTATTTTGAATAACATTTAAGTTCCTATTATGTTGCTCCTCACCATGTGACATTGTTAGCCTATCCCTTGGGGATCATTATCATTCATGGTGGTACAATTTTAGGTACAATCATACTTTCAAGCAAAATAATAGCCCTTCTTATGCTTGTCTCTACACTTGGGGGAAAAGGTATTGCTTTAATCTCTTGTCTTTTCTAAGGATCCATTTTCCCTTAGTCAAGTGGTATTTGTTTATCATGCGATATCCTTTCTTGCACATAATTGTTCATTTTTCTCAAGGACTCTCTCTTTTACAAGAGGTGTGTATACTTGATCATAACCCCTTCCTTGTTTGCAAGCATATGTTTATTATCAACAAATACCTTACTTGGGGGCTCAAAGTGTGTTATCCTTCATCAAGAATCCCTTTACCCAACCACAATGATATTTTTAGTGGTGAATATTTGCAAATTGGCAAATTGTGGGCTCAATGTGTCAGAATATTGGTGAATAGTATTGGTGTGGTGGGTGGTTGTATCACCTAATTTTCACACATTATTTATCACATGAACGATTAATTCACCACCTTTTGATAAAAATAATCTTACTACAAAATTGTCTTTCACCACCAACTCCTACATGATTTCAATAATTCTAGACTTAATTTTGCCTCGAATTTTTGGACAAATGCAAGAAACCATTGATAGACATAGATGAATTCTTGTTTTGCTTCCCCTGTACTCTTTTGGTCAATTATCTATTTTTTGTTCAAGATCTCCTCTTGGAGGTAGATGTCTTTGAGAAAAGATCTCTTCCTTCTCTTGTGCATTCCATGAAAGGATCCCTTTACACTTTTTGCACAATATCTATTTACAACCATCTCCTCTTCGCCTAATAAGAGTTGTGATCTCATTGGATTGGATAGCATGTACATTGTTGAGTAAAGGATGTCTCCTTGGTGTTGAAGGTGTTTATTCTTGTTCTTCTTTTCCTTACGATGTCAATATAGTCTTATTTTGCCATATTAAGGTGGGGGAGCATATATGATCTCCTTGTTGCAAATGTCCTTGTTATTTTTATTTTCAAATGTTTTAGGTTGAGTCTAATAAAATAGCACAATTTCTTAGGGCCAGATGACTCTCCTTTGCACTATTTTAGTGGATTTCCTTAGATGCAATTCTTACCTTGGTTATCCTTGGGTTTGGTTGAACTGGAATAATACAACTTGCTAGCCCATTTGACATCTCCCTTGTACAAATTTTCAAGATGAGTTGAATAGCATAACACAAATTGTTAGCCCATCAACCCTCTTTGTAGCAAACCCTCTTTCAGGATGAGTTGATTAGCATAATAAAACTTTCTTTTGATTCTTCTTCCTCTTTTCACATGGATTAGCTAGGATAACACAATTTTCTAACTTGTGACATTCATGGTTCCACCCCCCTCTCTCTCCATGATCGCCCAAGCATAACAAACTTTCCTAGTTAGTTGGATCATGGAGTCTTCTCTCATCTTTGATGTGTTCTCTCACTCTTTTTGCATGACCATTTGTGCTTTTGCAATAACATTCCGAGAATGATATTAGTGATTGAGACATTTTGATAATTGAGGTCTCTTCAACTAATGGACTTGGATCCTTATTAAGTTTTTCATTTTGTTTTGTTTTGTGTTCCCTTTCACGTGATTTTACGAGTTAAGATCCTAGGGTTTGGAGGGCTTTCTCCCTCAAATATAGTGATCTCTGTGTGTGTGTGTGTGTGTGTGTGTGTGTGAGTATGCATGTAGAAATCATACACCCCCTAAAGTGGGGGCTAGATGTAGAATCATAAATTGTATCCCTATACAATTTCTTGCTTACATAGGTCCTATTTTATCAAGTATGGTTCCCTCATACATTTCTTCTTATCATGCCTTGATTTTGTGCATATCTTCAACATTTCCATATTGAATTAGACCTCTGATCCAAATTTGAGCTCATATTGGGTGGTCAAGGGTGACTAAGTGGGTCAAAGGTGACTTGGGTCACCCCTGACCCTGAGATTTGGCCCCAAATTTGAATCGAAAAAATGGTTATTTGATTTTAGAGGATGCCCAAATCCATGTTGGTCTACTTTGTGTTTTGCACCCTAAAATAGCTAGGAGAGGTACATAAACAAGGTTAAATCCATGTCGGTCTACTTTGTGTTTTTCAACCTTGATTGGGTCACTCCTTGTTCTTCTATTATTCATTGGCATAAGGGTGAATAATATAAAATTGGAAAAGAAATCTAACACCTACACTTATTCCTACAACTTAAAGTAGAATATATTCAAATTTAAATGATTAAATTTAGTTCTAAAATATAATTATGACCACTTCTTTATCTTGGGCTACAAAGTCAAATCAATAAAATATTCTTCCAATGGTTGCAACTCAAACAATTAGGCACTTGATTGTTTATGACATGCATAAATGTACAAGGATTTCTATCACAAAACTATTCTTGTTAATCCAACTTGAATCCCTCACACCACTACAATTCATCTAAATGAATTTAATCCCTACTTGAGGGAGCCTATTAAACAAACTAGGTAGAAACACAAAAATTCTTTGACAAATTGAATATATAATTGATATATCAATTCATATGATAAGAGAAAAACAAATTGGAGACAATAAAATAATACTTTTTCATTTACTTAAACTAACAATTGAGAGACTGTTTTCATAATAAAACATTTATGCACATTTCTTCTTTGTAGTCCCAAAATTTACACAACAAGTTGTTCTACCCTTTACCCTTTTATATACATAAGGGAGGTTATTACATCCAGTTGCTAACTGAAAACTAATCAACTGCCCACAAGAAACTAATCAACTGCCCCTTGAAAACTAAAAGACATAACATAACCAATGACTTAATTAACAATCCGTTGGTCTTCTAGTAAATATAGTCTCCAAAGAAAAAATAAAATCATTGAAAGAATAAAGTAAGATCCATATCTAAATGCTTCTTTATTGATCCTATAAATCATAAATACATCATTGAAAATATAATAAGCCGAGCCAGAATCATTGTATCCCATGAGATCACATCTCTATGAATTGCTTTACATGTGCTTCCAAACTCTACAAATAAGTCTTAAAGGGAAAATTATTTGACAAAATCCCTCCACTTTATGTTTTGACAAACGTGTTGAAAGTTTGTCCTTGATGACATGGATATGTATGTTAATGAGACACATGTGATGAGGTGGAAAATAGCTTTATTATTGATATAACCAATTTTATTTAAATGCTAACTATGAAATAATGCTAACTTATGAGTTAATGGTTGGTGCTCGATTAAGTGGTATAAACCATGCGTTAATGTTCACTTGGTAGAAATAAAGCCATGTGTTGTGGCATGTAGTGGAAGATTTCAAACTTTCACAATTTCGGTTGAGTTTGTGATAAAGCATTTGGAAAAGGGAATTTGAATCATTTTTTATTGTTTTGAAAAACCCTAAGCTAAACCAGCGACTGCCATGGTTGATCTTTGGGCACTCCATTCACACTAGTTTTAGCTAGATCTCTTATGGGTTTTTAGTATGTTGATGAGTTTTTCTTTATACTGAATCATTTGGTGGTACTTTTGGTGGCAATAAAACATGTTAGCACAATCATTCTAATCAAGAGTTTACAAAAGCTATGTACTACTGGTGATTTTTTGGTTTATGTCAATGCCAATTTGTGGGCATTCAAATTTGAGATTTTATTCAATACTAATGGTTGACTTGTTGTGTTTATGTCAAAATGACCGGTGTTGGGAGTTTGGAAGGATTTCATATGAAATTATAAGAGGTGTTTTCTATGTTCAAACAAAGACAAAGGATGGCATAGACATAGGTATTTTAAAAATAACAACATAGGTAAGACGGTTCTACATTTCTCATTAGGTAAAAATATTTTGAAAATGCTACAGTTATTGTAAAAAAAAACTAGAAATAATGTAGCATAATTGTTGCACAAACATAACTATGGTTAGGGATTTTTTTTTTTTGTGAAATACTCCTGAAGACATTTGCTTAAAGTTTTAACAGCCATAAAAAATATGAAATGAAGAACATTGTTGAAAATATATAGTAGTTCGAGTGTATTTATAAAAAAATTCATTAGTCAAAGCAGTTGTTGATTAGTTTGTTTAATATCCATTTCGGTTCATAAAAAATAAACCCTAAACGGGTTTGACAAAAAATGATAAGTTTCTGGGAAAGGATTATTTTTAATAACAGGAACCCTAGCTCGGATGGAGTAAAGAAATTTGTGAAGAACAATTTGTTTAATACATGAATTATCAGTTGAAGATTCTATAAAGATTTCTTTTGAAGACAGTTAAACAAGAAATCGATTTTGAATAGAAATTATCATTATTATGAAAATGTTCAGTTTCTTTCACTGTGAAAAAATATGTAAAGTGACGAAGGTTTACATTCATAGATTTAATGTGTAGTTAATTAAACAATTGTCATTTCATAACCCTATCAGAGGGTTGAATAATTTTTCAGTTCTCATGTGACATTTGTAATTAAAGTTACCCTAACAGAGGGTTTGAAAAATGATAGTTGCATTTTGTTATAATCAATATTAAACATTGAAAGATATATTATGTATCCCTATATAAGGGAAGGTGGACATACAAATAATAAGTTGAATGGAAGTTCATTTTCTCTTGTATAAGGACTGTATCATGTATTAATTCAGTGAAGAATCATACAGTTATATGTGATTGTATGAATGCAAAAGTGTACAATTGTATTTGTGTAACCATATGTAATCTGAACTATCAGTTGTAAAAAGAAAGAGGGGTTGGTGCTCCTTGGTTTTGGTGTTACAAGACTTTGTAAGAGTTGGTGCTCATTATGAATCAATAGAAGATATAGGATTGGAGTGGTTTTTCTCCCTATGACAAAACCAATTGGTTTTGAGGGTTTCCCACTCGGCACAAATCAATGAGTTATGGTGTCTTTTACATGTTCCATCTAGTTTCTCTAATAATTAGTTTTACAAGTTCATTTTTATACTGTTGTGGTTTTAATTTTAAATGTTAATTGTTGTTCATGTTTCATGTTTTTTAATTGAGTAATCATCAACATTGTTAATAAGTGTTTAAATTTTGTAAAAGTTATAAAGAAATCTTAACACTCTGATTCGCCCCCCCCCCTCTCAGAGTATTTCCACTTCTAACAAGTGGTATCATAGCATAGGGTCCCTCTATTAAGTCATCCTTAGGGATTGTTCCTAGTCCTTGGAAGTGGTTATGGATCAAGCTAAAGGTGCTTCACTCACTAAAGCTCCTTTGTTTGATGGTTCTGATTATGTGTTTTGGAAAGTCATGATGGAAGCCTTTATTAATTCTCTTGATGTTAGAATGTGGGAAGTTGTCACTACCAAGTATACAATTCCTTCATCCATACTTGCTGATCCTAATGAAAAAAATAAGTATGAACCTGATAAAAGGGAAAATTTTGCAATCTTGTGTGGTCTAACAAAATAATTATTTGTAAAAGTCATGTATTGTCAGCCAGCCAATGAAGTTTGGGTAAAACTTGAAACTATCTATCAAGGTGATGCCAAAGTTAAAGAGTCCAAACTTATAAATTTAAATACTTAGTTTGATACTCTTAAAATGAATGAAGATGAAAATGTGTCAAACTATTTTTTGCGAATAGATGAAGTGGTTAATGCTAGAAGAGGTCTTGGTGAAAAGGTTCAAGAACGTGATGTCATGTCCAAAGTTGTAAGAACACTTCTGCCAAAGTTTGATACTAAAATATCTACTTTATAAGAAAAGAAAACTTTCTACATTGACCTTGCATCAGTTGCAAGGGATTCTCACAACTTATGAAATGAGAATTGGAAGCAATACTTCCTCTTCTAAAGAAACAACCATCAAAGCTGTAAAGAAAGAAGATAGTAATTGTGATATATCTGATGCATTTGAAGCACTGATTGTTAGGAATTTAAAAAAGAAATATAAAGGTAAGTTGCCTTTTAAATGTTTTAATTGTGGGAAATCAGAACATTTTGTTGCAAACTGTCCTTACATTGAACAAAATGAAGAAGAAAAATCAGAAAGGTTTTCAAAAAGAAAACCTTGGAACCAAAACAAAAAGTTTAATAACTTTAAAAAGAAAAGCTTGTTAACTAAAGAAGACTCTGAAGCAGAGTCTAATGACACTTGTTAAGAAGGTGAAACTTTTTTTATGTTTGAGATTGAAAACAGTAATAAAATTGAGAGTGTTAAAGTTGAAGACTCATCTGATTCAGATGAAGAAGTCAATCTTGAGGAAGAATTGCTTTGTTCTCTTCAAGAAATTAAGAGACTAAAAAGATTGGTAACAACTCATGAAAACACAAGTCAAATTTTGCAAGTAGAATTGAATACAACAAATCAGATTATTGAAAATCATAAAACACTGATAAATGAAAACAAGCAGAAAATCAATTCATTACAAAAACATCTAAATGGTACTATAAACAATCAAAAGAAGTACAAGGACCTAACTGGTGTTGGATATGAAAAAGGAGAAACATCAAAATAGTTTTCTAGTTCTGAAAATCAGGTTTCCAAAATTGGTTTCTTTAAAGGTTATTGTTTTTGTTGTAATTCATTTGGACATAAGGCAAATAATTGTAAATTTGCATAAAAAAGGGTCATGACTATGTTTGGGCATATATAGTCTTTTGGTTTTCAAAGAATTGTAAGGTGTTATAAATGTTTTCATTACAGACACTTTGCAAATCAATGAAAATTGAATAGAAAACCTTTTTCAAGTTTGGAAACCTAAAGTTGTTAATATTGAAAAGGCTCTGATTGTTTAGACAACTCTTTTTGCAAACAAAATTGCCACATGGGTGTTGGATATTGGATGTTCTCACCACACGACAAAAAGTAAAAATAAATTCCAATCATTGAAAGATTTTGATGGAGGTTTTGTAAGATTCAGTGATAATTTTGGTGCTTATATCAAAGGACATGGATCTGCTTACTTAAACAAAGATACTCCTATGCATGATGTGTACTATGTTGAGGGATTGAAACATAATCTCTTAAGTGTAAGCGAAATTTGTGATAGTGGTTACTCTATTTCTTTTGATGCAAAAAGTTGTGCCATAAAGAACAAAAAGGGTCAAATAGTTGCAACCGGTTTAAGAACTAAAGGAAAATTGTACAATCTTTTAGATAGAACAGTTCAAGAAACTTCAATGTCCTACACTTATTTTGTGAGTTAAATTGAAGAAAATTGGCTTTGGCATAAAAGACTAGGTTATATCAAATTTGATAATCTGGTCAGAATAAGTAAAAATTAGAATGTTAGAGGCTTTCCTTTGATCAGTAAACCTACAAATGCAATTTTCAATGAGTGTGTTAAGGGTAAACAAACAAAAGCATCATTCAAAACAAAAGAGTATTCTTCTACTAAGCCATTGGAATTGGTGCATGCAGATTTGTGTGGTCCAACTAAAACTCAATCTATTAATGGTGAAAAATATTTCATGTTATTTGTAGATGATTATACCATAATGGTTTGGGTAACTTTTCTTAAGCACAAATCTAAAGCTTTTGAAAGATTTAAAGTATCCAGAAAAATAGTTGAAAGGGAATCAAATTTAAAACTTAAATGTTTAAGATCATATAGAGGAGGTGAGTATACCTCTCAAGAATTAATTGAATATTGTAAGAAACATGGCGTTAAAAGGCAATATTCTACTGCTCGTACTCCTCAACAAAATGACATTGTTGAGAGAAAAAATAGAACTGTTAAGGAAATGGCTAGAAATATGTTAAATGAGGAAAAGTTACCTGATAAATATTGGAAAAAAGTTATTCACATTGTTGTTTATATCTTAAACAGAGTTTAGATTAGGGTTAGAACTTCATTTTCACCTTATGAACTTTGGTATGGTAAAATAACTTCAATAAAACACTTTAAAAAATTTGGTTGCAAGTGGTTTATTAAGAAAGATGATGACAATTTAGAAGGTTTTGAGTCAAAATCTGATGAAGCGATATTTCTGGGATATTCAACTCATAACAAAGAATTTAAATGTTTTAATAAGAGGTTGAATAAGATAATGTAATCTTTGATGAGAATGTGATTTTGGACAATGATCATGAGAAAGGTGTTGAAGATGCATCCAATTCAGGATTTGGACAAGTTTTTGATGTTCATAAGTCTGATGATACTGAATCACTAGTACTAGATTGTGATGATCAAGAAAAATGCTCAAGTCCCAAGGTGGATACCACCTTGAAAAAACCCTCCAGGATTATTTCCAAAAGACATCCTAAATCACTGGTTATAGGTGATAAAGATGCAAGTATCTTGAGTTGAAGAAAACCCAGGTAGGAAGAGCAAGCACAAATGGATGAACATTATTGTTTGCTAACAAAATTTGAGCCTAAAACTATTTCTGAAGCTTTAAATGATACTTGTTGGCTAAATGCAATGAAAGATGAAATAACTTAGATTGAGAAAAACAAAACTTGGGAGTTAGTGCCTAGGCCTGATGATAAAAATGTCATAGGTTGAAAGTGGGTGTTTAGGAACAAACTTGATGAAACGGGAAAGGTTGTAAGAAACAAAGCTAGATTTGTGTGTAAAGGGTATGCACAATAGGAAGGAATTGACTTTGGTGAAACATTTGCACCAGTAGCTAGAATGGAATCTATTAGAATATTTTTGGCCTATGCAAGTTATAAAATTTTTACTGTATATTAAATGGATGTAAAAAATGCCTTCTCTGAATGTATACCTTGAAGAGGAGGTTTATATGGAACAACCTGAAGGTTTTGAACATGTTGAAAAACCTGATATTCTCTATAGACTTAAGAAGACATTATATGGTCTAAAACATGCACCTAGTGCTTGGTACTCTAGGTTGGATGCTCATTTAACTGCAATGGTTTTAATCATGGTGGTGTTGATAGAACTCTATACACCAAAGTTGAAGGTGATGACATTCTAATTGTTGAAATCTATGTTGATGATAGAATTTTTGGCTCTACTAATGATGATATGTCCAAATAGTTCTCAACTATCATGGAATCTAAATTTGAAATGTCTCTCTTAGGAGAGATGAACTTCTTTCTTGGTCTTCAGATTTCCCAAATGGAACATTGTATGTTTCTTTCTCAAACAAAATATTAAAAAAGAAATGTTAAAAAAAAATTAGATGTCAGATTGTAATCTTGTAAGTACACCAATGGAAACTAGTTATAAATTGCTTAAAACTGATGACTCACCATCAGTTAATTAGTTTGAGTATAGCTCTATGAAATGCAGTTTGCTTTATCTCACAACCTCAAGACCTGATTTAATGCAAGCTGTATGTTTGGTTTCACAGTTTTAATCTGCACCAAGATAATCACATCTTAATGTTGTTAAAATAATTTTTAAATATATTTAGGGCACACTTGATTATGATTTGTGGTATCCTTATGGTAATGATTTCTCTCTAGTTGGATTTACAGATGTTGACTGGGGTGGTTCTGTGGATGACAAAAGGAGCACTAGTGGTGCTACAATTTTCTTGGGTGATAGGATTGTTGCATGGCATAGAAAGAAACATGAATGTGTCACTCTTTCAATTGCAAAATTAGAATATATTGTAGCTACTACTTATTGTACTCAATTAATTTAGATGGCTTATTAACTTGCTGACATGGGTATTCAGGTACCTAAACCTATTTATATCATGTGTGATAATACAAGTGCCATACATTTGTCTAAAAATCCAGTTATGCACTCTCGAACGAAACATATTGCCATAAAATTCCATTTTCTACATGAAAAGGTTCTTGCAAATGAATTTCAGCTTTAGTATGTTCCTACTCAAGCTTAAGTGGCAGATATCTTTACTAAGGCATTACCTCGGGAAACCTTTCAAAGGTTTCGTACACCGTTGGGATTTCTCTCTCAATCTTTGCTACTTTAGATCCATTTAGTCTGGGGGAGTTTGCTATCCTAGTTTCTGCTCCATGGTAGCAACTTTTCTTTCTAAAAGCAGTCTTTTTATTGTTTATATTTGTTGCATGTTGTCCTTAATGCAAAAATGGGGAGAAATTGTGTTCTTGATAAGTTGACAATTCAGTGATAAGACAGTGATTGTTTATTCTGCATTTGAGATAGTGATTGTTATTCATCTTGATAGTGATATCATATTAGTTTCAACTTGCACTTTCAATTTGACAATGATTTTGATTCAGTGTGTTTTTTATTCAGAGTTTTTAGTGTTATGTTTTTAGTGATATTATTCTTACGTATTGGTTGATAGGTTTGACATCATATTGGTTGACAGTTGAGTTTCACAGTTACAGGGTCTTACAAGTATTCAAGTTTCACAGGTTAACAAGTATTCACTTTGGTTGTTATATATATATGTTAATATGATTTAGAACAACAGAGGGGGGGGGGGGGTGAATTAGTTGTTCTCAGGTTCTGATGTATAAAATAACTTCAAAAACTTTTCCTTAAATCAGATCAAGAAACCAACACAAACTCGATCATCACTAATTCAATAATAGAAACATATAACACTGCAATCCACTACCCAGTTGTAACTAACTTGTAAAACACAAAAATTTTCAAACCAAAACATTCACACAAGTATGACACCAGGATTTATAGTGGAAACCCAATATGGGAAAAACCACTTTGTAACATGCTACTATTATTTTCACTCTTCTGAAGTGAGCTCAGTTAAAAGCCAACCCTGTCAAAGGTTACAATACACACTATTAGGTGTGACCCGGTTAAAGGATTTCAATCACCCTGTTAAAAGTGAGCCTCGTTACGGGACTTACATACACTCCATTAGAATGCAACCTTGTTCAAAGGATTTAACATATGATTGTTAGGTCAACCTCTGTTAAAAGGATTTTGACTATTACAATGGTTAGAAAGTAGCAGTAGTATTGATCTGAAAAACATACAACTCACTTTGCAGATATCAGATCCAATTCCATACACAAATGCTGGTTTACTGACTTTGAAACTTTGCCATTTCCATCTTTGATTTTCTCAGAACTTTTCTTCAAGCAATAACCACACTCCTCCTTCAGCCTTTTTGCTTATATAGTCAATAAAACTTACTGTTCTTCCAACATCTCCTTCACCCATGCATTCTCATACCTAATGTTTAGGTTCCCTTAATACTTTTCTCTGTTAGTTTAACTTATCTTTTGCCACTTAATCTCCTTCATAGATCTTAGGGTTAGGTTAGATTCATTGAATCTACCTACTTCATGTTCTTCATCTCCTCTTTTAGAATCATCTCAAATCTCATAAAGATTTACAATAAAACATTTTACAAAGCATTAAATGCTTTCATACAATCAATAAATAAAGTCAACACGTTTTACATAATCCAAGAATTCAACAATGTCGGCTCCAAATCTAAATTCTCTTCAAATATAAAAATGCTGATGCTCGGTCAATACTGTGATCATCCACTCGGTCTTCATGTAAAATGCTCGATCACTACTAAAACTGTTTCCTCGGCATATACTGTCTTCGTCGGCAATTAACTGATACTCGGTTGACACTAGATTTTTTTGCTCGGCATACACTAACTCGGTCGACACTAACATAACTTGACTTAAACATGATTTCTTCATTTTTGCTCGGTTAAGCCTTTTAGTCCTCAATCTTACTAAGATAAACAATACATTGTCCCATCATTGTACAACATAGTCAAGTACACTTTGTAGTATCAAGATAACTCAACCTTTCCCTAGGTGCTATTGTTACCATCCTTTCTTTCCCTTCTCACAATAGATATAGTACTTTCCTAAGTAGCAACAGTCTTACCAGTTAAGGTTTGACACCAATGACAATACAATAATTGCTTCAATTACAGTTTCCAACTATATATATATATATATATATATATATATATAGTTGGAAACTGCAATAAGATAAGATTAATATTGTCTTTGTTAAGAATGGGAACACTGAGAGGGGGGGGGGTGAATCAGTGTTCTATAATTAATATTTTTCTGCTTCTTGAAACTTAGCCCAATTTACTTTAATACTGAAATGAATAGCAAAGCATATAAAACAATCAACCATAACACATAACACAAGATATGATTATAGGGAAACCTTGGCCAGAGGAAAACCCCAGTGGGAATTAGTACCCATGAATAATTGCACTAGTCTTATGAACTTGTTAGAGTTCCTTTGCCTTGTTAGGAGCAGTCTTTACAATGCTGAGTACAATGACTCTATTAGGATTCTGGAAGAAAAAACCCTGTTAGGGGTGGATGACACATTGCCGGAGCACATTGCTCAATGAAGAAGGCTACAACCTCTTGATAATCAGATACACACTATATCTAGAAGGGTGAACTGCTTCTTTGACACTGTTGTCTGATCAGTTCCTTTTGTGCACTGATGCTTTAACCTCTTGTAAAGATTTATTCCATTTGTTTTTCTTTGCTATATAATTCACATACTTTTTCTCTTCTATCTATCACTCTATTTCTCAAATAAAAAAGTGCATGTCATATATATACATGTTGAATAGGTGCAACCAAAACTTAATACTGTGTCAACCTAAAACTTAACACACACAAAACTTCCAATATAATTGGCTCAAGCGTGTTTACATACACTGATAATAACATGTTTACATCACTATTACAATAGGTGCATAGCCAATACAAAATGAAATGATACACGCTAAACAAAAAAATTATGTCGGCTCCATGCTCTATTCTACTCTGCCGCTGAATTGCTAGTGTTACTTAGACTTGTAACTTCTCGATACTATCATATCTGACCATGCGTTCTTAGAATTAGCATAATAACATATTCAAAATCTTATATCCAAAAGCACATACCATAACTTGATCATACACATGTTATCTCTATTGAGCATTTATTGTCACTTAGTATCAAAATCATTAGTTGGTGAAATACTGGACTAGTCGGTAAATACAAGGAGACAGGAACAGTTGGTAAAACTTAGCAAAGCAAGTCGGTTGACTATATGCACTGATGTATCTTATAGTCTACCAAGTGCACATTCACACCGATGGATAGTTTACACCGAAGTCTTCTAGCATACACCGAACAAAGTAAACAAGCACTACCAAGGATAACAGAAATGACTTATGAGTCAGTGGAGGCACAATTTTCAAGATAGATAGTTATAAAAAATTGATACACATGTAAGCTATATTATTTTAGAATCAGCGTAAAGATATGAAAAGGAATATAGTTTGTTACAAGATCGATGACTGACAAAATTCAAATAAGATCTGACGGTGATACATCAACCGAGAAAGGTAAAGCGGTATAATCTATGAACATGGTTAAGCGACATAATCTAACGGACGTAAATCAAATGATTTAGCAAATCCAGAACACTATAAATATATCATTCTAAGAATGACGAAGATGATGAGACTAAATTGATACAAGCACTGAATAGACCAAACCAAGCAGAATTGTTTACAGAGAAGTATTCAGAATTGACAAAGCAAACTGAGCATCACAGAGTAGAAGATCTACATAGGAAAGGTGATATTTATACAGTACTTATATGATCTGTTATCAGACAATCTAGTTGTTAATCAAAGAAGATACATTTTCTATTGCTTTCTAACAATTGTAATAGAACTATCAAAATCTCTTAATTGAGTGGATTTAACAGTCCTATTGTAAATCTCTTAACCGAGTGCACACTTAACAGTGTTGTCAAAATCCTATAATGAGGTAGATCTAGCTGATCTTTTGTTACTCCTAATAGGGTAAGATCACCAGAAGTGATCACAATTGTAGCCTTAACATGCAAACTCTTTCTATCTGCAGACTAGTGAAGATTTGTGGGTCTCATCCCCACCGCAGTTTTACCTTCTAACAGGGGTTTCTACGTAACCAAATACTTGTGTTATGTGATTGCATTGATGGTATAATGATTAGTTAGTTTCATATATGATTGTTTACGCAATTTGATGCAAGTTATTTGATCGGTTAAAGTACTGAATGTTAAATCAGAATGAAGGATTTAAATGAAAAGTTTTGGTAGATACTGATTCACCCCTCCCCTCTCAGTATCTATCTCTCCTAATTTCCAACAATTGGTATCAGAGCTAAGTTCTCTTGTTGAACAGTCTAACCACTGAAGGGTAAAGATCTAAAGACATGGAGAGATATAAGCTTGATAAGTCTATTGAGAATCAGAAACTTCAACTGCAAATGTATGTGGAACAGTAAAAGAAAGCCAAGACTGAATTAAAGGATTTACTGGTACAGAGAAAGAACATTGCAATTGCACAATGTGAGATCGGTTATCATGAAGAAATTTTTGAAGATGCATTTGATCGTAGTGGATCTAGCTCAGGAAGCATCTCTGATGGATCTGAAAGTACTATCACTGACCTATCTGAAAGGAACCAATAGCTATCTGATCAAGTGAAGGCTTTACAGATTGGACAAGAAACACAAATGGTAAGAATGGTAGAAATATTGAACAATGCAAGACAAGCTGAGCAAGACCGTAACCTAGCCATTGAAGACAGAAGACTGATGACTGAACAATTACAAGCCAAGGAAAGTGAAATACAAAGACTTACTGATCATCACTTTCAAGTGTCTAATCAGGTTCTGATTGCAAATCAAGAAGTAAACCAGATCAATGGTGAACTATCAAGGAATCTTGAAGATATGGCAAGATTGAGAGAAGAAAATGAAAATTTGAGGAATGACCTAAAGAATCAACAACAACACAATGAGATGAAAAAGTTGGCTGAAGAAAGTTCAAAGAAGATTGATGATTTCCTGGACAATCAGAGAAGATTTGGAAGCAAAGCCGGTATAGGTTATACTGGTGAAGGTGAATCATCGAAACATACTGAAAAGATCAGTAACAATCAAGGTTAGAAATCTAAAGTACTCACTTGCTATCACTATGGAAAACCTAGATACACTGCTAATGTATGCCAAAGCAAAGCTAAAGGGTATCCTCCTATTACTACTACAAGATTTGATGGTTACTGCTATTACTGTGGAAATTATGGACATCAAGCATTTGAATGCAGATCTAGACAAAAGGACAATATTGAAAAGACTACTACAGGGAAGATATGTTACACATGTAACAAGCATGGTCACACTGCAAGTGAATGCAAAGCTAAGATGAAGCAAGTCTGGACTCCTAAGCAGAAAACTCAGAAGAAGTCATATCAACCAAAGAGGGAAGGTAATGCATATGTATGGGATTATAATGCATGGACTAGTTGCATTGCTTGTGGCTGGTATGATCATATTGCTGCTAACTACTACAACGCACATCACATAAGAAATTCAAGACATTGGGCAAGCACACCGATGGCATGTATGCACTATCACAAAGTCGGTCATGTGAGCAAAGACTGTAGAGATCGAGTACTAGATGAGAATCATGTATTTGAGAGTGGATACACTATTGCAGATATCATGAAGATGAGGAATACTATGTCGAAGAAAGCAGAGAAGGTGACTGCTGAATCGAGTATCACTGTCGGTGAAACCTCATCCTCTGGATAGGGTGACATCGGTAACTCCACTTAAGGTGACTAAGGTATGTATGGAACTGATACTTTGAAAGATCATATTTTACATATAGTTCCTTATACTTGAAGAGTTAATACCAAATCTGCATGAATTAAGATGCACTATAGTTATATTGTGTGAGCTAACAATGTTATACAAGTCGGTAAAGGCAAGATCGAGAATGAAGTACTGATTGATAATTGATAAGCAAGGTTAACCGAGGAAACAGTGTAAACTGACAAAATTGGGTGTCAACTGAATAAGACAGCTGTAATACACTATGAAGTTAGGTCGAGCATTTATTGCAAATATTTGAGCAAGGAATTTTGGTTAAGTCTATAAATACGCTAGAATCGAGTTCATTATTTACATTGTGAGCACCGGAGAATGAATTTTTTAGAGCAACCAAGAGTTCAAGCTAAAGATTTCTATAGAGATTCAAGGCACTTTCGTCTCAAACTGACAACTGTTCTTCGACTATCAAGTAGGTTTTTCGGATATACTTTTAACTTATGCTCACTGTAATCACTGAAACCCTAGTTTTCTTGATGGCATCCACATCTACCGCAACTAAATCACAACAAGGTGAAGAAGAGGTTGAATTCATAGTTAGGGCACATTTTAAAGAAGATAAATTCAAATCACACCCTAGAGTCACATCATAGATTGATCTAAAGGGAGGATTCTCTAGCATTCCTGAAAGGGTTTTATTAACTGAAGATGTTAGAGCGTATATCCACTGCAAGATTAGTGAGGTAGGAACGTATGAACTGATTGATGCACTTCAAGGGGTTTGTGACCTAAATGGACAGTTGAAACTAGAGTATAAATGCCTGGAAGATGTAGGGTTAACTGGGATTCGCTATTTTCCTCAAGATTTTAAGAATGAATGGATAAGAATTATGTTGAACCGATATCATGACGGTAAATTTTGGTTGGACAGCAAGCCTGTCGAAGTAACAAAGAAGATGCTAAGCATTATTACAGGGTATCCCACTACTAATAAAGTGAAAGCATTTCGCAGTTCTGCTAAACAAGAAGTTGAACAAAACACAGGTGCAGAATGGGATGGAAGAGCGCTAAAAATAAACAAAATCAAAGATCCTGCTATAAAATTTGCAGCTCATGTTATCGGGTATAAGATATTTCAGTCGAGTCGATTGAACAGTGTACCGACAAATGCTGTGGATATGGCCTACAAGATTGTGAAAAAGAATCACCAAGTTGACCTAGCAGACATCATGTTCCGACAGCTGGCAGACAACATGAAGGTCATAAGATCAAAGAGGTCTAATACATGTAAATTCAGTTCTTTACTTGTATGTTTATTCTTGTATATACAAAGGTTTGTACTTGGCATTAGAAAGGTTGTATGGAAGAAGGACAAACCTGTTGCACAACAGATTAGTGATCATATGAAATCTCTCAGAGATAATGCGAATAAGGAATTTGATCTATACTTTAACAAATTCAAGGAATAGATGCATAAGAGAAGCCGAATACCTAGTGAGTTAGTAAAGCAATTTGAGAATGATATATGTTTTGTTGTTAGCACATATTACTGCTTGATCAAATCTGTTACACTGAGAATCAAGTGGCTAGCACCTATGGGTTACGAGATAAGCCATGATTTCGCATTGAAATCCATTACCGCCCTGCAAGCACTTCCTATTGACATTTCTACAAGTAGATTTGGAACATATGAGGAAGCTAAATCAAGAACAGAGACTGATATCTCTATCGGTAAAATGACTAGAAGAGGAAAGAAGTTAATAAAGAATCTTGAGGCTACACTAAATGCCTCCCAATTACTAGATGATTTATTTGAGGAATCACCGGTTGTTGCCGCAACCGAAGGGCTACTAGAGCTTGCAGATAAATCTTATGATAGTGAAGCCATCCAGTCAGATGATGACAAGGGCACCTCATCGGTTCCTCCTACTAATGATATAGAAAAGGAGATGATTGTAACTAAGAAACCAAGGGCAGCAACTCCTACTCAAAAATATATGAAAAGAAAGACAAAGACGGTAGTAGACTTACCAAAGAAGAAAGTGAAACAAACAAAGGTTACCAAAGGTAATGACAAGTCTAATGAAGAGAACAGATACAAGGTTGTAAAACACAAAGATAGTACTATTGAAGAATTAATTGAAGATATAATGGAAAATGGAAATTTGAATGATCCCACTTTAGGAAAGTTTGACAGCATGAGTGCAGAGGATCAAATAAAGATTGAGAATGAGGTTGTATAGCAAATGATCAAATTCAAGAGAATACCGATTGAAATTTCTTACAGTTTACCGAAGGCACTAAATGATAGAATTGCTACAAGATGGACCATGGCAATGGAGACAGAAAAGAACAAAAGAGAAAGATCATTGATGAGGTTAGCAACACATCTAAGCATGACTGAAGTAGCAAAGTATTTACAGAAGTATCAACAAAGATTTTTGATAAAACACAAAACCCTCATGATTATGGATGAAAATGTTGGTGACATAGATGCCGAGTATACATCATTATGGGATTTGATATTGAAGGAAGAAGAAAAAGCAGAGCAAGTTGCTTATCTACAAATGTCAAAAAAAGTGAAAAGGTTAAAAGATAAAGGTATACTTTTGGGTGATACCGACAATACAGATAAGGACACTGGTACATAGGATACCGAGATAATAGACATAACCGAGGAAACATCAAAGATAAGTGTACCACAACAGGCACTGGAAAGAGTTGAAATTCAACTAAAGAAGAAAATAGATGAAGATGTTCTTATTGAGGACATAACACATGGTGACCCTGATAATAATGATGATGAAGATGTATAGATAATATCTTTGAAGGATACTGACACAACATCACTACTGGGCAATCTACCAACAATTGATGAGGCATTGGCTATTATAGCACAGATTGAACCCGAGGAGAAGAAACAAGATGAACACAAGGATGTTGAGGAAACACCAGAAATAATGTTACCTGCAGATACAAATTCACCTATTCTAGAGGCACAGTCCACTATTGCACCACAAGATACTGAATAAAAGGATACAAAGGAGAAAAAGGAAGGTGAAGAACAAAAAGAACAAGAAGAAACTATTGAGGTGAACCAAAATGACATTTCTACCGAAGCTCAACCATCGAGCACCGATGAGCATCAGAAAGATAAAAGCATGTCAACCGGCACCGAGACTCCAAAAGATAAGAGCACTGCTATACTATCAAGGAGTGGACCTCTCAAGAAGAAGAAACCAGGAAAAGGAGCCGTAACATTACAAGAAATCATTGAAATACTGAACGTTGATCCAATGACATTGAGCCCCTCTGAATTGCAAACATATGGTGAGCTATGTCAGAGGAAGGCAGCTTAGGAAAGATTAAAGCAAACCTATAAAAGGAATGAAATACTGACAAATGTTAGAGACATATTACAACAAGTCATTCCTGATGTTGATGTTGATGTCGACAAGCCCATACTAGATCAGCTAGCATACTTGTCACAACAAATACAACAGCCCGATGTTGATATAGAAAAGAGAATGGAAGAAAGGGCAGAAAGCAGAGTACAGGAGAAACTTGCACAAAAGTTGTGTGCAAAAGTTGCTTTGAACAAGGTAGAGTTATCCAAGGTAATATCTGACTGTCAGATTATTACAACTTATATATTTCAAACCTTGATGACTTTGTGTACTACCGACATGTTCACTTCTGAGGTCAGTGAACAAATTAAGAAACTTAAAGTAGAAATGCAGACATGTACACAAGCTGCATCAACCGAGCTGAAAGATTTAGGCATGCATATCCTCCAGATACATGAAATCAAGCGGTTGATCAGAGATCTTAATTAGAAGAAAGAGAGCATAATAGATCAGGTTACAAAGTTGCAAAAAGAACTCATCCTACACCTGAAATTTTTTGAATAGCATATGGATAAAGTGCGCACACTGGTCTCTACACCTAACATTTCAGTGTTGAATAATGTTATGGACATGAGAACTCAAGTGAGTTATGAGCACCTCACTCTTACAAACTTGAAGGAGGAATGGGACAACCTCCTGGAATCACTGAAGAAAACCCATCAACACATTTTTGATAAGCTGTAAGTATACATTCTACATTTTTGGCATTTATATCAAAAAGGGGGAAAGAAAATGTATGATGGGGAAGGACTATTTTGCTACGTGTACCTTACACGCTACCGAGAATATTAAAAGGGGGAGTATTTATATACTAAGACATTTTTGTATATGTATATACATTCAGGAGATATAAGGATGTAAGAATCTGCTACATATACATTTTTTGTTTTGATACTAATGCCAAAGGGGGAGATTGTTATCTCTATTAAGCATTTATTGTCACTTAGTATCAAAATCATTAGTCGGTGAAATACTGGACTAGACGGTAAATACAAGGAGACAAGAACAGTCGGTAAAACTTAGCAAAGCAAGTCGGTTGACTATATGCACCGATGTATCTTATAGTCTACCGAGCACACATTCACACCGATGGATAGTTTACACCGAAGTCTTCTAGCATACACCGAACAGAGTAAACAAGCACTACCGAGGATAACAGAAATGACTTATGAATCAGTGAAGGCACAATTTTCAAGACAGACAGTTATAACATATTGATACACGTGTAAGCTAGAATATTTCAGAATCAGTGTAAATATATGAAAAGGAATATAGTTTGTTACAAGATCGACGACTGACAAAATTCAAAGAAGATCTGACGGTGATACATCAACTGAGAAAGGTAAAGCGGTATAATCTATGAACATGGTTAAGCGACATAATCTAACGAACGTAAATCAAATGGTTTAGCAAATCTAGAACACTATAAATATATCATTCTAAGAATGACGAAGATGATGAGACTAAATTGATACAAGCACTGAATAGACCAAACCAAGCAGAATTGTTTACAGAGAAGTATTCAGAATTGACAAAGCAAACCGAGCATCACAGAGTAGAAGATCTACATAGGAAAGGTGATATTTATACAGTACTTATATGATCTATTATCAGACAATCTAGTTGTCAATCAGAGCAGATACATTTTCTATTGCTTTCTAACAATTGTAATAGAACTATCAAAATCTCTTAATCGAGTGGATTTAATAGTCCTATTGTAAATCTCTTAACCGAGTGCACACTTAACAGTGTTGTCAAAATCCTATAACGAGGTAGATCTGTTGTTGTAAATTTTGTTTTCGTAAAATTTATGTCAACTATACAAAATTTTAATCGTATTTTCGATTAAATTAAAATTGGTTTTAAACTCTAAGTATTTTTATTAAATAAATAAATTTATTTATTTATTTAAAAGTTTTAAGTCGTTATTTTATTATTTTTCTTAGATTTTAGTTTTTATTTATTTATTTATTTTTATTGTTTTTAGAATTTTAATAATATATTGATAGTATATTATTAGAATTCTTAATTTTTAGATATTATATAAACTTTCAAAATATTGAAATAAAAATCTTTAATAGAGGTTTATATAATATTGTATATATTTTTTCTAATGTTTCTTAGTTCGTTTTTAAAGAGATTGTCAAATTTTTATTAAATATTACATGATTCATGGCATGTAATATTTAAAAGTGTGAATGTCTTCAAAATCCTGATCAATATAAACCATTTTAATGCGGACATTTTAAATGTCATTGCAAATGCAAAGTTTTCCAAACTCCCGAAAAGTGGACATTTTTGTTAATGTTACGTTTTACTTTGCATATGAAATATTGATCGTTTAATCTATATGCAAAGACTTCTAAAATTCTCGATAATATCATTAAAGGTCGGACTTTATGCCTTCGCATGTTTTATACATGTTTAAAAAGATGTTCATTATGCCAAAAAGCTTAAAATTTTCTTAAAGTTATCAGACTTTTTAAATAACATTGCGTATTGCATTAAAGTGTAAAGCCTTTGTTCAAAATTTATCGGGCTTTCAATATACTGTTGCATATATGTTTGAAACGCGCCAGGCATTAATATTGTCGAACTTCCCGTTAGCAACTATGAGTTGCAGAGAATGCCGTGAGAGGACTCTCAGTCTTCATCACTGCATTGATGGAAAACGTCAAGTTTCAGGGTCTTTAAAACTCCTCTCCATCCATCTTCTTTATTATCCCTGAAAAGCTTTGATACCAGCCATTTTCTTTGCGCGAGTTCTAAGGTCTGTTTCGGTTTTGAAAGAAAGGATATCTTATCATTTCGAAACAGGTATGGACGTTTTTATTTTTCATTTTATGAACGTTTTAAGTCAAAAACATTTTTCATTTGCAAATGTATGTTTTTAATGGTCATTTTTATTAAAACGTGGTTGTAGATTTCATTTTTATTATTAGTTTTTGTCTTTTGTTGGTCATTTTTGCCTTCCCATGAGTTTTAGATATCTAATGCAGGAGATTTTTTGAGTTAGATATCATTTTTTAAGCTACAACCAAGGTTTTATTAATTGATTTTTGTCAAAAATGGGATTGACATTCTTTTTTTAGTCATATTTGGGAGTTTCTTTTATTAGAATGTTTCAAGAAGTGAAGATTTCCATTTTCACAATATATTTATGATCATGGCAAAAGGATTGTTCAAATCCGGTTAAAATACAAATAAATGAATCTTCTCCAGCATACATTGCATTTAGAATGATTGCAAATACTTCCAATGCATATACCATTATTTCTAAATTCCTTCACTCATTCACAGCCATATCTAGAAATTTCACATTTTTATCATTACCTTGAGAAAAATGAAATTCCCTTTCATTTTCGTGAAATACCACTATTTGAGAAGCTTGCATACATATACCTTTCAAAATATCAATATACCTTCATATTTACTATGCAATGTTTCCCGAAATTCAAAATGTAACTCCTTTGAAAAATTCCATTTTATGTATGCTTTTCGGAATTTTTATTGCCCATTGCATATTTTATTGCATGTCTTTTTGCATGTAATGCAATATGTAATCATCTCAAAAATCCCTAATTACATCTTTTCCCAAATCCATTTTGTCTCCAAAATCGGGATTTTTAAGACCCATTACATGTATTGTTACATGTAATCAAAAGTGAAACTACCCTGGAAATCTCCACACTAAGTTTACCCAAATTGGAGATTTTTGCACCAACTGCATGTACTCTTACATGCAGTCAAATGCGCAATCACATCTGAAATCTCCTACAATACCCAAGTTAAAAAGCAATTCCAAGTGCAAATCAGGGATTTTTAACCCGATTGCAAGACGAACTACATATGCAATTACACATGCAATCCTAAGTGCAGTTGGGTCCGAAAACCCCGATTTCACTTAAAGTCCTATATTCTTCCCTTGTAGTAGGAACTTTTTGGTCCAACTACATAACATATTACAAGTTGAACTACATGTAGTCAAATCTGCAATGTGCCCAAAAATTCCCGAAATACAATGTGTTCCACTTTTTTGCTTTATCCAGTTTCAAAATCGGAGTGAGCCTTAACGTCAACACTTTCTGACGTTGCATTATTTTGATCTTTTCATCTTGATAAAATAGGTGTTCATCAGATGACAGAAAAGCCAACCACTACACCAGAGAAAATAATGAAATTCAAATTTCATAAATATCTGACTTCTATTGTTCCTACCTCAGTGGTCTCAAATCTAGATGAGATCAAAGATACGGAAGTTGGGCATGTGGATATGACTGAATTTGTTAAAAGGACAGAGGTTGCAAATCCAAAGGATGAAATGCAAAAAATTGTCAAAAGTCATATACACCTACTCTCAAATTTTCCTGTAGCAGTACTGGAAACTGAGTTCATAATGGCATGTGCAACACATTTTGATAAAGAAACCTGAACAATCAAGGATTCTAAAGGTTAGATTGTTATCAGGTTAGATGTAGAAGCCATTGACAAAGTTTTCCATGTTCCTTCCGCTATGGTGTATGTAGATATTACTCATGAGAAAGCCTTACAGTACTACAATAAAATGGAAGATGATTGCAAAAGGGAGATTAATACTGTCTGGTTCATTAAACCGAGGCAATCAATCTCAACCCGATGGCCTGCAACTTTGTATAGAACTGAGTTCAAAGAAGATATTAATGATATGATTACTCTTCTTGGTAGAATGCGGGGGTTGAAAAAGTCCAATGTTTTCGAGCCTTGGATGTTTCAATATATTGCCATCATCAAAAAAGGAAAGCAAAAGATTTTCTGGGCAAAATTGATCAGTGATTCATTGTGTGAGCAATTGACAGAGGTACTTACCACTCATACATTCTATATGAGTTCATATCTTGTGTACATTGCTGCATCCTTCCGAGCATTACCTGGGTTATCCTATGAGGGAGACAGAAGCAGGTTGCCAGTATGGGGGTACTACAGTCAACTACCCATGGTTATAGGTAGACATCATTATCATAGACTTCGGGATGCCTTCTTCAGAAATTTCATGTGTTTGTTTGATAAAACACTTGAAAATAGAAGGGTTTCAGAGGCAGCATGGAGGAAAGTCAATGAATATGGATGTATGTTCTTACAATTTACGACTTTCACCTACATGAGAGTTGGATGTTTTGATGATCATCCTTATATGTTGCCAAGGTATCCAACTGATAAGATTGTTTTAATGGAGTTGGGAAGACAACTGATGTATGTACATGCTAAACAATCTGCATCTCATAAAGTCGGATTTGCAATTTCTACTCAGCATCCCTTGGTAATTGGTAGGTATTCACTTACTTGCACGGTAAAGGCTAAAGCAATGGAAAATGAATTGCAGGAGATCAAACTAAAAAGGTTCAAGATCAGAGCTGACTTTGATTATCGGGGCATGAGGGATAAAATCAGAAAATCTTTTACTCATGTTCATCATATTGAAGATGTTTAGATAGATCTTCATACGGATAAGAATATCAGAAGGATGGACTATAGCAGGTTATCCTTAGAATAAATCATTGATATGGATCTTGCTGACATTCCAGAAGGAATGGAAGATGATGGAGACATATTAGATCCAGAATACCAAGTAGCAAAGGTTGCATCTCAGGACCTCCCTTCAATCCAATGGTCGTTAAAAGAAAATTTCTCCATAACCGACAGATTTCAGTCAATCATGGCTAATACTCATGCTTGGCTCAAGCGTTATGGTATTAAGATGAAAAGATTTAAATTAGGATCAGATGATGATACAATTGGACCTGTAGGCCGAAAATCAGAAGTGAAAGGTAAGAACAAAGATAATGCATCTTCTTCAGGGACCACAGTGAAATTGAAATTAAAATCAAAGGAGAAAACCCAAGAAAGTTCAGGTAAAGAAAGGGTAGTGATGCAAGAAAATCTTGAAATAGAAGATGATCAACAAGAGGATGAAGTACAAGTACTTCTAGAAATACCAGATACACGATCTACCCCTACGGAGACTACATAGGAGTTCATTCTTGCAGATGCACCTAGTTTCATGATTGATTCTGATGTTGATTCATTTTCAACAGTATTGACTCCTCCTGTTTCAAATATGCCACATGACAACATGGTCAGTGTTTTCTCTTATATTTCTCACTCAGGTACACCCATGATTCCTTCAATGGAAGGATATTCTTCTCTTAGTGACTTTGACAGGTTCATGTCAGAATCAATGCCACATGTCACTACAAGACCTGTTCCTGCTGCCATACAAATTGAGGCACCAGCCATTGTAAGCATCACAACATGTACTCAATCTAACATATCACAAGTTATGTCTGAAGAAACTCCTATTATTTTATCTGATCTTCCTTTATGTATCGGTGCTGCTGTTCCAAAGAGAAAGAAGCAGGAAGTTTTACCAGATATTTTTGACTTTGAGCAACTGAAACAGGTTAAGGCTAAGGGTACTAAGAGAGCCAAAATGGTTTCAAGGGTTAGAATGGACAAGAATAAAACTAAATATGTGGAGATTGCGGAACCTCTTATGGAAAAACCCTGTGATGAGATGCAGTTGGCTGATTTTAAGATCACCAGGGTGGATTTGGGCAAACAGACACATGCTGGGTTGATCAATGATGCTCAAGAGTTTGTAGCCTTGCTAGCACAGGAGTGTGATGAGCTTAAAAGGAAGAAAAATCAGCTCAAGGAATAGAATGAATTACTCATGGTAGTAATTTGAAAAGTTACTAGAGTTTCAGAACAAGTTGATCCACTAGCGTCTTCTATTGCAGAAGAGTCTGTTAAACAGGTTGAAAGAGCTGGAGAAATGGCTACAGCCATTAATACATGGGTGAACCAAATGATGGCAGAAGGAACAGAGTTGATAAAAAGAGCACTCCAAATGATTACTTATGCCAGAATGGTGACATCTCAGTTAAATGAAGTTTTAAGAAATTTCAGTCAAAACTTGGAGTCACTTGGAAAAGATTTGGAAATTTGGAATAAGTTTTCAAATCTGAAACTGGAGATGCTATGCGAGAATGGGATAATACCTTCTCGTGAGAACTACATTAGATCCAAAGAACTATTGGTGAATAGAGGCCAAGTCATTGAAAACTTGGTAGAAGATCTAGAGGTAGCCATAAAGACGTGTGTTGAAAAAGAGCAAGAAATTGCTACTCAGTTTATGAAGGTTTCATGCACATTGATAAATAATGATCAAAAGGTGATGATAGAAGATGATGCAATCTTAGAATTCCTATCAATGGTTCATCTTGAGCTTGAGGCAGATCATTTTACACTGGCTTCCATTCACAAGCTCGCAGATCATCAGAACTCACTTAATCTTCTTCAAACTGTTCTTGAGGATAGTGATGCTGCAATTTCCAGATGCTTAGATACGATTCTCAAAACAATTGCGGTAGCAGATAACACTATTGTGCCAGATCCGAATGAAATTCAAGCAAGCATTCATAAGTTTCAGGTTTTCATGGCACTCAATGAAGAAGATTGAAAAGAAGAGTGCTTTAGGCATTCAAATAGATTTCTCATTGCTTTCTAGGATTTTAGATATGCATTGTTATTCTTAGTTTTGACAAGTTACATGTAAAGCATAAAATTGCAATTACATATGTAATGAAACATGTAAAGTAAAAATTTGCAATTACATATCTTGCTACATGTAATCACATTACAAGAGGACTGTAATGTTGAATAAGTCAACCTTAGGTAGTTAGTTTTCCTTATTTTTCTCATAGCCTCTCTCCTATAAATACAAGAGGGCTCATTGTAAATATTCATCTTTATTTTATGCAAGAGAGAGCTCTGCCAAACTTGTGCAAGCATAACTGTGATTGTGTAGTACTATTTTGGAGAAATATAAATAGAAAGAAACAATTGGAGCTGAAGCTGTGACTGAGTGCAATTGTGGGGAATTGAATTGGAAGCTATGATTGCAATTTGGTTTCACTATCTTTTGTTTATGTGATTCTTGTGTTTTGTTAAGAGCAATTTGAAGATTAGAAACAATTGGAGCTGAAGCTGTGACTGGGAGCAATTGTGGTAATATAAGACTAGAAGCTATGACTGTAGATTATATTACCATCCCATTTTCATATAGAATAGTTAGAAAAATCTCTACTTCTGGAAGTCTGTGTGCCCCAATGGTAGAGGTGTTTCTTATAGATCAGATAAATAGGTCATAGAACCAAGCCGGTATGCTTTTCAATCAGCCTGTGAGTTGGTGTTGGTTTATCGGTATCACTGTTTCCAGCTTTTAGATAGAAACGTAGTTTAGAGATTAAAGCTTTGCCCATTATTTGTTCTTCAAGTAAGTGGATTCCTTCTTGAAAGATAAGAAGAAGGGATATTTGTAACACCCTATTTTGATAATATCTTAGCTTCTTGCTTACCTTGAGTTGATCCAAAGAACGGTGAGAAGGGGGAGCCTTCCCTTTAAGGTAGGAGAGACATTGTCTCACACGCTATGGCTGGTATCAAAATTTTGTAAACTAGATTTTTTCCTCAAAACTGTTAGTTGCATAATATCCACCCAACAAGATCTAGCTGATCTTTTGTTACTCCTAACAGGGTAAGATCACCAGAAGTGATCACAATTGTAGCCTTAACAGGCAAACTCTTTCTATCTGCAGACTAGTGAAGATTTGTGGGTCTCATCCCCACCACAGTTTTACCTTCTAACAGAGGTTTCTGCGTAACCAAATACTTGTGTTATGTGATTGCATTGATGGTATAATGATTAGTTAGTTTCATATATGATTGTTTACACAATTTGATGCAAGTTATTTGATTGGTTAAAGTACTGAATGTTAAATTAGAATGAAGGATTTAAATGAAAAGTTTTGGTAGATACTGATTCACCCCTCCCCTCTTAGTATCTATCTCTCCTAATTTCCAACAATACACGTGCGCCGATGCTCTAATCATCAGGTACATCGATATCTACACTGTCTTCCATACTTAGCCAAAATATGAACTTCAAAGTTTTGTGTGTTGACTATCAAAACTCCATATGACTTTTTTGCCATAATGACAACACAAAAATAGTCATATAATCTTAGTAAATTCAACTTTCCAACAATATCCCCCTTTTTCATTAATGGAAACAAAGGAATATGGCAAAGTTGCTAAACTTGACTTTACACAAAAAACTGCTATCATATAATATTACACCTCTTTGCATACTGTACACCATATATACTATTCTATCTTCTTTATACTATATACACTACTCCCCCTTTGACATTAATGAAAAAGGTGCCAAAAAGGAATCTCTAAATGCTTACATGGAGTATACATCTGGATATGCTGAAGGTTTTTAATTTCTTTCTGCCAAAATACCTTGAGTACATCAATAGTCTAAAGATGGGTGCATAATGCATATGTAAGCTTCTCCATATTTTCTAGATCCATGTAGGGGCCTTGATCATATGTGACAATTGTTGCATCTATATGCTTGATGTTTTGATTTAGTACATCTAGTGAGGGCGCTAGTGCATTTCTTAGCTGTGCTTGTCTAGCCCTTATCTTTGCAATCTCTCTCTCTTCTTTCTCTATTTTGTCTATATGCCCTTGGTAAACATTATTGCACATATTTATGTCTTGAGAGGGGTCTTCAACCGATTTACTTACTCCTTCCATCAGAGACTCTGCTTCTTGAATCTTCTTTGAATGTTCTGATGTGAGTTTATCTTTGTTCATGCACTCAACTATCATCTTTCTTCCTTTTGATGCTATCTCTATCAGCATTGCTTGACCGATTTTCAAAGAATTTAGGTCTAATGAATTTTTTTTTATCAAATCATTCAGTCTTTTCTTGTTGTATTTCTCTTCAGCAATTTTTGTTGTCGAGTCTTCTAAACTTGAAAAGTTTTCTTTGAAACTCGACAAAATATTGCTAACATCATCCACTGAGTGAACATTAATCAATTTCTTTTCTATAGGCAGTAGATTATTCAGTATGCTAACTGATTCTACAAGGAGAGGGTTTCTCATCACTTGCTTTTCTTTTTCTTTCTCCATAGCCATCACACTTATCTTTATTAGATATTCTTCTCCCCATTAATCTAAGCTTGTTGTATCAAGAGTCAATCTTGACAACAATGATATTGAGGACTTATGAGTATGAATTAAGTCCGCTCTTTGACTTATATCCATATTTTCACTCTACATCTTTACTGGGATCTCAAGCGAGGGTTGTTCTTTAAGTTCATCTTCTTTTTCCTCTTCCTCTCCTGTTATATCTTCAACTAGGACTTCTTCTTGCTACATAGGTGCTTCTTCACCACATAGGATCTCAGCTTCTTCAGTACTTACAAAAGTTTCTTCAAACTTATCCAGATCATTATCTATGGCTGCCATGGTTATTTCAACATTATCAATTACAATAGTTTCATCCTTAGCTTCAACTGCTTCAGAGGGTGCTATAACATTGGGCGCATAATTCTGTGGACTTGTAATAGATACATTTGGGATCTCTAAGTATTTTGCTTGCTATGGAGTAACTTGGGGTGCAGGCGTAGTAGGAGGGTACATGTGTCTGTCCAGAAATACTTTCTCAAATGCTTTCTCTGTCTCCTTTGCAATCAACTCATAATCTTTGTTCATTATGTCCAAGGTTCTGATTTTTTTATCTCAGATGAGGCTTCACCAGATCTAATAGCATCATCTTTTCTTCTAGTGAACAAACAGGAAGATTATCATCCAATATTTTCTCTCTAATTATCATATCCTCCTTTATAGCTTGTCTTTTCAATGAATCAAGTATATTCCATACATTATCAGGGATGTCTGTCTTAAGTTCCAAAACTAAATTTTTGAACTTAATCATATGTTGGATAATCATAGAATGAATTTTTGATCTATCAATCTCTCTATATTTATCATAGAATTTTCCAATTTGATATATCCTTCCTTCATCAACAACTCTAGTTTTCAAAACTTTCAAATTCGGTCTGAATCCCACCTTAGGAGGTGCTTGAGTGTTTTTCACCTTGCTTCTGGTTGTCCTTGAGGATGGGTGACTTGCGCTAGTTTCTTTCTTTCTTCTAGACACCTTGCTTGTCTCAGAAGGTGGAGTGGACTCTAGATCAACTGTAGCTGAGGGTGCAGAGGTTCTCTCTCTTGTCTTATTCTTCTTCTCCTTCGAATTGTCATCAAATTTTATTTCTTTAACTTCTGCAGATGAGGGTGCACTCTCAAGTTGCATAGAAATCTTGGCTTCCCTTGCTTTATCTAGGTCTTCTTGGGTGACACCATGAATTTTTAGAATATCAGAGGTAATTCAAGATGCTTTCCTCTTAGTTACTACACTATATAAGACAAAATCAACTTGTTTTGTCTTCTCTTCATATGTGCCCCATCTAGGTTCATTGGGATCCTTTGGTGTAGATAGAAGGACTTGTGCATAGCCTTCCAAAATATGCTCATCAACTTCATAACCAAGCGGATAAATCCACTTTGTTTTGGGCTCAACTGCTTCCATGGATGTAGTATCTATTTCTACCATAAAACATATAGTGTCCTTGTATTTCTCCACTAACTTCTCGGGTATTTTGAATCTCTTTGGCATCTTGATTCTGAATGTTTTGATCTCTAGATCCATGAAATCTTTCAGAGTGCTTTCTGATGTTGCCTTTAGTGAAATTTGAGGCAAGGTAGGTATACTTCTGTCTAGGTAAAGATCAGAAACCTTACCAACAATGTGAAAGTACATGTATATGATTAGTGAGATGAACCTGAATACTTTGCTCTTGTCATGTTTTATAGCTCTAATGTTGTCTATCAATTGTGTGCGCAAGATCTCACAAAGGTTAAACTGTCCATTTTCTTTTACTATCCTTATTGCTGCTAGAATTGTTGCCACAGATACACTGTTTACTCTATTTGCATGCTGAAACTTGTATCCAAGGATCACAGCCATGATTTCAATGTCTTTCTCATCTATGGGCTCAATAGTCATGCCACACTTATCACTCCTAGATTTACATGCCTGCTCAACGTGTTTTCTGACATCTTTTCCTGTTGGAAGAAGGGCGCCAACCTTAGAAAGTCCTGTCATCTCATGAATGAGATCAGTTGTAATATGGACAGGGACTTCACGAATCCAAAACAAATCATCATGAATCTTGCTGAGTAAGATCTTAGTCCATTCTGACTCATAAAACTCATACGTAGTCGCATACTCAATAATAGGGCTATCTGTAAGGTGAGAGAATTCATCCGTAGGTATAGTCAGGATTAACCATAGTTTCCATGTGTGACCTAATTCTATCTACTCCTACAGACTCTTTCTTACAATAGATGTAAGCGTGAATATCTTCAACATGCATGACTCCCATTAGAGTTATGGAAAATGCTCCTTCTAAATAATCTAATACTGACTTGAACGAGTGCTTCATAAACACGTATCTCTTCCTTTTAGTGACATCAAAGACTATTGGAGTTGCCATTGCTTACTTGATTCACCACTCAAATAGGGTTCCAAAAGATTTCTGAAACAACACTTCTGAGCTAGGGTTCCACTAACAATTATAACTCTACTTTGTTGATGAAATGACTGCAATCCTTCAACACTTGATGCTTTGACCTCCTGTGCTCTCCAAGGGCTTGATCTCGAATGTAAAAGTGAAGATAATAGATCTCCGGTGACTTATAATCAAAATTTTGCAATTAACGCTTACCGTCGTAATATGGGTTCCAACTGTGTATTCAAAACTCAGTTTTTGTTGGCATTCAGACTATGCGCTTTTACATACTGCATCAACTAGCAACCAAACATCTAGAACCATAGGCACATACTCAGAGGGTGAGTATACCAGCCGTGCAGGGGTCTAGAGCTTATCTAGCTCCCCCTATGACCATGAGGTTCATTTGTCCAGAAGTAGAAGGGTGACCCCACAATAGTGGGTTACACTTTTTTAGACATGCTGATTTTTGCTGAAATGACACATATTTAATAAAATATGATTATTTAAGCCTTGAGAGGTTCCATTTGAAGGAATTAATTACAAATGGTTAGATCAAAGCCTCTTAGATAGAAAAAAAATTGATATAACATCTATACTACTCATTCATACCTGCAATGGAGTCTCCTTCGCACCTATTAAAATGCTGACTTTGACTTCATCTTTTGGGAGATCAAATGAATCCATTTGGAAAACCTATTTATGTAGTAAGGTACTACTGACAAAAATCTTTCCAATGATTATAATGTTAATATACATTAAGTTTATTATGAATTTGTATTTTTAGTTTTACAAAACATAGATATTTCACCGTATGTCTACCTCTATGTTTGATGCTTATGGAAAAATAGTAAATGAGAGAAAAAAATTTCTAAAAAATATCTATGCCCTAGGTATTTAAGTTCTCTTTCTATAAAAAAAAATAAAAATAAAATTGGACAAATACACGAAAAGTTATAAGCTATGTAGTCAAGGGATGTCAAAATTACGGTTTAGTCAACTTCAAACGTTAATAAAATATGAAATAATCATGATAATATCATCAAACCAATTGCATGCCCTCTGTATGGATGTTAAAAAAAGAAATTTCAAAAGAATCACATTGATATCTATTTTAGGAAAAAAATTATGCTATATGAAAACAATGTAACTCTTTGAAAATGACGTTTTCAACAACATACCAGTTTTAGTGGGAGAAAGAAAAAACCATTCAAATCAATTGAACAATAAAAATAAAAAATATATTTAGAATCTAGACAAATTTTTTTAAAAGACTCTAATTTACTTCATCTTCTAATTTTAAATGGTTTAGCAACAATATGCATCCGAATCTAATTTTGTTTTTCAAAATGTAGAGTTCAGTGTCCGTTCAGGCAAAATAGTGTAACCCACTATTGTGGGTTCACCCAGAAGCTGCATCCATTGTGGATGCATCTGCCACTTTCTCAATAGTATTATCTTTCTTTACTTCCATCCAAATCTTGCTCGCATCTTCTGTAGCTTTCACAAACTTGACTTCTCCAGATTCATCCAATATTGATCCTTGAGACTTATAAGGTCTTTCTTGTCTTTGCGCTTGTGATCTGCAAAACTTTGAGATGTGTCCAACCTTGTTACAAGAGTAACAAATGATAGGAGGCCTTATATTCCTAGGCACATTGATGTGAGTTACCATATTGCATTCTTTAGTTGTGTGTCCATTGAAATTGCATATCTGACATGTAATGTTTAGAGGACTTCTAACACTTTGTTGTGGTTGATTTCTCTGATTGTGTTGTATCTAACTTCTTTGATTTGATCTACAATTCATAGCTCTATGACCAAATTTATTGCATGAATAACAATAACCATTGAAAGGTCTTACCTCTTCAAAATCTCTTGCTATATGTCCATGCTTGCTACAGGCATAACAAGTTCAGTTTACTAGCTTGCCTTCATCTTTAGGTGGTTCTGTTTTAGCTTCAGTTTGATTTTCAGTCTTCTTAGCTTCTGTAGATTCTTCTGGTGCTTTCATTTTTTCTTGCATTGTATTGATTTGAATTTGTGCTTCATTGTATCCAATACCACTGGAATCTTCTTTTATCTTCTGTGCATAAATATGTGAATCTAATAGATCAATACTTGTGTGCAATTTGTCAATATGATTCTTGGCTTCTGTTAACTCAGATTCCATCTTTTTCTTGATGTTCTCTAACTCCAAGATTTTCAGGTTTTCTTGCATAAGTTCTTTATCCAATTGTTTATTTTCTTTGATCTGTTCTTTAAGGGTTGACTTGCTATCGGTTAACTGTTCATTCAAATCTTCAATCTGATCCTTCAGAGACATGTTTTCTTCATTCATCTTTTTGACCATTTTCCCAAATCATTTGTTGAACAATCTTTTCTAAGTTTCTTGATGAATACTTGTGAGCCATTGACCTTCATTTTCAGTTCTTCAATTTCTTTTTCAGATTTGTCAAGATCTTCAAGAGTTGCTTCGAGATTTTTCTTCAGATGTTTTGCTTCTTCTGAACCCATGATCTCCTCAAGTGGTTAAACTTCTCTTCAAGGACCAAAGCTTTGATACCAATTGTTAAGAATGGGAACACTGAGAGAGGAGGGGGGGGGGGGGGTGAATTAGTGTTCTATAATTAATGTTTTTCTGCTTCTTGAAACTTAGTCCAATTTACTTTAATACTGAAATGAATAGCAAAGCATATAAAACAATCAACAATAACACATAACACAAGATATGATTACAGGGAAACCTTGGAGAGGAAAACCCCGATGGGAATTAGTACCCACGAATAATTGCACTAGTCTTATGAACTTGTTAGAGTTCCTTTGCCTTGTTAGGAGCAATCTTTACAATGCTGAGTACAATGACTCTGTTAGGAGTCTGGAAGAACAAACCCTATTAGGGGTGGATGGCACACTGCCGGAGCACACTGCTCAATGAAGAAGGCTACAACCTCCTGATAATTAGATATACACTATATCTGGAAGGGTGAACTGATGCTTTGACACTGCTGTCTGATTAGTTCCTTTTGTGTGTTGATGCTTTAACCTCTTGTAAAGCTTTATTCCATTTGTTATGCTCTGCTATATATTTTTCATACTTCTGCTCTTCTATCTATTGCTCTATTTCTCAAATACAAAAGCACATGTCATATATATACATGCTGAATAGGTGCAACCAAAACTTAATACTGTGTTGGCCTAAAACCTAACACACACAACGCTTCCAATATAATTGGCTCAAGCGTGTTTACATACAATGATAATAACATGTTTACATCACTATTACAATAGGTGCATAGCCATTACAAAATGAAATGATACACGCTAAACAAAAACATTCTATCGACTCCATGCTCTGTTATGCTCTGCCACTGAACTGCTAGTGTTACTTAGACTTGCTGTAACTTCTCGATACTATCATATCTGACCATGCGTTCTTAGACTTAGCATTATAACATATTCAAAAGCTTATATCCAAAAGTGCATACCATAACTAGATCATACACACATGCATCGATGCTCTGATCATCAGGTACATCGCTGTCTGCACTGTCTTCCATACTTAGCCAAAATATGAACTTCAAAGTTTGTGTGCTGACTATCAAAACTCCATATGACTTTGTTGCCATAATGACAACATAAAACTAGTCATATAATCTTAGTAAAGTAAACTTGCCAACAGTCTTATTATGGTTGATTACAATATGATGGATCAATGACACATCTTTTCCATCAAGGACAAAGGGGGAGTTTGTTCACACTTTGTCCTTGATGACGTGGATATGTTTGTTAATGAGACACATGTGATGAGGTGGAAAATGGCTTTTTTGTTGATATAACCAATGTTATTGAAATGCTAAGTACGAAATAATGCTGACTCATCAGTTAATGGTTGGTTCTTTTGTTAAGTGGTATAAACCACGAGTTAATGTTCACTTGGTAGAAAGAAAGCCACATGTTGTGGCAGACTTTAAACTTTCACAATTTCGGTTGACTTTGTGATAAAGCATTTGGAAAAGGTCATTTGATTCAAATTTTATTATTTTGAAAAACCCTAAGCTAAACCAACAACCACCATGTTGAGCTTTGGACACTCCATTCACACTGGTTTTACTTGGATCTCTTATGGGTTTTTAGGATGTTGATGAGTTTTTTAATATTGAATTGTTTGGTGGTACTTTTGGTGGCAACAAAACAAGTTAGCACAATCATTCTAATCAAGAGTTTACAAAAGCTACGTTCTATTGGTGATTTTTTGGTTTATGTCAATGCACAGTTTGTGGGCATTCAAATTTGAGATTTTATTCAATACTAATGGTTGACTTGTTGTGTCTTTGTCAAAATGACTAGTGCTGGGAGTTCGGAAGGATTTTGTATGAAATCCTAAGAGATGTTTGCTATGTTCGAATAGAGACAAAGGCTGGCATAGACAAAGGTATTTTAAAAATAACAACATAGGTAAGATGGTTCTACATTTCTCATCAGGCAAAAACATTTTGAAAGCCTTCTTGTTGCTTCGATATTTTGAAAATGATATAGTTATTGTTGAAAGAAAATAGAAAGAATGTAGCATAATTACTGCACAAACAGAACTATGGTTAGGGATTTTTTAAAAAAAATACTCCTGAAGACTTCTGGTTAAAGTTTTAAAAATCATAACAGATATGAAATGAAGAACATTGTTGAAAATTTGTAGTAATTCGAGCATATTCATAAAAAAATTCATTAGTCAAAGCAATTATTGATTAGTTTGTTTAATAATTGTTTTGGTTCATAAAAAATAAACCCTAAACGGGTTTGACAAAAACCAACAAGTTTTTGGGAAAACATTATTTTAATAATAGGAACCCTAGCTTGGATGGAGTAAAGAAATTTGTGAAAAACAATTTGTTTAAGACATGAATTATTAGTTGAGGATTCTATAAAGATTTCTTTTGAAGACAGTTAAACAAGAAGTCAGTTTTGAACAAAAAATATTATTACTATGAAAATGTTCAGTTTCTTTCACTATGAAAAAAAAAATGTAAGTGACAAAGGCTTGTGTTCACAGATTTAGTGTTCAATTAATTAAACATTGTCCTTTCATAACCCTATCAAAGGGTCGGACGGTTTTTCAATTCCTGTGTGACATTTGTAATAGAGGGTTTGAAATATGACTGTTGCATTATGTTATAATCAATATTGAACATTGATAGACATATTATGTATCCCAATATAAGGGAAGATGGACATGCAAATAATAAGCTGAATGGGTGTTCATTTTCTCTTGTATAAGGACTGTATTTTGTATTGATTTAGTGCAGAATCATACAGTTATATGTGATTGCATGAATGCAAAAGTGTACAATTGTATTTGTGTAATCATATGTAATCTGAACTACCAGTTGTAAAAGGAAGAGGGGTCGGTGCTCCTTGAAGTTGGTGTTGCAGAATTTTGTAAGAGTTAGTGCTCGTTATAAATCAATAGAAGATACAAGATTGGAGTGGTTTTTCTCCCTATAACAAAACCAATTGGTTTTGAGGGTTTCCCACTTGACACAAATCAATGTGTTATAGTGTCTTTTACATGTTCCATCTAGTTGCTCCTATACTTAGTTTTACAAGCTCAAGCTCATTTTTATTATACTGCTGTGGTTTTACTTTTAAATGTTAATTGCTATTCATGTTTCATGTGTTTTAATTGAGTAATCATCAGCATTGTTAATAAGTGTTCAAATTTTGTAAAGTTAAAAAAAAATCTTAACATTCTGATTCACCCCCCTCCCATAGTGTTTCCACTTCCAACAAAACGATCATATCCACTGCAAAACTCTGTCCTTCATAAGCAATTGCAATTTATGATAGAGAAATCATTGATACTTATACTTTGATAGATGTCCATACATCGTTACAGAATTCCCCTTCTGCCCAAGCAAGGAGGGCACTGAAATCCACCAAGTGCATTTACCTGATAGTTTCTAAAGTCTCTTCAACAAATTATCTTCTTCGAACCTTGGAATCATTGTACTTCATGAAAAGACACACAATTTGTCAAACAGCTACCACACATGACCTGTTCAAGAGTCTCGAATTATTGTCAATAAATCTTCTGTGCTCATATCCTACAATCAATACATCCCATGTGATGAAAATCTCTTCCAAGCATTCTGCGCATGCTTCCCATGTTGTAAGCATACCCACTAGAGCCTTTTTAAATGCGGTACTCAACAAAAGTTCTCCACCCTTACTAGTTTTGATGAATATCCATAAATTATTTCAAGCACGGGCCTGCGCATTTTATTAAATGTTTTCCATGCTCTTACCATAAGGCGATTGCAGCTATATTGTATTATAGTTTCCATTTCAACTCTATACTGCCAATTGGATTTGCTTGCAAGTTTTTCAAGTTCACTGGTCTTTTCAACAAATCCAGTTCGAACATATCGTTCAATCAATGCACTCCATGAAATGACATCTCTTTGATGCATTTTGTAAAGCAATGCATATGCGAAATCTATGCTTCCACATTTCCTTGCATATCTGCTCGAGCTCTCCCAAATACACGACAAAAATCTTTATATCAATATGTTATGATGGAAGTTGGCACCCTGTTTCAAACTTCAAATACGTCACTTACCTTTGTCTATACTTCCATATTCTGTGTGTCCGCCTACGGGCATTTTGTCACACAATTAACCCGCAATCTCCGTGACTCCATATTTTTCGTGCATGTCTACCACATACAAGTTGAGGTAAAACAATTCACAGGCATTATCTGTGAATCCACATTTTGTCAAACAATTGACCTGTAATCCCTGTGACTCCATATTTTACGTGCATGTCTGCCAAATACAAATTGAGGCATTCTGTCGAACAATTCACAGGAATTATCTGTGATTCCACATTATGCACATATCGGGCATTTCCAATCATAAATTTTGACAAAAAAACCCCACTCATTGTACGTGGATGGATGTTCACAACCTTATTTCAAAACTCCTTGCCACAGTCTTGAAGGATGTTTGGCAAAAGATATGGTACTCGGCTCTGCATAATCGTTGCATTCTGTGCAACCACATTTCTATAAGGCATCTCATCAAACGGTTAATGCACGTTGTCTGGGTTTCAATATTGTTCATATATATTTTGCTGAAAACTTCCGAAGCCTCTTCCATATTCATACCCTTCACATGTGTATATACCAAAGCATTTGCGACTATGATGTGCGACAAAAACACCACCTTCAAAGGACGGCTATCCATACTCCTTTCCAGACTGAAAAATGTTGACCCTACTATTCATGGCATATCCGGAGGCGTTTTGTTCAAAATCATGTATGTTATAGCACTTGTAACTACAACACCCTTTATGCTTCCATGGGCACCCATACACTGTTATAAAACTTCCATATTTGCACGCACAGATAGAGAATATGTCGGCTAAGAGTTGTGGATTTTGGCTTTATACCTGCAACTCCACATTTGTTTGGAGAGTCTCTAAAACATTTTCAACAGATCCATATTCTGCAAATCTTGAAACCGCCTCCCCGCACACCTTCTCCCACCTACTTCGCGGGTGGGCACTGTCTTTCCCGCCTTCCCACTACCCCATTCTATGACCCCATCCCATCTTTTCGACGTGGCTAAACCCCTTACAAAATGATTCTCCATCCCATTCTTTGGACGTGGTTAAGCTCCTTACAAAATGAATCGTTAATCAAATTTTAAAAATGGAAAATACAACAATTTTTTTTAAATTTCTACTATCTGTTTTTCATGATCTCCATATTTTGTGGTCGGAAACAACAAAAATTTGTAAAAAAATTGCCATGTTTTCACAAATCTGGAAAAAAAAAGTCTGACATTTTTTTTTGTCTTTAGTATGGTTTTTTTTTAGTCTGACAATTTGATTTGTCTCTTGACCTTATAGGCTATGTTTAGTCTTGTGGACGCTAATATTGTCTTCTTTTTTTTCATTTATTTGTCCGATGTTTTGAGTATTAAAAATACTTTGATTTGTCTTTTTCTTGTTTTCATACCACGCACTGTTACTGTCTATTTGGTGTCATCTATCATCTTGCCTTTAAATTTCATTAATCAAATCAGATCTTTTTATGCTAAGCAAAAAGTTTTAACTCAAAGATTTAAATTAATTTGGAAGTAATTCAAAAATACTTTTAACTTTACACTTGTTCCCTTTACTATATGTTAATTTATTAATTAAATCATAAATTAATAAAATTCTTTTTCAAAATAAATTTACAATGAACTAAAAATCATGATGCAAGCCGAGTTCCTTTGTGGGCTTGACTAAAAAAAACTCACTTGAAAATAACATGAACTCAAAATGTTTTAAAACTATAGTTGAACTCATTTTGATCATTACTTATCATTACTTCCATTTTTAATTCCTTATCATTATTTCCAAACTCCAAAACTGAGCAAACTACCTTGGGAAAAATCTCAAATATGACTTTGAGAGGCCACTACTAGATAGCGGAGTTCATTGAAGTCCATTGAGTGCATTTGCCAAGGGAATTTGTCTGATTATACTTCCTTTGCAAGTTTTTAATCACTAAAGTTGGCACTTCTGAAAACTTTTGGAAATGCAAACATCAAAACTCGAAAAACTCCAATTGCTTTTTGCTTTGAAAAATACTCAATTGAATGTTAAAGTTATGCCATCTTGCATGGGAGTACATTGTCATGAGGACAATCACAAGAAGCAATCATTTTTATAAGGCCCTCAACTTGTTTCAAAATGTGAACCTCCAAAGTAGGTAACTTGATAAGGTTAACCTCGTGCAAACAACAAAATACAATAACTTGCATTTACTTTTGAGCTTGCAAAAATATCAAACAAAGCACTAGGGCTGTCAAAATGGACATGAAGGCATATTAAGATGTGGACGATTCTAGGAAATAGGTGCTTTGACATGACACTCAACTAGATATTAAATTCAAACCCACAAAGTTGACCACCTTGGTAGAGACAATAAAGTGCATACAACAAACTCCTTCAAAACCCAAAAACATGCCACTTCAAAAACCCATAAAATTTGATTGCGGGAGGCTGAAAATGGACACATTGGTTCACTCATAGCATTCAAACATGATACCCAAATGGTTTTACAATACAATCATAAGATTTCAAGATATTCTTAATCAAATTGGGCTTTACTCAATAAAATATTGCAAAGGTATTTATAAGTGTTGCAAGTAAAATTTCATATTATGGGCATACCAAATTTTGCAAAAATTTGGGGTGTTGACACCTCCCTCATTTTAGTAAGCATCAAGAATTAAAGCATTGGACTCAAAATCAAGCAATTGATTCGAGCATTCAAGTATCAAGGCATTTAAGGAGAAAATATTTTCAAGCATTCAAGGCATTTTATCCCACCACATTCTTCATTGTGGCAAGCTCCAACAACCTTCATGGAAGCATGTCTTTTATGATTTCTTTTTAAATGATTTTTTTGGAGTCATGTTATTACATCACTGCTTGTGATCACATTCAAAGAGCATTGCATCATCAATATATAAGACATCTTATTTCTCATATCTAGCCTTTGCTTTATATCAACATGTTTTCCAAATACATTTCATTTTAATTTCATGGTTGATTCCAAATCCAGAGTTTGACTTACACAAACCCCTTTCTACAACCTTTTTCCCTTGTTTTCTATGTGTAGGGAACGAGTGCAATGGAAAGGTCAGATCGGGATCTACAATTTGTAGGTCATTTTGTCAAAAAGTGTTGGTTCAAGGATGAATTGACTCATTCATGTCCATTGACTTGTCCCTGACCCTCCAAGTCACTCTTGACTTCCTGTTTTGGGCTAAAATTTGGTTTATAAGTCAGTTACTATTTATGCTTCCTAGATCCGGTCTTGAAATTGGCTTCTCAATCCCTGACCTTTATGTGTATACAAAAGAACACGTTTTAATTATATCTAGTCCCATATCTTACATTCCTAAATTATATTTAAATATTCATCTTACATAACAACAAAGGATCCCTACATCCACTTAGTGCTTGAGCCTCCTTAAGCCTTGTGAATCATCTTCCTTCTAATGTAAGAGGAGATAGGCCTAAGCTTCCTAGCTTGTTCATGCATCTCAGTGAACCCTACTTCCCACCTTACAAAAACTTGTGAAAGTCAAATGAAGGTGTTTTAATGTATATGGAAAGATACAATAAAGTGTCACATCTATTTTAATTAAGTTAAGATCATTATATATTTTATTATTAATTTTTAATTTGATTCTTTTAAAAAAAATCAATAACTAATGATCTTGTAAGAATAACATTGTCCAAAAATATTAAAATTTAATTCTCCACACACACACATGCACACACACACACACACACACACACACACACACACACACATGTAGGATAATTAATATTAATTACATTGAAGACTTTCTTTATATTGAAATTCAATTTTACTATCATATTTGTGTAGTCAAATAGAAAAGTGGTCAAATTTGTGTGTGTGTGTATTTTGCTCCTCTTTGAGACATATCCAAAGTAGCATTTATTACAAAGATTTCAAAAAGAAAAGAACAATTTTCCCTAGCGTGTCTTGATGAATGAGGTATGATGCCCCCTCAAGAAACAAACCAACAAGATAATGTTCGAGGTGAAAGATTACAAAATGAGGGTCAACGACACTGAAAGGGATGAAAAGGAGAAGAAAAATAATTAAGAAACAAAAAGAAAAATAAAACTAGGGAAATAATGAAGGATAAATGGAAAAGAAAAAGAAATAAGGGGTCAGTTGTAATTTGGCAAGTTAGAAAAGAAAAAAACATTTAGTTGAAAGGAGAAGCAAAATTGTGGGATTTCCTTTTGCAAGCCATCAAGTGGAGTTGGTGAGGATATATGATCCAACATAAGTGTATGGACCTCTAGTAGGTAGCAACATCCCAACTTTATCATTTTTGTCTTGATTTGTTTTGGGATTAACTACATAGTTAAATGATTGTTTTTTGGAAAATATAGGTTTTTAGCATGTTGACCAAACCTAGGGTAAATTAGGGCAAAATAGGATTTTATTTTGAAGAAAATTAGGGTTTTAGAGTGCTCATGTTGAGAAATTGGTGCATTTGGCCAAGACTTTTGTGCCATAAATAGTTTTTTTGCCTTAGGTCTATTGTGGTGCCCTTGGATAGTTTTGACAACCTTGTTGATGCAGGAGCATCCTGGCTGTAAGAGCAATCTTGCATCACCCCAAAATATTTTTGTTTGCTTTTTAATAAGGGCTATCTTGTGTAGAGTTGCTATTTATGGAAACTTACTATTTTTAGTAATTTGGTCATATGATCTTAGAATGTTCCGATTTCACAGTTGGAGGTTCATCTTAGTCATATCAGCCTACCAGTTGAGTTTCATTGCCACATCACCAGTATTGGTGAAGTTATTGAGGTTTTTGGGTATGAAATTTTTTAGGTCAATTTTGAAGGCCTTAGAGGCTCTGGATCGTGATCGACCCCCAGCTGACTGGAGCTTGCGCGAGTCAAGCACTGTAGATCTTGTCCTAGCATTTCCAAAAAGTGGTTATAATAGATAAACGAAGCTACGGTTAGAAAGTTATGGCCTCCGGAAGTTGGGCTACCTAAAAGCATATTTTGTATTTCTTTTGAGTCGACCCTATTGTAAAAATTGTGAAAATAAAATAATTCTATGTATAGTCGGCCTTAAGGGCTAAATTTCTGGTACCTTCTCGGGCGGTGGAAATTGCCTATATAAAGAAGGCCCGTAGTGTTGTCTAGGGCAATTTTGGGTAGATCTGGGTAATGATTCGAGGCTTTGTCCTATAGAATATTGTAAAGGGAATGCCCATGTGGCTTTGCATATTGTAATTCTGAAATTTGTAATTCCACATTTGTGGAGATAATAAGAAGCCCACTTTCTGTTCTTGCAAATTGTTGTTGTTTCTGTGTTTCTTTATGTGTTTGTGGTATTAAGGGGAGCACCCTTCATCAAGTGGTATCAGAGCGGGAGTTCCTGAGTGTGTAGACAGATCGCCGACTATGAGACAATTTGCACCAGGATCGTGGTTAGGGCTTCAACAAGCAATGTGAAAATGCCTCCACGAAAGGAATGTGGCGGAAGAGTTGGTGTTGTGACACCTGAGGTTAGAGCACTCTAGAGACAAGTGCGAGCATTGCAAGAAGAGATTCACAGAGGAATGAATCTTAATGTCAGAGATGAAAGTGAGGATGAAGCTAAGGGAGAAGGAAATTCTGATCAAGAAAAAGGCTAAATTCTGAACTAGGAGGAAGAAAGACTTTTTCGGGCCATTTCCAAGATTGGGAAAAGACCTAAGATTGAGGTTCCTGCATTTTTAGGAAATCTTAACCCAGAGGAGTTGATCAACTAGATCAATGAATTAGAAGAATATTTTGAGTATGAAGATGTCGAGGATCTTGATCAGGTCAAGTTTGTGAAGGCTAGACTGAAGGGTTATGCGAAGATCTGGTGGCAAGAGATCCAATTAGAGAGAAATCGAAGAGGAAAGGATAAAATCACAAGATGGGATCAGATGGTGGATAAATTAAAGCGACAGTTCATTCTTGTTGATTATGAGCTTGACCTACTGAAGAAAATGCAAAGTTTGAAGCAAGCAGGAAGATCTATTCAGGAGTATACGGAGGAGTTCTATCGAATCCTCATTAGAACAGGCCATGCGGAAGCTGATAAGGAGAAAGTTTCCTATTATCTTAATGGCTTGAGACTGAGCATTTAGGAGGAGCTGAATTTGGTTCGAATGAATAGTATTGAAGAGGCATACCAGTTTGCCCTAAAAGTAGAGGAAAAGCTGAACAAGAAGTTTGAGAGTAGACAAAATGGAAGGGGTCGTGGTGGAAGATCTGGTGGATGGTCATATGGTGGCCGAAATGAAGATCCAAAAAAGAAGGATGAGGCCAGTAGCAGTCAAAATCAGAGAGGAAACACTTTCAATCATTTCCATGATCAGAATAATAGAGATCAGAGAGGAAGAGGAAGAGGACAAGGATCGGGAAGAGGAGGCTTCCGTGGAACATGTTTTCACTGTGGAGAAGAAGGTCATAGGGCATTTGAATGTCCTCAACACCAAGGAAGGATAGATACGAGGAATGAAGGCCAGGCCAAAGTTGCACATGTTGATGAAGATCCCAGATCATCACATTATGAAGATGCTGAAAGAGGAGAAACACTGATTAACATAAGAGTCCTACTGAGTGGTGAGAATGAACTTGAGCAAAGGAGGAGCCTGTTTCGCACTAGATGCAAGTGTGAGGGTAAATGTTGTGATGTGATTATTGATAGTGGAAGCACTAACAATTTGGTGTCAGAAGAGATGGTGAAAAAGTTGAAGCTCAAGAGACAGAAATGCAAATTGAGGTGGTTGGGTTCAAGGAACTCAAGAAATTGTATCAAGAAGATCTTGATTTTGTTGAAGCTTGGAAAGCTTGCATAGAACCTGTTACTCTAGACAGAATGAAGTGGTTGAATTTCATCATTCAAGATGATATGCTATTCAAAGGGAGCCAATTGTGCATTCCACGAAGTTCTATGAGGGAGAATCTCATCAAGGAGAAGCATAGTGGAGGATTGGCTGGACATTTTGGTCGTGATAAAACCCTTGCTTTGGTTAGTGAGAACTATTATTGGCCACAGTTGCAGCAAGATGTCAAGAAGTTTGTATAGAGTTGCAGAGTATGTCAGATGGTGAAAGGAGTGAAGCAGAATACAGGGTTGTATCAGCCATTACCTGTACCAGAGAAACTTTGGGAGGATATTAGTATGGACTTTGTTCTTGGTTTACCGAGGACTCAGCGGGGACATGATTCAATTTTTGTGGTGGTTGACAGATTTTTGAAGATGGCACATTTCATTCCCTGCAAGAAGCCTAATGATGTTGTTCATGTAGCAGAATTGTTTTTCAGAGAAGTAGTGAGACTACATGGTTTGCTAAAAAGCATACTTTTAGATCAGGACACTAAGTTGTTGGATATTTCTAGCGCACATTGTGGAAGAAGTTGAAGAAAGATTTGAAGTTCAGTTCATCACATCATCCATAGACTGATGTACAGATAGAGGTGGTGAATAGAAGTTTGGGAAATTTGCTGAGATGTTTGGTTGGAGATAAGCCAACAAGATAGGATTTGATTTTACCACAAGCAGAATTTGCATACAATAATTCTATTAATAGGAGCACTGGTAAATCACCATTCCAGATTGTATATGGAAGTAGTCCAAGAAATGCATCCGAGTTGAGAAAGATAGATAAAGGAGAAATAAGCAGTGCTGAAGCTGAGGATTTTGTAGAATACTTGAAGAACATCCATGAGGAGGTGAGGAAGCACATTACCAAGATGAATGCGCAGTATAAGGCTAAGGCATATGAGAAAAGGAGGCATAAGGAATTTCAGGTTGGAGATGAAGTCATGGTTCATTTGTGGAAGGAGAGATTTCTAGTTGGTACATATAACAAGTTGAAAATGAAGAAATTTGGGCCATGTAAGATACTGAAGAAGCATGATTTAGGAAATACCTATGAGGTAGAATTGCCTACTGAGTTGAATATTTCACCAGTGTTTAACATTTCAGATTTGACAGAGTATCATGAAGGTGTTGAAGACGTGATCATAGCAGCACAATGGAGTATTCCAGCAACTAGTTCAGATACCAAAGAGATTGAGGATATACTGGATAGTCGTGTTGGTAGAAGCACAAGGAAGAGGACATATGAAGAATATCTGGTCAAGCGGAAAGGATGACCTGTTGAAGATTCATCATGGCTGACAAGGGAGGAGGTTAACCATCTTGGTTTTCCTCTTTACACTTGAGATGTGACAGGGTCACTTCTCAAATTACCTCAGGTGTCTGATGCAGGAGCATCCTGGGTGTAAGAGCAATCTTGCATCACCCAAAAATATTTTTGTTTTCTTTTCAATAAGGGCTATCTTGTGCAGAGCTGCTATTTATGGAAACTTACTATTTTTAGTAAGTTGGTCATATGATCTCGGAATGTTCTAATTTTATAGTTGGAGGTTCATCTTAGTCATATCAGCCTGCCAGTTGAGTTTCATTGCCACATCATCTATATTGGTGAAGTTATTGAGGTTTTTGGGTACGAAATCTTTTAGGTCAATTTTGAAGGCCTTAGAGGCTCTGGATCATGATCGACCCCCGGCTGACTGAGCTTGCACCAGTCAGGCAATGTAGATCTCATCCTGGCATTTCCGAAAAGTGGCGTTTCCTAAAAGCATATTTTGTATTTCTTTTGAGCCGACCCTATTGTAAAAATTGTGAAAATAAAATAATTCTATGTATAGTCGGCCTTAAGGGCTAAATTTATGGAACCTTCTTGGGCGGTGAAAATTGCCTATATAAAGAAGGTCCGTAGCGTTGTCTAGGGAAGTTTTGGGTAGATCTGGGTAATGATTCGAGGCTTTGTCCTACAAAATATTGTAAAGGGAATGCCCATGTGGCTTTGCATATTGTAATTCTGAAATTTGTAATTCCACATTTGTGGAGATAATAAGAAGCTCATTTTCTGTTCTAATTGCAAATTGTTGTTGTTTCTCTATTTATGTTATGTGTTTGTGGTATTAAGGGGAGCACCCTTCATCACTTGTTTACATTTTTTTTTACTTTTTCTTATGCATTTGGAATCTTAATAACACTTTTAGGGCATATTGGCCCTATTGGATTCCAATAGTTTGGCATCAAAGGTATAGCATGATAAGGCACCACTTGGTGAAGAGGTATCACATGACACATCTAGTATAAGTGATGCTCTAGTTGAGGGATATTTTGACACTATTGGTAGACACTAGCACATTTGGGAGTAGTTGTGGTACTTGTGAGAGGGTTTGGCACCTTTCAACAATATTAGAGCCCTTGTTTCCAACCACGAGTTTGGCATATTATTTTTTTGTTGAATGGGTTCACTATGTTGTGACATCTATGGGAGATTGTAGCACCAATATAGGATTTCAATGCACTTAGTTTTGGTTTGATTTGGATCTTATGGAAAATAGTGGCCCACCATTAGTGGAAAAGGGCACAAACAACATATATTGGTGCATGTGGTTTTTCCATACTTTGGTGCACGTGGCTACATTTTGATGCATGTGGTAGAAAGGGGGTTGTATGGAATGTGGTGGCACCTTTGGTATAGAATGATGCATTCGGTGAAGGTATAAGTTGGTGCATGTGGTTAAGTTTTGGTGCCTTTTGTGATATGCACCCAAGAAATAATCAATAATATGTTGGTGTCCTTGTCCATATATATGGTGGTTGGGTGCATTGTTTGACGCCTATGTGTTGTGTGGTGCCCTTTGTAGTATTAAAGTGTGTTGTCATTGTTCAACTAGAAATGAGATGATGGCTTCATAATGTGGAATGACACACTTCCATTATGACACATGTAAAGTAGTGTCATAGGTGGTGTCATTGTAGTCTTTATGTTGTGTAGGTAGGTAGGGTTGTGTTATAATGTGCAATGTGTGCGAGTGGTGATGTTTGCATTATTTTTATGATCTAGGTGTTGATTTAGTGAAGATAAATGTGTGTTAGTGAGGGGTGATGAAGGTATTGATATGATCTTTTTTTTGATAATGTAGGAGGAACTAGACACATTATTGTCCAAGGAACATCATCCACTGATGCAGATTTTATTAGTGAATCTAACTAATGTTAATGACATGATAGTTAGAGAAATTAGGTTGTGTAACATCATATTCATGCACCAGATCATGGTGAATTATTGTATGATCATATACACATAGATATGAAATAATTTTAGGTTGGAAGTTATCTCTAGCATTTAGAATGATAGTTATCATGCTATATTATTTAGATATTCCATTGACCATAAATTTTGGATTTATTTTAAAGCCACAATTTATGCTGATATGCTTATAAAAATTCAAGAGCAAGCCAATAAATCTCACTTAATTTTCTCACCATAGACTATTTCTAGATTAATGAGGAAATTCCTCATTCGATTACCAAGGTCCTTGCGACTCTCACTTGTAGTAGAGGTCATTTCTTTCCAAATGGGTGTTGTCCAAGGCACACTGAGTCAACAAGTGGTAGCTAGGATTTGTATTCTCAAGTATCTATGCATCCTATGCGAAGGGATCATGTACAATAAGGACAATGATAGTTTCCTACCTATAGCTTAGCTTCTACACCACATTTTAGTGGTGAGGCCCTTGGGCAACAAATTTATAACGAGTTCCCTCAACTAGATCTTATTATTTCTTTTGATCATGTTGGTAAAGATAAACAAGATGATAATGATAAAGATGGAAATGATGTATCAGACCTTCCCATTGTGTATGAGTGAATGTTACCTCAAATTCAACACACAGGCAACATGATCATTACTCACATGATCGGATTACAGAAAAGAATATGAGTTATTCAATCCGAAATCTGTAGTGAAGCAATCTATTGCCTCCTATGTAGATGGGGTGTTTTCAAGATTGCTCTCAAATCAAAAGCCAACAACCATAAGACCGAACTACAATGGAGGATTTTAAAGAAAAGCATATGCATGAAAAAAAATTTGCAAGTAATCTAGAATGAATGCATGTTAATCTAGAAATGAGAATGCAAGTTCTTTTTGGTATTTTCAAATAAGAATGCAACTAGATTAAGAACAAGATAAGCAAATTAATTAAATAAGAAATGCAATGTTATGCTAAAATGAACTAACTAAAATGATAACAATCAAAAGCTATGAATCACAAAGAGTGTAGTAGAATTTTGGCATAATCTATGTGCTCTCAAAAAGTTCCTCAAAAAAATGTAGTAGAATTCCACTATAATTTCTATGCTCTCAAAAAGTCGATCCTTTGAAATGAAAAGGCAAGCTCTTAAATAGAAAAAGAGGGGGAATCTCGCATGTAACTCCTTTTGCCACATGTCCTAAGTGACTTCATTTTCCATTAAGGCTCTTCACTTTTTGGACAAATAGGCATGGAATTATTTAATTAAAAAGTGGAATTTATGCCACATATGGGGTGTGACTAATTTGAATAATTTGAATAATTAAATTCAAATAGAGAGATGTCCACTCAAATAATTAAATGATATTAATTCCTTTTTGATGTGTATTAGCTAAAGGGGTAGATTTAATTTAATTTAAAGCACTTAGGACTTTAGAATTAAATTAATTTATCATAAGGATAATTTAGCTAATATAAGTCAAAGACTTTTAGGAATTAATTTAGCATTTGATTATTGCAATTTAGGGTCTTTGCAACTGACATCAAGTCAAATAGAGTCAAGTAGGAGAGAGAAAATTACCTAGGGAACTAGGACTTTGATGACATAGAATTGAAGAAATACACCAAAATTTGCCTAAAATAAATAGGTGCCAATTTTGGGGTATTACACCCATTACTACTTCAAACCTTGTTCATGTATGAGAAAAAATAGATGACTAGGACCCACCTACTCCTTTTTGTCTTGTTCTTGTTGGTTAGTGTTATTTGTAATTGTGTTTTATGTTCTATTATGAGCTTGACCTTGTTTAGACTTTGGATGAGCTAGGGTGTGACTTCTTACATTCATGTTTTCTATGTGTGAATGTGGAACACTATTTTATAAAAGTTAATATGGAGAGTATGCATTAAAAAATGAAAAATTAAATTATATGCCAAAGTATGACTACAAAGGATTCTTTCAACACACACACCCTGTATCTTTAAGAATAAAACCAAGTATAAAACCCATGAGGAAAGAGCCTTCTAAGTTCAAAGTAGACTCAAAATAAATGAGTAGTAGGACTAGAATAATGAGAGAATTAAAACTATATGGAGGAGTTTGAGAAGGGATCTTCTACTCCACTTTCCCCCCTTATAAGAAGAGGAAGATGATATTCAATTTTGGAATTTGTAAACTATATAAAAATATATATGTAAGATTGTGAAGAAATGGGAAAACCTCATAAATGATGAGCAAACAAATATGTTTGATGGAGAGCTTGCAAAATTGTTAGTATGTGAGGAATACAAATTAGAAATGAAACCAAACAAATCTTTTACCCATAATGATCCAAATGGATTTTCTTGATGTGGAGGATTCTTGTCAATGTAAAGATCTTGGTGCCTAAATAATTTTCACGAATATGTTGAAAGTAGGAATCAAAGTAAAATTTCCACAAATGCTAGAGCCAATAGTGTTGTGCATGAGAATTACATAGAGAATGTAAGAAAGCATGTATTGAAGAACAAGAAAGGTAGAGTGAGCTTAGTAACTAATTCCTTTGAGAGAAAAACTTTGTATGTAGCTAAAAATTACCATTATCTTGAAAGAAAATTTACTTTCATAATTTAAAGAGAAGAGAGGAGAAGCATTTGAAATGCAAGGATATATTAGAAGAAATTAAGCAAACAAAGAGACCAATGAGAAATTTTCTAGGGAAGTCATGCAAATAAATTACAACATTTAATAATTCCAAAATTCATTAGAATTTATTGCCACAACTTTTCTAATATTTTAATTTAATGTCTAATATGAGGAAAATAATGCAATCACATTGATGTTAGTGTGGTTGCACCAAAGAGTCCATGGTCAATATTTCAGGAATCCTAATTACGATGTGAAGAAATAAATGATTTATTTGGTAGAGTTTAAGTTGAAAAAAATTATGAGTTTTTAATATAATGTAACACTTCTTGGGTTTCTTGTGAGGCTAATTCATTGGTTAATTGTGACCTAAACTATGCTATAGGATTAGACACTTTTATTAGTACAAACTATTATGTAAAAATCTTATTGGGTATGAAAATTTGACATTATTGATGCAATATGCAAAATAGATGTACAAGAGAGACTATATTGTTCATATGAGAGCAAGAGGTGAACATACATAGGCTATAGTTACAATACACTACCAAGACATGTGGATGTACAATCAATGAAACATAAATGAGATGGAGCCACATGTGTGTAGAATATCTCCACTACAATAAAACACAAGACATGTGATTAACCTACCTAAGTAGATGCCTACTTAAGCAAGCATATGCTATCTTAAGTGTACAATATGTACTAAAATAAATGAATTAAATGGAAAAATAAAATAATGCATTGATACATGAGTTGATAGAAACCTTGATTCTAAGATGGTCACCAATATGACATTAACTACTATTGTCAATCTTCAATATGACGTTAACTACTCTTGTCGATCTATAGTTACAATACACTACCAAGACATGTGAATGTACAATCAATGAAACATAAATGAGATGGAGCTACATGTGTGTAGAATATATCCACTACAATAAAACACAAAGACATGTGATTAACCTACCTAAGTAGATGCCTACTTAAGCAAGCTATGCTATCTTAAGTGCATAATATGTACTAAAATAAATGAATTAAATGAAAAAAATAAAATAATACATTGATACATGAGTTGATAGAAATCTTGATTCTAAGATGATCTCCAATATGACATTACCTACTATTGTTGATCTTCAATATGACATTAACTACTCTTGTCGATCTTCAATATGGCATTAACTACTCTTGTCGATCTTCAGATTTACTAGATCTTAATTCTTTATAGAAATTCATAAATCATAAAGCTAAATAAATTTAATTTCTATTTACATTCTATACATATTAATTTATTATATCCACTATCTAATCTCAACCTTTAAGAACAATTAATTTTCCTTTAAAAATCAATTTGAAATTTCATATAAGGATAATAATTTATAAATTGAATAAAAGGCAATTTGAATTGATGGATGTTGCATTATTTAATTGAATATAAGAGCAAAACATTTGTAGCTACAGACGGCCATATTTTTCAAGGCAAAGCCCAAAGGATTACTTATGAGCAAAAGTCGGCAGAATACACAATAATTGGTATTGGGAGAGGTATTGAAGGAAGAATCCCTACTCCTCTGATGGAAACTGTATAATTGAATCCCATCAATTCGTCAGGATACAATTCTTCTCCTTCATTCAGCATATATAACTCCCTTCCTGCAGTGAAGTAAGGTGACACAACTGTATTGGGCAAAAATGAGAGATTATTCGTGGAAGGCATGCCAGGGCACCACAAAACTATGTTGTTTGGAAGACAGGCAGTATCAACGCATCCATTATTTTTAATACCCACATAATATGTGGCCCTCATCATGTCTCCCTGCTGCCACTTATCCTCCATCAGAGATTGCTTTATCTCTATTGACTGCAAATTGCAGGCCCCTGCACCATCACCTGAACAAACATTAACTAGAATTACTCAAATGAAATGAAAGAAATTATGGTTCTGATGATGATGGATCATAGATGTGGAAAAATGAAAAATACCAAGAAAATCTTGATTTCAATCTAATGGACTGTGATATCAAAACTTTCTTGTTATACATTGCATACCATAAGAGTACATGGGCTGAAGCAAAACTGCAAGCCAAAATACTGCAGCCATGCTTGCTTTGCTGTGATAAGTCCTCATCTGGAGTGCTGTGATGATACACAAGTTTCAACTGCAATGGAATCCATGGGTTAAACAGTATAAGAAGGGAGTTGAGAACCTGTTTGTATCACCTAATCCTCACCTGCAACCAGGGCTAGGATTTTTTTCACCCACATCAAAATGATGTGGTACATTTAATAATCAGCCAAGCGGAGGTCTGTTAACCTAGAAACATCAATTCTTAAATTTTGTTAAGATTTAGTCAGAACTGAAAGAGTCTTGTCAACTCACAACTGCGGCATGGACCCCCATCCCCATACTCATGAAACTAAGTAGAGAGAATCGACCACCCAAAAGTGGCATCACAACTACAATGACCAAATTGAACTAAAAAGAAAGGGCCACTCAGAGGCATCAAGAGCTGCAAAACGCAAACACTAAAAATCCAAGTACCCTACAGAAGCAAGAATCTGGAAAGAAGAAAAAATAAAAAAATCTCGATTGATCTTAAATTTTAGAGTCGGCCCACTTTTCCCCTTAATACACAAAGCGAAGTCAACGCTAAATTAGCGTGGAAACAATTTGTTATTTTTTTTTTTTAGTTTTCTTTTCCAACTCTCGAAATTCTAAATAGAGGAGTGAGAGGAGCAATGATAGTCATCAATTGAATTTGGAAGAGGCTTCAATAATCCTAAATTGTGGGGCATGTGAAATAGTGTCAAAGCAACTAATGAATTGACTCTAAATTGTGGTTTCAATATGACTCAAGCTCTCTGCACGTCTCAACCCATGGATTCTGATGCAATCAAATATATAATTAATATTTTACACTCATTTAAAAATTATTATTGACTATTGGTATATATTAATAGTTATATAATAAATTAAAAATTAAAATTATATATATATATATATATATATATATATATATATATATATGTGTGTGTGTGTGTGTGTGTGTGTGTGTGTGTGTGTGTGTGTGTGTGTGTGTGTGTGTGTGTGTGTGTGTAATTTTATCATTAACATTGGTCTCCTATTTTAATTAAGACTTTGAAAGGGCATTGGATCTAGTCGGTGGATTATGAGGGCTTGCCCTTCAATACAAAAGATGCTTTAAGACAGGTCATGTTGTTGCACATTGTGATTTTACGAAGAAGAAGATGTTTGCTTCTTGGTGGAACGATGCTAAGACTGAACATTATACGGTGGAAAAGAAATATGAAACTTAAAGGAGTTTCTCTCAGGTGGTGGTGGGCTCCCCGGGTCCTTTGGCTTCTCCTCAGGCTGGCTCTGTTGGGGGGGTTGATGGGGGTGTCTCTCTTCTTCCTACAACTCCTTCTCCAACTGTTGGAGATGCTCTTGTGGATGACCTTGGTTCTGCTGTTGTTGGGGTTTGTGTGTTGGCAAGTAATGTTTTAAGAGCACTAGGGATCACTTAAGGGTTGTCATTTATGACAACACTTATGTTGGACTGATCACATGCAGAGAGTTTTGGTATTGGAGACTCAGTCATGAAAATGACTAAGTACAGAATCATAATAACAGTATACTGCGGTACTATTTTGGTTAGCAAAGATGATATGTGATGTATTATGGCTTGCAAAGTTAAAGGAAGACACTTTGGGATATGTATGACCTTCAGTTAAGGTCACACATGTTTTGGTGATGAGATAAGTAAGATACATTGATATGAAGGTATGCGAAGATAGAGAATCAATGAAACATGGTATATGAACAATCGTGATGATTGAGGAAATGTTAGTTGGTATGGTAATGTGCTAAGTCAGATGAATTTTGTATATTGCCGACACTTTGATAATATAAGATCGCCAACTCTATGTTTATCATTTGCATAAGTAATTATTATGTTTTGTAATGTATTTTGAGAGCCGACTGGATGGTGGTTCTAATTGATATAAGTATAGAGTGTTTTATGGAAGTGATAAGTGTGATTGTAATGATGATGTGATGGATGCGAATTTGGGATATTAGAGAAAGTAGATAGAAGATGCAAGATCAGTGTTTGACAGAGCTATAATTGGAACTATCAAAGCATAGCAGATGCTTGTATTGTTCACTACTTGAAGAACACTTTTGTGACAGTATTTTGATTGTAAGAGCTATAAGCTCACCACCTTTAATAGGGTTTTTGTATACCCCTAACAGGGTTTTGTATTCCTCTAACAAGGAAATGTACTATGTAATACTTAGCTCCTAACATGGCTAGATCTCCTAACAGGGATTCAATATTTTAGTGTATAGTTGTGGGTACCATCCCCAACGAGGTTTTCCCTTTGCTAGGATTTCCTTGAAAACAAATAATGGTGTTATGAGTTATGTGTTGTGTGTTTATGTTCTTTTAATTTCAGCATTCATATGGTTTATTTATAATTGGTTGAAGTTTAATTTAAAGTGTTGTAATATTAATTCACCCCCCTCTCAGTATTACTTAATCCTAACAATTGGTATCAGAGCTATAGGTCCTTGGAGAGAAAGCCTAGCAGCTTAAGTGAGATCATATTGGATTCAGATGATTTGTAAGAGAACTTTGAAGCAACACTTGATGACCTGGACAAAGAAAAAGTTGAGAATGACGAATTAAAATTCAAATTAAGAAGAGCAGAAGGTTTCATCAAGAAACTAAAGGAACAACTTGAAATTTTAAAAAGTCAGAGACAAGACCTTATGGATAAGATCAAAGAGGAATAAGACAATGACACATCAGACCAAGTAAAGAAGCTGGAGCAAGAAAAAGAGAAAATCAATCTTCTGATGATTAAAGAAGTCCAACATGAAAAGGATGCAAGATACAAAGTTGAAGAGACACTAAAAGAAGCAAATGTGCAGATAGGACAAATGAAGACTGAACTTGATCACTACAAGGATAAATGTTAGGAATTGGAGAAGTACAATTAGATCATTAAAGGTGAACTCACTCAAGCCAAATTACACATTGAGAAGTTACACATGAGCAGTGATAAAATTGATGAACAAAGAGAGAGACAAAAACCTAAAGGAGACATGACTGGAATCAGATTCAATGAAGGTGAATGTTCTAAGACTAATGAAGAATCTCATGAAGCGAAGACTGAAGAAAGACCTACTTTTGAAGAACCTAAAGAATAGATAAGACCTTTTAGAGGTAGATGCTTTGGATGCAACAAAGTTAGACACATGAAAAGAGATTGTAGAGGTAAAAGCCCTTACAAACCCTTTATTGGTTATTGCTATAACTATTATGATTATGGACACAAGAAAGCAGAATGTAGAAAACCAGATCAGTCAAGGAACAAACAAGATTACATCAGAGAAGAGTCAGCAACCAAGATCACATGTTTCAAATGCAATAACTATAGGCACACTGCAAGGTATTGTAGACTGTAGGTAAATCAAGATAGAAGGAGACCACCTACATGTTACAAATGCAACAACCTAGGACACATAGCGAAGTTTTGTAGATATAATGGAGATGACAACAGAAGAGGACCAAGAGAACTACCTCCTGTGGTTATAAAGAAGAATATTGGAGACAATGGTAAAAGTTTTACTGAGTACATGGATGAGTTCGAGAATCATTTCAAGAAATCAGTAAATAAAGAGGATGAGAAGATATGGAAGGTAAAAGATTTCAATAAGGCATTGGTTCAGGGAGAGACAATATATGCTACTGTGTCTTCGCATGATGAGTACATTGAGACATCGACCTAGAAGGCCGCATGGCCTTAGGGGGAGCATTGGATGTAGATAACATATTATATCCAGCCCCTGATTATGTGGAATGAGCTCATGTGAGCTTAGATATGGTGTGTACAAACACTATGGAGTCTATGTTTGTGATCACAACACTTGGAGATTCATATCTTTTGTTCGCAAGATTTTGTTTGACCGAACAACGTGCGAAGTTGAGCTACCCATGATTAATGCATTTAATCAACCTGCGATGGATAAAAGAGCTTGAAACATATCATTGCTACACCGTTTGATAACCAGTGACCATAGAGAGCAGTGTGAAGAAGCATTTTAGCCACCTAGCAACCACATTGTGTGATCGATTTGAACAGAAGTTACATAATTCAACATATCAAAGGTATTTAGATTTTATACTCTTCAAGAAGATATGGATGCACCTGTGATTTTTGATGTTGTTGATAAACCGAGGTATAAGTTTGAGAAACATCTTTTAAAGTCTTGTGAGGATGATCTGGAAGGAGCATTTTCACATACCCCTTACGACATGTTACATGTTGAAGAAATTAGGGCTTACATACATTGTAGGTATGAGATTATAGGAGATGTTGATATCTATAGTGAACAAGATGGGATGATAGAAGCATATAGAAAGATGATAGAAGATTTTAAGCATCTAGAATTTCAATCCATTGTTAAGTTAACCCTTCTAACTGAGTTTAGCAAAACTGAATGGTTCAAGATAATTCTAAGTAGAATCCATGACCAGTTTATATGGATTGGATAACAACCAGTTAAGATATGTGGACAAATGATTCATGAGATAACTTGATTAGATAATATTGGAGCCCTCCTAGTAACTGAGAAGAATATCAAAAAACAAGTAGAAACCCTAACCCATTCTAAGTGGGATAAGAGAGCGATGACTGTGAATGACATCTTTCTGTTGGCATTAAGCAGGATTGCCACTAGTGACAACACTTATTTGCATTCTGAGTGCAAACCGAGCAGAACAGTGCAAACTGAGCAGAATAGTGCAAACCGAGCAGAACAGTGCAAACTGAGAAGAACAGTGCAAACCGAGCAGAACAGTGCAAACCGAGCAGGACAGTGCAAACCGAGCAGGACAGTGTAAACCGAGTAACATTATGTCTACTGAGTCACAGGTATTTACCGAGTTCGAAACCTACCGAGTGGTTAGTATGAACCGAGCCTTCACTTCTATCGAGTGCATGACGATGCCGAGTAATGCAGTGGACGCCGAGTATCAGAAAGTCACCGAGTTAGTTTGCAAGAACCGTGTAACCATACTTGGGTCGACTTAGTAGCACTTATGTTTATTTGTCAAGCCGACTTTGTAATTGTAATTAATTGTTTAGACTTGTATATAAACAATGTTGTAAAATACCAAGATGTATGAGTATGAATGAATATGAAAAAGAGAGAAAGGCAGAGATAAGCGAATTACAAAGGGCTACAGCAGTATAAGATGCAGCAGAGACAAATTCATCACAGAAGGTGATCAGTACATCAACGAATCTCATTCAGCAATCCAGTTGCAAAGTAAGAGATCTACTGTTTCATCCTAACAGGTGAATCAGCTTGAAATCCTTTAACCGGGTAGACTTAATAGTCTTTGTAAAATCTCTTTACCGAGTGCATACTTCATTGTATGTTTGTAAATCCTCTAACAAGGTGGACCTAGCAGTCCTTATTGCTCCTAGCAGGGCAGATCATCAGAAGTGATCATTGTAAGCCTTAACTGGCCAACTTTATACTGCAGTACTAAAGCTTTGTGGGTTTCATCCCCACCCCAGTTTTACTTTATTTTGGAAGGTTTCTGGGTAACCAAATCTATGTGTCATTGTTGTGAATGCTTTTATGTTTCATGCTTTCTATATGCAAAAGGATAAAGTGAACTATATGTTAATACATCTGTTATTGAAAGAAAATTCAGAGTTACTGATTCACCCCTCCCCTCTCAGTAACTTGGTTAATTCCTGAATATTTCCAATAATTGGTATCAGAGCTGTATTGGTTCTCAAGATAAAGCTTAACTAGCTTGAGCAAAGATCCAGGACAATGGAGGTATTCAAACTGAACAAGGTGATTGAAAATGAAAAGCTAGATCTGGAAATGGCCATAGCTAAACTTAAAGAAGCAAAAGAACATCTTTCCCAATCCCTAAGAAGAAGGAAGGAACTTGCAAATCAGATGAATGATCATAATTACATTGTAGAAAAGATTGAAGATCTTTTTCCCTCAGATAGCTCAGATGAAGCAAACAATGCTGTCAAAGAACTCCTAGAAAAGAATGGGTCTCTGCAGGGAGAAGTGAGAAAATTAAAAAGAGAACAAGAGCTACACTCAACAAGATTTTGTGAGATCTTAGAACAAAGAAACAAGTTGAAAGATGAATTAGATGGAAGGAACAATGAAGTCCAAAATAAAACCCTTCAGCTAGAAAACCTAATTGGTCAGATCTCCCATACAAATGAGGAAATTCTGACTCTAAGATCAGAAATAGAAAGCACAAGAGAAGAACTAAGATCTGAAAAGCAAATCAATCTAAGATTGGTGGATGACCTAAACACCAAAAAACAAATCAATGAATGCTGAAGAGCCAAGAAGACTTAAATCAGCTGTATGATCGAAATCTTCATAGGCAAAAAGGAAAAGCAGGACTTGGATACAAAGGAGAAGGTGAATCTTCTAAGCAAGGTACTCAAAGGAATCAGAAACCTACTTGTAATCATTGTGGAAAAATAGGACATACTTCAAATAAATGTTGGAGCAATGAAAAAGTAGAATTCAATGGAAAATGCTACAACTGCAATCAGCATGGTCACAAAGCAAATGAATGCAGGGAAAAACTAAGATTCAAAGGCAATTGTCACAAATGCAACAAACAAGGTCACAAGGCATCCGAGTGCAGATCCAAAACATTCAATCCAGCAGAACAAATTATGAAAGCAATGTTTGGATGGGATTACAACACTTGGTGTAGATGTCATTACTGTGGAGAATATGGACACATTGGCATGAACTGCATAAAACATCATCTAAGGAAAAGAGATACTACCGTAAGATGTTTCAAATGCACTAAACTCGGTCACATAGCCAGAAATTGCATGAATGCTAGCGAAGTTGAAGATGGAAAGAAGAATGAAGCAACTAAGGTTAGGAAATAGATGAGACAACAGTGGATTCCTAAATCTACTGAGCAAACCAGTCCAAGTAATGGAATGGGTGGCTCTACCGACTCAAACTAATTCCCAAGAAAGCACTGGAACTGTATTCTCATAGACAAATTTCAAGCAGTTCCAGAACTAAATTAAAAGAAAGATCTAAATCGGCATACAAGATGCAATAAGATCACAGGAAGGTCGGTATCAGTTTTTACCGAGCAAGGTCGGGAGTGGTCTAATATGATTACCGAGCGAGGGCGGAGCAATATGAATTCTCAAGTTCACCGAGTTGCGAAGTCTTTACCGAGCAATTAATTCATAGTGGGTGACAATCTGTCAGAATTCATACCCTAATTTCTATGAAGCATTAATGACAGAGTTGTAAACAAAAGGCAAGAAATCAAACTCATTCTTCACCGTGAACTTTAGCATTTTGAGAGCAGAAAATTTCAAGAGCAATCCAGCAATTCAAATACTTTTGCGAAAAGAATTCTCTGTGAGCTACCATGGCATCATCCAGCGCTTCAGCGATGAAAGGAACAGAAATGATAATCAAAGGGGAATGGAGAGCACCAGATTTCAAACTCATACCTGTAATTGCAGCAGCCCTAGACTCGAACGGAGCTCAATCTTAGATTCCTCCTAAGGTACTACTTGTTAACGATATTCGCAATCATTTCAATTGTGCAATTCAAGAGATGGGAAACCTAGAGCTAGATATTAAGCGTGAGGAACTGTGTGTGGATGGTATTCTAAAACCCGAGCACAAACATCTGAAAGACAAGGGATTAGTTCACATTGCACATTTACCTCGAAACTTTCGGGAGAAATGGGTTAGATACATTCTCAGCCGTGTACATGAAGGAAAGATTTTGCTTGAGCAACCCATAGAGATCACTAAGAAGATGATTCACCAAATCACCGGTCTTCCCATGTTAAACAAAGCTAAATCTACCAAAACCCTAGGTCGGCCGAAACTGGAGAAGAAAACCCTAGCCGAGTGGGACGGTAGAGGCATGAAAGTAAGCAGCATTACTGATGCTGAACTGAAGTTTGGAACACACATCATTTCCCATAAGATATACAGTTCAAGTCGATATAATAGTGTCTCCTGCGAAGCCATAGACCTAGCATACAAAGTGGTCAAGAATAATTTATCATTTGATCTTGCAGATTTGTTGTTAAAATAGTTTAACAAGAACATGGAAAGCATTCAAACTTCCAAAAACAATCCATGTAAGTTTGGATCTCTACTGGTCTGTTTATTTTTATATGTTCAGAAATTCTTCCCTTCCAAAGGAAAAGTAATATGGAGAAAAGATGTGCCAGTTCTTTATGAGATAAATGAATATATTTCAGAAATGGGTGAAAATTTTGATAACATCATGGACAGTTATTTTGAGTCTTTCAAGGAGAAAATGAACGACAGATTCCAGATTCCACAGAAGTTGGTTGAAGATTATAAGGATGATATTTGTTTTATGGTGGACTATGATAGAGTATACATTCAAGCAGCTAAACTGAGGATTGTACATGTAAAACCTCTTCCTTATGAGGTAAACATTGATGAAACAAAGAATATCATTGAAGCCCTCCTTAATCAGCCTGTTAATCCCAAAGCTCCATATTTTGGAACATATAAAGAAGCTTAAAGATGAGAGAGACAAGGAATATAAAATCATTAAGGATGCTAAGGACATTTTGTCAGAAGCATTAGGTATTGAAATAGACTCCTCTCAACATGTTTTGTTACAATTAGCAGAAGCAGTAAATAAGTACAATGAGGATTCATCTGGGACAGACAAGTTAGTTGAAAAAGCCGAGAAGAAATTCAACAATAAAGTGCTTGAGCACATTGCTCAACACATAGCTATTAATCAAGCAGAATTGTCTTCAGTTTTGACAAACATTGAATCTTCCTATTCGAATGTTACCTCTCTTTTGGCCAGACTATGCAATGTTGCCAAATTCACCAAGGATGTCAAGGATAAAATGAATAAAATTGATGAGGATTTGAAGATTAGCATACAGAAGCTGCAACTTGAACCAAGTTCAAACTCTACTCATCACATGAAAATCTCATTCCTATCAAATATGCAGTCAGAACTACTGAAAGAAGACACAAGGATCAGGTCCACACTGCTAGACATTCAGAACATGATCCTTCCCATCATGAATACAATGCATAAGCACATTGAACATTCCAAAACATTAATTCATGACAATCAGTTCTCAATAGCAGATCACATGATTACACTCTCTGCAGAAGTCCAAATTGCAATCCAAACATGCAAGATTCTGAAAGAAAATTGGGACAGAACCCTGGCGCTGATAATGAAGGTACATTCTATTTTTCTATCAAATTTTGGATTCTCTCTATAAAACACTTGTATATACACCTTTGGCATTATCGCCAAAAAGGGGGAGATATGTATAGAAGAAAATTTAGCACATTGAAAGGGGGAGATAATTTATAAAGCCCTATGAAAAAGACAAATTTTGAAAAATCAAAATAAATCTCAGCATGGTTCATGCATATAAGTTTTGGGCAATAAGTGTTTTTGTCACTAATGCCAAAGGGGGAGTTTGTTGGCATTAAGCAGGATTGCCACTAGTGACAACACTTATTTGCATTCTGAGTGCAAACCGAGCAGAATAGTGCAAACCAAGCAAAACAGTGCAAACTGAGCAGAACAGTGCAAACCAAGCAAAACAGTGCAAACCGAGCAGGACAGTGCAAACCAAGCAGGACGGTGTAAATCGAGTAACATTATGTCTACCAAGTCATAGGTATTTACCGAGTTCGAAACCTACCAAGTGGTTAGTATGAACCGAGCCTTCACTTCTATCGAGTGCATGATGATGCCGAGTAATGCAGTGGACGCCGAGTATCAGAAAGTCACCGAGTTAGTTTGCAGGAACCGTGTAACCATACTTGGGCTGACTTAGTAGCACTTATGTTTATTTGTCAAGCTGACTTTGTAATTGTAATTAATTGTTTAGACTTGTATATAAACAATGTTGTAAAATACCAAGATGTATGAGTATGAATGAATATGAAAAAGAGAGAAAGGCAGAGATAAGCAAATTACAAAGGGCTACAGCAGTATAAGAAGCAGCAGAGACAAATTCATCACAGAAGGTGATCAGTACATCAGCGAATCTCATTCAGCAATCCAGTTGCAAAGTAAGAGATCTACTGTTTCATCCTAACAGGTGAATCAGCTTGAAATCCTTTAACCGGGTAGACTTAACAGTCTTTGTAAAATCTCTTTACCGAGTGCATACTTCATTGTATGTTTGTAAATCCTCTAACAAGGTGGACCTAGCAGTCCTTATTGCTCCTAGCAGGGCAGATCATCAGAAGTAATCATTGTAAGCCTTAACCGGCCAACTTTATACTACAGTACTAAAGCTTTGTGGGTTTCATCCCCACCCCAGTTTTACTTTCTTTTGGAAGGTTTCTGGGTAACCAAATCTATGTATCATTGTTGCGAATGCTTTTATGTTTCATGCTTTCTATATGCAAAAGGATAAAGTGAACTATATGTTAATACATCTGTTATTGAAAGAAAATTCAGAGTTACTAATTCACCCCTCCCCTCTCAGTAACTTGGTTAATTCCTGAATATTTCCAACACTTTCAACAAGATGTGCGATTGGTAGCAATGATATTAGGTTACAAGATGTTCCACAGTTCAACAACCCTAACTCTGTATTAGCTGGATTAGTTATGATGGCATACATAATGGTTAAGGAAAATAAGAAATATAACCTATGTGAAGTTCTAGCACAAATATTTTTGGAAAATGTGAAGGTTATCAAGAAAGACAAGTCAAAGGCATTCGGGTTTGGTTAACTTTTGGTTCATATGTACATCTACATTGAGCACAAATTCCCTGGAATGCACCCTAGAGCATGGAAGAATGATGTACCTATTGGTATTCAAATCTCTGAGAGCTACATAAGACAAGATAAAAATTGGGTAGATGGAGAGATGTTTGCAATGACCAAAATCCTTCAAAGGAAAATGAAGGAGAGATACATGATACCTAAGGAGATAGTTGAGAAATATAAAGACATAATCTGTTTCATGGTTGAAACTGATTGTGTGTGCTTTGAGGCAGTTGAGCCTAGGAAGAAATGGTGCTACCCTATGGGGTATGAAGTCAGTTCCAAGGTTCTCACAATGTAAGTTGAACATGTACTAGCAATAGAGATAGACACATCTGAAGAGAGATGGGGAAATTATTGTGAAAAGTCAAAAAAATTTAGAGAAGAACAGGATAGTGGGACTAGGAAGAGAAAGATTGACAAAATAGTTGAGGACATTATTGCGAAGGTAGGAATCACTAGGGAGTAGCTAAAGAAACTAAGGACAAAGATGACATAAGCATCTTCCAGCATGGAAATTGATGCACCTCCTCCTTCTGAAGCTGAAAAGATAGTAAGTCCTACTCATGATATAATTGATTTATCATCTACACATGAGAAGACTGCATAAGAAGTTTTACCTACAAGAACACCTAGAAGATCTACAAGATCAACCAAACCAAGCAGCCCTAAGAATCAAAAGGTAGAAGCAGAGGAAAAGAAGGAAGATGAAAAAGAAGTACAACAGAGGCCACAAGATCTATGGAAGTTGGATATTTCAATGTTGCAAAAGAGAGTGATAAGAGATGGAAATCTGAAGACAGTAAACATATATTATGAAAGGTATGATTCTGATAATCAGGCAATAATTGAGGACACAATAATTGAGTACTTATTAACTTTCAAGAAGAATTTGTTAGAGATAGAAGGAAGTATCCCCAAGGACTTGTATAGCAAGTTAGAAATAAGAAAATAGTTAGCACAATCTGAGGATGAGAATATAAGAAACAAGGCTATTGAAGACATGTTGCCAGTAGTCTCTATATAAGAGATGGAGAGAATCATCAAAGAGATGAGCATAAACAAGAACTAGACACCTCCTCTACTCTATTGTTGGCAAGTATGGCCAAACTAGTGAGCGCAGATGTGGAAAGAATGGATGAGGATGAACTCATGAGGTTATCCTTCATGGAATTTGCTAAAACAAAAGAAAGGTCAGTACAAAAAGGGTACAAAAAGGTAAAGGTGATTGCTAGGATAGTGGAGATAGTGAACAAAATACTCCCAACACCTCTTATTTTTCAAGGAAAGGATGATGTAGAGAACCTAAGCTTGGCATTGGACAACTTTGACAGTCATTTTGAGTCACTGTTGAAGACCACAGAGGATAAGGCATAAAAGAGGTTCTTAAAAAGGAAGTTGAAGGAAGTTTGTCAGTCCATCTCATGGGACTTGGACATTCTGAAAGCAACTACACTTAAAGCTAGAAGCTGTGTAGCACAAGGAAGAAAGGTATACAGTTATTATATAAATCCTATTAGATATGTGAAAAATATTGAAGATATCATAGCCAAGGATAGGGCTACACTAGATAGCATGATGGACAATTGTGAAACCTCTTCACAAACAGTGGTAGAAATGGACAAATATACATCCAAGCTTTTGGATAAGATACGTGTTTTGAATACAGAGAAAGGGAGAGTAGTGGAAAGATTTGGATTGCTAAAGAGTCTAATCACTCCTAAGCTTTCAATTCTTGAATCTCATCTCACAGAGATGGAGAAAATAGAAGGATCAATGACAAATGCTATACCCACTAAGTTGAAGGCAACATAAACAAAATCTTATGTACTGAATGGACTGATCCATGTTAGTGAACTTCTGATTAAGTCATGGGTTGATGAAGTGAAGACCTTGGAAGACTCCTTCCAAGACATTCTAAATCTGGTAAGTAAGCACTAAGTCTTTTGTGCTTAGAATTTTGAAATTTTGTAAGTACCTTTGCCATTGATGTCAAAGGGAGAGGAAGAGACGAGAAAAATGAAAAGAGGAAGAGAAGAGAAAAAATGATAAGAAGAAAAAGAATTAAATAAAAAAAAAGAGAAGAAAAGAGAAAAAGAGAAAAGAAAAAGAAAAGAGGAGAATATGTATATAGAGAAGTAGAAGGAAAATAGTGCTTTGACACTTACTCATTTTTCCCTAAGTGTTGCCATCAATGCCAAAGGGAGAGATTGTTGAAAAGTGATGTTTTGGGAGCACTAGAGATCACTTAAGGGTTGTCATTTATGGCAACACTTATGCTGGAGTGATCACATGTAGATATTTTTGGTATTGGAGACTCAATCATGAAAATGACTAAGTACAAAATCAAAATAATAGTATATTACAGTACTATTTTGGTCAGCGAAGATGATATGTGATGTATTATGGCTTGCGAAGTTAAAGGAAGACACTTTGGGATATGTATGACCTTCAGTTAAGGTCGCACATGTTTTGGTGATGAGATCAGTAAGATACAATGATATAAAGGTATGCAAAGACAAAGAATCAATGAAACAATGTATATGAATAGTTGTGATGATTGAGGGAAGGTTAGTTGGTATGGTAACATGATAAGTCAGATGAATGTTGTATATTTCTGACAATTTGGTAATATAAGATTGTCGACTCTATGTTTATCATTTGTATAAGTAATTATTATGTTTTGTAATGTATTTTGAGAGCCGACTGGATGGCAGAATTGATATAAGTATAGAGTGTTTTATGGAAGCGATAAGTGTGATTGTAATGATGATGTGATGGATGCAAATTTGGGATATTAGAGAAAGTAGATAGAAGATGCAAGATCAGTGTTTGACAGAGCTATAACTGGAACTATCAAAGCATAGCAGATGCTTGTATTGTTCACTACTTGAAGAACACTTTTGTGACAGTATTTTTATTGTAAGAACTATAAGCTCACCACCTTTAATAGGGTTTTTGTATACCCCTAACAAGGTTTTGTATTCCTCTAACAAGGAAATGTACTATGTAATAATTAGCTCCTAACATGGCTAGATCTCCTAACAGGGATTAAATATTTTAGTGCATAGTTGTGGGTACCATCCCCACTGGGGTTTTCCCTTGGCCAAGATTTCCTCAAAAATAAATAATGGTGTTATGAATTATGTGTTGTGTGTTTATGTTCTTTTCATTTCAGCATTCATATGGTTTATTTATAATTGGTTGAAGTTTAATTTAAAGTGTTGTAATATTGATTCATCCCCCCTCTCAGTATTACTTAATCCTAACATTGTGCTAGGACTATTCCTCTAGTTGCTACTAGCCCTGTCTTATTGAAGGTTGTCGGGTCTTCACTTGGTCTTTCTAGGGGCACTGTTGGTGCTTCCTCTCAGGGTTCTAGTCTTTCAGTGTTGGATACTAGGGATGCTTCTACTGGTTTTGTTCCTTCTCTTTGTACTAGGTCTTCTACTGGTGAGCCTATTGTTCCCGACTCTGCTAGTCCTTCTACCTCTTCTCCTTTGGTTGATGCTGGTTTCGGTTCTTAGTTGGATGATTTTATGCATGTTGAACCTTCGTTGGGTGTTGGGTCTTCGGTCCTGGATTCATTGTGCTAGTAGAATGAGGCTGCTAAATTGGAAGAGGGTTGGATTATGGTTAAAGGTATTCACTCTATATGGTCTTGGCCCTCATTTAACATGACTCTACGGTCCCATAAGAAGGGTACTAAAGGAAAACTCTAATGTTTGGTTTTGGTTTTGGGTTTTTGTATCTCATTGTTTTCTCTTGAGAAACGTTCTTGTGTGTCTGGTTTTGGGGGTTGGTCTTTTTTTTTGACTAACCTGATGTTTTCTTAGGGGGCTTTCATCGCACTATCTTAAGCTTAGATCTTGTATAGGGTTTCAGGCCCCCTTCAAAACCTGCTTATACTTTAATCCAAAACATTGGTCTCCTCCTAAAATAGTAGTTGACAAAATCGGTGGCTTGCTAATCTTTTACTTCATCTAAACAAATGTCTTTTGTTGAATTCTACCCTATATAAAGAACTTACTCATCACCATGATGGAATATAAAGCATTGCAGTTGTGGAATATGATTTGATAAGCTTTCTCAAATATTGAACTACCCCTCCAAAACTCTTTGCCTCAATCACAATGAAAGTCTTGGATCATTTCAAAATCATTTCCACTTTTAATAAATTCCACTTTTGATAAATTCTTAACAGTAGTTAGATTGTTGTTTGATAAATTTTGATGTCAGTTACTTCATAGACTTAGATAATATTTGATCTTAGACTTAGACAATTATTTGGTAAATTCCCTCTTTAAAACATTGGTAAGTTTTAATCTCAGTTACTTCATAGACTTAGCTAATATTTGATCTCAGACTTAAACAATTGTTTGGTTATTGCCCTCTTATAAAATTAACTGAATATTTTCCTATGTAATTAGTAGTATGATTATAAACTAAACCTATTTTATGCAATTCATTTTGATCTCAAGTACTTCATAGACTTGGCTAATATTTGATCTCACACTTTGGTAACTTTTTGGTGACTACCCTCTTAAAAACTTAATTGAATATTTGCTTATGCAATCAACTATATGAATATAAATGGAAAAATCTATTTTCTAGAGTTCAAGAGTTAAATTCTATTTTATTTTCTCTTTATATCTCTATGCTATGGAAACGCCCTTAAGTTTTTTAAAACATAGTTTTTGTTTATTTTTCTACATTTTTTTAAGATCAGAATTTTCCTATTTTTTCTTGATTTTTTTCAAAAAATCTTATAGTTTTGGTTTGTCGATTAATCCCCTAGACGATTTTTTCTTCTATGCAATAGACAACAACATAAACATAAAACCTTAAATAAGTTGAAAGAAACTCCCTAACCATTAAACCCACATGAAAAGTATGCTACCCACATCCCCTTGGACTGAGCTACAACACATTTCAAGTTATCAATAAGTTGAGGAGAATTAATGTCATGAATCATTCCTTTCTTATGGGTCACCCACATAAACATAAAGCCTTCACCCACATAAACATAAAATATTAAACAAGATACCCTTGGCCACCAAAACCTAATTGAAGATGTGTTATCCTTTCACAAATATGTCATTCATATTCCCTTGGACTGAGGTGCAACACAATTTGAGTTACCAATAAGTTTAGGAAAATTAATTTCAAGAATCACTCCTTTCTTACGGATCACACACATAAATATAAAGCATTAAACATGACACCCTACCTATCAAATAGACTTGAAAAGCTTCCATTATCGAACAAATATGCCACCCACATCTCCTTGGATTGAGTTTCAACACACTTCAAGTTGCCAAATGTTGAAGAGAATTGATGTCATGAACCATTTCTATCTTATGGGTCACCCACATACACATAGAGCCTTAAAAATGACACCTCCTAGCCATGAAATCTACCTGAAGATGTGCCATACTTGGATAAATATGGCACTCCATCCCCTTGGAATGAAGTACTTTGAGTTTCCAATAAATTGAAGAAAATTGATACCATGAATCACTTCTTTCCTATGGATCACAAACATAAACAAAAAGCCTTAAACAAGATCACTTTTCCTAATCATCAAACCTACTTGAAGATGTTCCATCCTTAGAAAAATATGGCACTGCATCCCCTTGGACCAAACTAAGATTTCTTTTAAATCATGAATCACTTCTTTCCTATGGATCACTTGCATACACAGAAAGCCTTAAACAACACAACCTCCAACCATCAAACCCACTTGAAGATGTGTCATCCTTGGACACATTTGGCACCAAATTCCCTTGGATTGAACTATAGTATACTTCAAATTTCCAACTTGAAGAAAATTGTATCATGGATCACTTATTTCCTATAGGACACCCACATCAATATAAAGCCTTGAACAAAATACCCATAACCATAAAACCCACTTGAAGAGGTGTCATGCCTACACAAACATGTACCACCCACATCCCCTTGGACCAAGCTATAGTAGACTTCAAGTGATGATCTTATAATGATCAATCATCTCCAAGGCTCCCCTTTCATGAGTGACCAACATGTTCTTAACCCCCACTTTCAAGTCCAAGAAAAAGGTTTACTTAGCATCCAACTAACATGACACAATGAACATTTCTTTATTAAGTTGAAGGAGGCTTGATATAGACACTTATATGATGTTGAGTTCAAGTCTCCTCAATAAACAAATTAAAAACACAATTCCTTATTGAAAACCATAACATCACCATGGAATATAGGCTAGCTGAAACTACCTTGAGCCACAAGAAAGGACCAATCACAATCTTCTTTCATAAGAATAAGTAATTAATCCTCTCAAAATAGAAAATATAATTATATTTCCTAACATCCCCATCCAACACATTATTGTCAAGATTGTGCAAAGAAATCTTTATGAATAAAATCTCCACAACAAAGAGATACACCATTCCCAAGCCCTTATAGATTGACGTTCATTTCATTTAACTCATTACGATTAGATTAAAAACTTTAGTTGTTGTAGACCATTGAAATGTAGAAGTGTCTTACAAGACCCAAAATGATTAGATTCAAACAACAATAATTAAATATTATTATTAATGTTAGTTAATATTGTTATTATTGGGTATGTGCAGGATCATGGTATGCCAAAAAGTGGTGATGTGAAAAAAACCAATTTTCACTCGTCCAAAAGTGCACAAATAGATTTGTTGACTTTTTAGTAGGCCTAGGTGTCAGTACACCTGGCCAAGCCAAAAGCCAAAGCTAAAGGGAAAATCAAATATCTGATATTTGCCAGTAATTATAAATCTCTGTACCCAGCCGCGTTCAACATTTTTTCATTGTAAAAACATGAATGCAGCTAGGGCTATCCGATATCTGATATTATTTCCCCTATCTGATTTTTCCTAATTTTCCAGGTAAGTGAAAGCTTCTAATTTGTATTATTTTTATTGTTTTTAAATAGAAATATATAGTTTTTTATATAAAAATTAGGGTAGTAATGAGTTTTTGTATTGTTTTTTAAAATTCATTGTAATTATCGATTTGTTTTTTCATTGTTATTAGACATGGAATCAGAAAAGCCTCCTAATAATACTGCAAAAAATTCAGAACCACCTCCCAACAATCCCCCACCTCCAAAAGATGTACCTGTCACAAACCCTCACCATTTAGAAGATCTAATAGGAGATAATCTAAATGAACTTAGAGGATTTCAAACCGCATATGCCAATATCCCCACATTGCACCCCATGTTTATGACATTGAACTCAATAATTGGAAACATGGAGAAGCTGACACAACAACATAATGCTGCACTTCTTTGGCGCGAATCCATGCATGCCCATTTTGACGATGGGCTTGATTATGATCAAGTCATGAACCTAAATATAACAAAACATGACATAGCTAATCTTTTTGTGGATCCTAAAACTGGTCTAAAAGTAGACCATAAAAAAACCACGTTGTCAATTAAATGGTGCACAAATAGTGCAATATGTGACAAATTTTGGGATCATTGGTGATGGTTTTTGATAGACCACCTCACAACAATTTGGATGTCCCATTTTATTTTATTATAAAATTGTATGCTGAATTTGTTCTCGGTCACAAGGTGAATTATTGGAGTATGAGACCGAACCAGGGTGTAGGTTTAGGTGCTCCGCAAGACAGGCCATGTGCACAATGGGTGAAATCCCACACATATGTCCCCCCTCCCGAGATTTCACCACCTCCCATAGTGCAACATCCAGACATTATTGTTGAGGCTGACTCACAGACTATTCGAGCCATTCACGCCTTGACTGATCTGCTAGTTATGCAGAGCACAACATTGTTGCCTCCTCATCCTGATGCTTCTGGCACTTGAGCTCACATGTTTTTGTGCCCCACACTTGTGTTATATGCAAGAATTTGTGCTTTGGTCCCCTGACTGATAGTGATTCATATAATTTCAGCTTCGATGGGGATGATTCTACACAGCACATTACAGGCACTACAGCAGCTCATGGAGATGTGCATCAGGAGCCTACAATGCCATGGACTCCCACTGTTATGGTAAGGGTAAACCGTTCACTTTTTACATTGTTTTTAAATTTTATTGTTTGTATTTTTAGTATAATTCCTTATAATAATTTCCCACTTATGTCTTTTTATGTGTTACATTTATGTTCAGTTGATGATAGAGGAGGAGATGGTACAGGTGGAGGGGTCCACGCTTTTGGCCATATCATTTGGTCTTAACTCTTCCATGGTACATATGTTTTAATGTACTCATTGGTTTCCTTTTAAATTATGATTATAGTATATGTACATTGTTTTCTAATTTTTATGATCATCTTTTACATACTGATGTAGGTGTCACCAGTTGCCACCGGGGGGCAATGTGAGGGGGTACAGGTGTCAGCTGTTGATAAAAGAAAGGTAATTAAGTAATTTAGTTTGTTTATGCATACATGTATATTTTTCAATAGTGCGTACTCATTTTTAATTTACATGGTTTATTTGACAGAGAGTGGCATGTGATGATGTCGTGAGACCCTATCGTCATGATAGAGTCACATGCATATCCATTCAGAGTGATAGCCCCATGATACGTACATTTCTAAAGTTATTTATGTGTATTTTTCTATCAAGTATATATAATATGGTCAAGTTATGATAATATGAAGTATCTGTTTGAATTTTGTAGGTCACTCCTAGTTTGAGGGAGCCAGAATGGCAAGGGTTTGTATTGCTGATGACTCAGCCAACAATCCCTGAAGAAAGTTCAACACAGGTAAGTTTTAATGTTAATTCAGTTATTTTGTAAACATATATTTTCTACCAAGTTTTTAACATTAAATAGTATAACTCGTAGATTATTCTCATGTTCACAAACATATACAGGTGGGAGTCGTCATTGGTGGCACTATTCCTGCACTTCCAAGAACATATATTAGGTCTCCTGCCCGTGGGAGGAGACAAAGAGGCAAGGTATATGAGAGTTCAATTTTAGTTTAAATTTTATTTATTATTATTGACTATGATTCTGAATTTAAATCTAACTTGGGGTTTCACTTTTTTGTTTGAATGCAGGATCCATTAGAGCCGAAGAGTACTTCAAAGAGGCTCCATTTTGATGATCCACCAGTAGAATATGATGTCCTAGAAATATTTGTAGTTGAACTTCTTATTTTGAGATGTCATATGACATATTTTGAGATGGCGTATGCCACATTGTATCTAGATATGTTGACATATAAATATGTATAGAATTATTGTTCATTTTGATATATATATGAAACTTGATATTTGATCCAATTTGTTAATTGTGTGTTCATTTATTCATTGTTAGTATGTAAATATGCTTGTGTGTATGTACTCATGTGTACAATTTATGCCTTAAGTATATTCATGTATATTCAAGTACAATATTCATAACCTAAATTCACGTGTATGGGCTACATGCATGACTTAAGTGAATTCATGTTGTATGCTTTATAATTAATGTGCTACATGTATACTTCATGACTTAAGAAAATTTATGTGTACGCTTTATGTGCTACGTGTGTTCACATGTGTAATTCATCATTTGAGGTATATAAGGATATCTATTAAAGTGGTTTCAAGGTTTGTAGACTTACCCTTTACTCCCAATGGATAAAAGACTTCAAACTAGCCTAATTACATAATCAAACACCCTTTTGGCAATAATCAAACACCCTTTTGGCCATATCAAAACATATTGGTCTTTTGGAAAAAATATCAGTACTCTGCCTGTACCCCTACAAATACACTAGGAATGGCTAAGAAACACGGTCTTGTAGCATCTGATGGATCATCGATACCTCTCATGGGTTTGAGTTATGAGGCTTGATAGTTTGCTGACCAATTGTTCCTAGTGCAACTTTCAACTGACCCTCACTGCAAGTTTTGGCATCGAGTGAGATTGGCATGCCAAATTCAAACAAATTTGAATCTCCCAGGATGGAAAGAGGTTATTGTATGCCTCAGAAACACCATTCTATAGTATCTCATGGATGTCAAACACCTCTCATGGAGTTAAAGTTATGAGCCTCAGAATTTCACTGCTCGATCATGCTTAGTGCACCTTGGGGATACTTTGGTTTGGCGTGGTCCGGAATGTTCTACTGACTCAGTGGTTGAAATAGGGTTTTCCCTAGCATTTACCTGCCCAACTAGAGCTAATGGCACATTCCATTTGGTGCCGGGATGAATGGTTTGGAAGTAATCTATTGGTGCAACTTTCAACTGACCCTCACTACAAGTTTTGGCATCGAGAGAGACTGGCATGCCAAATTCAAAAAAAATTTGAATCTCCCAGAATGGAGAGAGGTTATTGTAGGCCTTGAAAACACCATCTTGTAGCATCTCATGGATCTCTGATATCTCTCACAGGGTTTGAGTTACGAGCCTCAAAAGTTCTCTGCCCAATCGTGCTTAGTGCACCTTGGGGACACTTTGGTCTAGCGTGGTCTAGAACGTTTAGCTGACTTAGTGGTAAAAATGGGGTTGTCCCTAGCATTTAAATGCCCAACTAGAGCTAATGGAACAATCCATTCGGTGCTGGGACAAATGGTTTGGAAGTAATCCATTGGTGCAACTTTCAACTGACCCTCACTGCAAGTTTTGGCATCGATCGAGACCGGTGTGCCGAATTCAAATTTTTTTGAATCTCCTAGAATAGAGAGAGGTTATTGTAGGCCTAAAAAATTCCATCCTATAGCATCTCACGGATCTCTGATACCTCTCACGGGGTCCGAGTTACGAGCCTCAAAAGTTCACTGCCCAATCGTGCTTATGCACCTTGGGGACACTTTGGTCTGGCGTGGTCTGGAATGTTCTGCTGACTCAGTGGTTGAAATGGGGTTGTGCCTACTGTTTACCCACCCAATAAAAGCTAATGGCATAGTCCATTCGATGCCAAGATGAATGGTTTGGAAGTAATCCATTGGTGCAACTTTCAACTGACCCTCACTACAAGTTTTGGCATCGAGCGAGATTAGCGTGCCAAATTCAAAAAAATTTGAATCTCCCAGAATGGAGAGAGGTTATTGTAGGCCTTAGAAATGCTATCTTGTAGCATTTTACAGATCTCTAATACCTCTCACGGGGTCTGAGTTATGAGCCTTGAAAGTTCGCTGCCCAATCATGCTTAGTGCACCTTAGGGACACTTTGATCTGGTGTGGTCTGGAATGTTCTACTAATTTAGTGGTCAAAAATGGGGTTGTGCCTAGTATTTACCCACCCAAACAGAGCTAATGGCATAGTATATTTGGTGCCGAGATGAACAGTTTGGAAGTAATCCATTGGTGCAACTTTCAACTGACCCTCACTACAAGTTTTGGCATCGAGCGAGACTGGCGTGCCAAATTTTAAAAAAATTGAATCTCCCATAATGAAGAGAGGTTATTGTAGGCCTCATAAACACCGTCCTATAGCATCTCATAGATCTATGATACCTCTCATGGGGTTCAAGTTACGAGCCTTGAAAGTTCACTGCCCAATCGTGCTTAGTGCACCTTGGGGACACTTTGGTCCGGAACATTTTGCTAACTCAGTGGTCAAAATAGGGTTGTGCCTAAAGTTTACCCACCCAACCAGAGGTAATGGCATAGTCCATTTGGTGCTGGGATGAATGGTTTGGATTTAATCCATTGGTGCAACTTTCAACTGAATTGCAAGTTTTGGCATCAAGCGAGACTGGCATGCCAAATTCAAAAAAATTTGAATCTCCCAGAATGGAGAGAGGTTATTGTAGGCCTCAGAAACAATATCATATAGAATCTCACAGATCTCCAATACCTCTCACGGGGTTTGAGTTATGAGCCTCGAAAGTTCATTGCCCAATCGTGCTTAGTGCACCTTGGGGACACTTTGGTCTGGCATGGTCTGGAACGTTCTGCTGACTCAGTGGTTGAAATGGGGTTGTGCCTAGAGTTTACCCACCCAACTAGAGCTAATGGTGTAGTCCATTTGGTGCCGGGACAAATGGTTTGGAAGTAATCAATTGGTGCAACTTTCAACTAACCCTCATTGCAAGTTTTGGCATCGAGCGAGACTAGCGTGCCAAATTCAAACAAATTTGAATCTCCCAGAACGGAGAGATGTTATTATAGGCCTCAGAAATGTCATCCTGTAGCATCTCATGGATCTTCAATACCTCTCACGAGGTCCGAGTTACAAGCCTCGAAAGTTCACTGCCCAATCATGCTTAGTGCACCTTGGGGACACTTTGGTCCAGCGTGGTCCGGAATGTTCTGTTGACTCATTGGTCAAAATAAGGTTGTCCCTAGTGTTTACCTACCCAATCAGAGCTAATGGTGTAGTCCATTTGGTGCTGGGATGAACAATTTGGAAGTAATCAATTGGTGCAACTTTCAATTGACCCTCACTATAAGTTTTGGCATCGAGCGAGACTGGCGTGCCAAATTCAAACAAATTTGAATCTCCTAGAATGGAGAGAGGTTATTGTAGGCCTTAGAAATGCTGTCATTTAGCATCTCATGGTTCTTTGATACCTCTCATGAGGTTCAAGTTACGAGCCTTGAAAGTTCACTGCCCAATCGTGCTTAGTGCACCTTGGGGACACTTTGGTCCGGCGTGGTCCAGAATGTTTTGCTGACTCAGTGGTCAAAATGGGGTTGTGCTTAGTGTTTACCCACCCAATTGGAGCTAATGGTGTAGTCCATTCAATGTTGGGATGAACGGTTTGGAAGTAATCCATTGGTGCAACTCTCAACTGACCCTCACTGCAAGTTTTGGAATCGAGCGAGACTGGCGTACCAAATTCAAAAAAATTTGAATATCCCAGAATGGAGAGAGGTTATTGTAGGCCTCAGAAATTTCATCCTATAGCATCTCATGGATCTCTGATACCTCTCACGGGGTTTGAGTTACAAGCCTTGAAAGTTCACTCCCCAATCGTGCTTAGTGCACCTTGGGGACACTTTGGTCCGGCATGGTCCAGAAAGTTCTACTGACTCAGTGGTTGAAATGGGGTTGTTACTAGCATTTACCCACCCAACCTAAGCTAATGGCATAGTCCATTTGGTGCCAGGATGCAATCCTTGAACACTATCCCTTCACCTAGGGAATCATCATTTTACTTTGGACATATTTGACCAATTTTGACTCAATGACTCCAACTATTACATCATTTGACGATACAAATGTAATGGAATTAAGACAATAGAAATGTAAGGATAAAAAATTAAGATGATATAAATTATATAAGGATACAACATTCATAGTAAGGAAACACATTTTTTGCACTTTACATGGCATTAAGACGATACAAATGTGGGCTTTTAATATTTGCAAATCAACCTCATGGGCTCTTTTATATTTCCAATTTTGCATCTAATTTTTTATATACAAAATTTGGCATCTAAATATGCACATTACATTCGATTGTTGTTTTTATATACAAAATTTGTCATCTAAATATGCACATTACGTTCGATTGTTGTTTTTATATACAAAATTTGGCATCTAACTATGCACATTACATTCGATTGTTGGTTTTATATACAAAATTTGGCATCTAAATATGAAAATTACACAACTATATATAAAAAATAAGTGTCCTTTTTACTCCAATCCTTGCATTCGAAAGGCAGAAGAAAAGTTAATAGAGAATATAAGAAGTGCCCTTTTGGCATCTAAATATGCAAATTACAGAACTATATTTTAACTTGAGTTGAACTTACCTACTAAAGTGTGCCTAAAGGGCCATCTCTGTGCTTGAGAGTATTCAGTATTGCTTCATGATCGACAGTACTAATAGTCCAAAGTTCCTTTGTCTTTGGTTTTCCTTGATGTTTCAACAACTTAACATTGGCTGCTATAACAAGGTGTGAATAAATGAGAATGGTTTTGTGCTTCTCATAGTCTTCAAATGCAGGAATGCCATTATTTCTAATCATATATTTGCACAACCATGTTCCCACAACAACATGTGATCTTGTTGAATATGTGAACATATCATCATCTGTCGTCGGTTGTGCAAGTTTCTTCTTTCCTCGTACACAACGTGCTAACTAGTAATTTGATCTCTCATCATTCCCTTCTGGTGCAACCAATGCAAAACCATGTCCTAGTTGTAGAAGATCTGAAAGATGGTCATAGTCAAGTGAACAATCCATGTCATCATTTATTATAGAGACTATGAGAGATAAAAGAGTAAGATAATGTGGAACCTATGTATCAACCCACTCACTTGACTCACATTGATCCCAATCACACTGAAGACAACTCGGACAATAACAAGCCAACTCTTGTGTCCAAATGGTCCATTTACTAGCATCCGAGCTTCGAAATGAATGCATTTTTGAAGAATCTTTCACAGTTTGACAATCCAACCTATCTCCTATTGTGCCCAACTCAACCAAACAAAAGAATTTGCACACCATTGAATCAAGAGTCCCCCCTGTGACAATGTTGAAGTACACCAACCAACAATAGAATGGGCATCAATGAGTTCTGCACTTGAAATCCTTAGTTTCTCCTTAACTAGAGCTCTCTTTACGTATCCACTTGCTCCATCATGCTCCCCTTTTCCCTGACCGGTCTCAAAAAAACACCAAATATGAGGTACACCTCTCTCTACATGCATTCTACATAACCAATAAAACATACGAGCATTTTTGAATTGACCTATGCAATTATCTGACCAAATGAGATGTCTATCCATAGTAATATTATTTTCCCGCACCCACTCAAAGTAATTCTCAAAGCAATGTTGGAAAAACTCGGATGAGTGCAATCTATCATCGCTCATATAAAAATGGTACTCTTTGATTGTCTTTCAGTCATCTTCTGTACTATCAAGGGAATGTCTATATGTTATGTGCACAAAAATAGAAACCTGAATAGAATTGTAATATTGAGCTTGCAACTTGTTTTGGGGCTGCAATGTATAGTTCTCTGCAAAGTCAACAACCAATATAATAGTGCCAATTGGGAAAGTGTCCTTACACATCCTAAATTGTTGATCCAACCACTGAGACCTGTGACTATGCCTTGCATACTTGTAAAAAAGATTCTTCCTGAAATCTGAAATAAAATCAGCTACATTGCATTCTTTAGTAACCAACTCACATCTAGAGCCTTCACCTCCACTTTTTAATGTATATTTAATGATTTCATATACCTTTTTGTGGACAATTGTCTTTCCAAAATTGTGTTTGTAGCCCTCATGAAAACATTCAACAAACTTCACTAGCCCACCACACTCTGAGCACTTGTCATTTAAGCAATCTTTTCTATAAAAGAAACATCCATCTTCTCTAGGACATAAAAAATGATCTAGCAAGTCTCTTGATGATTTTGGAAGAGCACTTGCACCACAATCCTCCAACATTTCATTACTATGCAAAGTAGAATGAATGGATCGTAATAATTCATGGTGCATTGAAAACTCCACATGATATTTCCAACAACAAGTATTTTGAATCTTAAGAGGCACACAAAAAAAGGCTTCAGGGCTTCAAAAGCTCTTTGTGATATTTGCAATGTTGGATGTGTGTCACAAATTTTTTTGAACAACATTGTTTGACTCACCTCCAAATAATGTTTGGGATGCGGGGTGTGGTCTCGAATGCCAATTCTCAACTTCAAGACATCCTTCACATTTGGTGACACTCTTGAGTTAGATTGCCAAAATAGTTGAATTTGATCCTTCACAGCATCGGTAAGCTTCTTATCACAATGTGAAAGTATCCCACCATAAGCCCATGTATCATTTTGAAGAGGATCATCAAGTCTTTCTCTTCTTGCAAGTGCTCTATCCAAAGTTTTACGATTTAGATTCAATTAAACATAAGTTTGTCCCATCAAATGAGCCTTTCTCAAATGATGACTTACCAAGGAGGTTGTAATAACCCTCCTAGCGGCTCTCTTATCTTTTTCCTTGGTAGTCTTCCCAATGGAATTGAGAGCACTAAAAAGATTTCTCACAATAATAGCATTCCGCTCCTTTTTCTTGTTCACACTAATCTTCAATTTGACTAGTATACGTCTCATCTTCTGCATCTTTAACAATTGCACAAACATTTGACATTTCTCAACCAACATCTTGTGCCTAAAAAATTGATCAAAAAGTTTTGAAACCCACAACCAAACGGTTCTTTCTGATCTCTTGCCATCAAAATTGCTAATTATGTTCTCATCAATTTCAAGTAATCATTTAGTTCTTCTTGACGGTCTCAATTTTGAAGTTTGTCTTTCTTCCTCCGAAGGGACTTCATTTCTCATATAATTTGGAGATGTGTAACGTTGATTTGGTTCTTCTGCACCATTATCATTGTCAATTCCTTTATATTCAATCGGTGGATTGTAATTGACAATGTCCACACTTCCATTGGCCACATCTACATGTTCATTTTCAAAACCTACATTTTCATCTTCAAAACCTAAATTCTCATTTTCAAAACCTACATTTTCATCTTCAAATTCATGTTCTTCACTTGAAACCACATTCAAAGGTGGGTCTATGCTGACATCTTCATTCATATTTAACTTACCTTATCTCTTGTTCCGATGGGCAACCCTATCCATTTCTCTATACACTTCAACATCTTCATTTGTGAGTCTCCTCTTCCATTTATGCTTTCGACGACTACTAATCCCCATACTTAGACCAAAAAGAAGATGCAAATACCTTTGGTAATAGAGAAAATCACCCCCAAAAAAGATGAAATACCTTTGGTAATTGAGAAAATCACCCCAAAAAGTGGTTTTTTGTCTTCTCGCTGCAACTCGGATCCTGTAATTCAGGAAAAACACATGACTCTCTGGAGGGACCTAGAGAATCTTGTTTTTTTTACACCAGTAAACAAAATTGGATATCCAAAATTATCGGATATCCGATATCTCCCACCAAAATTTTGGCAAAATCTCTCTCTCTCTCTTTCTCTCTCACCTTTCTCTCTCCTCTCTCTTTCTCTCTCACTTAGAGAGAGAGAGAGAGGAGAGAGGAGAGAAGAGAGAGAGAGAGGAGAGAGAGAAAGGTTAGAGAGAGAGAGGGGAGAGAGAGAGGAGAGAAAGAGAGAGGAGAGAGAGAAAGGTTAGAGAGAGAGAGAGAGAGAGAGAGGTCATGAGGACCCCTAGGAAGTCCCCATGACCCCTTTTGACACATTTGAAAGCTCAAGTGTGTCTGAAGGGGTTATAGGACCCCTTAGGACACACTTGAGGGTTCCAATGTGTCAAAAGGGGTCATGAGGACTTCCTAGGGGTCCTAATGCATGATAAGGCATACTAGACCCTTGGGAAGTCCCCATGACCCCTTTTGACACATTGGAACCCTCAAGTGTGTCCTACAAGGTCGTAGGACCCCTTTCGACACACTCGAGGGTTCCAATGTGTTGAAAGGGGTCATGAGGACTTCCTAGGGGTCCTAACACATGATAAGGTGTACTAGGACCCCTGAGAAGTCCCCATGACCCCTTTTGACACATTGGAATGCTCAAGTGTGTCCTAAGGGGTTGTAGGACCCATTTAGACACACTTGAGGGTTCCAATGTGTTGAAAGGGGTCATGAGGACTTCCTAGGGGTCCTAATGCATGATAAGGCATACTAGGACCCCTGAGAAGTCCCCATGACCCCTTTTGACACATTGGAATGCTCAAGTGTGTCCTAAGGGGTCGTAGGACCCCTTAGGACACACTTGAGGGTTCCAATGTGTCAAAAGGGGTCATGGGGACCTCCTCGGGGTCCTAGTACCCCTTATCACACGTTAGGACCCCTAGAAAGTCCTCATGACCTCTCTCTCTCTCTCTCTCTCTCTCTCTCTCTCTCTCTCTCTCTCTCTCTCTCTTTCTCTCTCTCTCCGCTCCCCCCCCCCCTCTCTCTCTCTTAGATCTAGAGCCTTCACCTCCACTTTTTAATGTATATTTAAAGGTTTCATATACCTTTTTGTGGAAAATGTACCTTAAATGTTCTTACATCAATTTTTATGCACTGTTAGTTTCTAGAATAGATGATGAGCATACGGTGGTTTTACAACTATGTGAAATTTCTTTTTGAGAGTTAAAAAATCAATTGATTGTATTCAATCAAGGGGAAGTCCATTGACATCTACTTAATTAGTATAGTCAGACCGCCGAAATTACAAGGAGTCTGTAGAAAAATCTTGTGCTAGATATTTTCAAGAGGATTTGGGTTGAAACTGTCTGTCCTCAGATCAACTGTGTAGGTATTTTTTTGAAATCATTTTGTATATCAAATAATATAATACATACTAATATAAAAATTTATATTATAATATTTATGCTATGCTATCATTATTTAATATTAATATTTAAAATGAAATTAATATTAACATAAAAAAAATATAATTTAATATGAAACTTGAATTAATATTAACATAAAAAGAATATAAATTAATTTATAAGACAATTAATATTACTATTAAAAAAATAAATTTATTATGAAACTTGAATTTGGGAAAAGCAGGGCAATTGAAATTTCAAAATAGGCCGGCTTTTTTGGATATCCGAAAAATATTAGATATCCAATTTTATCGGATATCCGATTAGGCTTGGTATTTTCTTCGACATTACCAAATGTGGGTGGTCAACCCTTTAGGCCTGTTTCAGGAGATAGTTCTTGATACCGAGACTTCTACCATGTAGCTGACGACTATTTTTTCACCCGAAATTGATGAAATGAAAAGGGTTTCTTAAAGACATTATCAACTTTCCATCAATATAATTGCTGTCAAATTTTGAGTTCAGTAAGTAATTATTACTTATTTTTCAATTGAGTTATCTTTAAAGTCGTAATTGACATATTGATTGAAAAACAACTATAAATTTCAAACCATTTAACCTTTTTGAAATCCAAAACATGCGTCACATTCTATGCTTCGGCTACTATAAGAAAAAAAAAGTTTTAAATTTGGTAAAATTTTGAATTAGTTAAGGTGGTTAGACATGAGAGTTTTTTTATTCTGAAAAAGTGGTAGCAGAAAATTCATAATTATTTATTTATTTGACCAAAAATTACAAAAAAATATGTGTCACATTCGGGCATGAGTCTACTACTTATATCTAGACTCTTGGGAAAATATATTATCATTTGATTGTAATTAAGGTGGTGAGACATACACGTGCTTTTTATCTTTTCCCTGAAATTTTCGTAGTACTGCATTGAAATCTAAAATTTTAAACAATTAGACAACAAAAATTTCAAACAAGGGCTAGTAGTTTAAAAACTACATTCAATTTCCTACAAATTCTACTATTACAACTTTTTCACATAAGGTTCATAAGATGTTCAACCTTTTACGTCAAGTTGACTACTTGATTTTCTGATTTTTCATTGCCACTTAAGGCCATAGTTTGGTATACCATGATCCTACACATACCCTATTATTATTAAATATTAATATTTAGTAATTAAATTTATTAGTATTAATATTGGTTAATTAGTTAATATTAAATTTATTACTTTGTTTCATCTTATTATTTATTTATTCAATTTTTGTTTGAGAGGGGGTTTATGTGGATATATTTAAATAATTGGGAATTTTATATGAATTGATTTATTTTGAGTGTGTATATACATATGGTTGTTTTTGTTAAAGTCAATTAGAATCTTTAGTTTAAAATATAAGATGTTCTTGTATGTATGAATTTGTATTTTGAGGATTATTAATTAAACCTTATTGTGTAAATTATTGTGGAATGGTTGGGGTTTAAGTTGGTTGTTTTTAGGGTGTGTATACCAGAGGAGGGGTGTGTTGTTCTATTGATGCTTATGTGGTTATTTATTATGCATTATGATGTTATATCATTTACATCATGTCTACCCAACTTTGTTGAGATCTACGCTTATGTTTATGTGAACTCTTTGAGAGAGTGGTTATGATGTTTTGGCTTGAGGACTAGTGTGTGTCCTTGATATCTTTTGTGGACTGGAATTTGATCATCATACTTTTATGAGACCTATGTGGTTATTTATGACTTGTGAGCCTAGGGGAGGTTAAATAGGTGCATCTTAGGGGAGTGGCTTATGTAGGGGTCCGGGACTCAAAGTGGTCAGTACTAGGGTAACCTATCGTAAGTTTATTAATAAGTGATAACATAGTAATTAAAATTTGGAGAGTTCATTAACAAATATAATTAGTGATAATGCGTCGCCTATGCCTTGATCACTTTTTTAGGCTAAGGATGGGAGTGGGATGATACCTAGAGAGTAGGTATGATTAGAAATCCTCATTTTCATGAAAGGGTATTCTAGTTCCGCTTGGGTCGTATTGAGGGTCTAGGGCCCAGAGTGGCTAGTCCATGGTAACTCAATGCTTGAGGGTCCGGGGTCCAGTGTAACCAATCTAGGGTAACTCAAGTAGATGACCATGTGATGACACTCCCTAAGTCTCCTCCATAGTTTTTTGCAGTTACCTTTGGTGGCGTGTCTTTGGTATTTCAATATTATCTAGTGGAATGTATTTGGTATTTGGTGATTGGTATTTGTTTGATATTCTAGTATTTGGTGTTTTGGTACGTGTTGACAGTTTAATATTTATTATATTTTCTTTATCATTAGTTAGTGGAACCTTTGAGATAGAAAGCCTCCAGGATCTGTTGCTTACTTTTTTTTGATTGGGTTTGTTATCCAAGTGGGGTTTGTTGTTATCTCATCAGGATGGTGGGAGTGGACCTTTGGTTTCACGAGGTCAGGTGGTAGTGTTTCTTTTAGTATTTGAGATTATGACATTCCTATAGCGGTGCTAGATGATACTTGTTTCTATTATCTTCTTGTCCTTCATTGGAGGCTTTCTCATATATATCTTATGGAGTTTATATTTGTACCTTGTATCAGTGCTTCAAAGGTGATTCCTTTTAGATATTGTACTATACTTTGTATTTGGTTATTATGACATACCCTGCAGCTTGTGTAGAGGATGTTGTTTCATTGTGTACATACTTTATGGTATTGGATCTACTTGTTATTCATTTGTATTTGAGATGTTTGTAATTATATTTAATCTAAAATATTTAATTAGTAATACGTAATTCTACATCATGGGAATCTTGAGAATTGTTAATTGTAATTGAGTTGTACTTATGTATTTGTTTGTATCTTATGTTGTATTGATTCCGCATTGTTATTCATCATTGTTTGTAAACTATTAAGAAAAAAATTATTCTGTAAACATAGCAACATGTTTTAGGTTAAATTCTCCTAGGTTCCTTGGCGGGGCATTACAGTGAATTTATCAAAATCAAATAGTTTTTGCCACCACATTCATTTTTGTCTTAGATTAATACAAGGAGATTAAATAAAAAATACTATGACAATCATGTCAACAACAAATATGTAGAAGTGAAGGAGAATACTAATAATATTATGTATAGGTTGAGATAGCAACTTCTAATCTCTCATTTGAATGATTCAACTCTTCAAACTTATAAAAAGGGTTGAGATTGGTTTTTAAGATTTGTGAATCTATTGGAGAAGTTCACATTGTGGGTAGCGATCTGCTAAGAATAGAGCCTTCATCTCATGATAATCTCTATAGCAACAACATAATTTGGAATATCATCAGACATGGTGGCCTCTCACCATTCCTTAAATGTTTTAGTGAGTATGACCTACATTATCATATGAGTTTTCTAATTCTTGAACTAACAAACTATGTATGTGTAGGGTATCTCTTCCATAACCTAGTTGACACTTGAAGGTAAGTGCAAATGAATCTATTCATATCATTTCCCTATGGAAAACCAATTAAGGCATAACAAGAAAATGTGTTTCCATTTATTTTTTATTTTAATCCATGGAGAATTATTTCTCAACTGTAATTTTGGGGCATTCCTAATTACCCCTACAATGGGAATGATACACAATATTTATATATGCAAGAAATAAAAAAAGAACACCCCAATATTCATACCTAGTATTGTCAACACAATCCTAGATTAGTGCAAAGATAAAAATAAAACTATCTCATCCTCCTATCACAAGAGTGGTATTCTGCATTCCCATCACTCCAACACCAAAGTCCCTAATCATATGGTTAAAATAATTGTAGCCATATCAAGCCACAACCTACTCCAATATCTAATACTCTAATGCCCCTTATCTACAAATTCCTATTTACCAATAAGGGGAAAGCTATTTTTGAGTAAGGCCTCTCTATCATCTATCCTTATAATTCTAGCTCCCTTTCAATATTATTGTGACTAAGCAAAAAAGATAAAATTCAAAGAGGAATCATCCTATTCCCTATCCCCAAAATTAATCTAAAAATGGAACCATGATTGAAGACCCTAGGGATCCTTTATGCCACCTTACTAATTAGGAAGAAGTGTATTTGCATAACTAAAAAAATGTGAAATCTCATGTGAACAAAGTTCAAATATTTTTTAATGGTTCTTTTCTCAACTTCAAAACACTAGGTTGAGAATATAAGAGATGAAGATGAAGGTGTTCAAATATGCTAAGTAACAACTTACAACCACCTTCTAATTAAATTGGGAGAACTTGGAGTCAAAGTTACACATCTTATAAAATAATGAAGAGGAATTGAATGAGAACATCTTCTAGCTCGTCAATTTCAACAAGAAAATAAATAAATAAATAGACAAGGAACCAAATAAATGGAAAAATTTCACTTGCAAAAAATGTACGCAATGTGCACTTTTATATAGGCATTGAGAAAAAAGTTAAATGCTTCACAAATTGAAATATGGAAGTCCAAACTTTAATCTATCTTAAGAACAAAATTGTCAAAACTACTCTCTAAAATTACTCTCTACATTAGTGGATTAACTACTCTCTAAAATATTTCCCCTACAAACCTAATGTTACTTTGGTACAAAGTGTAATGTCCCCAAATTTATAGAGAATAAATTAATTAGTCCCAATTTAAAAAAATATTATTATTAAGGACCTTTAATTAATTAATAAAGGGGGCCCATTTTTTTATTGTTGTCCGTAAGTGTTTGTTGTGTCAGCGTTCTTTTGTAAATCCTTGGGAGTTTCTCTGAAGGGGTATTTATGACCCACATGTAGGCAGTTGTTGGCATGTGATTTTGGAATTATTTTATTGTATTGCGAATTCCAGTTGGATTTCTTCTTTATTCGCTGTTTCGAAAGTGAAAGATCTTCCCTATTTGGCTAGCATAGTTTCGATGAGATTCATCCCTGACACTACTCTGCTTTTCTTTGTTTGTTTTGGATTTGCAAAATCTTAAGCACCATCTTTGTATACATCTATTCGCATCTTTGGCATTAATAAACCTTGTGGCATTGTTGGTACTTTGAATTCGGTGTTTTGTGGCACTATTATTATTTGAATCAAGAACTACTTTTGGCATCATTAGCATCTAGCGTGATCTGGAGTTATATTATTTTCTATGCATCCATTAAATGTGGGTTTACATTGCAACATTACCAGGTGAAGGGAAAGATGAACATCGTATGACCTTCTTGTGTGCATATTCAGCCACTGTACGACCTTCCTATTACCTTTGTATGAGATTTCTTCTATTCTATATGACCTCCTTGTCATCATCATATGACCTCCCTATCACCTCAGTACGACCTTTTTGCACTATCCTGTACAACCTCCTTGTCATCATTGTACAACCTTCCTGACATCATCGTACAACCTCCTTGTCACCATATGACATTCTTGCCATCACCATACAACCTCCCTATTACAATACAACCTTCCTATCATCACCATACAACCAAAATACCTCCAGGACAAAAAACACCTCTAGGACAGAAATCACCTCCAAGACATAAATCACCTCCAGGATAGAAATTGACTCTAGGACTGAATCACCTCTGGGACCGAAACACCTCTAGGACATAAATCACCTCTAGACTGAAATCACCTCCGGAACCGAAAAGACCTCCGGGATCACCTCCGAGACAGGAAACAACTTTGGGACATTAAAATGGTATCAGAGCTGGTAATCTTGCCAACCTATTGGGATGATTGAGAGATTTTGGGATTTGGATCACAATATGGTTCCCAACAATGATGGACAGTGGTGGTTGAAGGAACTAAAAAAGATTGGCAAAGAAATCAGTGAGGGTGTTGATCTTCCATTAGATATATTAGAAGTATGTTTCTGTAAAGTGGACCAGTTACCTTCAAGATTTATATAGAGGATCCTTTCTCTGATTAAGGATGGCTTAAGTCAACCCAGGCTATTGAGACACCATGACAAGGAAATGAAGTTGGTAGCTGTAACATCTCTCAGTGAGATATTGAGAATCTCAGCTCCTAGAGAACCATATGATGACAACACCATGATAGAGATATTGCATTTGATCATTGACAAATTTTAGAGCCTTGATGACTTCACTGGTGACCCTTTTGGTAGGAGATCTACAATATTGGAGAATTGTGTAAATGTCAAAGTAAGTAACCTCCTCTTAGATCTAGATTTGCAAGACTTGATCCATGATATGTTTCATCACTTCTTGGTCACAATCAAGGAGTGCCATGATACTAAGGTTTTGGTTTCTATGGAGAGCCTTATGATTTCATGCATTGAAGAGATGAATGAAATACCCCAACCTATCATATCTATTTTGTGGGCTATTTATAATCTATAATGTGTCCTTTATATGGAAGCATGTAGATTGGTCAGTAATGTATTCAAGCATTGTGAAGAAAAACTAATATCTCATTTGCATTACAAGTGGAAGAAAGTAGATGATGACAATAAGGGTGATGCATTACATGAGGAGGGTGAAGGAATGATTACAAGGTTTCTCTAGGAGGATCTGTTAAATCTTGCTACTACACCTACATGAACACCTAAAATTTGAAGAATTTGCTTGCATGGATCTTGCCAAGACAACCTGGATAAATCAAGGTGACATAATCTTTGTCACTACTCTATTTCATGAGCTAGGCCTTCTGTTAATTGATTATGGAGCCATTCTTTATACGTAGCAAGATGTATCCATTGTAGAGGTTGTGACTGCCATCGGGACCATGCCAGCCGTTGAGGCTCTATCTTTCACCGAGGTTTTGTCCACCGTTGAGGCTCTGTCCACCGTCGAGGTTCTCTCTATCACCTTCACTACCGAGGTTCTCTCTATCACTATCATCATCGAGGCTATGTCTGTTATCGAGGCTCTGTCTTCTGTCGATGCCCTATCTACCACCAAGGTTCTATCCATCAAGGTTCTATCCACAACAAAGGGGTTTTTTTGATGTCGTCATTGCTGAAGCTCTGTTCATCTCTGAGGCTGTGTCCGTTGTTGTGGTGTTTGTGTCTATGTCCCTCACCATTGTTGTGTCCATGGTTGTGTTCATGTCTATGGTGAAGTTCATGTCAACATCAGCATATGTGTTTGTGGCCATACCAAAAGAGACTATTGAATATGATGGCATGAAATTCATTGATTGGCATTGTTGGGATCTTGGTGAAGGGCATGGCAATGTTTATATCAGAGTGGCTCAACAAAATCTTGATGATGGTTTACTAGTCTCAACTAAATCCAACTATGTGCATGCGGTCCAAAATTAGCACAGAGTTTTCCATGGATATTTCTACCAATGTCCGCACTTAGCTTGGGATCTAAGTATCAATGTGTTTGATGTTTGGTTTCACTGGGATCCTAGTGATTCTGACCATGACAACCATTATATCAAAGTGGAGTAACAAAAGCTTGATGGAGAGTTACTTTTCTCGCTTACTTCCAGGTGCATGCGTGTGGTCATGTTGTAGCTTGAAGGTTCCAGTGGATATAGTTATCAGTGTTTGTGCCTAGTTTGGAATCATGGACTCTTAATGATGGATTGCTTAAGGGCAAGCAATCTTTGGGCAGCGAGGATTTGTAATGTCCCCAAATTTATAGATAATAAATTAATTAATTGGTCCCAATTAAAAAACTTATTATTATTAAGGACCTTTAATTAATTAATAAAGGGGGCCCATTTTTTATTGTTGTCCATAGGTGTTTTCCATGTCAGCGTTCTTTTGTAAACCCTCGGGAGTTTCTTCAAAGGAGTATTTATGACTGACATGTAGGTAGTTGTTGGCATGTGATTTTGGAATTATTTTATTGTATTACAAATTCTAGTTGGAGTTTTGCTTTATTCACCATTTCAAAATTGAAAGATCTTCCCTATTTGGCTAGCACAGTTTTGGTGGGATTCATCCCTCACCCTACTCTGCTTTGCTTTGTTTGTTTCAGATATGGAAAATTTGAAGCACCATCTTTGCATACATCTATTCACATCTTTGGCAATAATACAACTTGTGGCATCATTGGTGCTTGGAATTCGGTGTTCTATGGCACTATTATTGTTTAAATAGAGAATTACTTCTAGCATCATTAGCATCTAGCGCGATCTGGAGTTATATTGTTTTCTGTGCTTCCATTAAATTTGGTTTTACATTGTAACATTACTAGGTGAAGGGAAAGATTAACATTGTATGATCTTCTTGTGTGCATATTCAACCACCGTACCACCTTTCTGCTATCCTATACAGCCTCCTTGTCATCACTGTATGACCTTCCTAACATCACCGTATGACCTCCTTGTCACCGTACAACCTTCCTACCATCACCATATGACCTCCCTATTATCGTAAAACATTCCTATCATCATGATATGACCAAAACACCTCTAGGATAGAAAACACCTCTGAGACAAAAAACACCTCCGGGACAAAAAACACCTCCGAACAGAAATCACCTCTGGGATAAAAATCACCTCCGAGACATAAATCACCTCTGGGATAGAAATCACCTCTGGGGCTAAATAATCTCTGGGACTGAAACACCTCTAGGATAGAAATTACCTCTAGATTGAAATAGCCTCCGGAACCGAAAACACCTTCGAGATCACCTCCAGACCGAAATCACCTCCAAGACAGAAAATACCTTGAGACATTACACAAAGTTCTACAAATTCACATAAGACTAGAGCTAAAACATAAGCCAATAATTAAATGGACACTATATATCATTTTTTCAAGACGAGCAGCACACAATGAATTCAAACTTGTCTCTCATGCTCCCAATTCGCAAACAACACCTCTAATGCTTTCAACTAGCGTCAACCTACAATAAAATGAAGGCAATAATTTTCCTTGGTGTTGATATTTCATTGTCACATGCTTCCCTTTGTGACACTATTTCTGACTATAGAGTTAATAGGAACATTGATTACAAGGGCTCAAAACACTTGATGAGAGATAAGTAAATGTATTGCATAACTTGCACATTTATTATATATGACTAATAAAGATATATAAAAAATAAATGTGACTTTTCAAATTGGATAATTTATCCTTTATATGAACTCAAATGATTTGAATGATAAATTAGAGTTAAGAAGTTCTACCTAATTAGATAGGCCCATTCATTGTTATTTCTTGATTTGTGGTATTGGTATATTTTATCTTTGTTTTAATGATGGTACATTGGTGAAATATCCAAATAACATCATGCCCTTAAAATGATATCAAAGTTGACTACTCTTATTGGTCTGGTTCTCATTCAATTATCATTGTCTTTCCACATCCATCTATTTCATGGGCATTGTTGATATTTTTGTCACCATTAGCAAAAACCCTAAGTCCTAAAACCCTTAAGCTCTCAGTTCCTTTCCTTATCTATTTTCACTAAATGTTATAATCCTATGTTGACTAGTTCAATCAGTTATTTCACTTAAGTTCCACTTTCTTGAATCCCTTTTTACCATCAGTTGCTGGCCGACCCTATCCATCTAAGGCACCTTCTATCCCAATCTCTCTTAAACATTCAAATTATTGCCCCCATGTGTTTTCCTCTTCCAATAATGACCTAAGGACATAGCATGTGATGCAAATGCCTTAATTTGTTTTAAGTGATTCTATTGTTATTATTTTCTCGGAGACTAGCTCGAGTATCTTTTTTGGCACTAGCTAATCTCCATGCAAAATGCACCAAAGACAAAAAAAAAAGCCAAACTCTTTTTTTCTCTAGATTCGCTAAAACAAAGTGTTTTTTTTTGCAATTTTTTTGTGGTTTTCCACCACAAAATATGCCGATCATGAAGAACAAATCCATTTTCTTTTTTTTTTTTTTCAAAAATCCATTGTATTTTCCATTTTTAAAAATTTGGTCAGTGACACATTTTGCATGGAAAATAGCTGCGTCCATCCTTTTGTGTCCAAGTCAGCATGTAAACTATTGTAAAGCTTCTTTAGATGCTGGGTGAAATGTTTTCTATCCCTTGTTGAGCTTTGGGATCCTGCATGGAATTTGTAGGAAGAATAATGGCAGCACTTGAATTCTTGTTGAAGTTTCTTTTTGGTCTCATTGAGTGGGTGAGTAAGGATTGGACATAGCCTATAGGAGATTAAATGAGTAGTAGACATATATGCTGGCATAATAAAATATTGAAGGTCATACGCTTGGTGAAGTTCTTTTGTGGTCTCATCAAGTTCCTGGGTGAAGGGGGAGGTGACAGGTTATGTTCTAACAATGCTAATGTGATGTCACCTGGTGTTCTTTCTTGTCTCAGTGAGTGCCTGGGGAAAAGAAAAGTGAAGATGGCTTTCGATCCATGTGGATGCTATGATAGAAACTTGGGGCTTATTGAGATACTGAGAGCTTGTTGAGAGTTCAATTTTGTTGGTGACTAGCCGAGTATGTGTTATGAGGATAGTTTTGAGGTTAGATGCAAAGGAGTGATGCATAGTGCAACGATGATGGGATGAAAGTGAATACAAGTGCAACGAGCTCGGGGTTTGTTGAGATTCTTAAGGTGAGCTATCAAGAGGGAAGGGGAGATAGCAAGGCATCCATGTATGAAAAGATTCAAAAGAACAATGGATTTCTGGGAGCTCATTGGAACTTGCAGAGGGTTCTAACAATTATCTGATGTTAAGCCTAGGGTACTTCAACGTCGACTATTGATTTCAGATTATTGACGGTTCTATTTTAAACGCTCATTGAGGGATTCTTAGTGGCCCCTATTCATTTGATCACATGCCAAGTACTTGCATCCATAGCTAATAATTTAAATCGATGATCTACATTTGGTTTCCAACAACTACATAGGGTTTTACTAGGTAGAGTAGTAAAAATTGAACGCTCCAGTTACTCTTCTACAAATTTTTTGATTCTATGAAATGCTGCAACTACTCCCAATTGTTGCACATGAAATCCAAGTGTTCCCATGCCCATTTATTATTGTAGAAGACTTTTTCTTTGTTAGAGATCACTTTAGATATTATATTAGTTGCAAAGCCATCCCCAGGGGAAATTTTTATTTCTTCTATCTACAAGGACATTGATGGCAGCCCCCTTTTTTCATTTATGAAGGTTACACACATGCAAGGATCAAATCTTTGAATTGATTCATTTGATCATTTATATCTACAACTAGACCCTATTTGGGTTAGGGTTTCAAATTCATTTGAAAACATGAGTTATGCCTACACGATACGATAAAGGATATATTTTACCATACCTTGGGATCTTCTTCCTATTTTTTTTGGATAGAATTTCATGTTTTCTATCATGATAAGTATTTTTCTTGCCTTATATAAAAAATGGGTCTGTTTTACCTCTTTTTGAGTTCAAATCTTTTGAGTAAATCATCGTGCATTGTAATTTGGATGTATTTTCTTTACTTCTAAGTTATATGGCTATGTTGTTTGGTTGAACAGATCTTGTTTGTGAATTATTTCCTTGCAACATCTCATTAAGCCTTAGCCTTTTTATGATCTGAGGAGATTTCTAAATTAGGAATTTGTGCATGTTTAATTGTTTTATATGTTTTGTGTAATTTAGGAAAGAAAGATCAATGTTCTAATCTGGTGTATCACCCTATTTCCCTTTTTGCATCTCCTTCTTCTCTTTTTTGTGTAAGTTGTTAGATTAGGTCAAATGAAGGTTCTTCAAGTGTTGGGTTGGTTCAACATTGACCCTGATTAGAAAGGAAGTCGACCTTCTCTATAGACTCAACTTCACTTGTTAAGGTCCCACACTTGGAGGTTGTTTTAATGTTTCAAAAGGCTTCTTCGGGGTCAAATTCCAAACAAGGGTGCAAACTTTTGTGACAAAAGGAATCATCACTCACTTTGAAAATAAAACCAATACTTTTTTTGGTTGGTAAATTTTGAGCTTATATCGATGCATCTTTTGAATCATATTGGGATCACCTTGTCATTTCCTTCTTTAGGAGTTAGACTATCATTATCTTATGTTTTTATACAAGGGAATAATTCATTCCTCTTATTTTTAAACATGTTAATATTGATACATCCTTCAACTTGGGTTGCATTGGACTCTCCATTTTATAGACTATTAAACTTGACTGCATTACCTTCCCCATATGACACCTTTTATTTCATTTGAGTTTCATAATTGCATCTTAATTAGTTTTATCCCTTGAGACATTTTTATTATATTTCAAAGTATTTCTCTAAGCTCTTTCCTCATTTATAATATGCCCCTTCCCATAGTTTTATTTCTATTCAACTATAGACTAAGTACCTTATTGACCCTTTTTCTCTCATATTTTAGATGCCACATTGGATTGATATGTCTACCCTAGTACTTGGTAAACTTATAAGGATATTACTAGGCCATTGAGGGCTGTAATACAATTCTATTACCCATTTTGAGTTGAGGCTAACACTCTTATTCATTGATTGTTACAAGTAGTAGTTGTCATTGCACCAAAAGATTGACCTGTTAATGCTTGATACAACCACTAGACTTATAGAAGACACATGATGCAGTTAAGCCATGTCACAAATCCCAAGGGGAGCACTAACCATTTTTCCAACAATCTCTCCCTCAACGCTATTTGAGGGGATTCGAACCTGTGACCAAGCTCTGATACCACTTGTTACAAGTAGTAGTTGCTATTGCACCAAAAGATCAACATGTTAATGCCCGATACAACCACTAGACTTATAGAAGCCACAAGATGTGGTTAAGCCATGCCACAAATCCCGAGGGGAGCACTGACCATTTTGCCAACAATTGATATCATCTCTAAACCATGTGCTCATATAATTTATTACAACTAGTTTTTTATCTATAGGTTTATTTTTTTTATATTATTTAATTCACATATATTCACATGAATATTTACGTGCTTAACTTGCATTTACCTTCATGTACTATTTTTTCCTTTTTGATATATCCTTGTATCATATAGATACAACCAATTACTTGGGTAAGGGGAATCATTGCTACTAATGTTTCTTTATTTAGATATATGTACATAGAACTGGTCTCTTATAGAGACTCATCTCATAGAAAAAAATATACAAAAAGGAAAACACACATGAGCATATCCTTGTAGGGTTTATTAATTTATATAGACCTTGCAGTAAAAACTTAAGTGTAAAATTTTTTCTATATGTGTGTTTTTGTGTGTTGCATACTCTGAGATACATGAACATTTTGAGATTCACACACACCTAAAAGTAGGGGGAAAATACAGTGATGAAATTTACATGTTCATGTGTGAATGAAATGATATTTTACCTACCCAGGTTTCCTTCTAGGTCCCTTTCACACCTATCTAGTTGGAAGTTTACTTGATTGGAATTTTGTTATTGTATCTCAAGGTATGAGATGATGATACTTCTCATAATTTTACATTGTCATATATCTTACCCTTTCCTATCTATATACAAACTCATTATTTATATACATTTCATTTAATTTCATTATATACTATTGTGTCATACTTGGTATTATATTAGCTTCATTTCTCCTCTCTCAAGAGTGAAAGGTTATTTTCATGTTGTAGAATATTCTTGATCTTGTGAATTATTTTGGTGACTTCAATACTTTATTGGATCTCTAAATTTGTAAGCCTCTTATCATTTTGAGTGATTTTTTTCTAAACCTATTCATATGAAAAAATTTGGTGCAAATATAACCTCACTATTGACTGTAGGAGGTTCAAATATGTATGGATCAATAGTAACCAAATAAAATTTAGACTAGCTATAATCTAAGCCAAATTTGAAGGGCATATTTTTTAATCATTTGAATTTTGAAGGGAAGTTTTTACAACCATATAATATATACAACCACATGTACAAACAATCTCTATATATAGTTATATGTAGAACATATTATCTACATCAATATGTGCAATACTTATATCACCCTTGGAATGGTTGTGCAATTTATATTTAAATGTTTACTTTTTCTAGTATATATTACTACATGGAGTTGGGAATATAATAAAAAAGAAATGTACAACAAATGAATGCAAAATTAAAATATAAAATAACATAAATTATAGAGACAAATATATGCAGTTTTTCCAATATGGGCTATGTCTATGGAGAAACAATAGTCCTTCATTTTAATTTATCCAAAAAAATGAAGGGATGCAATCTACTACATGTTTGATGCAACTTTCTTTCACTCCATCACAATATCAACACACAATAAATTATAATAAATAACTATAATGCAATGTATTGATAAAAGTGGTTGCCTTCTAGGGAAAGAAAAGTCAACATAGCCTCTATTATCATATTTATGACCTAATGATGCATGGCTCAAATTTATCATGAAAATATGTGTCTCTTACAATTTCCACAAGGGAACACTCTCCAAGCCCAACAAGAGCTCCATAACCAACAATCTCCCACTTGGAGACTGATGAGGAAGATAATTAGGTTGTCCATATCAACACATGGTATAATTCCTCTGCCACCTTTCTATTAGGTTATACTATAAGGTGTATTAGTTTTAAACCATATATTATGCCAAGTCAACACCTCGAACCAATCCACACACTAGATTATTATATTTGAAGTGAGAAAGTTTTATATACCAAATTTATGACATTAGTCCTAGGTACCTATTTTGTTCAAGTAACTAGCACCTAGTCACATGGGTTTTTTATACCTTGGTTGTGTCCATCTTATGAGGAATTTTTTTATTTTCTATGCATTTTTTGTACAAGGATATAATTTATTTTTAGGAGCCATAACTTTTACCCATATTGTTATATTTTTGAGTTGTTATACATGATAAAATGTTCTCTCATAAATTTGTAGTGGTACTATAGGTAATTTTTTAATATTACTCCAAGTACCACAAATATTTTTTGTCAATGTATCTATTTGTTAGCTCCATTTCTTTATTTTGAAATATTTTTTATTTTTAAATTTATAAAAATAAGGCCATATGAACATATAAATGATGATTTAAGCTTGTCCATTGTGAAAATAATGTATAGTTACCCATTGCTATTTGTTTGGGGGAGTTCAAATACTTTGTATCTAGAAATAACTTAGATGAAGTTTTGAGATTAATTGGACTGCGTGTACATCAAAAGATGTGTTGTTTCACATGGTGAAGTGCACTATATCTAAGCAAGACATATGATTTTTATGATTTGCTTGGTACAAATAATGAGTTATATATTTTACATATAGAATAAATATTAAATCATTCCATCTATATTATTTTCATTTTGTTGAGGAATTTATCATGATTTTGAAGTTCTTATCATAATGTAATTGAAAAATTGTGGATGAGATAACTAAAATGAAGAATTTAACTTCTTGATTTTGTCTAAATTGACCGGCCCATTTTAGGTTTTCTCATCTACATTCTAAACCACCATGAATGTCTTAGGCACTAATTTTAAGATTCACAATTTTGAGTTATGAATATCTTACTAGAGAAAAATCCAACCTTATTCAATTGGATACACTTCCTAATTATAAGAGACAAGAATAAGTGGCTCAATCATCTAAGGATGAAGGTACCTACGAAAAGGTGAAAGTCTTTAACATGGAATCTACTTTAAGTGGTGATTCTCTCACCAAAATAAAGCATACTAATTCTTTAAGTTTCATGGACCATTCAATTTTTCTAAGTTAGGTAAGTCTTCCTCTAAGATGAAGAGAAGATAGGCGGTCTTTGCACTGTTTGAAAAAAATATTAAACACAATAAATCTAGATGTTGATAATTTTTTTCTTGTACTAGATTTTCAAGCTATCTATGTGAAATACAAAAATAAAAAAATTGAAAGTTTCACATTTTTTGTAACATCCCATCAAGTTATCCCATTTTTGAGAGTTTAATTGCTAGCTTTAACAATTTTCTCCTCACCTTGTTACTACTGCATTGGATAAATTCTTGGCATTATACACCCTATTGGCACATCCTCAGTTGTGCGATGGTTCTGATCTTTTGGCAATTACCCCAATTCAGGCAATGGATTCTTCACAAGGAGATGATGTTGATTCTTCACTTCATGATCAATGATGAGCATATCTCAGTTGATAAAATGCATATGCAAGATGTTTCTCATTCTCATGTGAGGACATGGTTTTTGCAAATTTGATGCTTGTGGATGGTCATGGTCACTTGTCTCCTTCTGAGACTGGTCCTAGTAACTGGTTTTTGGATTTTAACTTGGGTTGGTTTGACTTGGGCTCTTCTTCAAGTTAATATGATCTTCATTTTGGATTGTCCTTTTGACGCTATTTCAAATCTTGTATCTAGTGTAGGCAAACTAGTTTTTTCCAGTTTGAGGGTTGGTTTGGGTGGTTTTTGAATTTTTTTGTTTTCTCCATATTTGGTTGGGATTCATACACTAGATTGTATCTGCCTTCTTGGTTTTTGCATTAGGAAGATTTTTGTACTTAAACTTTATTTTATATCAATAACAATAGTTCAGTAGCTTCAACCACTTTTATCCAAAACAAACATCCCCTCAACTTCACCACTTTTTTAAAAATCTTACTATTAAAATTATCCTCTTTGATCTATAAAAAACTATAATCAACTAAAATCTTAAAATGTTATAAGCATAAACTACATTACGAGTCCTAAATTTTATTAATTTATATCATTTTTAAATTCAAAACATGCACATTACTTTCTAGGCAATTCAAGTTAAAAAACTATATTTGTATTAGCCCTTTTCTCTATTAAAATATGACATAGTTATGAACTTTTTCCTTGGTTATAAGAGTTTTCTTACATATAATAATTTTCATGAGGAGATCTATATGGAGTACCCTTTAGGTTGTGAAAGACTCTTCAGTATTACAAAAAATTAATAAAGGTATTTATCAATATTGCTAGACCTTAGAAATACAAACAAAATCAAAGCACCTTGGATGAAATGGAAATAAGTGCTAGGTTATAAAAGACACATGTCAAGTTTATGGTTTAAGGACAAGATTGTAATCATGATTTAGTCTTAAATAGTCATAGTTGTCTCTAGATAAAATTGATAGAAATATCACTTCTAAGGTAATTGCCAACTTGACATTAACTAGTCTTGATCCCAATATTTACTAGATCTAAATACTCTTCATTCTTTGGACACCCACATATCATTAAATTAAGTGCATTTATTTTCTTTTTACATTTCACATGTAAGTTTGATCTCTCTCTCTCACTCAAATTAAAGAGATTATAATATATTATTTGATGGACATTACATTATTTAATTAAAAATTAAAACAAAATAATTTTTAGATGAATAGACACCCTATAATAATTGTAAGGGGATAATCATTTCATGTTATTATCATGAAGTAAAATTCTTAACAATTATTTCCATAGCAAGTTTTTTAATAATTAATAATAAATGTAATATTGATGATATCATTATATGTTAAATTAACTTTTAATAAAATATAAAATACACAAATGATTTATGTTGATATACATAAATTTATCTTATTAAAAATAGATACACACAATATCTAGACAATGCAAGTACTTCTTAGAAACAATAAGCAAGGATATAGTTAATGTATATAATTTTTGGTAATAGTTGTGTGAGTTTATCTCCTCCAAATCTATATCAAACTACACGATTCATCATCATAGACAAAATAATAAGACTATAAGATGTTGATATACATAGATCTATCTCATCCAAGGTAGATACACAAAATATCTAGACAATTCAAGTACTTCTTACATACAATAAACAAAAATACACTTAAGATATATATCTTTTGGTAATAGTTGTGTAAGATTATTTCTTCCAAATCTTATATCAAACTACATGATTCATCGTCATTAAAAAATAACAAAACAAAACTATAAGTATATGAATACATAAATAGTTTCTCAATGGTCTTATGGGTGCTCTTAAGCCTTAGGCAACCAATGCACCGATATTTTTCAAGACAGAGGGCAAGCAGGGAAGGATTAGTTATGAGCAAAAGTCTGCTGAATGCAAAAAGATTGGGACTGGGAGAGGGAGAGGAGGAAGCATCCCTATCCCTCTGAGGGCAACTGTATAGTTGAATCCCATATCTATCTCAGGTACCAACACTTCTCCTTCATTCAGAACGTATAAATCTTTTCCTGCAATGAATAAAGTTGATAAAGCTGTATTAGGCCAACATGAGATATTCTCTGTGGAAAGCAAGCCAGGGCACCACATTACTACGTTGTATGGAAGGCAGGCTGTATCAAAGCATCCACCATTTCTTATGCTCACATAATATGTGGCCTTCCTTTTATCTCCCTCCCACTTCTCCTCCAACATAAATTGCCTTATCTCTATTGATCCCATGTTGCAAATACCTGCACCACCACCACCTGAACAAACATAAATTAAAATTAGTCAAGTGAAATGAAAAGAATATGAAGAATACGAGATAATATAGATTAGATTTCTACAGTCCATATCGATATAGATTTCCATAGTTTCTTATAACTTTCCTATTTTGATAATAGATAATCAAATGTGATCTAAAACATAACATTGAAACAAATAAGATAGATTAGATTTCTACAGTCCATATCGATATAGATTTCCATAGTTTCTTATAACTTTTCTATTTTGACGATGGATAATAGAATGGAATCTGAAACATAATATTGAAAGAAACAAAAATTATACAGTAAAATTCAGAAGCGAAGCAAGAATACAAAATCTACAGAATTTTTGAAGGAGCTCTTCATTTGGGTCTGTGATTTAGAAACTTTGTTTGTTATAAGATTACATACCATAAGAGAAGAAGGGCTGAAGCAGAATTGTGAGCCAAAATAGTGCAGCTATGTTGTGATAAGTCTTCATCTGGAGTGCCGTGATGATACCCAAGTTTTAATGGCAATAGAATGCTTTGCTTGAACAGTATAAGTAGGGAGTTGAGAACCACCTAATCCTTACCTGCAACCAGGACTATGGCTTTTTTTTCACCCACATTACAATTATGTGGTGCATTTTAAAATTAGCCACATACCCATGAAACGAGGAAGATTAGGAAAACAAGCAAAAGATGGCATGAAAACTACAATCCCTGAATTGAACCAAAAGAAATGATCAATGCTCAATGAAAAGAAGATGAACCTCAAGCCTTAAATAAGTGAAGGTAGCCGCTAATGAATAACTCCACCTGAATAGGTGCCTTACTTAGATGCATACGCCACCGGCTCCTCTTTGGGCTAAGTTGAAGTAAATTTCATGTTGCCAACTTGAGTTTGGATCATTTTTTTAAAGTTATGTCAAAGGTATTTTAGAATAATAGTAAGAGGTTGAGTGTAATGGTATGAGTTTGTTAATAAGTGTGTTAATACAAATGTTTATCTTTTATCTTAAATTTGACAATCATTTATTTAGTATTTTTCTTTTTTGGATTGCGGTTTTTCATCATCAATGTAATTGGATCATACCACATGAGCCATCATCATGATGAAAGAAATGTTGATGATGAAAAATTACACACAATTTAATCCAAAAAAGAAAAAAGACTAACATTATGGACTTCTGTAAGGAAACTCTATAAGAATATTAATTAAGTAAAAAAATATTTTATAGATATATATTTTTAATATTTTTTAAAGAATAATAACAAGTTTAAAATTTAAATGTCTTTGTATGTAGTAAATATCAAGTAATATAAATAAAATAAATCTAATTGATATCTCTCAGCATTTCTTTAGATAGATTATTTAAAGATTTATATACTAATGGGTTACACTACAAAAGAGTCATCTTACAAAGACACAAATGTATAATAATTGGTCACCTTCTTATCATGAGTAGTCAATATGTTCTTAACATTTATTTCTAAGTCCAAACCAAAGGTTTTTACAACATTCAATTGATGAGATACAATAAAAATTTCTAATTAAGAACTATCATATCACCAAAGGATATAAGGTGATCAAAGTACCTCAAGATGCAAATGACAACCCATCAAATTCTTCTTCCATAGGACTAGAGGTGAGAATTCCTCTCCAAGTAGGAAATGAAAAATCAATTCCCTAACAACCCATCCAACACTTCATTGACAAGCTTTAGCAAAAAAAATCCTTCATGAATAGAAGCCCACAATAAATAAATAAATAATTCTCTAGTCTTTATCGTCCAAGGATATATTTTTCTAAACTAATCACCATTAGGTTTGAATATTTAAATATTTTCTAAATGCAATCATTAGAAATCACTCCATAAAAAATGTGTTCTTTAGTTTTGTTATAAGACATTAAAATGAAAAACATGTGACCTAATAGATCCACCACATGATTAGACTAAAATCATTGCTTGAATTGTTACTTCACAAAAGATAAGAACACCATAAAAACATAATAAAAAATAATTAAATAAAGTTGCCATTATAAAAAACAAGCTGGATCTTGAAGAGCCCCATACATATTGGAGAAAAGAGTCCTTAGCCACATGAGGTCCTTTTATATGTGCCAATTACAATGGGAGTGATAATTCATAAAGAGAGGGGAATGAGAAATAATAAAGCATAGAGTCTAACTTTTAGAAAACATGAACTCAAATTCTTCTTATTTAAAAGGGATAGGACAATAAACAATTAATGCACAAAGAGGCCAAAAATAATCAATTGAAAGACTAATAAGATCTTGTCCAAAATAAGGACACTAAAGCTTAAGGACAAGGATATAGGATAAATGAAGGAGGTTGTAAATCAAAAGAGTTTCAAGAGTAATCCAAGAATCGTCTAACACCAACAATTTCTAACAAGGAAAACTAATCAATGTCAATAGCGACCAATAAATTATTAAGTAGGATATAGTTTCCACATCAAGTCAAATTATGATATTGCTATCAGGATTCAACTATGTAGTTTTTGAGTAAAACTTATTGAAATATGGGTCAATAAATTTGACTAAAAAAATACATAGTTGAATCCTGATAGCAATATCACAACCAATAAATTAGTCAACAGACATTAGAAAAAATGGTGTATGAAGATAACTCCCTCAATGGTCTCACATTAATATTTTTTAACCTTTTAATTTACCAATATATCTTAGAAAGTGTTAAATTGAATCAATTAGTCGCCTTCAAAAATATTTTTTTTATATCTAACGTCCTTAGCACAATCTAAATCTTCTTAGTATGAGATTAGAAGAATAAAGAGACACCCTTGATATAATATCCCTTTCATCATAGATAACCACACCAACATCTACCATCCTTAGATTCCCTATCGAAGCTTACGAAAAAGTATGTTTCAAAAAATTAGGAGGCATTGTCTAATGTACCTTTTTGTGAGAATAATTTTGTTGATTGTGATGTAGGAGCATCCAAGTGCATGAGAAATCAGCATCAATAAAAAAAATTCGGTTCAATTTTCTCTTCTCATTTAGTTTTGGTGTATTTTTAGTTATTTTGGTGTTTCCTTTAGGAGAAAAATTTTAAACTGAATTTTTGTCAAGTAAGGGTTTTTATCTTATTAAAGGATCTAATGGGCACTCATCATTTAAGTTGGGAAATATTTGGCTAATTTATGACTGATTAGAGGTTTGGACTTTGCAAGTAACACGTTAAAGGTTTTGGCAATTCCAGGAATTGTGAGAACCGCTGATGGTTCCTAGTTCTCGATTGGGCACCAACAAGTTCCTAGCTAGTCTGGAATCATAGAAAAAGACCTTGACACTTAGAAATTTTATGAATTTTATTGGATTGTGGAGTTCTTGGGTAAAAATACAAAGCTGTGTCACACTTTTATAAGGGAAATAGCCAATATCGATTCAAGTTTTTAAATTGAATCACTAAAAAGTGGGATATATGTTTCAAGTATTTTTAAATGATGTAAACTAATGAAATATTTAGTCTTTAATGTATTTTATGTTTCTAATTTTTGTAAAAAATTATAGAAATATAGTTTAAATTAATAAAATAAACACTAAAACTCAGTTGTTGATAAAATACTGAAATTGGAGTTACATTGCTCGTCAACCTTTATATAGTATTTTTTTTCTCTTTTCTTCATTTTTGTTTGTTTGTATAGATATCTTGAAACTTTAGTGCATGAATATATCTTTTCACTATTTTTATAAATGTATATTTAAATATAAAATATAAAATTTACATGTACTGAAATATATCTCTTTCCATTCGATGTCACATTTTGTCTTAACTATCCATCTAAAATAGTAATAAATTATTTCCTATTGATCTATATTCTTTCCTCTACTACATCATATTTTAAAAAAAAATTTAAATAAATTTTAACATTTTTCCATGACAAGATAATCAATCATATATTTTTGTGTTGATGTCTAGTTTCAATAAAAATTAAATATAAAATATAAGAAGAAATTAAAATATTAAAAAGAGATATTTTTAGAAAAGTTCACTTATAGATCTACAAAAGGGCATTTTTGTATTTTTTTAAAATATCAATAAAAGGAGTAGGAGATGTTGAAACATCAATTTTCTGAAATAATTTTTTTTTGGTAATTGAACCAAAAGTTGTCTAAAATATGCATTAAATAAACACTTCCAATTAGAAAAGTTGAGACACAAATCTAACTTAGCTAGAATGAATCTAGCTAGACCATATGTTTGACCAAACCTAATTTATAGTTAGAAATACTTAAATTATGTTGTGCTGATAATTTGGCCTAAAGAGTAACACACCTTTGTGAAAAAGGACTGGAAGTGTTCAAGTCATATATAGAGACAATTTCATGAATCCTTAAAACCCTTGATGGGTTTTAGTTCCTACTCATACCCTGGATAAAAAGAAACCATAAATAGAGATGAAAATTTAAAGAGTTCAAGTAGAGCAAGTGAGCTTCATATCAAAGGAAGAAAAGGATAAAAAAATTTCATGATTCATATGAAGATAATGTTAGCGCAAAAGAGAAAATGATCGACACTTAATATTTATTGCATCAGATGAAGCACCTTAAATAGATAATGCAAAACATAAGTAGTTGAATAACTGCATAACTGCAGAAATAAGTAATGGTATTTTATTCTAGTGTAAATTAAAACTATGGATAATATAATAATCACCAAAATTCCCCCCCTTATTACATTAATCCAAGCAAGAGTGGAACATTGCAAGGGTTTTGAACCCAACCCTTTTGGATACTTGGATGAAGCACCTTCACCAATCCTCCTCGCTCGCTCAAGAAACACCAAACTAATTGCATCAATGGATCTCTTGACTGTAGAAATTGAAATCATCTGCACAACATGAGTGCTCCCACCTCTCATGCACAATGAGACACATTTCCTCTAAAATTCCACATCTCCTCCAAGTGTGTCTAATGCCTCCTCTAGTGCTGCACATGAGATGCCTTTCCTCTGAAAGTACACATCTCCTCCAAGTGTGTCTAATGCCTCCTCAAGTGTTGTGGAAACAAACTCTTCTTTGTTGCACAAATCATCAACCAATTCCTTCACATGAGATGCCTTTCCTCTGAAATTCCACATCTCCTCTAAGTGTGTCTAATACCTCATAAATTTCTCAACAAATCATCAATCAAATATCCCCCCCTTGTTCCTTGAAGGGACAACCATGATGCTAAACCTATTGGCAAGTTGTCTATACTGAGGTATATGAATAAATATAGTGTTGTCATTATGGAAACAAAGTCATATAGCAGTTTGGAGTCAGTGCACTTGAAGAGAAGATTAGAAATCAGTTAAGTGTTGAAGACTAGATAGTGTACAGAGTTCTTGTAGCTCAGAGCATCAGCGCACGTGCGTACAAAATAATTAAGGTATGCACCCTGGAAGTTAAGTTGGTTAGACTATATTCATGCTTAGTCTATGAGCGCATAAGTAGATGTGAAAGGATGAGAAAGTTACAGTTAGTTGAAGTTGCACAACCAGTGTGTGCCAGCAGAGAACAGAACATGGAGCCGACAGTTAGTATTTTGGTTTGCGGTTATAATGTAATATTGTAAAGGCCATGTGCCCATTGTATTTATATTGTCGACATGTTTATATGTATAATTGTAAGCACACTTAAGCCAATTCATTTGGAAGCATTGTTTGTAATTAGTTATAGGGCCGACCTAATTGTGTATTTTGCATGAGCGTATAAATATAAGATGCACCCATTGTATTCGGCATGGAAGTTTAAATAGAGTTGTGATAAGCAGAGCATAAGTATGCGAAGAGTCAAGAAGATGTATTAGAGCTTTGCAAGAGGTCAAAGCATCAGCACATCAAAGGAACTGATCTAACAAGCAGTGTCACAATGATAGTTCATCTTGTAGATATAGTGTGTATCTGAGATCAAAAGGTTGTAGCCTTCACCACTTGAGCAGTGAGCTCTTGGATAGTGCGTGCTCTCCCCTAACAAGGATGATTGTAAAAGACTCCTAACAGGGTCCAACCCTTAACAAGGTCTACTGTACTTAAAGCATTGTAAAGAAACTCCTAACAACCTTAAGGATCTTCTAATAAGGATCACAAAACACTAGTGCAGAATATTAGTGGGTGTCAATTCCCACCAGGGTTTTTACCTATTTGGGTTTCCCCATAACCATATTGGTGTCATGTGTTGATTTCATGTTTCATGTTTATTTTAGTACTTAAGCATTTAAGTTCAGTATAAAAATTAAAGTGAAAAGTTAAAATATAGTGAACACTGATTCACCCCCCCCTCTCAATGTTCCCATTCCTAACAATTGGTATCAGAGCTCTGGTCCTCAGCAAAAATGTTTAACCACTTGAGGAGATCATGGACAAAGTGAAAATGAAACATCTGAAAAAAAATCTTGAAGCTTCTCTTGAAGACCTGAACAAGTCAGAAAGAGAATCTGAAGAACTAAGGGATAAACTCAGTGATGCTCAATTAGTCATCAAAAGGCTAAGGAAAGATTTGAAAGAATGCTCTATTAGTGATCTAGGGACAATGGTCAAGAAGCTGAATGAAGAAAACAAATCCTTAAAAGAACAACTTGAAGAGTTTGATGATAAGCTGACTAATAATCAGGAATTCTATGATGAAAAGATCAAAGAGAACCTTCAGCTGAATGAAGAACTAAGGAAAGCAAACATGGAAATCTTGGAGCTAAAGAATAGCAAAGAAAGCCTAGAGTCTGAATTGAAAGAAGCAAAGAATCATATTGACAAATTACACACTAGTTCTGATTTGATAGAATCTCAGTTGTATGCAAGAAGAGCCAAAGGAGACACCAGTTGTATTGGATACAATGAAGAAAAAAATCAGATTGACAATATGCGAGCAAGAAAAGATTCACAAAAGGACTCTACTGATGCTAAGGAGATTGAAGATCAAACCAAAGATAATGGTGAACCACCGAAGATTGAGCTCAAGCCTATAGACCGCACTTGTTTTACTTGTAACAAGCATGGACACATTGCAAGGAACTGTACAGAGGTAAGACCCTTTAATGGTTACTATTATTCATGCAATTAATTTGGTCATAGAGCTATGAATTGCAAGACTAGCAAGAAGAATAGGATTGAACAAGATCAGAGAAATCAGAATTAGACAAATGTAAGAAGTTCTCAGAATGTTACATGCCAGATATGTAACTATAATGGTCACACAACAAAACAATGCAAAATGGTGACTCATGTCAATGCGCTGAGGAATATAAGACCTCCAATCATTTGTCACTCTTGTAACAAGGCTGGACATATCTCAAGGTTCTTTAGATCAAGGACACAAGGTTAGGGAAGCCCTAAAAAGGCCAAAGAACTAGTTTTGGATCCCGTAGGAGAAGTTAATTTTGTCAAAGCCTTAGATGATGCAAGCATGATTTGGTCAGAGAAAAATAAGGAAAGGACTGATGAGAATGTATTGGATGCATCCAAAGTGGATGCACCCTCTACATTTGGATGAATGGCCCTCAGGGTCATAGGGGGAGCTAATTTAGCTCTAGACCCCTACATGGCTAGTATACTCATCTGAAGAGTATGCACCTTTAAACTTAAGATTTTGGAGTATAAAGGTACCTATGTGCAAGAGCGCACATGTTGACTATGAACAGAACTTGAGTTGGAAATTTTGAAGTGACAGCCTGGTTTACGTGACTTGCATTAATGGCAGAATTCTCACTTTAAGTACACATAAAGTTATTTAATTGCTCATTGCATTCAAAATTAGAGAGATTGAAGAGAAGAAAGAGCCTTGGAAGTTGTTGTGAAGACTTGGAGATTGATCTATCAGTGTTTGCAGTGCATTTGGTCAGTTGCAAAAACACTAGCTCATTGCGCCGATTTAGAAGCCTTCAGATTATCTTGGAGTTCAGTTGGAAAGCATTTACAAGTAAGTCATGGCCACTCCCATTGTTTATGATGTCACTAAGAAGAAGAGATATGTATTCAAGAAACATCCATTTAAATCAACCCTAGATGATTTAGAGGGAGCTTTCTCTCGCATGCCTATGGGTGTCATGCATGTGGAAGACATTAGGTCATATATCTATTGTAAGAAGGAACTAGTAGGGTTGGATAGGTTAAGGGCACACATAGATACCATGTTGAAACCAGATAAAACATTCATGGATGAATATGCTAAATGGAATGACCACCCTATTATTGAGTATGCTATGGCATATGAATTCTATGAGACAAAATGGATAAAGATTTAATTGAGCAGAATTCATGATGATTTGTTTTGGATTGGTGATGTACCAGTTAGAATCACTAGTGACTTGATACATGAGATGACATGTCATGCCCTGACAGTCTTGGAATTGATCCATAGAATTATGAGATTAGTTTATATTTTCTGGATGGTTTGTTACTTGTTTTGGAACATGTTTCGGTTGAACAATTTGTTATCTGACATCGTTAATATGCTTTATAAACTCTTGGAGAATTCAGAGTTCACTAAGTCTGATTCTCAGAATAATGGTCTAAGCATTTCAGTATGTGTTATATCAGAATTTTATCTTTTGAATCGGTTCAGATTCAAAATCCTGTAGTAAGAAATATTTCAGAAAGACATTTCAGCTTTCAAGTTTATTTGCTATAGTTTTAGTTCCATTTTATGTGTGTATGTTTCAGAATGGGTTGGTGAAAGGAATTATGATTCGGATATGTTCATTGATCAATATATATATATATATATATATATATATATATATATATATATATATATATATATATATATATATATATATATATATATATATATATATATATATATATATATATATATATATATATATATATATATATATATATATATATATATATATTTGTTATAATATTTCATTTGTATAAATTGGTGTATGCTAATATGAAATAATTATATGTGTATGTTTATATATATATATATATATATATATATATATATAGACATATAGTTGATTTTATATATGTGTACAAATGTTTATATTAATGAATGATTATAATTATATGTATAATATTGATGATTGTTATTGATGTTAATTTCTACATGAAAGGAATTATAATAGTAATTAATATTAATATTAAGATAAATATTAATACTAATATTAATGACTATTAGTAGGATCATTATGTGTTTGAGGCAATGGTAAGGATTAGTATTTATATTAATATTAATATCAATATCATTTTATTGTTAGTATATTGGTAATGTCTTATTTTTAAATGTTAGTTTACTTAGCAGTTTTTGATGTTAATACTTATGCTAAAGTGTTAGCGGGTTTAGTGTTAGAAGATAGTTAGGAAGTTTTGTTTAAATCAATCTAAACTAAGTTAACCTAGCCTAAGTAAAGAATAAGGCATGATTTTATGCGATATTCCTAAACCTATCAACACCTAACCTAAACTAGCCGTGACTTAGCTGAGTTTAGTGGATTGTTATGGTGACAAACTTGGCAATTCAAGGCGGCAAGTATTGGTATGCGGGCTGTACCGAAAATGCCAAGTGTGGAGTTTTTGGTGTGAGTGGGGTTTTTTGAGATTAGCTCACAGTAATGAGCATTGATTGTATGTCTTATCGGTCATTTTGCTTGGTGATGGATTGCATTTTGATTTCAGTTCACCATTGATGAACTTCAGTTTGAAGGAAATAACAAACCCTCTATTGAACGGGTTTCTTTGCGAGATTCTGGGAAGTTGTTAACCATGAGGGAGGTTCTTGTGTTTCACCAGTTCATTTTATCTTCATGGCAATGCATATCTCGGTTCTTCTGTCGATATCATGGTTGCATTTTCTCTAAGTTGTTGTGAGGTTTATTTTGTGAAGCACGGCTTTGAGGAGGATAAAGACTTCGTTTGCAAGTTGGGCAGGAAGCTCTGCAAGCGGTCTTTTAGTGTTCACCCTCGCATTTTCTCAGGCAGGGGCAATTTCTTAACTCTCTCTCTTTGAATTCTTTGCTTAATCTGCATGATGTAAGGAAAATATTAAAAGTCTTTTGGAATAGTTTTGTGAATGAATTTATTACATGGAGGAAGTAACTGTGAAGGTGTAGTTGGATTGTAAACTTGTTTTCATTTATCTACGGTCTTTGTTATGAAGTTTCCATTTATAGTTAAATATGGGTACTTGTGATCTTGGAAACATAAAGAGTTTTTTGTCATAGAAATATTGTGAAGAGTCATAGCTTCTGGGTGATGAGTCTCTGTTTATTTTGTAACCGTCATGAGCTTCGTCTTGTAGCATTCTCTGTCATAATAAAAATTTATGAAGGGTTGTGAAGTAAGTTTTCTTTGTCGTCTCTGGCTCATTTTCTTTATTGGTCTTAGTGGAATTAAAAAGGTTTGTCGAAAACCCATCTGCTAGTTTGAGAAAAGTGTCCAGAAGTTTATTGGGTTGAATCTGTTACTATGGTTTCGGTTTTATGAGCTCAATGTTGTCTTATAGAAGTATAAGGGATAGTTTTATTCTCTATTCTTTTGAATAAGCCATTTACAACTACATTATAGTTATCATTATAAAGGGATTTTCGAAGTTATGTTTCGTATGGCTTCGGCATTGATAGCATAATCCTTGAGTGAAGAACCTGTTAGTCTTTTGGGTTTTCATTATCGATTTGTATTGTTATTCATCGGTTCAGGAAAAGAGTTCCTATGGAATCATTTTGTGGTTTTGAGTTTATCAATTATAGAATGTATTATTGTTATCGTTAACACTTTCTTCTAAATTTATAGTAAGGGTTAGTTTTCAACAACATCTATTTCTAGTTGTTCGGTTGTTTTAGAAGGTCTCTATTTTTTTTGTGAGTCTTCTTATAAACAGTCAACTGTGATAAATTTGAGGTGAAGGGAAACAAATGTTAGTTGTGTTCGTAGTTGTGGTTGCATAAATTATATTTATTAAACTGTGGTCGGGTCTTTGTTTTGACTGTAAATACAGTTGATTTCATAGCTTATGTGAATAGTCGATCCTACTTGTGGCAATTAGTATGATTCTCTGTGTTATTAATGACTGTCAGTTTGTATATATATATATATATTTATTAATGCTTATTATTATAGATATGCATCGGCAATAGAATGTCGACAGTCAGCAGTTCTTATTTATATATATATATAGAGCAGTATAGTATAGCTGACTATATATATATGAACTAGATGTGTGTCAACAGAGTATTAATGACTAAATATAAATGCGATGACATTATAGTTTCAGTTGTAAAAAAAATAAAATAATATTTTGGGTGTAAACTTAGTAATAAGATTAATATAATTTGCTTTTGGTCTTCAGACTGAATATACAATCTTACAATTTGGTAAATTCATTTTCTAATTCTGAATTACTGAGATGTATAATTATATGTTTAGTTGTTTTCTTGCATTTTATGATAACGGTAAAATTAGAGATTTTACTTAGCACTCTGTAATTTTATGTATGAAGTTATAAGACTATATGCATGCTAGAATACATGTATGTATATATATATTGCCGTGATATATACATATATGTACGCTATCATGAATATAGGGATATGAACGTATAGATAACAGTACAGAGAGTAAAGTCTGGAATCTTATGTATGAGGTTATATGACTATATGCATGCTAGAATACATGTATGTATATATATATTGCCGTGATATATACATATATGTACGCTGTCATGAATATAGGGATATGAACTTATAGATAACAGAACAGAGTGTAAAGTACATTTATAATCTGTTAAAATCAACAAACTATTTAACTGATATCTGTAATGGGTTCTGTGGAAGATTTTTGTATATTTCAGATGGAGTCTGTTATGATTAGATTTATTTATAATCGTTGTAGATAAGATTCCAATGTGAATGAAATTGTTTATGGCATTTTGTATTGATGTTATTATGATGGAATAGATTATGGTTATAATTTTGTCAGGAGATTTGATACTTGGTTAAGTATAGAATGGTAATATGGAAACATGGTTTAATATGGATTTCCAGATTGTGGATTCAATTTTATTATTGATGCAATGGAGATAACTGTATATTGAAATGGAATTTTGTAGTTCATTTTTCTCTATAGCAGTTAAATCATGTGTATTCTTAGATTATGCAAGTGTGATCCTTTAGATTGGGTGGCTGTCATGAATCGAGTAACTTGTGGTGATAGAATTATTTTGTCGGATGCCCTCCGACACTAGTCTAGATCCTTATGGGAAATTTTATGACAGTTATTTAATCAAGTGATAATGTTAAAATTCATGGGTTGGGTTTCATATAATAAAATAATAACTTATGGTTTCATCTGACATACTGAATCTTACGAGTGGCTGAACGTAGGTTCTTATGTTGACACCCATGAACTACTGGATCATTTCCTTGTCATAATCTGTGCGAGTTTATTTCTGCATAACTGTTTGTAAGAAATCAAGTGCTTGCTTTAATCTAGTTGAGAAAAGAAAATTGTATTTTCAGAATATCTGATATATGGATTACATGTTTATCATGCGATTACTATATCTAACATGCAGGTTTACTGAAGGTTTAAATAACTTGGACAATGTGACTAAGCCCTGTTGTGTTTGTCGAATGTGTTTGCTTGTGATTTCAGGTTCTATATATATATATTGGTAGAAGGACTTGGAAGGATAGTCTGCCGATAGAACATTAGGGTCTAGATGTAGTATGGTTCTTGGTTTTTAAATGTATCTGAATTTGATTCAATCAGTTAGCAATCTGATTGTATTTGAATTTCTGTATTGTATTTGATTTAGAGTACATCCAAATACTCAGATGTAATTATCAGATATGTAATAATGCAATAATAATACTCTTGGTATCTGGTTGTAAAGATTCTATGTAATGGATTAATATTCAAAAAAAGAATAATTTCGGTGTTTATTTAGTTTTCATTTCTTGTTAGTTGGTTTGAGGTTTGGGGTGTTACATGACATGCCTTTCTAGAATAGGCGCTGTCCTTCTTGTGAGTAAGGATGTCAGAAAGATGGTTGAGCAGACATGTAAGTCAAGGAGTGATAGGCCCAGGATGACCATTAAGCCTATTGAGCAAGAAGACATCAAACTGATGTCTATGATATTGGGATACAAGTTTCATCACACTAGTAGGGTGAATAGTGTGTCTGTGGGCACTATTCTAGCAGCCATCAGACTTGTGAAGGAAGATGGGGAATTCAACTTGTGTGAGATCTTGCATGCATAGTTGATTGATAACATCAAGGCCATCAAGCGTGATAAGACAAAGATATTTAGGTTTGGTTCATTGATCATTTACATGTATCTTCATATAGTTGGGAATATATCAGATTTATATTTGGATAAGTCCATTCCAACTATGCCTCAGATATCCAACAAAGCATCCATTGAAAGCACATTAAGAGATTATATAACATTGGAATTGAAGACCTTTAGGGTCAAAATGCAAATGAGGTACAAAATTCCAAAGAGCATTGTGGAAAAGTATAAGGATACTATCTGCTTTATGGTAGAGATAGATACAACTTGTATGGAAGCTGTTGAGCCAAGAACTAAGTGGATTCATCCACTTGGTTATGAGGTAGAGGAACAGGCCTTTGAAGCATATGTGCAGGTACTTCTATCAGCCCCCAAAGATCCTAATGAACCTAGATGGGGAACATATGAGGAGAAGACAAGAGAAGTAGATGCTAAACTTAACAATGTAGAAACAAAAAGAAAGGTTGCTAAAGTCACATAAGAGATCTTAAGGATACATGGTGTGTCTCAAGCTGACCTTGATAAAGCAAGGGATGAAAAGATTGCTTTGGAATTGAAGAGTGCAAATGTAGCTAAGGCAGAATCACATGACCCCAAGATGAAGAAGATAAAAATTGAAAAATATGATAGTCAGAAGGGTAAAGAAGATGATACTCCTTCTGTGCCCAACGAAACCATTGACCTTACTGCTCCTCCCAAGTATAAGGCAATGCCAAAGAGGAAGAAAGAGGTTGGCACCAGTCATCCATCCTTGAGAGTCACAAGAAATAGAAGAAACACCCAAGCACCTCTTGAAGTAAGCTCCAAACCTAGTCTTAGTGTGCTAAGTGCCAAAATAGTTGATGAAGGAAGAATTGACCAAGTAGGGAAATTATATGATAAGTATAGTTAAATTGACAAGTTATAGATCCATAGCATGATCATAAAGAACATGATCAAGTTCAAAAGGATAGTCTTGGAACTAAAAACAATGATTCCTGACAAGGTATGGAATATCCTTGAATTCCAAAAGAGACAGGCTATTGAGGAAGATTTGCAGATAAGGGAAAAGATTCTTGATGATACCCTTCCTATGTGTGAACTACAAGAAAAGAAATTGCTGTTAGATCTGGTGAAGCCTCACCTTAGAACAAAGACAAGAACTCTGAACATAATGGATAAGAATTATGAGTTAATTGAAAAAGAGACAAAGAAAGCCTTTGAGAAGGTATTCATGAATAGAAACATGTATCCACCTATTGTGCCCATAGCTAATGTACCCATAAAGGTTACCAAAGAGTCAAAGACCATCAAATTACATTCTACAGGTCCTCAAGATTTAGTGCCTGTAGTAGAAGTACAATCAGAGGCAGACAAGTCTGCACCCATTTTAGAATCACTCAAGGACAACACCATTATCATTGATAATGTGGAGATAGCCATGGCGGCCACTGACATAGAATTGGACAAGTTTGAGGAAGCTTTTGTGAGCACACAAGAAGCTGAGATTTTATGCAGCAACACACCTCTCACTCATCAAGAAGAGGTATTGATTGAAAATATAACAGATGAGAAAGAAGAAGAGAAAATGGAAGAGGAAGAAAATAAAGAAGAAGAAGAAGAAGAAGAACAAAAGAAATATGAAACTTTCGTGGAACTAGCCAAGGTAAAACTAGAAGTGATGAATAGCACTCCCATCACTCCCTCCTCAGCATTGTTGTCAAGTTTGACACTTGACACATCCAGTTTGGACTCATGGAGAGAAGAAGATCTGATCAAGTTCATCATCCTAGCTATGGAGAAGGCAAAAGAGAAACAAGTAATGAGGAATCCCCTCTTGGTAGAATCAGTAAACATGTTGAACAATCTGTTGCCAGAAGATAAGAAAGTGTTAAAAGTACACTCGGTTGATGATGTGAGTACAGTAATCTCACAGCTCAAAAGTAATTTTTCAAGCCTTGAAGAATCTGCATCCAAAGTTGCAGAAGAGAAGTACCTAAAGAAGAGATTGAATGAGTTGATGAGAAACTTTGCACTAGATCTGAATTCACTCAAGACAGGACAAGCATCCTTAAAAGAATTTTTTGATCAAGGAAGGAAATTCATTGTAAACTGCATGGATCAGGATAAGCTTGCTGATGCCCATCTTAAGAAAATACAAGAGGAAGAAGCTATGATTGAGCAGGTGAAGAGTTTAGTGAAAGAAACATCCACTAATGTGAACATGTGCAACAATGTCTACCAAGGTCAGTTGGACAAAATTGAGAAGGTAGAGAAAAAGATGGCAAATATAAGATCTAGACAAACTTAGTTGAGGAATGCTCTTGCACCCTCATTAGACATCCTCAATCAGAACATCAAGGAGATTGATGCCACAATGGTAGCATATGATCAAGGTCCTACCACAGACTTGAAGAAGATGGAGAAGCTTCAATATTCTTTATGCACCCATATCTAGATAGTTAACTCTTTGATAACTTTTTGGAAGAAGGAGATCCAGAACCTTAAGATAGCATATCTAGATGTTTTCCCTAGGTAAGTATGTGAAGATATAGTTTTTTGGTACACCTTTGTCATTAATGTCAAAGGGGGAGTTGTGTATAGAATATGGAGTAGAATATGTATAGGGAGATATAAGATTATGTATAAGAAATGTATAGAAGACAAAAGTTTTTTGTGTTAAGGGACAGTTAGCAACTTGGCCATATTCCTTTGTTGCCATCAATGACAAAGGGGGAGATTATTGGCAAGTTGTCTATACTAAGGTATATGACTAAATATAGTGTTTTCATTATGGAAACAAATTCATATAGCAGTTTGGAGTCAGCGCACTTGAAGAGAAGATCAGAAATCAGTTAAGTGTTGAAGACTAGACAGTGTACAGAGTTCTTGTAGCTTAGAGCATCAGCGCATGTGCGTACAGAAGAATTAAGGTATGCACCCTAGAATTTAATTTGGTTAGACTATATTCATGCTTAGTCTATGAGCGCATAAGCAGATGTGCAAGGATGAGAAAGTTACAGTCAGTTGAAGTTGCACAGCCAGTGTGTGCTAGTAGAGAATAGAGCATGGAGCTGACAGTTAGTATTTTGGTTTGCAATTATAATGTAATATTGTAAAGGCTATGCACCCATTGTATTTAGGTTTCTGACATGTTTATATGTATAATTGTAAGCACACTTAAGCCAATTCATTTGGAAGAGTTGTTTGTAATTAGTTATAGGGCCGACCTAATTGTGTATTTTGTATAAGCATATAAATATAAGATGCGCCCATTGTATTCAGCATGGAAGTTGAAATAGAGTTGTGATAAGTAGAGCATAAGTATGGGAAGAGTCAAGAAGATGTATTAGAGCTTTGCAAGAGGTCAAAGCATCAGCACATCAAAGGAACTGATTTGATAAGCAGTGTCACAGTTACAGTTCATCCTGCAGATATAGTGTGTATCTGAGATCAGAAGGTTGTAGCCTTCACCACTTGAGTAGTGAGCTCTTGAAAAATGCATCCTCTCCCCTAATAGGGATGATTGTAAAAGACTCCTAATAGGGTCTGATCCTTAACAAGGTCTATTGTACTTAAAGCATTGTAAAGCAACTCCTAACAGGGTTAAGGATCTTCTAACAAGGATCACAAAACACTAGTGCAAAATATTAGTGGGTGTCAATTCCCACTGGGGTTTTTACCTATTTGGGTTTCCCCGTAACCATATTGGTGTCATGTGTTGATTTCATGTTTCATGTTTGTGTGAATGTTTATTTCAGTACTTAAGCATTTAAGTTCAGTATAAAGATTAAAGTGAAAAGTTAAAATACAGTGAACACTAATTCACCCCCCCCTCTTAGTGTTCCCATTCCTAACAAAACCCCCTCTTTTCTTCATGGACACAAATATGTTAAGCCCCATCTTTTCTTCAAGGAAAAAAACTTCCAAGCCCCCTCTTTTTAGGAACACAAATATGGTTCTTATCATGCAATGAAATAATTGAACATGAAGCTAGATCAAGGTGATAGAAAACCTCTTGACTCCGTTGCTTCCAATCTCCTGATTTGATCTTTTATATTTTAACCATTAGATGTTGAAAGTGAGTTAGTTTTGAAACATTTATCAAATGGAATAAAAATGGCCCTAATGATGTGTGACTATAGAAATAAATATGATGTTTGATTCCACTTGATAATACATCTTCCATTATGTAATTTTGTGTACAAATGTCATCATGACTCTAAATATAAAGTAGAAAACATAATCACACTAAAAAAAACACCTCTATTGTAAAATTCAATATCCTCTTATGTTACATATGCCTATCACATTTAAATAAATCTTTATAACCCCTTTAATGTGTTGTAAACTTAGGTTCATGCACTAGTGTAGCCCTCACAACCTTAAAAAATCCTAAACAATGCTCTAAATTTGCCAAAAATGACACATATCAAGAAAGAAATGTATCAAACACATTTAAAACATTGACAAAAATTATCAAAGGCATAGAATCTTAGAGATATGGAAGACTAAATGTCCTTAGAGTAAACATTGAAATAAATAAATTCTTTGGGCCTTTCAAATATACACCTAACAAGCATCTACTTATGACAATATGTACATGAAACCCATGTTATTAATACTTAAAAATACACTTATTACAAAAATTAACTTTCACATCTCATGTTTAAACACCCTAAATATTTCCCTCAAATTTTGTTTTGGTTTTATTAAAAATAAAGTTAATGCAAGAATTAAAAAAACTTCAACTACACTACCCATTTAACTAGACTACCATGCTCATGTATTTGTGGATTGAAAATTGCACATGTAAAGGAAATTATTAATAAAGATTTATTGACATGACCTTCTTGTAAAACTCTTTTTACTCATCCTTGTGCTTTGTTTGTGTATGTCCCAATAATTGATGCAGTTCCCTTGTAATGTTTGAAATCACTTCTGCACAAGTTCAAACTTGTCCAACAAAGAAGAAGGTGATAAGCATTTAGAACCTTGAGCACATATCTACTCTCTCTCCATGCTATCCATGTAATTTGGATCTTATTTTTTAGATTAATGCATATCATCTATCATTTACTCACTCTCCATGTGAGCATTCCATGGCTAGTGCATGCCATGCCTAAGGAAAATATTTCAATTACAATTTCTGAGCGAACAATTATTGAAACTAGAGAACCAATAGGAAGTTATGGAACCAAAGAACCAATAGAGAGATTGAAAAATTCATAGTCACATTCTCAACATCTTACACTAAGTTTATTCATTGCACAAAAAACATAATCAATTTGATCTAATACTAATTGTTAGTGCAAAAGAGAAAATGATCAAAACTCAATGTTTATTTCATCAGATGAAGTTCCTTAAATAGGCAATACAAAACATAAGTAGTTGAATAACTACATAACTATAGAAATAAACAATGATATTTTATTAGTGTAAACTAAAATGATGGATAATATAATAATTGCCAATAGATAAGAACCCCTTATGTATTGGGTAATTTCTATGAGAGTAAGAGCTCTTGACTAGAATTTTCATTGGGAAAACATTATTAAATTTCAAAGGAATATAAAACCCAAGTGATAAAGTGGTAAATTTTGAGTTCACTTCAAACCTTTACAAGCTAAAACCTTGGCAAGGTGAAACAAAATACTTTTTGCAAGTTTAGAGAATTTCCTAGGTAGGAACCCCCGAAAGAGTACAATGGTTCCTAAAGGTCTTTAAACCATTGAAAAAGTCTACATTAAAACTTAATATAGTACTTGGAACATCAACATCCTTTGATGAGTTCCAATTCCTCATCTAAATTTGATAGTATTTTGGAAAAGGTTTGTAAAGGAGTATTAAGAAGTTTTGACTTTTATCAATTTGTCAAAAGAGAATTGTGATACATTCAAAAGTTTGCAATGATAATTATGTTAGAAAATGACTATTTTTGAAGCTTGAGCATCAATTAAAATTACCATACAATAAAAAAACTATTTAACTTCTGGAAATGATAATCATTACGTCAATTTAATTTTTATAGTAACTGATTTTAGAAATGGTTCAATTATTAGAAGGAAAGTATAAATTGGAGGATTAAAATGCATGGATGGGTCTAAAAATTGGGAGAGAGAATGACTATGATTTTTGGCTCTCTCCAAACCAATTTTGGGATCTATTATTGAGATGCATGTATTCATGTGTAGGGAAGTAGAAATCGAGGAAAGGATAATGGTCTAAAAAATAGACTTATTTGATTGATTTTTTCATATTGTACCCTGTTGCACACAAATAAATTAATTTAAATATGATTGTGATTCTAGATGTGGTTGATGTTGTGGGTTATTTGAAGATGATTGAGTTTTGGTTGTAAGGTCAGCTAGTATAACAAGACTCCCTGACCTCATTTTCATCAAATTGCCCCTTCAATGGAGAGAAATAGGGATAAGGGTTATTGTTTCTTCAATTTAACTCAAAGTCAAAACAAGGTGGTGTCCTAGGACATTTATTGAAAAGAATCATGTAGCTATATAATGATAATTTCCAAATAATCCAAGATAGAAATCTAGGAAAATAAGTATCAGAAACCCATATACAAGAGAATAGAAAATATAGAAATCAAAATATGATGCAATATATACCTTTCGAAAACCCTTAGAGGGAAAAATTGAGCCTCCAAAAGCATCCATGAATCATGTATTATGCAACAATGAAAAAATTACAATACATCTTCAAATCCTTCACAAACACCTTTGAAACATCAAACCTCTTGAATGCATCCTCCATGTGTCCAAGCATATAACCCCATATCCCATTCCATGCTTCACATATGAAATATTCATAAGAAGACTCAAAACCTCAACTATCCAACCTTAAACAACTACCCTTGTGTTTACTTTAATAGAAACAAGCTCGCACAAAACCACCAAGTGATAGTACATAAAACCATGTGATTACAAAATTGTTGACCCCACATTTAATATTGGGTACTAATTTTTCACTTTATTTATGTATTTTCCATTTATTAAATTAAATACATTCTTCCAATATGAGATCCCACATTAAATATATTTCTCAATGTTACATGCACCATAAAATTACCCCAAGAATGTTAGCTCCTAGTGATGCATGTAATTCTAAGATCCCCTAGGTGCACCATACATATAATAATGAATTAGAAAATATAAGCATTATGCAAGGTGTACAATGCCCTATTTTCAACATTTTTCCACTTGTTTAATATGTTTCATAAGGGGTAACAACTAACCTCAAACATGAACAAGAGAAAAACCCCTCTAGCCACATATACCATCAAGGAATCAAAGTGTTCCATGTGCCTTATCAAGATACCTATAAAAAGAAACAATGTGACCACCATCTCAAGAATCAATGATCTCATCCTTATGTTGGAAACTGCAATTGAAGCAATTGTTGTATTTTCATTGATGTCAAACCTTAACTGGTAAGACTATTGCTATTTAAGAAAGTACTATATCTATTTGAGTGTTGCTAAGGGGATAGGCAAGGTTGGTAACAACAACACCTAAGGGAAGGTTGAGTTATCTTGATACTTCAATGAGTACTTGATTATGTGGCACAATGATAAGACAATGTATTATTTATCTAAGTAAGAATGAAGACTAAACTGATAGGCTTAATCAAGAAAAAGTGAAGAAATCTAGTTTAAGCCGAGTGTTGTTTATGTCGATTGAGCTAGTATATGTCGAGTGAAATCAGTGTTGACCGAACACTAGTTAATTGTCAAGGAAGACAGTGTTAGCCGAGGAAATATTTTATGTGGTGACTGAGCTTTCTAGTGAAGACCGAGAAGTTGAACACAGTATTGACCGAGCGTCAGTATTTTGCATTTGAGGAAGAATTCAGATTTCCAGCCAACATCATTGAATTCTTGGATTATGTAAAACATGTTGACTCTTTTTATTTATTGTATGAAAGCATTTAATGCACTGTAAAACATTTTATTGTAAATCTTTAAGAGATTCATGATATTTCAAAAGGATAGCCGAAGAACATAATGCAGGATGGATTCAATGAATATGACCTAACCCTAAGATCTATGAAGGAGATTAAGTGGCAAAAGATGTATTGACCTAATAGAGGTAATATTAAGGAAACCTAAGCGAGAGGTTGTAAGAAGGAAGTAGATGCTAGAAGTATTGTTGATGTTATTGACTATCTAAGCAAAAAAGGCTGAAGGATAAGTGTTGTGATCTCTTGAAGGGTTCCAAGAAGATCAGTGATGGAGATGGAAAAGGTTTACGGTCAATAAGCCAGCATATGTGTATGGAATTGGATCTGATATTTGCAAAGTAAGTTGTATGTTTCTCAGATCAATATTACTGCTACTTTCTAACCATTGTAATAGTCAAAATCCTTTTAACAGAGGTTGACCTAACAGTCATAGGTATAAATCCTTTGAACAAGGTTGCATTCTAATGGAGTGTATGTAAGTCCTATAACAAGGCGCACTTTTAACAGAGTGGTTTAAATCCTTTAACCGGGTCACACCTGATAGTGTGTTTGTAACCTTTGACAGGATTGGCTTTTCACTGAGCTCACTTCAGAAGAGTGAACATAATAGTAACATGTTACAAAGTTGTTTTTCCCAAATTGGGTTTCCACTATAAATCCTGGTGTTGATACTTGTGTGAATGTTTTGGTTTGAAAATTTCTGTGTTTTACAAGTTAGATGCTATTGGATAAGTGGACTACACTATTATATGTTTCTATTATGTAATTAGTAATGACCAAGTAGGTGTTGGTTATTAGATTTGATTTTTTGAAGATTTTAAAGTTTGTTTTATACATCTGGACCTGAGAAAAACTAATTCAGCCCCCTCTCTATTGTTCTAAATCATATTAACAATTGGTATTAGATCTGTTGGTGCTTACAGAGAAAATTTTTGAAGGTACTTGAAGCAAATGATCAAGATGTATAAGAAGGAGGTACCAAAGCTGAATAGGGAAAACTTTCTTGCAAGGCAAAGCTTAATGAAGCTGCATCTGGCCAGTATTGGTGATTCTACAAAGAATTACATTGAGCATGACTATGTCACACCTGCTACACCTCTGACTGCTGAGGAAATGAAAGCTAAAAAAGAGCACAACCAATAAATGTTGGAGATTGCGTCTGCCCTAAGTTATCCAAAATATGAAGACATGAAAGACTGCAGTACTGCAAATAAAATGTGGGACACCCTTGCAAGCATTTATGGTGATGATGTGAATGTTTTGAGAGCAAAAGCCAAGAGCCTAAGAGGTAAATTTGATGAAATGAGAATGCAAGAAGGTGAGAATATTGCACAATATTGTGGTAGAATAAAAGAAGTTTTAAATTCCATTAGAGGAGAAAATGGAACTATTGAGGATGAAACTGTAATAGGAAAAGTATTGAGAACTCTACGTCCTATCTATGCAATCAAAATTTCTACAATCCAGGAATCTAGATGTAACTCTCCTAATGCTCTTACTTTAGAAAGTTTGGTTGGTAAGCTTAATGCTTTTGAACTTTCTAATTATGATAACATCACTGTTGGTAGTATTGAATCTACTTTTAAATCACAAATGGTTCTGAATAAGTCAAAGAAGGAAAAAGAAAGATGTATCAGTGATAGTGAAAGTGAAAGTGAAAGTGACAGTGGCACATCTGATGAAGAACTTGAGGATCTAGAAGCTCTTATGGCTAGAAGACTGAAAAGGCGAAAAGGAAGGTACAAAGGTAAACTCCCTATTATATGTTTTTTATGTAATAAAGTTGGTCATATAGTTGCTAGATGTCCTGACAGGGATAATAAGGATGAAGAAAGAGACAACATGCATAAAGAAAAAAGAGAAGATAGAGGTTACTAAAGATACAAGGACTACAAAGGAAAAGGTAAGAAATCCTGCTACATTGACGAAGAAGAGACTGACACTGATAGTCATGATTTTGAAATTGAAGTTGTTTATGTTGCAATGAAAGATGAATCTGATGAGGATGAGAAAACTGCATTGATATCTTATGTGAACAAGAATGATAAATGGATTATTGACAGTGGTTGTTCACATCATATGACTGGAGATAAGAGTAAGTTTGATACCTTAAATCATTATAAAGGTAGGAGTGTTAAATTTGGTAATGATGCACCATGTCCTATTAGAGGAAAATGATTGATTAAGCTGATTGATAAGATCACTTGTGAAAATGCTTATTGGGTTGAGGGTCTTAACTATAATCTTCTAAGTGTTGCACAGCTTAATAGCACTAGCTACTGAGTGGAATTTCATCACAGGAAGGCCAAAATATTTGATGCCACAGGTGAACTGATTGGAAGTGGAGAACAGACAATAGGTAATTTGTTCTATCTAGACCTATCTGAAGAAACATGTATGATTGCACAACTTGATGATATTTGGTTATGGCATAAGGGCCTATGTCATGTTAACTTTGATAATTTGGTAGAAATTAGCAAGAAAAATAAAGTGAGAGGTCTACCTAGATTGAAGAAACCTGAGAATGTAATTTGCAAAGAATGTTAGTTGGGTAAGATGACTAAGTTTAGTTTCAAGAGAAAAACCTTTACTTCTGAGAATATCTTAGATTTGGTTCATACTGACCTTTGTGGACCGATGGGTGTACAAAGCTATTGTGGTGCTAGATATTTTACCTTGTTTGTTGATGATTATACCAGAATGATGCATGTAATGTTCTTAAAGGAAAAATATGATGCTTTTCAATTCTTTAAGTGGTATGTGGCTAAGGTTGAAAAAGAGACAGGTAAGAACCTAAAGTGTCTGAGATCTGACTGAGGTGGAGAATTTAGATCAAAGGAGTTTAATCTATTTTGCAATGATAGAGGAATCAAAAGATAGATGTCTGCACCTAGAAATCCTCCATAGAATGGTATAGCAGAGAGAAGGAATAGATCTATCTTGGACTGTGAAAGGATATTAATGATTGAAAAGAATGTTGCACAGAAGTATTGGAAAGAAGCTGTAAGTACAACTGTTTATACTCTTAACCAAGTACAGATAAAAAAAGGTACAAATCTGACACCTTATGAATTATGGTATGGGTATGCACTAAATTTAAAGTACTTTAGAATTTTTAGAAGTAAGTGCTACATATTGAAGGATAGTAGGAATGGAAAATTTGATGCTAAAAGCGATGAGGGTATATTCCTAGGCTATTCCACAAAAAGTAAGGCTTATAAGTGTTTGAATTCTAACACTAACAAAATTGTGGAAAGTGTGAATGTGAAATTTGATGAGTATGTAGAGAAAAATGAAGCTGACAATAACAGAGAACCAGAAGATTACAGAGCTTTTGTGTATATAGAGGAAGAAGAGGCAAGTGACATACTTGCACCTGATGCTGAGTCTCGAGTAAGCAATGTCGAGCATCAGGATAACAATGCCGAGAGAGAAGAAGAACATGCCAAGTGACAGGAAGAAGCTACCGAGTATCAGGAAGAGGTTGCTGAGCATTCAGAAGATGAATTTGACAATCTTGTTGGTGAACTTGATGAGAAAAATGAGAGAAGAGTAGAACCTGTTCTAGCACAATATGTTAGAAGACATCACAAGCCTGAATAGATTATTGGAGATAAAGATACTGGAATTCAGACTAGAAGCAAGGCAAGAGATCCAACATGTTTACTATGTGAATTTGAGCCTAAGACAACAAAGGAGGCATTAGAAAATGAAGACTGGATAGAAGCAATGAATGAAGAGATAGACCAGATAGAGAAGAATGATACCTGGACTTTGGTGCCAAGAACAGAAGATAAGAATGTCATTGGGACAAAGTGGGTATTTCGTAATAAGATGAATGAACATGGTCAAATCACAAGAAACAAGGCTAGGTCGGTATGCAAAGGCTACGCACAAGAAGAAGGAATAGATTATGGGGAGACATTTGCCCCAGTAGAAAGATTGGAAGGAGTTAGAAATCTGCTTGCATATGCTACCTATAAAGGTTTCAAGGTATACCAAATGGATGTCAAGTCTGCATTTTTAAATGGTATATTGGAAGAAGAAGTATATATTAAATAGCCAGAAGGATTTTTTGATCCAAACAGAAGACACATGGTTTGCAAATTGAATAAAGAACTGTATGGACTAAAGCAAGCTCCCAGAGCATGGTATGAGAGATTGCACAACTACCTAATACAAATTGGATTCTCAAGGACAAATGACACAAGCAATCTATACATGAAAGATGAAGAAGGTAAAGGAATCTTGTTGGCTAAGATCTTTGTAGATGATATTATATTTGGTGGACAAGATGCCTTGTGTAAGAAATTTTCAAATGAAATGCAAACTAAATTTGAAATGAGTATGTTTGGGGAGATCAAATTTTTTGTTGGTTTGCAAGTATATCAGATGGAGAAAGGAATTTTCATCACCCAGTCTAAATATGTTCATGAGATACTGAAAACCTTTGGTATGGAAGATTCAAGGCCAGTAAGTACTCCCATGGCTACTGGATAGAAGTTGTCTAAGAATGATGATGTTGTAGAAGTTGACCGGACTTTGTATAGATCTATGATAAAAAAACTACAGTATGTTGTACATAGAAGACCAGATATTGCATTAGCTATTGGGATTATGGCAAGATTCTTTTCCAATCCTAAAGAAACTCACATGATGGTGGTTAAAAGAATCATGATATATTTGAAGGGAACTGCTGACTATGGATTGTACTACAAGAAGCATGATAAACTTGAATTGAGAGTGTATACAGATGCTGATTGGGTAGGAAATGTAGATGAAATAAAGATTACTAGTGGTGGAGCTTTCTTTCTTGGACAAAGATTAGTTTCTTAGACAAGCAAGTAACAAAATTACATTTCCCAATCTACTACTGAAGCTGAGTATGTGGCTACAGCTGTGAATTGTTCAAATTTGATATGGATAAAGTAATTTTTGGTAGGCATGAAAGAAGAAATCACTAAACCAGTTGTCATCTTCTGTGACAACACAAGTGCTATCAACATCTCTAAAAATCTAGTGATGCACACAAAGACTAAATACATTGCCATCAAGTATCATTACTTGAGAGAACTAGTACAAGATAAAGAGGTCCGCATGGAATATGTGAATACCAAGGAACAATTAGCAGATATATTCACTAAAGCTTTACCTAAAGAAGCTCATGAATACCTGAGAAGTCAATTAGGGGTCCTTCCCCTAACTAAGGCTGCCTAGTCAAGCTAGGAGCATTGCATCAAATGTGCTGCAAAGAACATCTAACAAATTGATGTAGAGAAAGGTCACACTTTAGGAGCAGCCTAGAGTTGTAAGAGCACAACAAAGTTAGAATAAGTCATAAGCAAGATGACAGAGGGAGAAATATTGCTACTAAACTAAAAGGATGATATCTACATCTACATGATGTATGTTTTTGCTGTTGCTTTGGTATTTTTGTCAAAGAGGGAGATGATGACAAATGAATACACAGAATGAGAAGATCAAGACTGGGAGAAATTCAATGCATGGTCAAGCATGGCTAATTGATTCTGTATTAGAATGAAGCTAAGGATATTATAAATTTTTCTGATGGACAGATAAGCTTTTTGGATTGGTTGGTAATTCATGTGATATTCATATGGTGTTTCCATCAATGCCAAAGAGGGAGATTGTTGGAAACTGCAATTGAAGCAATTGTTGTATTGTCATTGATGTCAAACCTTAACTGGTAAGACTATTTCTATTTAAGAAAGTACTATATCTATTTGAGTGTTGCTAAGGGGATAGGCAAGGTTGGTAACAACAACACCTAAGGAAAGGTTGAGTTATCTTGATACTTCAATGAGTACTTGATTATGTGGCACAATGATAAGACAATGTATTGTTTATCTAAGTAAGAATGAAGACTAAACTGGTAGGCTTAACCGAGAAAAAGTGAAGAAATCTAGTTTAAGCTGAGTGTTGTTTGTGTCGACTGAGCTAGTATATGTTGAGTGAAATAAGTGTTGACCAAACACCAGTTAATTGCCGAGGAAGATAGTGTTAGCCAAGGAAATAGTTTATGTGGTGACCAAGCTTTCTAGTGAAGACCAAGAAGTTGAACACAGTATTGACCGAGCGTTAGTACTTTGCATTTGAGGAAGAATTTAGATTTCCAGCCGACATCATTGAATTCTTGGATTATGTAAAATGTGTTGACTTTATTTATTTATTGTATGAAAGCATTTAATACACTCTAAAACATTTTATTGTAAATATTTAAGAGATTTGAGATATTTCAAAAGGATAGCCAAAGAACATAATGTAGGATGGATTCAATGAATCTAAACTAACCCTAAGATCTATGAAGGAGATTAAGCGGCAAAAGATGTATTGACCTAATAGAGGTAGTATTAAGGAAACCTAAGCGAGAGGTTGTAAGAAGGAAGTAGATGCTAGAAGTATTGTTGATGTTATTGACTGTCTAAGAATAAAAGGATGAAGGAGAAGTGTTGTGATCGCTTGAAGGGTTCCAAGAAGATCAGTGATGGAGATGGAAAAGGTTCATAGTCAGTAAGCCAGCATATGTGTATGGAATTGGATCTGATATTTGCAAAGTGAGTTGTATGTTTCTTAGATCAATATTACTGCTACTTTCTAACCATTGTAATAGTCAAAATCCTTTTAACAGAGTTTGAGCTAACAGTCATAGGTATAAATCCTTTGAACAAGGTTGCATTCTAATGGAGTGTATGTAAGTCCTATAACAAGGTGCACTTTTAATAGAGTGGTTTAAATCCATTAATCGGGTCACACTTGACAGTGTGTTTGTAACCTTTGACAGGGTTGGCTTTTCATCGAGCTCACTTCAGAAGAGTGAACATAATAGTAACATGTTACAAAGTGGTTTTTCCAAAATTGGGTTTCCACTATAAAACCTAGTGTTGATACTTGTGTGAATGTTTTGGTTTGAACATTTCTATGTTTTACAAGTTAGATACTATTGGATAAGTGGACTACACTGTTATATGTTTTTGTTATGTAATTAGTAATGATCAAGTAGGTGTTGGTTATTAGATCTGATTTGTTGAAGAGTTTAAAGTTTGTTTTATACATCTAGACCTGAGAACAATTGATTCACCCCCCCTCTCTATTCTTCTAAATCATATTAACACCTTCATCATGGAAATAAACAAATATAACAAGCCATCCAAAGAGAAGCCTTACTATTTTTCACAGTTGTATAATCTTGAAAAAGTTAGCACCTATAATTGGATTCTTTAGGACTTATTAGGCCCCAATTTTGTGATTTTGAGGCTAAAATATCCATTATGCTTGATCCTAACTATTAATATGATTTAGAACAACAGAGAGGGGGGGTGAATCAGTCATTCTTAGGTCTTGATGTATAAAAAAATCTCATAAACTTATCCTTAAATCAAATCCAAAACCAAAAAAAACTTGGTCATCACTGATTCAATAATAGAAACATCTAACAATGCAGTCCACTACCCAGCTGTAACTTAACTTGTAAAACATAGCAATGTTTAGATCTAAACATTCACACAAGTATAAACACCAGGATTTATAGTGGAAACCCAATTTGGGAAAAACCACTTTGTAACATGCTACTATTATTTTCACTCTTCTAAAGTGAGCTCGGTAAAAAGCCAACCCTGTCAAAGGTTACAATAAACACTGTCAAATGTGACCCGGTTAAAGGATTTCAATGACGCTGTTAAAAGTGAGCCTAGTCATAGGAATTACATACACTCCATTAGAATGAAACCTTGTTCAAAGGATTTAACATATGACTGTTAGGTCAACCTCTGTTAAAAGGATTTTGACTGTTACAATGGTTAGAAAGTAGCAGCAGTATTATCTGAAAAATATACAACTCACTTTGCAAATATCAGATTTGATTCCATACACTAATGCTAGTTTACTAACTTTGAAACTTTTCCATTTCCATCTCTGATCTACTCAGAACTTTTCTTCAAGCAATCACCACCATTCTCCTTCAGCCTTTTCTTCTTATTCAGTCAATAAAACTTTTCTCTTCCAGCATTCTCTGTTCACCATGTAAATACATATCACAATGTTCAGGTTCCCTTATATTTTCCTCAATTAGGTTAACTCATCTTTTGCCACTCAATCTCATTCGTAGATCTTAGGGTTAGGTCAGATTCATTGAATCTACCCGCTTTATGTTCTTCGGCTCCTTTTCTAGAATCATCTCAAATCTCTTAAAGATTTACAATAAAATGTTTTACAATGCATTTAATGCTTCCAAACAATCAATAAATAAAGTCAAAACATTTTACATAATCCAAGAATTCAACAATGTCAGCTCCAAAATTAAGTTCTCTTCAAATATAAAATTGATGATGCTCGGTCAATACTGTGATTGTTCCCTCGGTCTTCATGTAGAACGCTCAGTCAATACTAAAACTATTTCCTCAGCTTGCACTGTCTTCCTTCGCAATTTACTGATGGTCAGTCGACACTATAATTTTTCTTGACATATACTAACTTGGTCAACACTAACATCACTCAGCTTAAACAAGATTTTTACATTCTTTGCTCGGTTAAGCCTACCAGTTTAGTCTTTAGTCTTACTAAGATAAACAATACATTATCTCATCATAGTGCAACATAGTCAAGTACACTTTGTAGTATCAAGATAACTCAACCTTTCCAAGCAATCAAGAGTAATTAAGCAATCAAGAGTAATTAAGCATTTGGATTCAAGATTTAAAGGGAAGCATCCCAATTCAAGATCTCCAAGCTTCCATTTCTTCAAGATTTGTCAATTCAAGGGAAATATTCTCCAATTGAAGTAATTTTCTCTCCCATGATGTACAAATATAGCAATTCTCAATCAAGTAAGAATTTTCATCATTCATTCCTTCTTCCCTCTCCTTTTCAAGTGTTTTTAAGCATATCAACATTCAAGATCTAGGAGTGGAAATCATTAATCCATGTATTTTTGAGAGAATCCTTATTTCTATGTCACATTCCAAGGTCAACGCATGGGATTGCAAGCACATTCAAGCATCTTCATGGGTATAAGTTATTTCTACATCCATCCACAAGGGTTTGCACAAGGTAAATCTACCATTTGCATTTTTACATACTTTCCTTTATGCAATTTATATGTATTTTCAAATTTGATACCTAAAAAGGGTTTGATCAAGGTGAAATCCTTTTCCTTTACTTCTTTATCATTTTTATGTGTGTAGGTACAGGTTACAGAGCCACTAGATTAGGATCAGACAGATCGGGTAAAGTCATAAGTCCTCAATTTTTTTTAGCCTATTCTACTTGGAATAGGATGTTGGAGATTTGCCAGCAGGCCAGTACTGACTGTATGTTTTTCATTGATGACAACAAATGGAAAGTAGCATGCATGGAAGTCTTATGAAGTAAGATTTTAGTACATGTAGCATGGACATGATATCAACATGATATCATGGACGCATAGGTTAATTGTTAGTACAGACAGTTATACAATAGCTTGTGTCAGCAGTGTTCCTGATAGAGTAATAGGTAGTGTTCTGTGTATGGTTGTTCGTATAGTTATCATGGAGCCTTGCATGCTTGGATATATGTTGAAGACATGTTAGTGATGTTTTAGTTATGGACACATAGTCTGTTGATGAGTAGAAGTGAAGTTATGTAGTTGCTATTCACTAGCAGCAGTTTCCTATGTTTATTCAGAAGAGCCGACAGAGATTTTATTGGTTATATAGTTGCATCTATCCTATGGGTATGCACCCTTGGGTTTAAGATTAGAGGAGAGTTATTGATGTTTGGTTAAGAGCACATGAGTTAATTCAGCTTGAAGAGAAAGATCCAGTTATTTGGTAGAGCCGACAGTGTGTAGCGTGCGTCTACAATTATCTTATTGAACAGGTCCCAGAATGTGTTGCATGCATAGTAGAGCTAACATAATGTTTATTGGAGTTATTATGGTTTCTCTAATATGATTTCAAGGTGGTTCTAATAGGCCAACTTTATTATATCATTTAGAGGAAATATATTTATAGGCAGTCATTTGTGATTATTGAAGTGTGGTTCATAGTTGATTAAGCAGAGCAGAGCAAAGTGTACGAAGTGTTGAGCCATCAGAAGAAGGTCTATGTGACCAAGTAAAGTACTTGTGCTATACATTGGAACTGATCCAGACAACAGGTCAAAGTGCAGTTCACCAAGATCCAGATATAGTGTGTATCTGTTATTCAAAAGTTTGTAGCCTTCTCCCCTTTGAGCAGTGAGCTCTCGGATAGTGCGTCCTCTCCCCTAACAGGGAAAATTGTAAAAGACTCCTAACAGGGTCCGACCCTTGACCAGGTCTACTATACTAAATATATTGTAAAGAAACTCCTAACAGGGTTAAGGATCTTCTAACAAGGATCATAATACTCTAGTGCATAATATCAGTGGGTGTCAATTCCCACTGGGGTTTTTTACCTATTTGGGTTTCCCCGTAACAAAAATATTGGTGTTGTGTTCATGTGTTATTTCATTGAGTTTATACTTTATGTTTAAGTATACTTAATTGGATAAAGAATTGAATCTTGTAGATAATTGATTCACCCCCCCTCTCAGTTATCTCTCTGGACTATTCCTAACAATTGGTATCAGAGCCAAGTGCCTCGGAGAGAAATTTTAACAACTTGAGGTTGATCAGATGGCATACTTTAGGAAAGAAAGTCCTAATTTCGATGGAGAGAATTATCTTGATTGGAAGAACAAGATGGTGACCCATTTGCAGTGCATTGGTTTTGAAGTTTTTGATGTAACTATCAAAGCAGCCAAGATACCTACCCTTGAAGACCTTGCACAAGAGGGTGCTACTGATAGACAAAAGGAATTGTTTCATTAGAATGCTATTGCTAAAGAAGCCCTTATCAGTTCCCTATCTGATGGTGAGTTTTTAGAAATAAAAAAGGTAGATACAACCCACAAAATATGGAAGCACCTAGAAGACATATTTGAAGGAGACAAACAAGCAAAGGATGCACCTAGAAAGACATGGAAGAAAAGATACAATGCATTAGAGATGCTTCCTGAAGAAAACATCAGAGCTTACAATCAAAGGATAAATGAAGCAGTTGCTGGAATTAGAAACAATGGTGGAGAGATTTCAGAGGAGGACATTATGGACAAGTTAATGAATACTCTAACTCCTGAATATGAAAGCAAGATCAACATCCTTGATGAGACCATGCAACTTACATCTAATTTCAAGAGAGAGACTTTGATAAGCAAAATATCAACTTTTGAGATCTCAAGATTGAAGACAGAACCAAAGAGTGAAACAACCTTCAAAGCAATAGTTCATGCTAAGAAATCTACAAACACTTCTGGTAATTTTGATGATGATGATGAAGAGAAAACTCTAGAGGATTTCATTGCTATGATTGCCAAAAGAGAAAAAAAAGGAAAAGGAAAATATGAAGGTCAATTACCATTTAAGTTCTCTTCATGTAATAAGATCGGTCACTTTGCATCTAAGTGTCTTACTAGAGCTAGAAAGTTCAAAAAGGATTACAAGCCTAAGTATTCTAAGGAATGCTACTATGCCGGTGATGGAGTTTCAGATGAAGAATCTAGTGAAGAAAAAATTGGATTCATTGCTATTATAGACAAAATGAATAACAAGACAAGTCATAAAGATGATAAAAAGGAACAAGAGCTAGCATTGATTTCACAAGGTGACATAAGGACAGACTGGATCATAGATAGTGGTTGTTCACATCACATGATAGGTGATAAAGGTAGGTTTATTCATTTGGACAAATACAATGGTGGTATGGTTAGATTTGGAGACAACACTCCTAAACCAATAGTTGGTAGAGGAGCCATCACTTTGGATGGAAAGAATAGTACTGATGATGTTCTTTATGTTGATGGTTTGAAGCATAACATTCTCAGTGTTGGATAGTTACTTGGAAAAGGCTATCAACTGGAGTTCAAAGATGACAAATGCATCATTAACAACAAAGATGGTGTTATGATTGCATCAGGTTCAAAGACAAGAGGTAATGTTTTTCAAATCAATTCAGAAGCAAGTTGTTTTGTTGCTAAAGTTGATGACAATTGGTTGTGGCATAAAAGACTATGTCATATCAATTTTGATAACATATTAAAGATAAGCAATGTAAAGGCAGTAAGAGATCTACCTAGCATAGCAAAGCCAGTTGATACTATATGCAGGGAATGTGTGATGGGAAAGCATGTAAGAAATTTATTCAGCAGCAAGCAAAATTCAACAGAGAACAAGTTGGATCTGATTCATACAGACCTATGTGGTCCAAATCAAACAAGATCATACTATGGTGAAAGGTATTTCATTTTGTTTTTTGATGATTATACTAGAATGATGTGGGTTTCATTCTTAAAAGATAAGTCAGAAGAAAATTTGAGAAGTTCAAAATATTCAAAGCTAAGGTTGAGAATGAATCTGGACTAAAGATAAAATGTTTGAGATCAGATAGAGGAGGAGAATTCACCTCTGATAGATTCTATGAGTACTGTGAAGAACATGGCATAAAGAGACAGTTAAGTGCACCTAGAACCCATCAGTAGAATGAAATTGTAGAGAGAAGGAATAGGATCATCCTTGATATAGCGCACACCATTATGATAGAAGGAAAATTTGCACACACCTATTGGAGAGATGCGGTCAATACAATAGTCTATACCATCAATAGAATTCAATTGAGGCTAGACACTGACAAAACACCTTATGAGCTATGGTTTGGTAATGTTCCCATAGTAAAATACTTCAGAATCTTTGGAAGCAAGTGCTACATCAAGAGGGATGAATCAGTAGGCAAGTTTGATGCAAGAAGTGATGAAGGTATTTTTCTTGGTTACTCTACTAAAAGTAAAGCTTATAGATGTTTCAATTTAAGATTGAAAAAGATCATAGAAAGTGCTCATGTTAAGATTGATGAAAAATTTATGATTCAAGAAAGATATCATGATTACTCACCCATGATTGAAGAAGAACCTAGACCCTCTACTAGTGAGACAGTTATTGAAGAAATGTTTGACAGTATTGATGTGTTATTCAATGACCCCAAGACAAGTGAAGAAGAAACTCCTAAGGCTGATAAGTCAGCATCACCTAAAGTTCCAAATTTTACATCAAGAAATCATTCCAAGATAGACATCATTGGAGATCAGAGCGGCAAAGTCTTAACAAGGTCACAAGCAAAGAACTCAACTAGCAGTAAAGTGGTATGTTTACTATCTCAGATTGAACCTTTAAGTGTTGAAGATGCATGCAATGATTCAGATTGGCATGATGCTATGAAAGAAGAACTTGATCAGATTGTTAAGAATGACACTTGGGAACTGGTCCCAAGACCTAGTAATAAGAATGTGATTGGAACAAAGTGGATATTTAGAAACAAGATGAATGAAGATGGTATAGTAGTAAGAAAAAAAGAAAGGTTAGTATGTAAAGGATATGCACAAAGAGAAGACATTGATTATTCAGACACATTTGCACCTATGAGTAGATTAGAAGCTATTAAGTTGTTTCTAGCTTATGCTACAGTCAAAAACTTCAAAGTTTATCAGATGGATGTCAAGTTAGCATTTCTAAATGGAGATTTGAAAGAAGTGTACATTGAGCAGTCGAAAGGATTCACCTTATCAGACAGACTTGATATGGTATGCAGATTGAAGAAGGCCCTCTATGGACTTAAGCAAGCCCCTAGAGCATGGTATGAGAGACTAGATGGATATCTAACAAAGATTGGATTCAAGAAAGGAGTAGCAGATTGTAATCTATTCATTAGAGAGACATCTGAAGGTTTACTACTTGTAGCTATATTTTTTGATGACATTATCTTTGGAGGTAATGACAAACTAAGTGCAAAATTTGCCAAAGAAATGCAGAATGAATTTGAGATGAGTATGATTGGTCCTATCAAATACTTTTTGGGACTAAATGTACAACATACAGAAAAAGGAATTTTTATTAATTAGTCAAAATATATACTGAAGAAATTCAAGATGGATGATTGCAAGCCAGTAGGAACCCCTATGATCATTGGATGCAAGCTTACAAAAGAAGACAACTCACCAGTAGTAGATATAACATTGTATAAGTCTATGATTGGTAAACTTATATATCTTACTCAGACTAGACCCGATATTTCAAATGCAGTTGGCATAGTTGGAAGATTTGTAGTAGAACCTAAACAAAGTCACCTCATGTAAGTAAAAATAATATTCAGATACTTGCAGGGCACTATAGATTATGGTCTATGGTATCCTAATTCAGAAAATGTTGAGCTTCATGTGTACACTAAAGCATATTGGGAAGGATGTGTTGATGACAGAAAGAGTACTTCAGGTGGAGCAGTGTTTCTTGGTGATAGACTTGTCAGTTGGACAAGCAAGAAACAAAATTGTATTTCTCAGTCAATAGCAGAAGTGGAGTATGTTGCAGCAGCCTTGAATTATTCTACAATTGTTTGGATCAAGCAGATTATAAAGGATTTTGGAATTTAGATTGATTATCCTATTGTTATTCACTGTGATAACACTAGCACTATCAATATGTCAAAGAACCCTGTGATACATGCAAAGACAAAGCACATTGAGATCAATTATCACTTTCTAAGAGAGAAAGTGGCAGAGAAAGAATTCAAGTTGGACTATGTGAGTACTAAAGATCAGCTGACAGATATATTCACAAAGCCCTTTCCTAAGGATACTTTTGAGTATCTCAGGGAGAAGTTGGGAGTCATTCCCTTCCCTGATTCTACTTAGAAGAAAGGAGGAAAGGCATAAGTCCTCAGGGACTGATGGAAGGTTGACTACTCTACCTCAGGAGTAGTATCGATGCTAAAAATGAATGGCACCCTTATCCATTGATGTCAAAGGGGGAGTAAAATACAGAGTCATGAAAAATAGAAGTAAAAGGAGGAGTAATATACTAAGGGGAGCAGTATTTAGTTTTGACAGTAGTACAATTGAGGAAAAGGAGAATATTATAAAATATTACAGTAGATGGAGGATTCATCTTTGGGGGATTTTTGAAGAGGAAATGGAGAATGTTATAAAATAAATGTTCATTTGGGTTGGTGGTGGTTTTTCATTCCACATGTTGCCATCAATGCCAAAGGGGGAGATTGTTGGAGATTTGCCAGTAGGCCAGTACTGACTGTATGTTTGTCATTGATGACAACATATGGAAAGTAGCATGTGTGGAAGTCTTATGAAGTAAGCTTTTAGTATATGTAGCATGGACATGATATCAACATGATATCATGGGCACAGAGGTTAACTGTTAGTACAGACAGTTATACAATAGCTTGTGTTAGCAGTGTTCTGTGTATGGTTGTCCATATAGTTATCATGGAGCCTTGTGCGCTTGGATATATGTTGAAGACATGTTAGTGATATTTTAGTTATGGACGCATAGTCTATTGATGAGTAGAAGTGAAGTTATGTAGTCGCTATTCGCCAGTAACATTTTCCTGTGTTTATTCAGAAGAGTCGATAGAGATTTTATTGGCTATGTAGTTGTGCCTATCCTGTGGGTATGCACCCTTTGATTTAAGCTTAGAGGAGAGTTATTGATGTTTGGTTAAGAGCGCATGAGTTAATTCAGCTTAAAGTGAAAGATCTAGTTGCTTTGGTAGAGCTGACATTGTGTAACGTGCGTCAACAATTATCTTATTGAACAGGTCCCAGAATGTGCTGCGTGCATAGTAGAGCCGACAAAATGTTTATCGGAGTTTGTTATGTTTTCTCTAGTATGATTTCAAGGTGGTTCTAACAGGTTGAATTTATTATATCATTTAGAGGAAAGATATTTATAGGCAGTCATTTGTGATTATTGAAGTGTGGTTCATAGTTGATTAAGTAGAGTAGAGCAAAGTGTGTGAAGTGTTGAGCCATCAAAAGAAGGTCTATGTGACCAAGTAAAGTACTTGTGCTATACATTGGAACTGATCCAGATAGCAGGTTAAAGCGTAGTTCACCAAGATCTAGATATAGTGTGTATCTGTTATTCAAAAGTTTATAGCCTTTGCCCCTTTGAGTAGTGATTTCTCAGACAGTGCGTCCTCTCCCATAATAGGGACAATTGTAAAAGACTCCTAACAGGGTCCGACCCTTGACTAGGTCCACTATACTAAATATATTGTAAAGCAACTCCTAACAGGGTTAAGGATCTTCTAACAAAGATCATAATACTCTAGTGCATAATATTAGTGGGTGTCAATTCCCACCGGGGTTTTTACCTATTTGGGTTTCCCTGTAACCAAAATATTGGTGTTTTGTTTATGTGTTATTTCATTGAGTTTATGCTTTATGTTTAAGTATACTTAATTGGATAAAGAATTGAATCTTGTAGATAACTGATTCACCCCCCCGCCCCCCCCCTCCCCCCCTCTTAGTTATCTCTTGGGACTATTCCTAACATAGGACACCATTGGTGGCCTATTCCTGGTATAGGCCAAATTTTGGCCCGTCCCTACCATTTTCAACTCATATTTTGTCTACAGGTCAATCCCCAGCTCTGCTTCCAAATCTACAACTATTTTCTCAATATTAGTCTATTTCTATATATTATTTCTAGTTTTTTGCATCTTTGTCTAAATTTGCATTTTGGTTATCTTAATCACATTAATTCATCTTTCATATTTCATCAATCACATCATTTTATAGAAGGACTATTTTTCCCAGTTAGTGCTTGAGTCTCCTCTTGAGCTTCTTGGGACTATTCCTAACATAGGACACCATTGGTGGCCTATTCCTAGTATAGGCCAAATTTTGGCCCGTCCCTACCATTTTCTACTCATATTTTGTCTATAGGTCAATCCCCAGCTCTGCTTCCAAATCTACAACTATTTTCTCAATATTAGTCTATTTCTATATATTATTTCTAGTTTTTTGCATCTTTGTCTAAATTTGCATTTTGGTTATCTTAATCACATTAATTCATCTTTCATATTTCATCAATCACATCATTTTATAGAAGGACTATTTTTCCCAGTTAGTGCTTGAGTCTCCTCTTGAGCTTATTGGGGGCATCTTCCTTCCAAATGTATAATTGGTGAAAATGGTGGTAATTTATCTACCTATTTACATTGCTCCCCTTTTCCAAGCATACATTTTTGGTGAACCTGACTCATAACATTTCCTCTTTTGATTTTGGTAGTTAGATCCTCTTTGTATGATCTCCTTATATGCATTTGATCATATTTTTATTAGATCTACATTGTGTGCATGACATAATTTTCATGTTGGTAATTATATTTGGATTCACTTTGCATTGTTTATATTAGATCTTTAAATTTGATACTTACATGTGGGTAAAAGCACAATTGAGTGTCACCTTTTAGGCTAACTCAAATCACTTTGCCGAGTCTAACATGACCGAGTACATGTAGGCGCCACATGGTGCTGAATGGCATCTACGTGGCCCAATAGATTGGGCCGAGTGCTACTCGGCCGAGTCTATATGATATTTTAAATATAAAAAAATATCCCAGGCCCCTCAATTGCACATTATTTGGCTACTCATGAGGGGGTGACCCCTAAGGGTACTCGACCTAGTAGGACTCGGTTGAGTCAGACTCGGCCTAGTCAGACTTGGCCGAGTCTACCTAGGTGGCATGCCATGTTGGTAGCCAAACCTCCAAAAACACAAAAAAACTAGAATTTTGCACTTCTGCTATTCCTTTCTCTGATCAAAATAGAAAATGTTAAAAAACTAAACATACGATTTTCTAGATCTTGGAAGTACGATTGTGGACATATAAATTTTATATTGTTTCAACTACAAAACATTAAACAAATTTGCTAAAACTACATGTAGGTATATTAAACTTTGAGAAGATGTTGATTTGAAAAATATAAAAAAATGCTAAATCAATTAAAAAAAAAATTAAAATCATATACGGCACTAAAGGAGAGAGTCCTCTTCAAGAATATGTAATTTATTTGGTTTTTGGTATAGTTTTGATAGGGGAAAAGTGACGAGAGACAAAAACTATTGATTTTAGGTAAGTTCGACTTTGAATACTTATAACGGGTAAACTATAGATAAAAAATGCTTCTTTGTTTTTTTCTACACTAGATATACATGTCATCTAAAACATATTCTGAAATTGGAGGGAAAAACAATGTTTTACTCATAATGATTTGACGGGAAGTAAACTCCCTGATTTGTAGTATTTTCAAGATATGAAAAAAAGACCTAAAAAATTAAAAAAACATATTAATTTTTTCTCAAATCAATTTTAAAAAATTCTAGGTAAAAAATTCATCCTATTTTACACATTTCATTAGTTTACATCATCTTCAAATTCTCAACAGAAATGTAACTTTTATACCCTTGAAGTTTTTCATTTTTGGTGTTGTTAGCCTCTTCCTTTGTAAAAGGGTGACAACTTATTGTGTTAGGAATAGTCCCAAGAGATAACTGAGAGGGGGAGAGGGGGGGGGAAGGGGTGAATCAGTTATCTACAAGTTTTAATTCTTTATCCAATTAAGTATACTTAAACATAAAACATAAACACAATGAAAGACCACTTGAACAAAACACCAATATTTTGGTTACGGGGAAACCCAAATAGGTAAAAACCCAGGTGGGAATTGACACCCACTAATATTCTGCACTAGTGTATTATGATCCTTGTTAGAATATCCTTAACCCTGTTAGGAGTTTCTTTACAATATATTTAGTACAGTAGACCTGGTCAAGGGTCAGACCCTGTTAGGAGTCTTTTACAATAGTCCCTGTTAGGGGAGAGGACACACTATCCGAGAGCACACTGCTCAAAGGGGTGAAGGCTACAACCTTTTGTTTAATAGATATACACTATATCTAGATCTTGGTGAACTACACCTTGACTTTTTGTCTGGATCAGTTCCAATGTATAGTACAAATACTTTACTTGGTCACATAGACCTTCTTTTGATGGCTCAACACTTCACACACTCTGCTCTGCTCTTCCTGTCAACCATGAACCACACACAAGAAATCAAAAATGACTACCTATAAATATATTTCCTCTAAATGATATAATCAAGTCAGCCTATTAGAACCACCTTGAAATCATATTAGAGAAGTCATAACAAACTCCAATAATAATTCAGTCGGCTCTACTAAGCACACAACACATTCTGGGACCTGTCCAATAAGATAATTGTAGACACACGCTACACACTGTCAGCTCTACCAAAATAACTGTATCTTTTTCCTCAAGCTGAATTACTTCATGCACTCTTAAATGAGCATCAATAACTCTTCTCTAAGCTTAAATCCAAGGGTGCATACCAAAATGATAAGCGCAACTCCAGAACCAATATAATCTCTATCGGCTCTTCTGCATAAACATAGGAAACTACTACTGGTGAATAGCGATTGCATAACTTCACTTATACTAATCATCAGACTCTACATCCATGAATGTAACATCACTAACATGTCTTTATCACATATCCAAATGTGCAAGGCTCCCTGATAATTGTATAGATAACCATACATAGAACACTGCCTGTTACTCTATCAAGAACACTGCTGACACAAGTTGCTATATAGCTATCTGTACTAATAGTTAACCTTTGCATCCATTATATCATGCTAATAACATGTCCATGCTACATATACTTAAATCTTACTGCATAAGTCATCCACACATGCTACTTACCATATGTTGTCATCAATGACAAACATACAGTTAGTACTGGCCTGCTGGAAAATCTCCAACAATCTCCCCCTTTGACATTGATGGAAACATATGGAATGAAAAAATCCACCAATCCAAATGAACATTTCTTTTATAAAATTCTCCATTTCCTCTTCAAAAATCCCCCAAGGAAGAATCATCCATTTGCTGCAATATTTTCAACATTCTCCATTTCCTGAACTGGCTGCTTACATAACTGAATGTTACTCCCCCTTAGTATATTACTCCTTCATTTACTACTATTTTTCATGACTATATATTACTCCCCCTTTGACATCAATGGCAAAAGGTGCCAATCAGTTTAAACATCGGTACTACTCCTAGAGTAGAGTAGTCAACCATCCATTAGTCCCTGAGGACTGATGCTCTTTCTTCTTTCTTCTAAGAAGAATTAGGGAAGGGAATTACTCCCAACTTCTCCCTGAGATACTCAAAAGTATCCTTTGGCAAGGACTTTGTGAATATGTCTGCCAACTGATCTTTAGTACTCACATAGTCTAGCTTGACTTCTTTCTCTACCACTTTCTCTCTTAGGAAGTGATACTTGATCTCAATGTGCTTTGTCTTTGCATGTATCACAGGGTTCTTCGACATGTTGATAGTGCTAGTGTTATCATAGTGAATAAAAATAGGATAATCAATATGAATTCCAAAATTCTTTATCATCTGCTTGATCCAAACAGTTGTAGAACAATTCAGGGCTACTGCAACATACTCCGCTTCTGCTGTTGACTGAGAGATATAATTTTGCTTCTTGCTTGCCCAAGTGACAAGTCTGTCACCAAGAAACACTGCTCCACTTGATGTACTCTTTCTATCATCAACACATCTTGCCTAGTTTGCATTAGTATACACATGAAGCTCAACATTTTCTGAATTAGGATACCATAGACCATAGTCTATAGTGCCTTGCAAGTATCTAAATATTCTCTTTACTGCCATGAGATGACTTTGTTTAGGCTCTGTTGCAAATCTTCCAACTATACCAATTGCATTTGAAATATTAGGTCTAGTTTGAGTAAGATAAATGAGTTTACCAATCATAGACTTGTACAATGTTGTATCTACTATTGGAGAATCATCTTCTTTTGTAAGCTTTCATCCAGTGATCATAGGTGTCCCTACTGGCTTGCAATCATCCATCTTGAATTTCTTCAATATCTCTTTCACATACTTAGACTGATTAATGAAAATACCTTTCTCTATTTGCTGTACATTTAGTCCCAAAAAGTATTTGATAGGACCAATCATACTCATCTCAAACTCACTCTACATTTTTTTAGCAAATTCTGCACTCAATTTGTCATTAGCCCCAAAGATAATGTCATCAACGAATATAGCCACAAGTAGTAGTCCTTCAGATGTCTCTCTTATAAATAGGTTACAATCTGCTGCTCCTTTCTTGAATCCAATCTTTGTTAGATATCCATCAAGTCTCTCATACAATGCTCTAGGGGCTTGCTTAAGTCCATAGAGGGCTTTCTTCAATCTACATACCATATCAGGTCTATTTGATAGGGTGAATCCTTATGGCTGCTCAATGTATACTTCTTCCTTTAGCTCTCCATTCAAGAATGCTGACTTAACATCCATCTGATAAACTTTGAAGTTTTTGAATGTTGCAAAAGCTAGAAACAACTTAATAGCTTCTAACCTGCTTACTAGTGCAAAAGTGTCTGAATAGTCAATACCTTCTCTTTGCGCATATCCCTTACATACCAATCTTTCTTTGTTCCTTACTATTTTACCATCTTCATTCATCTTGTTCTTGAATATCCACCTTGTTCCAATCACATTCTTATCACTAGGTCTTGGGATCAGTTCCCAAGTATTATTTTTGATAATCTGATCTAGTTCTTCTTTCATAGCATCGTGCCAATCTGAATCTTTGCATGCATCTTCAACACGTAAGGGTTCAATCTGAGATAGTAAACATACCGCTTCACTGCTAGCTGAGTTCTTTTCTTGTGATCTTGTTAAGACTTTGCCGCTCTGATCTCCAATGATGTCTTTCTTGGAATGGTTTCTAGATGTAAACTTTGGAGCCTTAGGTGATGCTAAATCATTAGCCTTAGGAGTTTCTTCTTCACTTGTCTCAGGGTCATTGAATAACACATCAATACTGTCAAACATTTCTTCAATAAATGTCTCACTAGTAGAGGGTCTGGGTTCTTCTTCAATCATGGGTGAGTAATCATGATATCTTTCTTGAACCATAAAATTTTCATCAATCTTAACATGAGCACTTTCAATAATCTTTTTCAATCTTAAATTGAAACATCTATAAGCTTTACTTTTAGTAGAGTAACCAAGGAAAATATATTCATCACTTCTTGCATCAAACTTGCCTACTGCTTCATCCCTCTTGATGTAGCACTTGCTTCCAAAGATTCTAAAGTATTTTACTGTGGGAACATTACCAAACCATAGCTCATATGGTGTTTTGTTAGTGCCAGACCTTAATTGAATTCTATTGATAGTATAGACTGATGTATTGACTGCATCTCTCCAATAGGTGTGTGCAACTTTTCCTTCAATCATGATGGTGCACGCTATATCAAGGATGATCCTATTCCTTCTCTCTAAAATTCCATTCTGCTGAGGGGTTCTAGGTGCACTCAACTATCTCTTTATGCCATGTTCTTTGTAGTACTCATAGAATTTGTCAGAGGTGAATCTCCTCCTCTATCCAATCTCAAACATTTTATCTTTAGTCCAGATTCATTCTCAGCTTTAGCTTTGAATATCTTGAACTTTTCAAATACTTTTGATTTATCTTTCAAGAACGCAACCCACATCATTATAGTATAATCATCAACAGAAAAAATGAAATAGCTTTCACCATAGTATGATCTTGTTTGAGTTGGTCCACATAGGTCTGTATGAATCAGATCCAACTTGTTTCTCTGCTGAATTGTGCTTTCTCCTGAATGAGTTTCTTACATGCTTTCCCATCACACATTCCCTGCATATGGTATCAACTATTTTTTCTATGCTAGGTAGATCTCTTACTGCATTTACATTGCTTATCTTTACTATGTTATCAAAATTGATATGACATAGTCTTTTATACCACAGCCAACTTTCATCAACTTTAGCAACAAAACAACTTGCTTCTGAGTTAAGTTGGAAAACATTACCTTTAGTCTTTGAGCCTGATGCAATCATAACACCATCCTTGTTGTTAATGATGCATTTGTCATCTTGAACTCCAACTGATAACCTTTTCCAAGTAATTTTCCAACACTAAGAAGGTTATGTTTAAAGCCATGTACATAGAGAACATCATCAGTATTGTTCTTTCCATCCAATGTGATAGCTCCTCTACCAATGATAGGTTTAGGAGTGTTATCTCCAAATCTAACCATGCCACCATTGTATTTGTCCAGATGAACAAATATGTCTTTATCACCTGTCATGTGATGTGAACAACCACTATCTATAATCTAGTTTGTCCTTATATCAGCTTGTGAAATCAATGCTAGTTCTTGTTCCTCTTTCTCATCTTCATGATCTAACTTGTTACTTGTTTTCTCTATAATAGCAATGAATCCAATTTCTTCTTCAGCTGATTCATCATCTGAAACTCCATCTCTAGCATAGTAACATTCCTTAGAGTACTTAGGCTTGTATCATTTTTGAATTTTCTAGCTCTTGTAGGACACTTAGATGCAAAGTGACCAATCTTATTACATGAAAAGCACTTAAATGGCAATTGAACTTCATATTTCCCTTTTCCCTTCTTTTTATTTTAGAAATCATAGCAATGGAATCATCCAGTGTTTTCTCTTCATCATCATCATCAAAATTACCAGAAGTGTTTGCAGATTTCTTACCATGGATTGTTGCTTTGAAGGTTGTCTCACTTTTAGGTTCTATCTTCAATCTTGAAATCTCAAAAACTAAGATTTTGTTGATCAAGGTCTCTCTCTTGAAATTTGATGTAAGCTGCATGGTCTCATCAAGGATGTTGATCTTGTTTTCATATTTTGGAGTGAGAGTATTCATCAATTTGTCCATAATGTCTTCCTCTAAGATCTCTCCACCATTGTTCTTGATTCCCAGCAACTGCTTCATTGATCCTTTGATTGTAAGCTCTGATGTTTTCTTTAGGCAGCATCTCTAATGCATTGTATCTCTTCTTCCATGTCTTTCTGCACACATCCTTTGCTTGTTTGTCTCCTTCAAATATGTCGTCTAGGTGCTTCCATATTTTGTGGGCTGTATCCACCTTCTTTAATTCTAAAAATTCACTATCAGATAGGGCGCTGATAAGGGATTCTTGGCTATTGCATTTTGATGAAACAATTCCTTTTTCTTTTCAGTAGCATCATCCTCTACAAGGTCTTCCAAGCTAGGGATCTTGACTTCTTTGATAGTTACATCAAAAACTTCAAAAGCAATGCATTGCAAATGAGTCACCATCTTGTTCTTCCAATCAAGATAATTATCTCCATCAAACTTAGGACTTTCTTTTCTAAAAAATGCCATTTGATCAACCTCAAGTTGATAAATTTCTCTCTGAGGCACTTGGCTCTGATACCAATTGTTAGGAATAGTCCCAAGAGACTAACTGAGAGTGGGGGGGGGGGGGGGGTGAATCAGTTATCTACAAGTTTCAATTCTTTATCCAATTAAGGTATCTTAAACATAAAACATAAACACAATGAAAGAACACTTGAACACAACACCAATATTTTTGTTATGGGGAAACCCAAATAGGTAAAAACCTCGATGGAATTGACACCCACTACTATTTTGCACTAGTGTATTATGATCCTTGTTAGAAGATCCTTAACCCTGTTAGGAGTGCTTTACAATATATTTAGTACAGTAGAACTAGTCAAGGGTCAGAACTTGTTAGGATTCTTTTACAATAGTCCCTTTTAGGGGAGAGGATGCACTGTCCAAGAGCACACTCTCAAAGGGGTGAAGGCTACAACCTTCTATTTAACAGATACACACTATATCTAGATCTGGTGAACTATGCTTTGACCTACTATCTGGATCAGTTCCAATGTATAGTACAAATACTTTACTTGGTCACATAGACCTTCTCTGATGGCTCAACACTTCACACACTATGCTCTGCTCTTCCTGTCAACCATGAACCACACACAAGCAATCACAAATGACTTCCTATAAATATATTTTTTCTAAATGATATAATCAAGTCAGCCTGTTAGAAACACCCTTAAAATCATATTAGAGAATTCATAACAAACTCAAATAATAATTTAGTCGGCTCTACTAAGCACACAACACATTCTGGGACCTGTCCAATAAGATAATTGTAGACGCACGCTACACACTATCGGCTCTACCAAAATAACTATATCTTTTTCCTCAAGCTGAATTACTTCATGTGCTCTTAAATGAACATCACTAAGTCATCTCTAAGCTTAAATCCAAGGGTGCGTAGCGAAATGATAGG